>CM060322.1:31480976-31483476 GCA_030674155.1 Stramonita haemastoma
ATAGACACTAATGTATTCTACACTTGGAAGAATCAGACATTAAAAACACTAGGGAAAAAACCCTGAAACTCTCTTTCTCTCTGTCTGTCTGTCTGTCTGCCTGCCTGTCTGTATGTTTGCCTGTCTGCCTGCCTGTCTGTCTGTCTTGTCTTTCTGCCTGCCTGTTTGCCTGCCTGCCTGCCTATCTGTCCGTCTTTCTGCTTGCCTGCCTGCATGTCTGTCTGTCTGTATTTCTGTTTGTCTTTCTGTTTGTCTGTCTATCTCTGTTTCTCTGTCTCTATATCTTTGTGTCTCTGCCTCTGTCTCTGTCTGTCTGTCTCTGTACTTTCCTTTGCCCGTCTATGATCATGTGTTTGTTTCAGACGATGATCATGTATTTGTTTGTCTTACTTAAGCAGAAAGCTTTGTGGCAGTTTTTTTTATATAGAAAATAAAATGTTTTATTTCTGAACAGTCTCTGTCCAAGGTTGATTGAAGGCTCAGAATTTTTACTGCCTTTACGCTGCCTTAGCGAGATGGACATGTCTATCTAGTGTGTGTGGTAATGTACTTCATCAGCTAATGCGTAGCCTCTATTTCTCACCTTTGGCGCGCAGCAGCAATAGCAATATATCGCCACCACTTTGCTTCTATCTATCTATCTGTCTGTCTGTCTTCTGTTTGTCTGGTTGTCTTGTCTGTCTGTGTGTCTGTCTGTCTCCATGTTTGTTTGTCTGTCTGTCTGTCTGTTGCTGTTGAGTCTCTTTTTCTGGAGGTTTTATAAATATCCTCACAGAGAGAGAGAGAGAGGGATGGAGAGATGGAGAGAAAGAGAGGGAGAGGGAGGGAGGGAGGGAAAGAGAGAGAGAGAGAGGGAGGGGGGGAAAGAGAGAGAGAGAGAGAGGGAGGGAGGGAAAGAGAGAGAGAGAGAGAGAGAGAGAGAGAGAGAGAGAGAGAGAGAGGAGAGAGGAGAGGAGAGAGAGAGAGAGAGCGAGAGCGAGAGAGATGGAGAGAAAGAGAGAAGGAGAGGGAGAGAGAGAGAGAGGGAGAGAGATGGAGAGAGATGGAGAGAGAGAGAGAGAGAGAGAGAGAGAGAGAGAGACAGAGACAGAGAGAGAGATAGAGAGAGAGAAGAGACAGACAGACAGACAGACAGACAGACAGTGACAGACAAACAGACAGACAGACAGACAAACAGATGTCAAAGAATCCTTCAGAAAGAAACTTTCAAACAACCCCCCCCCCTCCTTTCCCTGTGAGATAAATCTAGCTAGTTGACAAATGGAACAAGACTGACTTACCACCTAAGACAGGCTGAAATGCATTTCTGAACGAACATAGTGGATACTTTCAGTTAAGGCCACTGTGAGAAGAAGGACTAGCAGGATTAACAAAAGGAGGACTAGGCGCTCAGGCCACATAGGACAGGAGCTGAAAGGAGGAGAGATGAATAGATCACGAATGGATTCATTGTGCACGCACTTACGCATACACGCGCGCACACACACACGCACACGCGCACGCACACAGGCAAACATACACACACGTGCGTGCGTGCTCATGTACGCACGAATGTCAAACATGCATACACACGAGGAATGGATGTAAAAAAAGAACATGAGTGCTTATTGCATTATCCTCGGAATAGAAGAATAAATATAATCACACGCACACCCGAACACACACACCGAGTCACACACACAGAGTCACACACTTATAGTCACACACACAGAGTAAACACACACACACAGAGTCACACACTTATAGTCACACACACACAGAGTCACACAGAGTCACACACAGAGTCACACACACAGAGTCACACACAGAGTCACACAGAGTCACACACAGAGTCACACACAGAGTCACACACACACACACACACACACACACACACACACACAACACACACACACACACAGAGAAGGTGTAGGTAAACAGACATACTTTGAGACACACACACACAAATACTTCCTTTTTCTTTCTTTAACATCGTTTTCATTTGAAAGACAAATAATAATACCACAGTGCATCCTTTCTTCTCACCCTCCTGTCCACCACTCTCTATAGCCTTTTTATTTTTTGATTTCGTTTTGTTCCTCGGCTACAGCTCCAAGGTAATGACTTTAACCTATGCCACCGATTTTACCCACCATTTAGGTACCTGCATTCCGATTTCGGGGTTGACCCTTATGGTTGACCAGGGTGTCAATGCAAGGAAGGACAATAGAGTGCGTTTCATACCCGTTTTAATCTGTATATAGTTGCACAGTTTTATTCTGAAATTTCCTTGATTCTGAGATTTTAAATTTGATAAGGTGACAGCCGCGATATGACCTGTGTGATGGGCGGAGCTATAAACAACATGACTGGATTGGATTGGATTGAATTTCGGGGGTGGTGTCTAAACATGACGCCTATGAGCATGCGTGCTTGATTTTTAAAAAAAAATTCGTCCGTTTCTGCCCATCACAAAATAGCCTGCTCTTCAGGAAGGTGGAACTAGTTTTTAGCGTGTGTA
>CM060322.1:31493476-31500976 GCA_030674155.1 Stramonita haemastoma
CGTACTGCAGTAACATACTGCAACGTAGCATCTCCAACGTAAATACTGCCTAACCTTCCGTGATTTTTCGATGCCATCGTTGTTGCCCACCAGTAAGCAGCAGTATTTGACTTTGGATGATGTTTAAACAACGCCATTTTTTCTTATATGTAATTGTTTCCCTTTGTTGTTGTTTTTTTTCTTCTTCCTCTTCTTCTTCTTCTTCTTCTTCTTCTTCTTCTTCTTCTTCTTCTTCATTCTTCCTTCTTCTCTTTTCTCAACAGTTTATTGTTCGTTCGTTACAAGGTGATTCTTACCGACACTAATCACCCACTCTTCCGATTGGCAGAGCAGGTTTTTTCTTTTAATGTATGTCACAAGATATTCTGTATGTGCTCACGCACAGGGCCTCAGATTATAATCTCATTCGAAAGACTTTCAGGGAAGTGGAGTCAGTGCTGATGTTAACTCCTGGGGGAAAACTTTCCTTGAGCGGGCGTCTGGGGAGTAGGTTGGTCCTGGGCCGTCAAATGGTGAGTACACGGCCATTAACCAAAAGACGATGAAAAAGGGCAAAAAATAATCAAAGTTTCAAGTGCAACTCTATCGTCTCACATGAGAAGGACAGAAATAAAAACCAACAAAAAGATACCAAAAGTTTATAAAAAAAAGAATACTGGTTTTATCATCTCAAATTGGAACAGAAATAACAAGTGCGAGGCAAGAAACCAACAAACAATAACAATCGCGTTAAAAATACACGGCTCTGTCACAATAGATTAGAGAATGACGATTACGGACAGAATCAGAAATAAAAAGAAACTGTCCAAAAAGTTAACGATGCTAGTTTATTTATTTTTTTCAAAATCTAAGTTTAAAATAAAAAAGGAGGAAGTGGGAGTTAAACACATAAAAAACAACAGGAATCAACAAAAGTATTCTTCATCTAAATAAAGCAGATAGTAAACATGAAAACAGAAAAAAGCAAAAGAAAGTAAGAAGAGCTGTCAAAGTTTCAAAAACTAAATCTGTTCCATCATCTTACATTTGAAGAAAAGGTGAACAAGGACAGAAGAAGAAAAAGAAGAAAGAAAGTGAAGGCTTAACGGACTAATTTGCTATCTCAACTCAGAAAACAACAACACGACAAATACAAGGAAATCAGTTGAAAAAATGATTGCAGATTTTAAAATTGGGTAAAGAGACAGAAAAATAAAAGTAAAGGTAAAAGGTAAAGGTGTCCAATAACCGGTGTGGGTGGTTAGCGAAGCGCAGGCGTCAGAGACCTCTGCTTCTCTTTAGAGGCAGCATGTTGAGGCGCGCCATTCAATCTCCTTCGCTGCTTTACCTTCCCTGACCCTAAAGAGGCATGGTACCATTTAAAGCTGGGTGAACTGGGGGAACTGTAGTGAAGCCAAGGCACGCTAAACGGTCACCCATCCACATGGCAACCACGCTCGACGCTGCTTAACCTTGGCTGGGGGAAAGCGAGCGTTCTGACCACTGAGCTATCCTGTCCCAAATATATAAAAATCCCGAATATATAAAATTAACAAAAAAGCTGCAATCAAACTTGAAGACCAGAAGGAGGGTGGAAGGGTGGCATAGTCCATCACCTGCCTAACAAATAAACTGCAAGGTTCTGGGTTCGATTCCCAGCCTTGTCCGTTCGTCCCAGTTTGACGAGAAATTCGCGCTGAATGTCAAAGTCTCTCGGATGAGACTATAAACCGAAGCCACGTCTGCAAATGCACACACAACATTTTGCGCACTGGACAAAAACCCGTTGCGCCTTTCGGAAGAGTAGACCGGTAGGAATGAATGACATACACAATTTCGAAAAGGCATGCACACAAATGTCATGCTTCAACACTATCCCCGAAGTCAGATTGTGGCTACCTGAATGATGAGGAAAAAACGGTTGCATACCTAAAATATCACCATTGGTGAACCTTGGAGCTCTATCCGAGGAACAACAACAAAAAAAATCCAAACAAAAGCAAAAACAAAGAAACAATATATTTCTTAAAATATCAACTTTTAAAAAATCTCAGACGAGAAAAAAAAAGTTGGATAAAACAGAAATCAACAAAAAAAAGGAATGAAAATCAAAGAGAATATTCTGCTGTTTAAAATAAAGTATAGACTGATTAAAAAAAAAAAGAAACAAAATATAATAAAGAACAATGGAAGTTTGAAACATTTCTTTGTTATCCCATTTTAAAAAAGATGAATAAAGACAGAACCAGAAAAAAAAATCAAAATTCAAAATGCTATTTTGCTATCTCAATTAAAAAGAATGAACAAGAACAGAAACAAAACTCTATAAAAAAAATCCCCGATTTAGAATGTAACTTTTGTCCTAACAGATTAAAAACAAAAGAATAAACACTACAAGATCAAGGAACAACAAAACAGCGAAATCAAAGATACCATTCTTTTTTTTTTAATAACATTAAGAAGAGGATGAAGAAGGATGAAACAGAAATCAACGAATGCAAAACGTGATCTTAATCAAAAATTAAATTTTGCCATAAAATAACAACAACAAAACAACAACAAAACAGTCACACTCTAAAAAAAAAAAAAGTTCACACCACCTCAAGTAAGAAATGGTTTAAAAAAACAGAAAAAAATTCGTTAAAAAATAGTTTTGTCATCTTAAACGAAGAAACCCCCCCAAAAAAACACACCCCACAAACAGAAATCATCAAAGAATAGTAATCAAGCCCCTATACACACACTAGTTTGTTTACCCCTGATAATCAATTTTCGCAGATAGCAAGAGAAAAAAAAAAAAAACCCACACACCACCAACCAGACACAACAAAAAAGCAGGAGCATATTCATCACACGTCACATATACGGATAGGGCTCCAAACTCAGCCTGTACATTACAGAGGAGTGCCGTGAAGCGTGCATGATTTGGCCCCCCCCCCCACACCACCACCACCCAGCCCCCCCCACCCACCACCCCATCCCCTCTTTCATCACTAGAACGTAGCAGAAGAGGAAATAGGACCAAGGTCAGAAAGTACACAGCAAATGTAAACGGCAATTTCAACCAACCCCCCCCCCCCCCCCCCACACAAACAAAGAAACGAAGCTTCTAACAAATAACAAGTGGGCATCCCTCAAGTCTCATTTGGGCCCAAAATTTCCCCCCCCCCCATCCATTAGAACATGAGTGGTGGTCTGGGTGCTAGTCTTTCTTTTTTATTTTATTATTTATTTTGTTTTTGGGAGGGTGGTAGTCTTTTGGATGAGACGATAAACCGAGGCCCCGGCTGTGTGTTACACATCACTATTTAGCGCACGTAAAAGAACCCACGGCAACAAGAGGGTTGTCCTTGGCAAAAATTCTGTAGAAAAAAAGCTACTCTGATAGGGAAAAAATACAGTTACAGACAGGAAAAAAATGGGTGGCGCTGCACTTGTGGCGACGCGGTCTACCCCGGGGAGAGCAACCCGAATTTCAAGCAGGGAAATCTGCTGTGGCATTAAGTGGTGTAAAATAAAGAAAATGAAAATAACTATGGATTTGCGCTCGAGGCTGTGGAGCATAAAGCCTGGGTAAGTAAGTATGGAGGGTAAGCTGTTACCCATGCAGTGGATCCCCCACCCCCCGTCCCCTCCACGTCGCTGGAATGGTCCATTGGAAAGGCAGTCGCCGATACCAATGGTTCCAGTGAGCAAACAACTACTACTATAGCAAAAGCAAAAAAAAAGCCTACCCCATTAAAACCAAACAAAAAGCATAATAACACATGAAAACACATACACATAAAACCTACCTGCCACAACTCAAACAATCAAGCAACAACAAAAACATTTCACACGCACATACAAATGAGCATATGAGAGAGGGGAGAGAGAGAGAGAGAGAGAGAGAGAGGAGAGAGGAGAGAGGAGGAGGAGAGGAGAGAGAGAGAGAGAGAGGAGAGAGGGGAGGGGAGGGGAGGAGAGAGAGAGAGAGAGAGAGAGGGGGGGGGGGAGAGAGAGAGAGAGAGAGAGGAGAGAGGGAGGAGAGAGAGGGGAGAGAGAGAGAGAGAGAGAGAGAGAGAGAGAGAGAGAGAGAGACAGAGACAGAGACAGAGACAGAGAAACAGACAGACAGACACACACACACACAAACAAAATACATACCCAGACAGACAAACAGGCAGACACAGACAGATTTTCCTAAAAGAGTAACGAGAGAAGCAGCAGCAGAATAAGCTGTGATAGCCGGCCTTCAGTCCTGCTCAAAGCTGGTCTTAATTTCATTTCCATGGTCTCTGCTCTTCGTCTGATTATTGCACTGCAGCCTGAGCCAGTCAAAAAGGACAAAAAAACAACACCTGAGGTGTACATAACAGGAACCCCCCCCTCCCCTCAACAACCAAACAACAACAAATAGAAAACAACTCCCTGAAACTACAATATTAGAGAAGGAAGATGGTATTTATTTTATCTTATTTATATCGAGGAAAATGTAATGAACACTCGTGTGCTTTTTTACATCCAGTCCCCGTGTGTATGCATTTTTTGTAAATCTTGTCATCTGTTCCCACCGGCACACAATGGCCTACTCTTACGAAAGAGGAAAAGGATTTAACGTGTGCGCAAGATGTTCTGCGTGTGTTCGAACACGGGGCCTCGGTTTTATAGTCTCATCCGAAACTTGTGGGGAGAGTGGAGTCAGCACTGATGTTAACTCCAAGAGAAAAAAAACAACAACCTTGAACGTGAATCGAACCCTGGGTCGTCAAATTGCGAGCGCAATGTTCTCACCACTGGGCTATCCCGTCCCCACTAAAAATATGGTAGGATGGTTTAGACCTTTCACCAAGTCTGACAAGTCAACTATGAGGTTCTGGAATCCTTTCCCAGCCTTGTCCCTTTTCCCTAGTTTTGACGGGGAAAATCGAACTGGATGTCAAAGTCTTTTAGAGGGTGGAGACTCTAAACTAGTTAGACCCTTGTGCTTAGGGACTTTGTACACGTCAAAGAACCCGCGACGGTTGAAAATCGGAAAGAGCTGGCAGGCACCTCCTGACTGTTCTGACAAAATTAGTTGGCTGAATTCTCAACGTTGAGGATATGTGCTGGGTATATTCTGTTTCTATAATCCACTGAGCGCTAACATGAAACACGGGATCTTTAATGTGAATATTTGATCTTCTACATATGCATATATACAGAGAGAATTAATACACTGGCAGATCTGACTTGAAGTTAACTAGGAGACTGCAAAAAATTCCCCACCTTTAATTCATCAAACACCACTGAGATTTGAACCTACGACTTCATAGACCCTTAGGATTGAAGTCAAATAATCTGAACCACTCGGCTTTAGCGTCCATCAAGAAGAAGATGGATTAACTAGGGCAGAAAAAAAATCAATGCAAAAAAAAAAATCAGTCAATTAAAACAACTTCAGATGAGAAAAGGGCTATCAAGACAGAAACAAATCAACAAAGCATGGTTATAATTTAGAAAACGAAGTTTTGCTCTCTCAGATAAGAACAATAAAGTTATCAAAGACAAAAACAAAGAAATCAACAAAAACCATTCACAGTTAGAAATCCAATTCTGTCGTCTTAGGTAAGTAACAGGAAAAAAATACAGGCGTCAAAGACAGGCAAATCAACAAATAGCAGTTTTTTTACCCTTTACACGAAAAAAAGGGTTAAATACAGAGACAGAAATCAACAAACAGCAGTTTTTTCCTTTACATGAGTAAGGATTAACTACAGAGACAGAAATCAATCCATAAAAGAAAGAAAAGGTCAAAGTTGAAAGTACCATTTTTGATAATCTCATGTGGGAAAAGACCACATAAGCAACGAAGAAGTGCATACCAGAATCCAGGAAACCATTGGGCCCTACGAAAACCCTCTATCAATGGCACAGAAGCATAAACTTAAATGGTTCAGACATGTCACGGTATCAGAAGGACTTGCAAAAACAGTACTGCAAGCCACTGTCTAAGGAGGAAGAAAAAGAGGCAGACCAAGGAAGAGATGGGAGGACAACATCATGGAATGGGCAGGAATGGATAGATAGACAGACAGAATATATAGAAAGAGAGATAGATAGATATATAGACAGACAGACAGACAGACAGACAGATAGATAAGTAGATAGCTAGCTAACTAGCTAACTAACTAGCTACATAGATAGACGTGAGGAAATGATTAACAAGGACAGAAACAAAACCCCTAACCAAAAACAACAACCAAAAAACCATTAAAAAATAGTTTTGCATCTTAAATAGAAAAAAAACCACCCCACACACGAAAAACAACAACAAAAAACAGAAATCAAAGAACAGTAATCAAGCCCTAAAACACACCAGTTTGTCTCCCCTTGATGATCAAAAGATGACGTTTTCTGGCAAAAAACAAACAAACAAACCAAACCAACAGACAACACAGCCACAGTTGGAACATATCCATCACACTTCACGTACCGATACAGACGGGTAAACACAGCCCCTACATTACACACATGTGATGTGAAGCGTGTATGATTTTGCTAACTCCCCCCCCCTCCCCCTCCTCTCCCCCCCCCCCCACACACACTGCCAATTTTGGACATTATCAGAACGTAAAAGGACAGAAAATAAGAACAGGGTCAAGAAGTGCACACACAAATTTAAAGGGCAATTTCAACTTCTCCCCCACCCGCCCGCCATGCAAAGCAAAAAAAAACCCCTAACAAGCCCACAAAAAAGAAAGAAAAAACCCAAACCCCAAATAATCTTTAACCAGAAAAAGACTTCTGTTTCAGAGAAACAAAAGAAGAGGGGAAAAAAGACAACAACAAAAAAGCATCCCTCTCCCCCCACCCCACAAGCAAACCAATCAAGCGAGAAAAATTTGCAGGATGAAAAAAATAAACGAGTAAAAACAAAACAAAATCCAACGTGAGTAAGAGAGAGAGAGAGAGAGAGAGAGAGGAGAGAGAGAGAGAGAGAGAGGAGAGAGAGGAGAGAGAGAGAGAGAGAGAGAGAGAGAGAGAGAGAGAGAGAGAGAGAGAGAGAGAGAGAGGGGAGGTTAGAAGGCAAATGGCAAGGCAAATTCTTTTATTTCGAGGATAATGAATAAGCACTCGTGTGCTTTTTTACATCCAGTCCCCCGCTCTTATCAATGATAAGATCAAGAAAAAAAGAGAAAAAATCTCCTTTAAACTACACAACAACACTACGAGAGGGACACACACACACCACACACACACACACACACCACACACACACACACACACACACACACACACACACACCACACACACATACACACAGATAGTTTTAACTGAGAGAGGCAGCAGAACAGAATGAATACGCTCTGATGCACTTCAGCTGTGCTCAAAGCAGTCTTGATTTCATTTTCACAGTGCCTGTTCTTCATCTGACTGCACACAGCTTCAGCTACAAGGAGGGAAAAAGCGTGTGCAAAGAATCAATCATAAAACGTAAAGTATGGGTGAAAAAATCCCCCGGAATAACTGTAAAAAAGAAAATCCCCCATAAACAACAAC
>CM060322.1:31510976-31515976 GCA_030674155.1 Stramonita haemastoma
AACACGTGGGTGTTTATTCATTATCCTCGAGATAAAAGAATTTGATTTGACTTGATCTCTGTGTCTCTTTGTTTTTGTCTGTCCGTCTACCTGTCTGTCTGTCTCTCACTCTTTCTCTCCTCCCGTCCCTCCTCTGTGTGTGTGTGTGTGTGTGTGTGTGTGCGTGTGTGCGTGCGTGCGTGCGTGCTTTGGTGTGTGTGTGTGTGTGTGCGTGCGTGCGTGCGGCGCGTGCGCGCGGTGTGTGTGTGTGCGGGGTGTTTTGTGTATTATGTGTGTGCATGTGTGTGCGTACGGGTGCCTACGTGCACAAATGCGTTTGTACATATGTATGTCTGTTTACGTGTGTGCGTGTGTACGTGCGTGAATGTGTATATGCGCGTGAACCTATATGCTTGCGTGCGAGTACACACATGTTCGTGTGTGTTCTTATACGTATGTGAATGTGTTCGTGTGTTCTTGTGCAAGGATGTACAGAACATCATGAGGGAAACACTTTACGACTTCCATTCTACCATCTCAATAGGAGGGCGACCCATTAACAACCTGCGCTTCGCTGACGATATTGATCTCATGGGAGGCAGCAACAAGGAACTCCAGGACCTTACCAACAGACTGGTAGACAGAGCAGGCGCATATGGGATGGAAGTCAGCACAGAAAAGAGTAAAGTAATGGTCAACAGTGCAAACGACACCACAGCACAGATCTACATGAACGGCCAGCAGCTGGAAGAAGTAGACGCTTTCAAATATCTTGGCGCTACCCTCACGAAAGATGGACGCTCCACCACAGAGATCAAGACCAGGCTAGCCATGGCAACATCAGCTATGGCAAAACTGAACAAGATATGGAGAAGCAACGACATCAGCTTCAAAACAAAGGTCAAATTGTTCAGATCCCTGGTCATCTCCATCTTGCTCTACGGCTGCTAAAGTTGGACAATGACCGCTGAAACCACCAAGCGGATCCAGACGTTCGAGACAAAATGCTTCAGGCGACTGCTTGGCATTTCCTGGAAGGATCGGAAAACAAACACCTATGTGCGAAGTCAAGTCGCACTGCTGGCTGGTCTTCAGGAACCCCTACTAGCCACTGTCAAGAAAAAGAAGCTGGCATGGTTCGGCCATGTCACACGCCACAACACCCTCCCCAAGACAGTCCTACAAGGAACACTAGAAGGTGGCAGACGCCGAGGCAGACAAACCAAGAGCTCGATAAATAACATCAAGGAGTGGACCCGCCTGGACAGTCCAACACTCATTAGGAAGGCGGAGGACAGGGCTGGATGGCGACGGCTGGCTGCAGAATCGTCTCTCATGTCTCCTCCACGACTGTTCCGGTCATGAGAAAGAAAGAAGAAGAAGCACACATGGCTTTTCAAGTTTAAGCACGCATGAATCTGTGTGCATGCACGTGCATGTATTTCCCATTGTTTACGTACTTGCATTCTTGTGCGCAGACACACATGTGCATGCATATGTACAGACATGGATGTCTTTAACGTGCATCTGTGACTAAGCCAAGGTGAGCAAGGAGAGAGGAAGATACTAGCTAATCTGACTGTTCTCTGTCGTGTGTGTCTTACCACGAAGAAAATGACAGGTAATTACAGTTCCCAGGGCAAAGAAGGAATGCATGGTGAACTGATTGCCGTATTGTGAATGGTGAAATAATTATTTGTTGAACTGATTGCCGTATTGTGAATGGTGAAATAATTATTTGTTGAACTGATTGCCGTATTGTGAATGGTGAAATAATTATTTGTTGAACTGATTGTGATTGTGAATAGTGAAATAATTATTTGTTGAACTGATTGCCGTATTGTGAATGGTGAAATAATTATTTGTTGAACTGATTGCCGTATTGTGAATGGTGAAATAATTATTTGTTGAACTGATTGCCGTATTGTGAATGGTGAAATAATTATTTGTTGAACTGATTGCCTTATTGTGAATGGTGAAATAATTATTTGTTGAACTGATTGCCGTATAGTGAATGGTGAAATAATTATTTGTTGAACTGATTGCCTATTGTGAATGGTGAAATATATTGCTGAACTGATTGCCTTATTGTGAATGTGAAATATATGCTGAACTGATTGCCTTATTGTGAATGTTGAAATATATGTGAACTGATTGCCTTATTGTGAATGTTGAAATAATTATGCTGAACTGATTGCCTATTGTGAATGGTGAAATAATATGTGAACTGATTGCCTTATTGTGAATGTTGAAATATTATGTGAACTGATTGCCTTATTGTGAATGGTGAAATATATTGCTGAACTGATTACCTTATGTGAATGTTGAAATAATTATGCTGAACTGATTCGCCTTATTGTGAATGTTGAAATAATTATTGTTGAACTGATTGCCTTATTGTGAATTAGATGCTGAACTGATTGCCTTATTGTGAATGTTGAAATAATTACTTGTTGAACTGATTACCTTATTGTGAATGTTGAAATATATGCTGAACTGATTGCCTTATTGTGAATGGTGATATAATTATATGTTGAACTGATTGCTTTATTGTGAATGTTGAAATATATGCTGAACTGATTGCCTTATTGTGAATGGTGATATAATTATATGTTGAACTGATTGCTTTATTGTGAATGTTGAAATATATGCTGAACTGATTGCTTTATTGTGAATGTTAAATATATGCTGAACTGATTGCCTTATTGTGAATGTTGACAGAGATACTGAACTGATTGCCTCATTGTGAATGGTGAAATATATGCTGTACTGAATGCCTTATTGTTAATGGTGAATTAGATGCTGAACTGATTAAAAAAAAAAAGTAATCACAGTTTTGATTCTTGTTTTGACCAAAACAAAAGAGAGGGAAAACAATAACGGAGAATTTGGACAAAAAAATGAAAGAGAAGCAAAGCCACTAACCCCAGTGCAATCAGTGCAATCCTATCATTCATAACCCCTTGCCCATTACAGAGGTCGCTATCGTGTCTGTCATTTTCCATGGTGATTAACGCTGGGATTAAAACTCGCGAAGCTGTTTACAGATCAGAGCAAGATGAAAACCGTCTCTTCCGTCATTGCTAGAGTCAACGCCCTAACCCACCCAACATGGGGGTCAATGAGTCAGGCCCAGACAGCGGTCACCGCGTTATTGCGGTCAGCTTGAGCACTGACCGTAGGTCCAACAGGATTGGTAGACATGTGACGTCCAGAAAAATAAAATGTGAAGAAGAAAATAAGGAGGGAATGTATGATTGTAGCAAAAGAAGGTAGAGAAAAGTGCGGAATCAGAAGAAGAGGAAGAATTGCGATGAACAAAAATTGCGATGAAGATGAAGAATTGCGAAGAAAAATTTGCCAAGAGGAAGAAAACTGCGAAGAAGAATTGCGAAGAAGAATTTCCAAGAAGAAGAAAATTGCGAAGAAGAAGAATTGCGAAAAAGAATTGCGAAGAAACATTGCGAGAAGAAGAATTGCGAAGAAGAATAATTGCGAAGAACATACGAAGAAGAATTGCGAAGAGGAATTTGCAAAGAAGAATTGCGAAGAAGAATTGCGAGGAAGAATTGCGAAGAAAAGAAGAAGAAGAGGAAGAACTGCAAAGAAATGCGTAGAACAAGAATTGCGAAGAAGAACTGCGAAGAAGAAGCACAACACTAATACCAATACTTTATCATTTCAATAAGCAGAGAGATTCAAGGGCAGGATAAGCAGGCTGTAGGCTGTGTTGGAGAATGAGAATGAAGTTAAAAAGAGAAGGTTAAAAGGAAGGAGAGGGGAGGAGGTGGAAAAACTGTGATGATGGGCTATCAAGCTCCAAGAGAATGTTAAAACAATGATAAGACCTTGTGTCATGCTTAAAAAACAATAATGCTCAAAGCGCATTAACATGGCAATGAATAATAATAAAAAAATAACCTACACATCAGAAACTGATTAAAAAAAAAAGGAAACCCACTACAATAACACTCAAAGCGCATTTTAGGGGAATAACTAACAAACATACCTATGACAGTAAAATTTGATTTCACATTCAATACCCTAAAACACCCAACCATTACACAACTTTCGTTCACTTCGAGCAAAAAATGTTGCGTAGAAGATGAAGAATTGCAAAGAAGAAGAAGAATTACAAGAAAAAGAAGAAGTCGAAGAAGAAGAAGGAAGAAGAAGAAGAAGAAGAAGAAGAAGAAGAAGAAGAATTACAAGAAGAAGAAGAAGAATTACGAAGAAGAAGAAGAAGAAGAAGAAGAAGAAGAAGAAGAAGAAGAAGAAGAAGAAGAAGAAGAAGAAGAAGAAGAAGAAGAAGAAGAAGAAGAAGAAGAAGAATGAAAGAAGAAGAAGAAGCAAGAAGAAGAAGAAGCAAAGAAGAAGAAGAATGCAAAGAAGAAGAAGAATGCAAAGAAGAAGAAGAATGCAAAGAAGAATGCAAAGAAGAATGCAAAGAAGAAGAAGAATGCGAAGAAGAAAGAATTGCGAAGAAGAATTGCGAAGAAGAATTGCGAAGAAGAAGAATGCGAAGAAGAATTGCGAGAAGAAGAAGAAGAAGAATGCGAAGAAGAATTGCGAAGAAGAAGAATTGCGAAGAAGAAGAATGCAAGAAGAAGAATTGCGAAGAAGAAGAATTGCGAAGAAGAAGAATTGCGAAGAAGAAGAATGCGAAGAAGAAGAAGAAAAAGAAGAAGAAGAAGAAGAAGAAAGAAGAAGAATGCGAAGAAGAAGAATGCGAAGAAGAATTGCGAAGAAGAAGAAGAATTGCGAAGAAGAAGAATTGCGAAGAAGAAGAAGAATTGCGAAGAAGAAGAATTGCGAAGAATGCGAAGAATTGCGAAGAATTGCGAAGAATTGCGAAGAAGAAGAAGAAGAAGACGACGAATGCAAAGAAGAAGACGAATGCAAAGAATAAGAATAAGAATAAGAATAAGAAGAGAAGAAGAAGAAGAAGAAGAAGAATGCAAAGAAGAATGCGAAGAAGAATTGCGAAGAAGAATTGCAAAGAAGAATTGCGAAGAAGAATT
>CM060322.1:31518476-31520976 GCA_030674155.1 Stramonita haemastoma
AGAAACTGTCTTCCTTTGGAGATAGTTTCAATGAAAATGTTACCAGTAAAATCATGGGAGCTAGTTACACACCAATCATCTTATAATTATGCTCTGACTCTGTGTACAAAAAAGTGGCTGTGATACGTTATTGTGGGTCGAAATATGATTGTACTATACAATACAATATAGTACAGTACACTCCAATACAATATTGTATGCAATACAATACAGTATAGTATAGCACAACACATACAATACAATACAATACAATACAATACAAGTGGTTGTGATGCGTGATCATATGTTCGGAATGTGAGGGGGATGTTTATTTGTTTAAAAAGAAGTCCTTTCATAAGGTAATCGTTCTTAAAGCATTGAAAGTGTTAGGGGATATGCAGTGCTAGTTAAGAATCGAGGAGATTCAAGGCCAGTGTAAATATGATATAAGCTGGTGCTTGATGATTATTGTTATGTCAGGATAAACCGATGTTCTGATTATAATCTTTCATCACTTATTTACACGCTCACACGCATGCACGTAAGCACGCACACCAGACAGACAGACACAAAACACGCACACACACACACACACACAAAAACACACTCAGACACAGCACACACACACACACAACACACACACCACACACACACACACACATTGCATATTCACATGTAAGCAAGCACACACACTCACACGCATTCATTCACTCACTATCATATACTCCCGACGCCATGCACACACACACACGCACGCACGACACACACACACACACACACACACACACACACACACACACACACACACACGCTACGCACACACACACACACACACACACACACACACACACACACGCACGCATACGCACACACACACACACACACACGCACGCATACGCACCACACACACACACACACACACACACACACACACACACACACACACACACACACACACACACACAAAACCCGTTTTTATATCCAACGACATAAAAGCTGGAACACTAAAAACAGCACGCCCCCCCCCCCCCACTCCCACTCCCACGTCCCACGCCCTGGAAATGCTGTATACACATCATGCAGATGGTATGACGTGCGTTACCACGGAGGTGATGTTGTGACGTGAATTGTCACGGAGGTGATGTTGTGATGTGCGTAACCACGGCAGTCTGTCTACCTCCTAATCTCTCTAGACTCTAGGGAAAAGCAGATGGTTCGGACAGGTTGCCAGAGAATGTTTAACCTGCATCTCCTTTACTAGATTGTTCTACAGTGCTACCATCCGAAAATTTTTCCTTATTCCTTTGTCCTCTTTTTGACCCGCAAGAGAAATAATAAAAAAAGAAATAAACAAATTAAAAAAAAAAAGCCACATTGAAAGAAGGAAAGAAGAAGGATGAATAAATCTAGATAAATAAATAAAATCAAAGGATAGAAGTTTTGTTAGTGTTGAAGTATGCTTTTTTTAATGAGCCCAAATAGGTTGTTGTTGTTGTTGTTCTTGTTATTGCTGTGTGTGTATACGTGTGTGTATACGTGTGTGTGTGTGTGTGTGTGTGTGTGTGTGTGTGTGTGTGTGTGTGTGTGTGTGTGTGTGTGTGTGTGTGTGTGTGTGTGTGTATGTATGTGTGTATGTATGTATGTATGTATGTATGTATGTGTGTGTGTGTGTGTGTGTGTGTGTGTGTGTGTGTGTGTGTGTGTGTGTGTGTGTGTGTGTGTGTGTGTTTAAGGTTTTGAGTTTTACGTTGAATTTTGCAGGATTTCTTTTTTATAGACGAAAAGACACATACATAAAGAGAAAGGCAGAGTGCATAAGTTAATCTGCCATAACGCTGCCATTCTGGGTGGAGAAGCCTTAATTCAAGAATAATGAATAAAAAACATTGGAAAAATATATAGAAAAGTTGTGATGTGTGTGTATGTGTGTGTGTGTGTGCGTGCGTATGTGTGTGTGTGTGTGTGTGTGTGTGTGTGTGTGTGTGTGTTGTGTGAGTGTGTGTGTGTGTGTGTGATTGAATGTGTGAGTGTGTGTATGTGTGAGTGTGTGTGTGTATGTGTATGTGTGTGTGTGTTTGTGAGTGTGTATGTGTGTGTATGCGTGTGTGTATGTGTGTGTACGTGTTAAGTGTGTGCGTGTGCGCGCGTGCGTAGGTGCGTCCGCGCGTGTGCGTGTGTGTACGCACACGCATTTTTGTAGGTGTCGGTGTGGGTGTGTATGTGCCTAAGTGTGTGTGTGTATACGTCTGTGTGTGTATATATTGCACAAATACATGTACTTGTATGCAGAGTCTGCTTATTCATAAGTTCGTGTGCTTGCAATGTGTGCATGTGTGTGTATGTGTGTGCATACTTGATAGTGCTAGTCACACAAATCTTCTGCACTCAAAACTTGCAAGGTACGTCATTCCGCAGGTAGCATACTTGGGAGGAAAAACAAAAATCTGGAAAACTAATTGGCACATACTCGCTTTTGCAACCACTTCGTTCCTGCTATTTTTTCCCCCTTTTTTTTCTTTTC
>CM060322.1:31530976-31538476 GCA_030674155.1 Stramonita haemastoma
AGTCATTCGGCGGGGACCGTCATAGTTGCTGTAGTGTAGCAGACTGGTTGAATAAGTTGATGATGGTTGATGAATATTCTGACTGAGAACTTAGGTATGATTGAGTTAAAGAGAATGTCGGTCGTCTTAGGGTTAAGAAAAGGGAGGTTTTTGTGGTGTAAGGGCTTTTACTGTCTGTCTGGCTGCCTTTATAGTCGTTGTCTGTCTCTATCTGTCAGTTTGTCTTTGTCTCTGTCTCTCTTCGTCACTCTGTCTGTCAGTCTGTCTGTTATTGCCTGTCTGCCAGTCTGTCTTTGTCTCTCTGTATCTCTCTCTGCTTCTTTTGTGTCTGTCTGTCTGTCTGTCTGACTCTCTTTATCTCTATTTTGGACCCATTTTCTTCTTTTGCTTGCCTTGTGAAAATGTCTCAGATTCTCTCTTTCTTTCCCTGTCTCTATCTGTTTGCCTGTCTATTGTCTATTTCCGTCTGTCTTGTCTGTCTTCCCGTTTGTGTGTCTGTCTCTGTCTGTCTTACTGTTTTCAAATGGTGTTAAGTATTTTTTCTTTCACTCACACACAACTATGATTATGCAACCCTCTCATGAAAAATACCTGTTCTGGTAAGAACGACAAAATGTTCAATGCGCCACCCCCACGTCTCTCTTTCTCTTGTTTAATATACATCTATATACACACACATATATAATAATATATATTATATATACAACACACACATAATTATATACATATACATATATATATACACAGATATATATGTGTTTGTGTGTGTACATATGTATATATGAACACACAGAGAATTATATGTAATTTTGTATTAATATATATATATATTATATATATATATATATATATATATATACTATAATATATATATATATATATATATGCGTGTGTATGTGTGTATGTGTGTGTGTGCAAGTGCGTGCATGTGTGTGCAAGTGTGTGTGTGTGTGGGCGCGCGCGCGTGTGTTGGTGTACACGTGTATGTATGTGTTTTAATGTGAGTATTTTTGTGCATGCATGTGTGCTTGCGTGTATGTGCGCGAATGCGTATGCATGCATGAATGCATACACGTGTGTGTGTGTGTGTGTGTGGTGTGTGTGTGTGTGTGTGTGTGTGTGTGTGTGTGTGTGTGTGTGTGTGTGTGTGTGTAGTGTGTGTGTGTGTGTGTGTGTGTGTGTGTGTGTGTGTGTGTGTGTGTAGGTGTGTGTGTGTGTGTTCGCAAATGTATGCTTAAATATACAGTTTTAAGTGCGCTCTTGCGTGTCAGCCTTTAAGGGCAAATACATTCGGAGTGACCCTGTCCATGCATTTTCACGTGTTACTCGTACTAGTGTGCATACTTATTTCCATGATGTTAAGACAACATGAAAAGAAATGACAAGTTTTTGCAGTTTTGTGTTTTTTTGGTGTTTTTTTGTTACAGAAAAGGGGGGGGGAGGGGGGGCAGGGGCTGTCAGTACAAAAAAGCGTCCCACCTTCAGAAATTTTGAGCTAGGAATTTCCTCTTTTCTATCTCTCTATCCTTTATTCCTTTTCTTCCTGTCACCCCCTTCTTGTTTATTTTTTTGCCTTCTTATTTCTCTCTAATAATCTCTTCGATCCTCTGACCACTAGACTATCCCATCCCGAACAACCCCTCCTCCCAAAAACAACAACAAACCAACAAACGCAACCACACAGCAATAAGCAACATTAACAAAACATCAGCAGATTGCCAGCATAGCATGTTTAGGAAAGGGTCTTAACGCCTTGCAATGGTGCTTGAGAACTTTAATCATGGCACATCACTAAAATGTTCAAGCAGCTTAGGTCATATGGATCGTATGTTTGTCATGCTAGTCGTCCCATGAAATACCGTTCAAGGGGATTTTCCCCCTGGAGTTAACATCAGTGCTGACTCCACTCTCCCGAAAAGTCTTCCGGATGAGACAATAAACCGAGGCCCGTGTGTGCGAACGCAAGCAGAACATCTTGCGCGCACGTTAAATCCTGTTCCGCTTTTCGAAAGGGTAGGCCATTGTGTGCCGGTGGGAACAAATGGCAAATTCACAGTAGGGACTGGTAGTAAAAAAACCATGAGTGCCTTTTCCATTATCCTCGATATAAAAGAATAAATAAACATATAAAAATTAAAAAATAAATAAATATCATAAACAATAATAATGACTTAGTGAAGACAATGCCACTTTACGGTCTTGAAGCAGTTACTTAACAATAGAAAAAAAGAAAGAGAAAAAGAACAGACGGACGGACGGATCGTCGGATGGAAGGAAGGGAGAAAGGAAGGAAAGAATGAAAGAAAGAAGGAAGGAAAGAAGGAAGGAAAGAGGAAGAAGAATGAATGATGGAAAGAAAGAAAGAAAGAAGGAAGGAGGAAGGAAGGAATGAAGAAAGACAGGTAAGGAATGAAAGAAAGAAAGGAAGGAAAGAAGGAAGGAAAAAGGAAGGAAGGAAGGAGAGGAAAGAGCGAAGGAAAGAAGGAAGGAAAGAGGAAACATACAAATTTGTATTGAACCATTTTAGGCATGAAAAATTGACCAAAAGTGGGAGGCATTGATCCATTTATTTATTAATCATTCATTTATTCTTTTATATCGAAGATAATGAAAAAAAAGCACTTCATGTGCTTATCTCATGGAGATAAAAAAAAGCAACAGGAGCACTGTGTATCTGGCATTTTGTCACCAGAAGAAAAAAGGAAGAAAAAGAAAAGGAAGAGAGGAAGATGCGTTAACATTTTGCGTGAGATACTTTGCCACTAAAGAAAAAAAAAAAGAAAAAAAACAAACCAAGATAACACAACCAAGCCAAACACACACACACACACCACACACACACACACACACCACACACACACACACACACACACACACACAAACACACACACTATACATACACACACTCACACACACACACAAACACACACAAACACACGCACACACACATTTCTTTTCTCTCATCTCTCTCTCTCTCTCCCTTTATTCTATCAACGCAGGGTCTGCTACGCTTTTGGCCGTAAAACATCAAAGTACTCTCTCTGTCTGTGTCTGTCTTGTCTGTCTGTCTGTCTCTGTCTGTCTGTCACGTCTGTCTTTCTATCTATATTTTTGTCCCTCTGTCTGTCTGTCTCTCTCTGGGCCTAAACATGAATAAATTCTCTCTCTCTCTCTCTCTCTCTCTCTCTCTCTCTCCCCTCTCTTTTCTCTCTTTTTCTCTCTCTCTCTCTCCTCTCTCTCTTCTCTCTTGTCCCCCCTTCTCTGGTATTTATCCTGTGTATGCAACAGTCTCTATTCTGCTTGTTTATACTTGTTAACGCTTTACCATTTTCCCTAATTCCTGGAGTAGTTAATTCATATATTGTTGTATGTTTAATGAAGGGTTAATTGATTGGTTTACTTACTTTTTTGGACTCAGGGCTGGATGAATAAAAAAAACCATCATTGTGCTTATTCTTTTCTCTCAATAGAAATGTTCATTCATTCATTCATTCATTCTTCTTCTTCTTCTTCATTCTCTCTGTCTCTTCTCTGTCTCTTTCTCTGTCTCTCTCTCTCTTTTCTTTCTTTCCCTCTTTCTTTTCCCTCCATCCCTCTTCCTCCCTTCATCTCTCTTTCTCTCTCCCTCCCTTCTCTCTCTCTTCCCTTTCTCTATATTTTCTCTTCCCCTCTCTCCCCCCTCTCTCTCTTCCCTCCCTCTCTCTCTCTCTCTGAGATCATTTTTGTATGACTAAAAGAGAATTTTCGAAGAAAAAAAACCTTAGCCGGAAGAAACCCTGCCAAACTATTAGGAGATGATTATTTTTCCGTTTCAGCATTAATTCCTTCAAAACACACCAAAATGAAAAAAGGAAAGTCCAACACCTGTTAAGGGACATGTTAAAAAAAAAGGTAAACAACATCAACCTAGTGGAGAGAGAGAGAGAGAGGAGGAGAGAGAGAGAGAGAGAGGAGAGAGAGAGAGAGAGAGAGAGAGACAGAGAGAGAGAAGAGAGAGAGACTAGACACGACACGAGACAGAGATGCAGATAGACAGAGAGAGAGAGAGAGAGAGAGAGAGAGAGAGAGAGAGAGAGAGAGAGAGAGAGAGAGAGAGACGAGAGAGAGACAGAGAGAGAGAGAGAGGAACGAGAGAGACGAGAGGAGGAAGAGAGAGAGAGAGAGAGAGAGAAGAGAGAGAGAGAGAGAGAGAGAGAGAGAGAGAGAGAACAGAGAGCAGACAGACAGAAGACTGACAGACAGACAGACAGACAGGAAGACAGAGAAAGAGAGAGAGAGAGAGAGAGAGAGAGAGAGAGAGAGAGAGAGAGAGAGAGAGAGAGATGAGGAGAGAGAGAGGAGAGAGAGAGAGAGAGGGGAGAGGTGTCATCAGTAGCAACAACACACAATACAACTATCATCAACATCAATCATCAACATATCATCATATCACACATCATCATCTCATCATCGCAGAGCAGCGTCATATCATATCATCATCATCATCATCATCATCATCATCACATCATCATCTCATCATTCATCATCATCATCATCATCATCATCAGCAATCAGTCGGGGTCATAAATCTCATCAGTCATATCATCAGAATTGTCGTCATTGTCGTCGTCGTCGTTGTTGTTATTTCGCCTTCATCATCGCAATAATGATGATGAATGATAATGATGATAATTTTTTTTTATAAGTTTGTCCGTCATGTTAGACGATGACCTCCAAAACAATAGAGGGGGCGGTGGCGGTTTGGAAAATGGGCAGAAATTTGATTATAGTGGAGGTGCCTTGCCCACAGTCACGCCACCACATTCTCGACCAAAAGGGCATACAGACAGTCATTGTTGGAGATGTTCTCCAAAGGCCAACTAGCCCCCAGGGCTGCAGCACGTAACGGACTGTGCGAGTACGAGTCAAGCCTCCTAGTCAGAGAATCATAGTCGATTACTAAAAAACTAAGCTGTGAAGTGGAATTCCATGAGTGGGAAAGAAAGCCACTGATCATACAGCCTCTCACTTTGCTGTTGCTTTCAGCGTCAATGGTTTAATCAAGAACTGTGATAAAGCCCAGGCTCTAGAGGCAAAAATGATGATGGACTTAGCAGAAGCAATATATATATATATATATATATATATATATATATATATATATATATATATATATATATATATATATATATATATATATATATGACGCTCCACCACATAATAAGTCGGAGTGCACCAGAGGTCAATTTTTAGTTATTGACATGTTATTAATGTACAATAAAGTGAGTATAAAATACAAAAAAAAAGATAGAAAATCGGACAATTCTGCGGAAAGTTATTACAAATTGAAATGATAGACTGCAGGATGTGACAAAATGAGAAACGGGCAAGTTTATTTTCGTAACAGGTTGTAAGAATGAGGGCTTGGGTATTTTCAAAACACATTTAAAATCAAAAGGAATAAAAATTATGCCTTGGTTATTTTATTATAAGGTAGATAAACGGATATTGATTAATAATCAATCAAAATATCAAAATTGACAACTTGAACCCCAACTGCCTTTAACAGCTCCTAGCGCAAAATTGGGTAATGTGCTAAGTGACTCATTTCGTGGTTATATATATATATATATATATATATATATATATATATATATATATATATTATATATATATATATATAATAGATAGATAGATAGATAGATTAGTATTATATATAGATATGATATAGATATACATATATATAGATAGTATAGATAATAATATATAATTTTTAAAATGTTATTTTGGACTGTCTTCTGCTGGCGAAGAAGCTGATTTAATTTTAAGAGAGCGAAAAAGAAATGTCTTGTGAATGATTCACTTGTAGTTGTTTCTTTCTTAGAGCCGCCCCCCAACCACCCCCCACCAAACAACAAAAACAACAACAACAACAAAAAAACAACAACAACAACAACAAAAAACACCCTAAGGACCTGGATGCAAAACATTTTGTGTAAAAAGCACGTTGTACACGGACACAGACAGACACGGACAGACACATAGACAAACATGAATGCGCACGTGTGTGTGTGTGTGTGTGTGTGTGTGTGTGTGTGTGTGTGTGTGTGTGTGTGTGTGTGTGTGTGTGTTGTGTGTGTGTTTGCGTGCGCGCACACACATACACATGCATGTATGTACACCCAAAGACGCTCATGTGTGCAGACCCACACGAACACATCCACCCACACCCACACCGAAACCCACCCAAACACACACACACACATGCACAGGCACCCACACACACATACACACACAAACGCACACGCAGTCACACACAGTCACACACACACACATACACACACTCTGACAAGTTTACTAGCTACATTTTAAAAAAGATTATTTATCTCAAAAGCACTGAAGAAGTATTAGCATAGCATGACCATTTTGTGATGAAATGGAAACGAAGTAACTAAAAAAAAATAACACACACACAAAAAAGAATTAAGTGGTTGCTCTGGTAATTATGTGCCAATTAGTTTTCAAGTCTTTGGGTTTTTTTTTTTTTTTTTTTTTTTTTCAATATTAATTTTTTAAAACCAAAATCTCTCCACGCCGCAGCTGAGAATTCTGATGAGCCTGAGCAAAAACTATTTTGTTTAAAGAGCTTAAACATGCAAGAACGCAAATCAGCACTCACACACACAAACATACACACACACACACACACACGTACGCACATACGCACGCACGCACACACCACACACACACAAACACGCACGCACACACACACACATACACGCACGCATACACACGCACGGAAGCACGCACGCAAGCAAGCACGCACGCACGTACTCACTCACACATACACAGAACATCTTGAACATACATTAAATCCTGTTCCGCTTTTCGAAAGAGTAGGCCATTGTGTGCCTGTGGGAACATAACAAAAATTTACAAAACTGAAATCACACGGGGTCTGGATGTGAAAAAAAACACACGAGTGCTTATTCCATTACCCTCGATATAGATAAATAAATAAATAGATAAATAAAGTAATAAATAACACACAGACACAGACCCGCTCGCTCGCGCGCGCACGCACAACACATACACACATACATACCCACATACACTACACACACATATGCACGCACGCACACGCATACCCAAATGCATGCAAACAAGCATTCAAAGGCAGCACACGTACATAAACAAACAAACAAACAACGCACGTACGAGCATGCATGCGCACAACACTAGGACCTGTTACATTTTGGACAGAAGTGTTACCTCACTCTGTGTGTGTGTGTGTGTGTGTGTGTGTGTGTGTGTGTGTGTGTGTGTGTGTGTGTGTGTGTGTGTGTGTGTGTGTGTGTGTGTGTGTGTGTGTGTGCGTGTGTGCGTGTGTGTGTGTGTGTGTCGTGTGTGTGTGTGCGCGTGCGTGTGTGTGTGTGTGTGTGTGTGTAAGAGAATTCACAAATGTATGTAATGTATGTATGTATGTATGTATGTATGCATGCATGCATGCATGCATGCATG
>CM060322.1:31545976-31556512 GCA_030674155.1 Stramonita haemastoma
GAGAGAGAGAGAGAGAGAGAGAGAGAGAGAGAGAGAGAGAGAAGGGTAGAAAAGAGGGAATTCCTGAAATAACATCTCCAGAAAGGTTGGGGATACTATTTTATACAGACACACCCTCACGACAGCTGCCTTTCCTCCCCCAGAAAGACTTAAACATGTAACAAATGTCTTCCACGCCAAAAGTTGACTCCAGATGCGTTGGGCTTGGACCTATCAGGCGCTTAACGGCAGCACAAGACATTATTCGCTAAAAATGACAGAAAACGATAGTTGCTGTCTGAGTGCTCGTCTGAGATGAAGAAGAAGAAGACTGGGTATACAAAGCAAGCAAAATAGACCGGACAGAGAGAGAGAGAGAGAGAGAGAGAGAGAGAGAGAGGAGAGAGAGAGAGAGAGAGAGAGAGAGAGAGAGAGAGAGGGAGAGAGAGAGGGAGAGAGAGATAGAGAGAGTGGAGAGTGGAGAGAGAGGGGGGGAGATGGGAGGAGATGAAGAGAAAGGAGAGAGAGAGAGAGAGAGAGAGAGAGAGAGAGAGAGAGAGAGAGAGAGAGAGAGGGGAGAGACACAGAGAGAGAGAGAGATAGATAGATAGAGAGAGAGAGAGAGAGAGAGAGAGAGAGAGAGAGAGAGAGAGAGAGAGAGAGAGAGAGAGAGAGAGAGAGAGAGAGAGAGAGAGAGAGAGAGAGAGAGAGAGAGAGAGAGAGGAGAAATACACACACACGCGCGCGTACACATAATAATAATAATAATAATAATAATAATAATAATAATAATAATAATACATGGAACTTATATAGCACTGTATCTGTAAAAACAAATCAAAGCGCTTGCATTCAACCTATACATCACACAAGCAATCAATAGCAATCTATGGTCCTAGCAAATGTACTCACACACGCAAGCACACACACACTTACACTCACACAGAAATTTGTCTGCAGACTTCTGCTCAAAACAACAACTAAGTACATCATGTCAGTCGTACCCCATCCTTCACACAACCCCCCCCCCCCCCCCCCCCCCCCCCCCCCCCCCCCCGGAGAAAAGTCTTTTATCTGCAGATCTTGTGAGTCAGGGACAGAAAAGAGAAGAAGAGGAAGACGATTGATCTGACAATAGCCGCCATTGTCAGCTGTCACTTCCTGTCTCCTTCTCTCTGGCTGAAAATGGGATTGTTAGGAGACCTGCCTGCCTGCCTGCCTACCTACCTACCTCCCTACCTGCCTGCCTGCCTGCCTGCCTGCCTGCCTGCCTACCTACCTACCTACCTGCCTGCCTGCCAGCCTGCCTGCCTGCCTACCTACCTACCTACCTACCTACCTACCTACCTACCTACCTACCTACCTACCTACCTACCTACCTACCTACCTACCTGCCTGCCTGCCTGCCTGCCTGCCTGCCTACCTACCTACCTACATACCTCCCTACCGATCTATCTACCTACCTACCTACCTGCCTGCCTACCTACCTACCTACCTACCTACCTACCTACCTACCTACCTACCTACCCCCTTCAGTCTGGCCTGCTATGATAAATTATATCTTTCCTGGTGAGGGGGAAAAAGCATTTGTGTGTGTGTGGTGTGTGTGTGTTTGTTGTGTGTGTGTGTGTGTGTGTGTGTGTTTGTGGTTGTGTGTGTGTGTGTGTGTGTGTGTGTGTGTGTGTGTGGTGTGTGTGTTGTGAGAGTGTGTGTGTTTTGTGTGTGTGTATTTGTGTGTGTATATATGTGTGTGTGTGAGAGTGTGTGTGCGTGTGTGTGTGCGCGTGCGTGCGTGTGTATGTGTATGTGTATGTGTGTGTATGCAAAAACATAAAGCGATATTTTGAAACAACTGGGAACATTTTTCAGCAAAAATGTTGTTCCTCCAAGCAGAAAAAATCGCATCTAAGCCAACATGTATTGCTTTGTTTTCTGACAACGGTGTAGCCTTCTGTTAACTGCTATCTCATATATTCACAATCGTTTTTTGGTTATCATGCCAACTACGATTCAGGAGAGATCTGAACAATGGACACTGTCTATTCTACATAATCTCTCTCTCTCTCTCTCTTCCTCTCTCCTCTCTCTCTCCTCTCTCTCCTCTCTCTCTCTCTCTCTCTTCTCTCTCTCTCTCTCTCTCTCTCTCTCTCTCTCTTTTTGGGGGGACGGATAGCCTAGTGGTCAGAACATTGCGCTGGCAATTTGACGACCCGGGTTCGAGTCCGGTCGAGGAGATTTTTCTCCTGGAGTTAACATCAGTGCCGACTCCCACTCTCCCCAAAAAGTCCTTCAGAGGAGACTTTAAACCGAGGCCCCGTGTGCGAACGCACACAGAACATCTTGCGCACACGTTAAATCCTGTCCGCTTTTCGTAAGAGTAGGCCATCGTGTGCCGGTGGGAACAGAATGACATTTACAAAAACTGCATACACACGGGGATGGATGTAAAAAAACAAAGAGTGCTTTTTTCCATTATCCTCGATATAAAGAATAAAAGAATAAAATCAAATAAAATCTCTCTCTGTGTCACTCTCTCTGTGTTCCTCGTCTGTCTGTCTGTCTTCTTCCTCACCTCTCTCTTATGTCTCTCTCTCTCCTCCCTCACTCCCCTCTCTCTCTCTCTCATTCCTCTCTCATACCTCTTTCTTTCTCTCTTATCAGATCAATTGTTGCATACAATGCATTTAATTTTCACAACTGTTGTTTCATGCAAATCAGATCTTCTAGGCTTTTATGAAGTGTTTCTGAAATAATCTTGACAAGGAAAAAAAAGAAAAGAGAGTGGTAGAGAAGAGGCAAATAACAATCAAAACAGCTTTCAGAATTTTTTTTTTGGCAGTTGTTGTCGAAATCCGGAACATTCTTCATTTTTCCTTAAACAGCACTTTGTCCTTAAAATGTCCTTGGGATAATTTGATTCTAATTTGCGTGATGACGTTTTCATTCTCTCTTTTTTCTCTCAGTCTCTGTCTCTTTTGTCTTGATTTTCTGTCTGTCTGTCTGTCTCTCTATCTCTCTTTTTCTGCCTATTTGTCTATCTGTCTGTCTGTCTGCCTGTCTGTTTATCTGTCTGTCTTTCTTCTGTTGTCTGTCTCTGTCTGTCTCTCTGTTTCTCTGTCTCCGTTTTTGCTCTCAGCATTTTTGTCATTCTTTTTTGTGCCTCCATCTCTCTTTTCTCTGTCTCTCTCTCTGTTTCTGCCTTCTGTTTTCCCTCTTCTCTCTATTTCTTGTCTCTGTCTGTTGTCTGTCTGTCTGTATCTCTGTCCTTATTTCTCTCTTATTTCCTCGCTCTTTCCATCCTTTGATAGTCTCATTCTTCCTCCTCTCTCAGTTCTTCCTCCTCTCTCACTCTCTTCAATCACTCTCTTCTCCTCTCTGTCTCTGTCTCATTCTTGGCTCCCTTTGGTCTCTTCTTCTCTGCCTGTTCCTCTCTCTCTCTCTCATTCTCTCTCTCTCTTGTCTGTTCCTGTAGGTGTGTGTGGTGTGTGTGTGTGTGTGTGTGTGTGTGTGTGTGTGTGTGTGTGTGGTGTGTTTTGTGTGTGGTGTGTGTATGTGTGTATGTGTGTATGTGTGTATGTATGTGTGTGTGTGTGTGTGTGTGTGTCGCGCGCGCGCGTGCGTGCGTGTTATGCGTGTGTGTGCATGTCTTTCTCTGTGTCTCTCTGTGTCTGTTGTCAGTCAGTCTGTCTGTCTGTCTGTCTCCCTCTCCATATTAGGGAACATGCTTTGCAATGTAAATGGCATTTCTCAATTTTTAACCGGATTCTACTTCTGACAAATTGATGAGATTGTTCTTCATCAGCTCGTGTGCTTCCCCTTGTTAAGTGGTTTGTGGCTTGCAAAGGGGTTACGTGTTCACAGAGGAAGCCAGATGCCTGTGGTTTTAAACTTCATTTGGGAGGGAATGGATGAAGGGGGTTGGGGGGGGGGAGGAGGAAAGTTTTTATTATTTATTATTCTATTATATCGAGGATAATGGTAATAAGCATTCATGTGCTTTTTGTTTTCTACATCCAGTCCCCGTGTGTATGCAGTTTTGTCAATTTTGTCATCTGTTCCCACCGGCACACAATGGCCTAACTCTTTCGGGAGAGGATTTAACGTGTGCGCAAGATGTTCTGTGTACCTTCGCACCACGGGGCCTCGGTTTGTTGTCTCATCTGAAGGACTTTTTTTGGGGGGAGTAGGAGTCGGCTACTGATGTGTTAACTCCAGGGGAAAGATCCCTCGAACGGGATTCGAACCCGGGTCGTCAGATTTGCGAGCGCAATGTTCTAACCACTACGCTACCCCAATCCCCCACCCAAGTCTAGTGGTTAGAGCGTTGCACTCATGATCTGAAGGCTCAGGTTCGAGCCACTAAGGACGGGGCCTTTTAAATTTTTATCTCTGAAGTGAACATCAGTGCTCATTCCACACTCACCCCCTAAAAAAGTTCTTTGGATGGGACTGTATAAACCGAGGTCCTGTGTTGCAAACGCACGCAGATTACACTCGTTAAAATCCAGTTCAATCTTTTAAGAAGAGTAGGACGTTCGTTTCGTGCCAGTCAGTAGGAATGCGATGATCCAATGCATTAAAAAAACAAACAAAACACCCCACGCATGCACACAGGTGCTGTGTGTTTAAAACCTTCCTCGAAGTCGGAATGTAGTTACCTCAAGGCGGGGTACAAAAAAAATTAAACCCCACACAAAATACACACAAACACACAAACAACACACACACACTACACATCACACACAACACACAAACCACACACCACACTCACAACACCCCCACCCACACACAAAACACACACACAAACAAAAACCCGGGTTGCATACGGATAATTTCACCTTGGGTAAACCCTTTGGGAATCTTGGAGCTCTAGCTGAGGACCCCCCCCCCCCCTCCCCCCCCCAACCCCCCCCCCCCCCTTACGAAAAAATCTTCAACTGACTCTCACAGTTGCTCAGTTGTCCAGAGAAGAAAGCAAAGCCGCGCACGGGTTCAGTTTGAACTTTTCCGCCGTTCACTTAACCTTAGTAGAGGTCTGAGTGCTAGTTTTCGGATGAGACTATAACCTAAGATCCCGTAATAAGCACGCATAAGCTGCACTTAAAGAACCCATGACACATAAGAGAGATGTTCCTGACAATATCTCGTTGAAAATAGGCTATTTGCGGGGAAGCTTGTACACGCACAGACAGGAAAACAAAACACCAGCCAAAACATGTTTAAAATGGGTGTCGCAGCTCTTGTGGCGAACACATTCTCTCGAGGGAGGCAATTACTTATTTCACGGAGAAAAATCTGTCCCGACTGAAAGGGGTATACAATACAAAACAAAACAAAACAAAACAGTATAGCCACAAAACAGTACGATTCGATATCCTCTAAGGGTGAGAGAATAAGCCAAATCTAAAAAGACCGTTCGTATCTACAAAACGAGCAGACATTGAGTTGCAGGTGTAAGGTGTTGTGCTTTAAAAGAATGACTAACTATTCCTTGATTAATTGATCGATCGATTGATTGATTAATTTCATTCATTCACTCAAAGTTTCATTCCTTTCCTTCTTCTTCCTTCTTCCTTCCTTCTTCATTCATTCTTTTGTCTTCTTAAAGTTTTTTTTTTTTCGTTTTGGTGTTGTTGTTTTGTTCTTGTTGTTTTGTTTTGCTTTGTCCTGTTGTTTTCTTTTTTTTTCTCCTTCTTCTCCTTTTTTCTCCTCCTTCTTCTTCTTCTTCCCCCTTCCTCTTTACTTTTTTTTTTTTTCCCCCCCCCTTTTAAAAAGAATGAATGACAACAAGAGTATTCTCCTGAAAAATAAATAGCAGGAAAAAAATGAGTCCATGACAATAAGAAAACTGTTTTTGATAAAATTACGCAGAATGATATTAAAAGTCCTTATAATTTGCAAAGAAATCGAAAGGAAACAAGAAAAAAAAACAAGCTGCTCTTTCTCTCTCTCTCTCTCTCTTCTCTCTCTCTCTCTCTCTCTCTCTCTCTCTCTCTCTCTCTCTCTCTCTCTCTCTCTCCCCCTCTCTCTCTCATTGATGCTGTTTGGAAGTTGACTTGTATGGCCATGTTTCTTGTTGAGTGTTAGTTTTGTATCTCTATTTCTTTCTCTCTCTCTCTCTTCTTTTCTTCCCGGGTCTGTTGTCTATCTGTCTGTCTTTCTTCTGTCTCCCTTTTGTTTGTATCATAAAACATTACCATTACAAAAAAACCCAACTCATATAGCATACTGTTTAAAAATAAGCAGTCTAGGAACGGAATTGAACAGCTAAGGTTCCCAATGCCCGAATCAGGCATAGTCTTTTTTGTGTGATAAAAAAACACTCCACAAAGCGGGGTTTCTATAATGTAGCAGACACGTATAAAAAAAGGCGCCCCCAAAAAAGTCACCCCTGTTGGGGAATCTGGGGCTTAGAGATACACCCGGTCAAAAAAACGGGGTTGTTTGGGTTAAATTCCCTTTTCAAATCTGATTTTCTACCCAAGCCCCAGCCATGTTTTTTTCTTTTTTTTGGGGGGGGTTTGTTTTTTGGGATAAAAAGGGGAAATCAGGTTTATGGTAACATTTTTTGTACCCCACGAAAAAGAGCCATAAAAAAAAAAAATTTTTTGTTCTTCGTGAAACCTTTTGTTTTTAAAAAAGGACTAAAAAATTAAAGGGATTGCTTATCTTTTTATAACTTTTAAATTACACAATAATCTCTGGAAGAAAATCTGGGAAAATTCAAAAATTTTTTTTTCACATGGGGGGGCGGGATCCAAGGGGGTTTAGAGGTTGTGCTTGTGATTTGAGGGTTGAGTTCAAACCCAAAGTTTCCAGCAAATTTTAAATAAAAAGGTATTGGGATTAGCTGCCCAAAATGAAAGATCAAAAAAAAAAAAGAAAAAAAATTCTATGTCCCCCGGGGTTTTTAAAAAACTGTTAATATGCGCTTTTCAAAGTAAAAATTTTTCTAGTTGTACTTTTACATTCATGTAACAAATCTCCCTTTTAAGGGAATTTTTTAAAAAGGAACATGGGTCCAAGCCCAAAAAAAAAACCCTAAGTTGCACATACACATTTTCTCTTTTCAAAAAAAAATTTTTGAATTCCCCTTCCTATCCCAAAAAAGTCAAATCCCATTTTTTTTTGGGGAAAAAAGGGGGGGGGGGGGGGCACCTTTAAAAAAAAAAAATTCTCACCTTTGTGAAAAGGGGGGTCTACCAGGAACCAACAAAAAATCCCCTTTCATAGGTTAAGTAATGACAATAACCCAAAAAAACAAATAGAAACAGAGACAGAAAAGAATTGTGTTAGAAGAAGAAGAAGAAGAAGAAGAAGAAAAAAGGAAGAAGAAGAAAGAAAAAAGAAGAAAAAAAGAAAAAAAGGGAGAAAGGGGGGAAAAGAAAAAAAAAAAAAAAAAAGAAGGAAAAAGAAGGAAAAAAGAAGGGAAAAAGAAGAAGAAGAAGAAGAAGAAGAAAAAGCGGGAAAAAGAAAAATTTTCAAAGAAAAAATTTTCAAAAAGAAGAGGGGAAAAAGAATTTCGAAGAAAAAAGAAGAAGGGGAAGAAGGAAAAGGGGAAAAAAGAAGAAGGGAAAAAAGAAAAAGGGGAAAAAAGAAAAAAGAAGAAGGAAAAAAGAAAAAAGGGGAAGAGCAAAAAGAAAAGTTGCAAAGGGAAAAATTCCCAAAAAGGAGGGGGAAAAGAAAATTTCGAAAAAGAATTGCGAAGAAGAAGAGAAGAATTTTCGAAGAAGAAGAATTGCGAAGAAAGGAAGAAGAAGAAGAAGAAGAAAAAAGAAGAAGAAGAAGAAGAAAAAAGAAGAAAAAAGATGAAGAAGAAGAAGAAAAAAGAAGAAAAGGGAGATGACATTTTAAAAACCCTTTTCCTATGGGTTGTATTTACAGCACCAATCTGGCCAGGGTTTAACCCCAGGGAAAGGGAGGGGGCACTGCCAAAGGGTTTCATCCCACCAGAACAGGCCTGCTGTTTATTTGTCTGGGAAATTCTCTGTAAAAAGAAAAACACATCAAAGGGAGATCAGTCCCCGGAGGGCAGAGGGAAAAATTTCCCAGCAGGGCGACGCAGGGGCCAAAACTCTTCAAACAGTCCCCTCCGGCCAGGATGGGGGGAAAAAATAAAAAGGAGTTGTTTTGGGGGGACCAAATCCCCAAAAAACAAGCATCCAAAAATGAGAATGTTTGGATGTACTTTGATGAGGGGGGCCCCCCTTTTTTTGGGGGGGGGGTTGGAAAATTTGGTTTTTCTGAGGATGCTTGTAGGGGGGCCATGTTTTTGCTTCCCCTTTTTTCTTCTGCGGGGTTTGGATGAGTAGGAGGTTGGGGGGCTACCACCCTGATTTGATTCGAAATTGATGTTGTTATTTAAAACCCCTTTATTTAAAAAAAGATAAATTCCCACTTATACAGGTTACTTATCAATTCGTTTTTCTTTTTTTCCCCTGATTTAAAAACAAAAAGGGTTTCTCCCAAATGGTTAGATTTTTTGCCGGGGGGGGCCCCCCCTTTTGGGCCACCATTAAGTAGCCCTTTTTACTGCTTTAAAGGCCGCCGTTTTGGGGGCCCTTTGTGGTTGGGGGCTTTTGTACTTTTAATCAAAAGGGTTTTGGGGATTCGATCCCCCCTATTCCGTTGGCGGGGGCCCCTTTGGGAAAAAGGCACTTTTCGGCTATTTTTCACCCCCACCCGGGGTGAAAAAAGGGGGGTCCCAAACCCTTTTTGGGGTTTTGGGGGGGGTTAAATTTTCCTGCGTTAGACTGGGGGCCTTTCCGGGGGGAGTCTAGGGACTTCAGCCGTTTTAACGCCACAGAAACCGGGATAACCCCACCGGCCTGATGAGCCTTATGGTTTGGGGGACAGACTTTAACTTTTAAAACATACTGACTTTGGGGGGATTTTTCTAAAAAATTTACCCCAGTATGTTTTCGATTTACATTGAAAGAGAAATCCCACCCCGTTTTTTACTGGCACGCATTCTTTGAAAGGCAGAGTAGGGTTTTAAACATGCCCGCAAGATGTTTGCACTGGACCCTGGGCTTATCATTTCATTTGGAGGACTTTTAAAGTTTGGGGGCATCCCTACTGATGTTAACTCCAGGAGAAAAAAAAATCTCCTTGAATGGGGGGGCATCACGATTGTGACAAAACTTGCAAAATCAAAACCCGGGGGCCTTAGCTCTCCACCCCCTCCTTCCCCTAAGCAAAAATTTTAATTTTACCCATAAAATTGATTACTTTAAAAGTGTTACAGCTAAAATTTTTTTTTTTTTTAAAACCATATCCATTTGGTTAAATTGCAAAACCTTTTCATAAAATATTTGCTTTTTGGGGTCCCATTTCCTTTCCTGTTTTATGGTTAAATCTTGTATTTTCCTTCCCGTCTCCGGAGACTGTGCGGGGTTTAACAGGAAGCCTTGCACCCTCGGGGCCCGGGAGTGATAAAAGCAGGCTTGGGGGGCATGCATTTGCAAAAGTGCACCCGAGTTGTTTTTGGGTTTAAACCCCCAAAGTCCTCTCTCTCCTCTCTCTCCCCTCTCTCTCTCTCTCTCTCCCCTCTCTCTCTCTCTGGGGTTGTTTTGTGTGTGTGTGTGGTGTTTGGTGTGTGTGTGGGGTGTGTGTGGGTGGGTGTTTTTTGTTTTTGTGTGTGTGTGTGTCCTGTCTGCCCTTTTCTCCGTCTTTCTCTCTTTTTCTTTTCTCTCTCTGTGCCCCCGTCTTGTCTTTTTTTCTTTTCTGTCTTTCTCTGTCAGTTTTGTCTTTTCTGTGTCTCTCACTCTTTCTCTCTTTTCTTCATCTTTGGGGGTATTAGAAAATAATTCATTCCTTCCCTTTGTTGAAAGATTTTTCTTCATTCATTTCAAACATTCATTTATTCAAATCAGTCAAAGTGTGCGTGTGTGGGACGCCGCGGGGCGTTTCGCGGTGTTGGGTTTTTGTTTGTGCGCGCGCGCGCACGTTTTGGGGTTTTAAAAAAGGAGTGGTTTGTTTATCAATCGCTGTTCGGTTTCTTTGTCCCCTCCTAAAATTTTTGTTTTTGTCACTTTTTGCACTTGCAGGGGCACCTGCTTTTCGATTTTCATTTTAAATTTTTCCCCAAATGGGCCTTTTTTTTGAAAGGTTGCACTCTTTAGGCCTTTGCTGGGTTTTTTTTTTTCTTTTAGGGAGTTCCTTTTTTGGCCCCTGAATTCCCGGGGGACAAAAGAATTGACGTCTTGCTCCATAGAAAATTTTTCTGTTTGTGCCCGGAAACCCCGTTGTTGCTTGCTTGCTTTGCTGCCTGTCTGCAGATCCGTGTTGTCTTTCATCTGTGATGGGGTATATAAAATATAGGGTATGGGCCCTTAAAATATGTTGTTTGTATGTGTCCCTTCAGTCATGGGTGTGTTTTTTCTGCTTTTTTTGGGCGCCTTTTTATGTTCTGTCCCCTTCCCAAATCTTGGGTTAGGGGTGGGGGGAAAGTTTCGGTTTTTCTAACTTTTTTTTTTTTTTTTTTTTTCCCGTGTAAGGGTTTATTTTCTGTTTATTCAAAAATAAAAAGGGGTTTTAAAATGTTTTTTACACGCA
>CM060322.1:31578337-31593542 GCA_030674155.1 Stramonita haemastoma
GGGGGGGGGGGAAAGCGGGACGGGGGGGTGGGGGGGTTTTTTTTTTGGGTTTTTTGGTTTTTTTTTTTTTTTTTGGCCCCCATGTGACATTGTGAACAGGGGTGAGCATGGGTTAGTCTGCTTGCAATGTTCTTTGTCATGGTATTTCGTGTTTGGATCGGTTGTCTGAGGTAAACAGCCTCCCTAGAGAGCCAAAAGTCTGCGCGGAAGTATGCGATGGTTTGATCCCCTTTTGGGGCCGAAACTTTTCACTCTCCATTAACCATAGTGGTGGTCGGATGCTTGTTTTTGGGATGAGACGATAAACCAGGCCCCGTGTGTTAAACAGAATTATTTAGCGCACGTAAAAGAACCGGCAACAAGGGGTTGTCCCTGCATTGTTTTAAAAAAAAGCCACTTGACGAGTGCGACAGACAAATACACTTCGAGGGGACAAGAAAAAAAAAAAAATGGGGTGTGACTTTATGGGACGCGCTCTCCCAGAACACATTCTCAAATTTCCCCAGAGAATCTCCGTGACTTAAAGTGGTTGAAATAAAAAATAAAGATAAAAAATGTAAATATATCTTTACCCCTCAAGTCAGAATCAGTTATCTTTTGGTAGGGGGAAGGGGGGAAACAGTCGCATACGCAAAAATCTCACCACGGTGCTGTAGCTGAGAGAGGGAAATAAAATGTTTGTTAATCATGTATGTTTTCCTTTTAAACACCTGTTGCAATCTGAGGATGATATGTGGTAAAAAGGTAAAATGTACCGGTGTCCCATAACCTGTGTGGTCGTAGCGGATCGAGGTGTCAGAGACCTCAGCTTCTCTAGGGGCCAGAAGATTGAGGGCGGTGACCATCTCCTCTCCTTCGCTGCTTTACCTTCCTTGACCCTAAAGAGGGCACTTACCCATTTAAGCTGGGTGAAGTGGGGGGACTGTACTGAAGCCAATGCGCGCAAACGGCCGCCCATCCAACTGGTAACGACGCTCTATCGATGCTGCTTAACTTTGACATGGGGAAATGGGGAAAGCGAGAGCTCTGAGCACTTACTGATCTCTCCTTGATTTGTGGTATCTGGGGTTAATGGGGTTATAAAGAATATGACTGGGCTGGATTATATAAGATTATGTGGAATCTGCAGGTAATAGATTCAGTGGAACAGCCATCCTCTTCGGCACAATCTCGTTTTATCTGCCTTAAGGATTACAAGAGTTCAGATAATGTGCCATCTCATGGGCTCCTCTGCTTGTTGATGGTGTAGAATATCTATTTGAAGGAACAAATACATGTATCTGCTAAGTTAAGTGTGAGTGTTGATTCCCATTTTGGAATTAAATTGGTGTAATAACCCCTGATTTGATTTGTGTGGTTGGTAGGACTATGAAACAACATTTGATAAAATAAACGAATGACACCAATAACTCGATTCTGGAGTCAAAAACTGAGTGAGATACTGTTTTGTTGGGTAGAGATCATCACTTGCTCTCTCCTTTCTCCCTAAAATAACCTCTTTTTTTCCTTTGCAACACTTCTCTCAATGAGAACGTCTACAACTGCAACAACATTCGGAAAATGTTTGTGATACAAACTTTATCAGAGACAAAAATGAGGAAAACATGCATAAGACTTTTGCAACATGTAAACTTGGTATCTTTATGAGAGATGGGTGTGCACAGGTCTACGATATTTAGGGGAAAACATGTCCATCAGTAACGAATGACATGCAGTAAATGTGATGATGATGGTGCCACAGAAATGCACTTTGATTCTTGAGGCAATAGACATGTGGCGACAATTTCTACCAAAAAAATGCGACGTCTGAGGAGATTTTTTTTTCTACCAAATTTCATTAGATGAAATGAGGAGACTATTGCATATAGCTTTGGGACGTTAACTGATGATATCTTAATAAGATCAGGGCATATAAAGCTCCACATTATCTGAAAAGTTTGTCCATCAGTAATTATTGATGGGCGAGGAAGAGGATCATCGACGGTGCCAGAGATATACAATTTGACTCTTGAGACTGACCCTTGCGGTTGCATGTTACGGTCTGTGCTCAAGAGATTTATTTGCAGGCTAAAGGTGGTTTAGACCTTCTTCTTCTTCTTCTTCTTCTTCTTCTTCTTCTTCTTCTTCTTCGCATTTCTTCGCATTTCTTCGCAATTCTTTGCATTTCTTCTTAGCAATTCTTCTTCTTCTTCTTCTTCTTCTTCTTCTTCTTCTTCTTCTTCTTCCTTCCTCCTCCTCCTCCTCCTCTCCTCCTCCTCCTCCTCCTCCTCCTCCTCCTCCTCCTCCTCCTCTTCTTCCTCCTTCTCCTCCTCCTCCTCTTCGTCTTTTTTTACTACTTCTACTTCTTCTTCATCGTTAGAATCCTCTATATTTGTTACTGCTTTTGCTCTTATCCATAGTAAGGGTCACCCTGCCTAGTTTAGTTGTATTTTAAGTTGTCATTGTGCTCTCATTTTGGATTGCTTGTTTTTCAAAGATTGCACTATTTTTAAAAGTTTCAAACCACACTTTATGAAGTATAAGAGCAACAAATATTAAACAAAAAAGTCAATAAATACAAATGCATGGACTCAATGTCTCGAGCAGTTCACTGTCTCTGTGTAATAGGGAAATAGCTTGGGGTTGTCATTGTGTGGTCAAAGTGTCATGTCAACAGAAAGTGCATCTTTTAACTCATTCAACACTGAGCCCGAGACCTCCTCAGACACTACTGAGCAGTTTTGCCTGGTCTGCTCCCAAGCAGCTCTTAGGCTAGGTACCTGTTGTGTTATTTTTGTTGCTTTTGTGACCTGAGAAATATTCCCAACAACAGCAACAACAGTAGCAACAACAACAACAGCAGCAACAATAATTGCAGTAACAATAACAACAGCAATAACAACAACAGCAGCAACAACAGCAGCAACAACAACAGCAACAACAACAGCAGCAACAACAACAGTAGCAACAACAGCAACAACAACAACAACAACAGCAACAACAACAACGGCAGCAACAACAACAGGTATCTAGCCAGAGAGATTCTCGGGCTCAGGCTGGCAAGACAACTCAGTCTCGCCCAAGGAGTGCTTGCGCTCGGTATTGAATGAGTTAAAAAATAAAATTCAATCACAATTCACCCAGCATGGGAGCAGCAATGTTTATCAAAAATCTATGGATTCAAAAGTTTTTACAAGGTTCACTGTTTGTGTGTGACATGGAGTTAAATTGGGAGTGCTTGTTGTGTTGTTGCATTATTATTACAACAAAATTTGCATTGAAAAGCTTTTATTTACTTTTTTTGGAAAAATTCAAATCATACTTTATCAAGCATGGGCACAAGGATTGTTCAGAACAAATCTGTGGAATCAGCGGGTTCCACGGGTCACCATCTGTGTGTGACGAGGGGAAAATCTTTGGGGGGTTAATTATTATTATCGTGTTATCATTTAGCAAACAAAGTTGCATTGGAAAGTGCATCTTTTAGATATTTTCAAATCACGGTATATCAAGCATGGATGGAGCATATGTCCAGAAAAAAAAAATCAGCATCTGTGGAATCAATGATTTAGAGACAGAACACTTTTTCTGGGTGACAGAAGGCAGGGGGGGATTTGTTGTATTCATTGTGTTGCCACGCTATCATTTAACCCAAAAAATGCATAGAAAAGTTTATCTTTTAAATATTTCCAGTTCCCCCGTGGGGATACCGGGGAGCCTGTCAGTATAAATAACATCCCCACCCTCTGGAAACTATATGCTAGCCATTCCCTCTTTTCTATCCCTCTCTATGTTTCTGCCTTGTCCCTATTTCTTCTTGTCATTTCCTTCCTGTCTGTTCTCTGCCTTCTTGGTCCATTCTCCTGTCTTTTTTCTTCCAGACAGTACTTAAAAAGAAAACAACTCTCTCTCTCTCTTATTGAGTTTCATCTCAACTTGTTGCTTCATAAAATACAAGATTTTGAGGGTGGCCCGAGGTGCTGAGGTGGGGAGAGCTTGCGGGAGCGTGGGACCTCCGACTTCCCGGTTCGCGGCTGCAAGTCCTGATATCAGCTTCTGCTGGAAAGGACTATACTTCTACTGAAACAAAAAATCTCTCTCTTACTCCCGAGTCAGATACGCGGGGTCTGACTTGTCAGGCGCTTAACGGCAGCGTAACGTATTTTCGCTCATATGACAGACAACAATAGTTTCTGTCTTGAGCGTTCCACGACAAAGAAGAAAGAAATTTATTTCAAATCACTATTTATCAAGAATGGATGCAGCAAATGTTCAAAATAGCCCAATGGCTTCAACGTCTTACAGAGTTCAGTGTGTGTGTCTGTGTGTGACAAGGGGGGTTGGGCAGGGGTGGGGGGGAGGGACTTAGGGGTCAACTTTAGACGACAACAGAGAGCAAAGTTGCTGTGTTTCTGCATGGATCGATAGTCAAGAGTGGTGCTCAACCAAAGTGTTCACAATGTGTCTGTCTGTCTGTCTGTCCGTCTGTCCGCCTGTCTGACTGACTGTGTGTTTTCCTGTCTGTCTGTCTGTGTGTCTGCTCGCCTGTCTATCTGTCTGTCTGTGTGTCTGCTCGCCTGTCTGTCTGTCTGTCTGTGTGTTTGCTCGCCTGTCTGTCTGTCTGTGTGTCTGCTCGCCTGTCTACCTGTCTGTCTGTGTGTCTGCTCGTCTGTCTGTTTGTTTGTCTGTCCGCCTGCTTGTCTGTCTGCCTGTCTGTTTGTCTATCTGCCTGCCTGTTTGTCTGTCTGTCTGTCTGTTTGTCTGACAAGGGAAGTTATCTGTCTATCTGTCCGTCTGTCTGTTTATCTGTCTGTCTGACAGTGGAAGTTGTCTGTATCTTTGTCTACCTCTTTGTCTGCCTGTCTGCCTGCCTTTATGTCCGTCCGTCTGTCTGTCTAACTGTCTGCCTGCCTGTCTGACTCTCTGCTTCTTTGTCTCTCTATTTGCCTGTTTGTCTGTCTGCCTGCCTGCCAGTCTGTCTGTCTGTCTCTCTGTCCCTCTGTCAGTCTGTTTGTCTGTCTGCCTGTTTGTCTGACAGAGAAGTTGTGTTTGCACATGAATTGATGGCACGGGTCAGTGTCAAACGAATACGTCATCACCTTGTCTTTCCATCTGTCCGTTTATCTGGCTAGCTGTCTGATGGTTGGTCGGTTTGTTTGTCTGTCTGTCTGCCTGTCTGTCTGTCTGTCTGTCTGCCTGTCTGTCTGTCTGTCTGCATGTCTGTCTGTCTGTCTGTCTGTCTGTCCCTTGGTGACTGAGTCACATCTTGGTAGGGGCAAATTTAACCACATATCTTGGTAGGGGCAAATTGAACCACACAATCTTGGTAAGGGCAAATTGAACCACATATCTTGGTACGGGAAAATTGCACCACACATCTTGGTATGGCCACATTTAACCACACATCTTGGTATGGCCACATTTAACCACACATCTTGGTATGGCCACATTTAACCACACACCTTGGTAGGGGCACATTTAACCACACATCTTGGTAGGGGCACATTTAACCACACATCTTGGTAAGGGAAAATTTAATCACACATCTTGGTAGGGACATATTTAACCACACATCTTTGGTAGATGAAAATTTAACCACGCAATATTGGTAGGGGCAAATTTAACCACACAATCTTTGTAGGGGGACATTTAACCACACATCTTGGTAGGGGAAAATTTAATCACACATCTTGGTAGGGACATATTTAACCACACATCTTTGGTAGATGAAAATTTAACCACGCAATATTGGTAGGGGCAAATTTAACCACACAATCTTTGTAGGGGGACATTTAACCACACATCTTGGTAGGGACACATTTAACCTCACATCTTGGTAGGGGCACATTTAACCACACAATCTTTGTAGGGGCACATTTAACCACACATCTTGGTAGGGGCACATTTAATCACACATCTTGGTAGGGGCAAAAGTCACAACACATCTCTGTAAGGAAAATATTTAACCACACATCTTGGCAGGGGCAAGTTTAACCACACATCTTGGCAGGGGCACATTTAACCACACAGTCTTGGTAGGGGGACATGTAACCACACATCTTGATAGGGGCAAACTGAAGCAAACAGAGAAGACGGGATGTGCAGTGGCAGATGGGCAATGATGAAACATGGGAAGACAAACCCTCTCCGTGAATCAAGGGTGGGAGGTTACAGGTCACGGAGATTGTGCAAGCTTAGTTGTCTGTCTGTCTGTCTATTTGTCTGTCTGTTTACTTGTCTGTCTGCCTGTCTGTCTGTCTGTCTACTTATATGTCTGTCTGTCTGTCTATTTGTCTGTCTGTCTGTCTACTTGTCCGTCTGTCTGTCTGCCTGCCTGTCTGCTGCCTGTCTGTCTGTCTACTTGTTTGTTTGTCTGTCTGCCTACTTATCTGTCTGTCTGTTAGACTAATTTACTGCCTGTCTGTCTGCCTCCCTGTCTGTCTACTTGTCTGTCTGTCTACGTATCTTTCTGTCTGCTTTTCTGTCTGTCTTCTTGTCTGTCTTCTTGTCTGTCTGTCTGTCTGTCTGTCTGTCTTTCTATTTATCTGCCTGTCAGTCAGTTGGTTGGTCTGTAGGTCTGTCGGAATATCTGTCTGTATGGGGCTGAATGATAGTCCAAGTTCAAACTTAGGTGATGGGAATAAAACAGGACTTGTCATAAATGACGCCACAATGATGAAGTAGACTAAGTCATACTCTCTGCCCCCCACCCCCCTTTCTCTCTCTCTCTCTCTCTCTCTCTCTCTCTCTCTCTCTCTCTCTCTCTCTCTCTCTCTCTCTCTCTCTCTCTCTCGGGGGGCGGTCACGAGAAGTGAAGCGGACAGGGCGTACATTTTCTGTGAGCAGCAGTAAAACTAGAAATTCATTCAAAAATGCCAGTTACTGGACTTCCAGCGGCTGTGGAGAGGACATTAAGCGCCCTGCTGACCGACAATGCAGTTTCCAGCTGGAAAGTGGCAGGAGAAGGGGACAGCGTGGTTTTTGTCTTGCGACTGAAACCAGTGGACACAACAGTGTCAACCAACATGGCGGATCCAACAGTGAATCGCAGCACACAAGCACAGTACTACAGGAAAAAATCGTTTTCTCAAAGACGACGAGATGTTGAACGGTCTCGAAAGCATAAAGAGAAGCAGGCAAGTGTTGTGTGTGAAAGTGACTGTGTCCTCAGTGCCTCGAGTCTGCCTGACAGTGGAGTAGAACAGGGGAATACAGCATGTGTAGATACACATGGAATAGACCTACCAACAACACACACACAGGACATCAACACAAAAACATCAGTTAAGTTGCCATCATCGGTTGATTTAGAACCTCCCTGTATGTCTGATTGTAGTGACTGTGCTGATATGTGTGTTTTGCAGCCTGAGGTGAACGATGATAATATTGTTGGTGCATTCAACACAAGAAATGTCAAACAGTACGTGGCTACTCTAACTGATAGATCCGTACAGAGAAGGCTAAGAGACAGACAAAGAAATACACACTTTAGAAAATCCGTGCTACATCATTCAGACGGTGAAGATATTGTGACGTGTGAGTCAGACGACATTGTGATCCAGTGCGCATGCCAACCAGACACTGAGCCAGTATGTGTGTACTGGTTTGTCAAACAGCAAGAGAAAAACATGCTAAAAGAGGAACGTGTCAAACTCGCCAGTTTGCGGAATGGGAAGCGTATCCAGAACACACTACACACGGAGACCCTATCGTGTGCTTCAAGGGACTTAGCGACACTTAGAGACCTATTACAGCAGTCTCTTGGCTAGGCCTAGCCTAGACCTAAGGGTGTGTTTGTGACAAAGACTGGACGAAAGAAAGGCTGGAATGCCGTAACATATCTGGACAGTAAAGAGTTTGTGTCTCGATGTACATTACTAATCAATGCTGTGGTTTCCATGGCTTGGAGTAGCGTCGTGTGTCAGCTTAAAGCAATTATCGTTATCGTCGGCAACCCCCTTCATGTATGGGCCAATGGCCTTTTTTCATGAATAAACCTTTCGAGTTCGAGTTCGAGTTCTCTCTCTCTCTCTCTCTCTCTCTCTCTCTCTCTCTCTCTCTCTCTCTCTCTCTCTCTCTCTCTCCTCTTCTCCATCTCTCTTCTCTCTCTCTCTCTCCTCTCTCTCTCTCTCTCTCTCTCTCTCTCTCTCTCTCTCTCTCTCTCTCTCTTAGCACCTTAGCAAATAAAGCGAGTCTTTTTTTTTTTTTGATTTTCTGTCTGTCTGTCTGTCTGTCTGTCTGTCTACCTATCTGTCTGTCTGTTAGTCAGAGCTCTAGCCGAGGAAGAAAAAAAAGTCAAGCCAATCAATGGGAGTTATGTGGACACCACTGACCCAGCCAAGCAGGGTGTGCCGGCTGTGGAAAAGAGGGATTCCCTGTAGTACAGGCAGGGATTGGCCAAGGGGAGTGGGCAAGTGTTGACACAAGGAGGGACTGGGCAGTCTCGTGTACGTGTCTGGACTTTACCCGTGTGGTCGGTCACTCCTAGACAGACGGACAGACATACTGACAGACTGCTGCAGATAGGCACAGACAGACAATTAGACAGCAACAAATTGACACACTGCACTGGTCAGATAGACAGGATCAGAGAGAAAGGGAAAAGAAGGCAATGTTGGGTAGTTCAGATTTAGAAGCCAATAACCCAGACACACACACACACACACACACACACACACACACACACACACACACACACACACACACACACACACACACCTCCTTTGAAAGGGTTTATATATGCTAGAATCAAAACATTGTATAGAATTGAAACATGCTTCAACATCAAGACATGATTAGAGACAGGTAACAAAAAAAGCTAGATGTGTCCCATAACCTATGTGGTCGTAGGGGAGCGAGATGTCAGAGACCCCACTTCTCCAGAGGCCAGCATATTGAGGGCGGCGCCCATCTCTTCTCCCTCTTTGCTTTACCTTCCCTGGCGCTAAAGAGACCAGGTACCTATTTACAAATGGGTGAACTGGGGGGCTGCACTGAAGCTGAGGCGCGCAAATGGTCACCCATCCAATTGGCAACCAGGCTTGACGCTGTTTAACTTTAGCTGGGGAAAAGCGAGCACTCTGACCACTGAGCTATCCCCGTCCTCAGTAGAAACATGGGCAGATAAAGACATAGAGATTGAGATAGAAAGAAAAGGGTAGGGAGGGAGAAAGATGTGGTAGGAAGACAAGACAAATAAAGAGACAGAGACAGACACTACAGGAAAAATTGGGACAGGCAGAAAGACAGACATCTTAGGCAGAGTAGAGGTGACTCAATTTTCCATGGTCAAGTCGCTGCAAATACCATCAACTTCTTTCAGTGGACTTTCTATGCTGGAGCTAACTTTAACCCTACAGTTACCAATGGTGATAACTCATCCCAGACAACTGAAAAACGGAAGAACCTGTTTCAATCTCTACACGCCGCTCGCGACCAAAATAGCAACGCGGTGCACACTGCACGGTGAAAATGGCATTTTGATGTAAGGCGACTGAGGATGGAACTAGCAACCCTTTAGCCTTACAAGAGTCCATCCATCCAATGGAGTTAGATGGACAGGTCTGAGACCGCAGCAGGAGAGAGGAGGGCCCCGGGGCAGTTAAAGAGAGGGATTCCCCTGTAGAACTGCACTGGGTAGGAGGGGTAGGGGACAAGTGTTGACCCAAGAGCGACTGGACAGTCTCTTGTAGGGGTCTGGACTTCACCACTGTGTTTACTCCCACACACAGACAGACAGACACAACACACACCACACACACACACACACACACACACACACACAACACACACACACACACACACACACACACACACACACACACACCAGGTGGATCGGTGGTCTAGAGGTAACACGCCTGCCTAGAAAGCAAAGAAAAAGTCCGGGTCGGAAGTAAGTGTGTGGTGGTTTGATCCCCATTTGGGCCCGAAACTTTACCCCCCAGATTCCACCACCTCCACCACCACCACCCCCATCCCCACCACCCTTTTTTTCCATTAGGGGAACCTCATAGCTCTAACCAAGAAACGAGAGAGAGAGAGAAAAAAAATGGATAAAAAAACCATCATAAAGGATTCAACAAATCACAACTAACACCAGTTGTCATACTAACTTTTGATCGTGTCTGAAAAAGTGACACACATTGATTAAAACACAAATTCCACCCCCAAAAAAACAGTACTGTATTTTCTACAAAAAGAAACAAATCTATGTCGATCAGACACTATTAAACCGTTTTTTTTTTATCATAATCCTGACAATCAAAAGACAAAAACTATAGTTTCTTCCCCCAAAACATAGTTATGACCAAGACGAGTGAACGTAACAGCCAGCAGTAAAAAAGCACCGCTATCCAATCTCGTCAGTCTCCTGGTCGTTTCTTTCATTTCCATTCCACCAGTAGGGCTTTCTCATTGGTTAGTGTGAACTACAGCTAGACATGAACAGAATATATGTGTGTGGGAGTGGGTGGAAGGGGGGGGGAAGTGGAGGGGGGGGGGGAGAAGGGGAGGCTGGATAGTCCAGGATATGTTGTTGAATTGTCCAGGTGATAATCGGATGTAGGTATAAACTGGACTGATTACATCGCCAGAAGTAATTGATTCTTGGTTGGGGGGGTTGGGAGGAACAGAAGAAGAAGAAGAAGAAGAAGAAGAAGAAGAAGAGAGAGAGAGAGAGAGAGAGAGAGAGAGAGAGAGAGAGAGAGAGAGAGAGAGAGAGAGAGAGATACAGACAGACGGATAGACAGACAGACGGATAGACAGACAGACAGACAGATAGGCAGGCAGACAGACAGACAGAGACAGAAGGACAGAGAGAGAGAAACAGAATAATTGATGCTGAGACAGACAGACACCACACACAACACACACACACACACACACACACACACACACACACACACACACACACACAGACTCAGAGACAGACACAGGAGAGAGAGAGAGAGAGACAGAGAGAGAGAGAGAGACGATGGAAACAGAGAGAGAGAGAGAGAGAGAGAGAGAGAGAGAGAGAGAGAGAGAGAGAGAAGAGAGAAGAGAGAGAAAGACGAAAGAAAGAAGAGAAGAGAGAGAATGAGAAGAAGAGAGAGAAGAGAGAGAAGAAAGAGAGGAGAGAGAGAGAGAGAGAGGAGAGAGAGAGAAATAACAAAAACTGAAGAGGAAGAGAGACAGACATCCTGAAGACAGAAAACAGAAAAAGAGAAGAAAAAGAAAAGAAAGAAAGGAAGGTAGAGAAACAAACAGACCAACCTACTCAAACCAGACAGACACGAGGATCAGAAATAACCCATGACAGTACAGACAGACAGCAAATAACGATGTGATAAGCAACAGCTGTACCGTTCGAAACCAAACAATCACTGAGGTATTTTTGTCCTGATAATAACCCCCATTTTGTCTTGTTTATAACACACACACACACCACACGCATGCACACACGCACACACAAACACCACACAACACACACGCCGCACATACACGCACCACACACAAACACACACAACACAAACACACGCACGCGCACACACAACACACACAAAGAGCATACAAAGCACACACATATTTATATATCTGTAAAAGATAGATAGATAGGTAGACATGTAGGTAGGTAGGTGGGTAGAGAGGTAGGTAGGTAGGTAGGTAGGTAGTAGGTAGGTAGTAATAGATAGATAGATAGATAGATAGATAGATAGATAGATAGATAGATAGATAGATAGATAGATAGATAGATGTGTGTGTAAATGCACACACAGATAGATAGAATATATAGATATATATATATATATTGTCTCATAAACAGATCAGACTGAGTCATATCAAGCCTCTAAAATTGTTGTTGGGGTGGGTGTTTTTTTGGGGGGGGTTACCCAATAATAGCTGACACAGATGTTGTCTGAGAAAGGGTTTCACAATCTGGGTCAGAGCAGCCATTCAGACATAGATGTTAATAACAGCAAAGGGGTAATCCGGTATAGGGATCTGCAGGATGTGTCTGAAGCAGAAGACAAAAACGAACTTGCATCCCAGGGAGTCAGCCCCCGCTGTAGTCTAGTGGTTAGGGCGTTGGACTCGTAATCTAAAGGTTGCAGGTTCGATCCCAGCTTTCGACTATAGCGTTGTGCCCTTGGAAAAGGCACTTTACGGCTATTTTCTCACCCCACCCAGGTGTAAAAGGGGTACCAACCTTGTGTTGGGGGTTAACCCTGCGATAGACTGGCGTCCTATCCAGGAGGGAGTCTATGACTCTCAGTCGCTGAACGCCACAGAAACCGGGATAAGCACCGGCCTGATGAGCCTTAGGCTCGGGACAGATTTTAACTTTATCCCAGGGAGTCGTGGATGTGCATCGAGCGCAGGTTAGGAAAGAGGGAGAGGGGGGGGGAGATCCCCCTGAACACCTTTTCCCTTACCTGTTGTACCATTGTGTCACTTCAGTCGATCAAAATGGGTTATCTCGATGTTAAAGTCTCGCTGTGTGTCAAGTTAAGTCAAGTCAAAATTTTATTTCCAGGTGGTACATTGAGTAAGCAATAAACTTTTTTTTCATCATTCCATCTATCTAGGGAAAAAAACAACCAAACAAGAAACAAAGAAAAATGAAACAGCAAGCAAACAAGCAAAATACAACCAAAAAAAATACCCCCAAAATATTTCACTACAACATTATTACGACAACCCATAACAATAAAATAGACTCACACACACACACACACACACACACACACACACACACACACACACACACACACAACACACACACCACACAACACACACACACACACACACACACACACACCACACACCACACACACACACACACACACACACACACACACACACACACACACACAAAGAGTATATACCCACGCTCGCACATGCACACACTGAGTTTGGTTGGTTGTTGTTTTTTATAATTGAAATATGTATGTCCCTGCAAAAGATCCCATGAAGGCTCTGACGGCCTCTATTACACAACACTTGTAAACCGTCGAACTGGTGACAACCTTTTCATGAGCAACAAGATCCAATCGGACAACCGGGGTTTCCACCATCCACATAGGCATCTCAGGGAACTTGGGCAAGTCACAGATAGCACCCAAATCAAATCCCTCCCCCTTCGGAGATCAGTAGGGATCCAAATCCCCAGAGGAGGGGTGGCAGAGGAAGATTTCTCAAACTTGGCCTAAAAGAAAAAGGGAGGGGTTGAAAACACAATTGTAAGCAGGTTGGTTGTACTCCGAATACAGTTTTAATGTAGCAGTTTAAAGTTAGCTTCAGATGGCAGTTCTTTGAACAAAACAAAAACAGTGACAACAGGGATTCAACAAAGAAAAAAGAACAAACAAAAAAAACGAACAAAGGAACAGGACAAAGACAACAGTTGTCAGTGACAAACAATGCAACCGTGAGAAAAGGTGTCAAAAAAGGACCAAAAGATGTTATTGGGGGGTTTTTTGTTTTGTTTTTTAAGAAGAAGAAGAAGCAACAACCAAAAAATCCTACAAAATTCGTGACAAAAACAAAAGTCTACAAAGGGATATGACAAAGGAAAGGACAATTTGACGTGACAAAAACACAAAGAAATGTGACAACAGAAAGCGTGACAATGACAATTGAAAAAAATATATAGCACCTAAAGAAAAATTTAAAATAAATACATCCTTTAAAGGATTTTTTTTAAGAATAGATAAAGAATACCAAAAAAAGACAGTTTGACAGAGAGAAGAACAAAGAATATAACCAAAAGAAAACAACAAAAACATTGACAAAAAAAAAAAAAAGAAAGATGACAGAACGAAAAAGACAAAAGAAGACCACAGCCTAAAAAAGCTATAAAAAAAAAATTATAATAATAATAATAATCTTGTCTGTGAGCAGACTACAACCAAACCACCAACCCACCAGACACCATGATATTCTGAGTGGAGGCCAGAATAGGAGGGGGGAGAAAAAAACAGCATTGTAAAATTGCCAGGCACATTACAGAAATCGTCAGACGCCTCAACCGTTTATCACCAGCACTTGTGGACAATCTTATCACACCACTCATCAGCACAAACACTAACGACCTAAACGGGATAGCCTAGTGGTCAGATTATTGCGCTGGCAATTTGACGGCCCGAGCTCGATTCCCATTGGAGGGGATTTTCCCCTGCAGTTAACATCAGTGCTGGCTCCACTCTCCCCCAAAAGTCTTTCGGATGAGACGGTAAACCGAGGCCCCGTGTGCGAACGCACGCAGAACATCTTGCACACACATTAAATGCTGTACCGCTTTTCGTAAGAGTAGGCCATTGTGTGCCGGTGGGAACAGATGACAATATGTACACAACTGCACACACGGGGACTGGATGGGGAAAAAAAACACACGAGTGCTTATCTCATTATCCTCGATATAAAAGAATGAAATAAACAAAATGACCGGGGAAAGGGATAGCCTGGTGGTTAGAGTGATGCGCTTTTGCGCTCGTGATCTGCTGACCCGGGTTCGAATCTCGTTCAAGAGGATTTTTCCTCTGGAGTTAACATCAGTGGCGACTCCAATCACCTGAAAAGTTCTTTGGATGAGACTATAGGCTAAATCAAGGTCCCGTGTGCAAACTCGTGCAGAACATCTTGCGCACATATTAGAACCTGTTGCGCTTTTAGGAAGAATAGGCCATCGTGTGCCGGTGGGAACGGATGATAAATTTACAAAACTACGTGTGTGTGTGTGTGTGTGTGTGTGTGTGTGTGTGTGTGTGTGTGTGTGTGTGTGTGTGTGTGTACGTGCATGCGTAGTGCGTGTGTGTGTGTGTGTCAAAGTCAAATTTTTCTTTCCAGATGGTACATTGAATAAGCATCGATTTGCTTTTTTCATCAACCCATCTAAGGAAAAGAGATCACCAAAATTGTGTGTGTGTGTGCGTGCGTGCGTGCGTGCAAGCATGCGTGCGTGCGTGCTTGCGTGTTTTGAGAGCAACGCCAGGATTAAGGGAGAGAAATGAACCTCCAATTGAATCTTCCGCCTAATTACCTCCTCTTGCTCATGTTTGTCAAAGCGTGCCCTCCCCTTGTGTCAGAACTTGTGTCAGTGGTGATTGAATTACTGCCCTTTATGCATTTTTGTTTTCTTTCGGTTTTTGTTGGGACCAGGGGGGCGGGGGGGGGGGGGGGGGGGGGTGGCGGTGTTGTTTTTTTGTTTTGTTTTGTTTTTGGCTTTTTTTTGGTCGCATTCTGACTT
>CM060322.1:31596142-31608642 GCA_030674155.1 Stramonita haemastoma
GGATAATGGTACAAAGCATTCATGTGCTTTTTTGTTTTACATCCAGTCCCCGTGTGTATGCAGTTTTGTCAATTTTGTCATCTGTTCCCACCGGCACACAATGGCCTAACTCTTTCGGGAGAGGATTTAACGTGTGCGCAAGATGTTCTGTGTACCTTCGCACCACGGGGCCTCGGTTTGTTGTCTCATCTGAAGGACTTTTTTGGGGGGGAGTAGAGTCGGCTACTGATGTTGTTAACTCCAGGGGAAAGATCCCCTCGAACGGGATTCGAACCCGGGTCGTCAGATTTGCCGAGCGCAATGTTCTAACCACTACGCTACCCCAATCCCCCACCCAAGTCTAGTGGTTAGAGCGTTGCACTCATGATCTGAAGGCTCAGGTTCGAGCCACTAAGGACGGGGCCTTTTAAATTTTTATCTCTGAAGTGAACATCAGTGCTCATTCCACACTCACCCCCTAAAAAAGTTCTTTGGATGGGACTGTATAAACCGAGGTCCTGTGTTGCAAACGCACGCAGATTACACTCGTTAAAATCCAGTTCAATCTTTTAAGAAGAGTAGGACGTTTCGTTTCGTGCCAGTCAGTAGGAATGCGATGATCCAATGCATTAAAAAAAACAACAACAAACACCACACGCATGCACACAGGTGCTGTGTGTTTAAACACCTTCCTCGAAGTCGGAATGTAGTTACCTCAATGGCGGGTAAAAATCAAGTACACACACACCACACACACCACTCACACACACCACACATACACATACACACACAAACACACAAACACACACACACACATACACATACACACACAAACACACAAACACACACACCACACATACACACACACACACACACACACACACACACACAACACACACACACACAAAACGGTTGCATACGGATAATTTCACCTTGGGTAAACCTTGGAATCTTGGAGCTCTAGCTGAGGACCCCCCCCCCCCCCCTCCAACCCTCCCCCCCCCAACCCCCCCTCCCCCCTTACGAAAAAATCTTCAACTGACTCTCACAGTTGCTCAGTTGTCCAGAGAAGAAAGCAAGCCGCGCACGGGTTCAGTTTGAACTTTTCCGCCGTTCACTTAACCTTAGTAGAGGTCTGAGTGCTAGTATTTCGGATGAGACTATAACCTAAGATCCCGTAATAAGCACGCATAAGCTGCACTTAAAAGAACCCATGACACATAAGAGAGATGTTCCTGACAATATCTCTGTTGAAAAATAGGCTACTTTTGCGGGGAAGCATGTACACGCACAGACAGGAAAACAAAAACCAGCCAAAACATGTTTAAAATGGGTGTCGCAGCTCTTGTGGCGACACATTCTCTCGAGGGAGAGCAGTTACTTATTTCACGGAGAAAAATCTGTCCCGACTGAAAGGGTATACAATACAAAACAAAACAAAACAAAACAGTATAGCACAAAACAGTACGATTCGATATCCTCTAAGGGTGAGAGAATAAGCCAAATCTAAAAGACCGTTCGTATCTACAAAACGAGCAGACATTGAGTTGCAGGTGTAAGGTGTTGTGCTTTAAAAGAATGACTAACTACTTCCTTGATTAATTGATCGATCGATTGATTGATTATTATTCATTCACTCAAAGTTTCATTCCTTCCTTCCTTCCTTCCTTCCTTCCTTCCTTCATTCATTCTTTGTATTCTTAATAGTCTTTGTTTTCTTGTTGTTGTTTTTGTTGTTGTTGTTGTTTGTTCTTGTTGTTTGTTCTTCTTCTTCCTCCTCCTGCTCCTCCTGCTTTTTTCTTCTTCTTCTTCTTTTCTTCTTCTTCTTCTTTTCTTCTTCTTCTCCTCCTCCTCCTCTCTCTTTCCTCCCCTCCCCCTCCTCCTTCTTCTTCTTCTTCTTCTTCTTCTTCTTCTTCTTCTTCTTCTTTTCTTCTTCTTTTCTCTTTCTCGTTTAATGACCCTTTAAAGAATGAATGACAACAAGAGTATTCTCCTGAAAAATAAATAGCAGGAAAAAAATGAGTCCATGACAATAAGAAGACTGTTTTTGATAAAATTACGCAGAATGATTATTAAAAAGTCTTTATGATTGTGCAAAGAAATCGAAAGGAAACAAGAAAAAACAAGCTGCTCTCTCTCTCTCTCTCTCTCTCTCTCTCTCTCTCTCTCTCTCTCTCTCTCTCTCTCTCTCTCTCTCTCTCTCTCTCTCTCTCTCTCTCTCTCCCTCCCTCCCTCTCTCTCTCTTGGAAAGGAACGAAAGCGAGGTTGAGGTGTGGGGGTGGGTGGGTGAGAAGTGTTGAAATTGTAATGGGTCCAGTAGCTTTTTACAATAACATTGTTCCGAGTTCAAAATTCAGAATTCTCTCTCTCTCTCCTCTCTCTCTCTCTCTCTCTCTCTCTTCTCTCTCTCTCTCTCTCTCTCTCTCTCTCTCTCTCTCTCTCTCTCTCTCTCTCTCTCTCTCTCTCTCACCATGTCTCTGTTTGTCTGTTTGTCTATCTCTGTCTGTCTGTCTGTCTGTCTGTCTCGCTTTCTCTCATTGTTTGTATCATGATACCATCACCATTACCAAAAACCCCCAACCCCAACTTCATATAGCATACTGTATAAAACATAAGCAGTCTAGGAACGGAATTGAACAGCTAAGGTTTCCCCAATGCTGAATCAGGGCATAGTCTATTTGTGTGTGATGAACAACACTCCACAAAGCAGCAGAGTTTCTATAATAGTAGCAGACACTGTATATAACAGGCGACACCAAAACAGTCAGCCTGTTGGTGAATCTGTGGCTTAGCAGCAGTACATCTGTCTAGAAAACGAGGTGTTCTGGGTTCGAATTCCATTCAAATCTAGACTTTCTATCCAAGCACCAGACCATGTGTTCTTTCTTTTCTTGGGAGTGTTTGTGTTTGGGATGAAACGATAAATCAGGATCTTATGTGTAACATGTCTGTACCGCACGTAAAAAGAGCCCATAACAAGAAAAAAGTGTTCTGTTCTTCGTGAAACTCTGTTGAATTAAAAGTGACTGAAAACTTATGATTGCATATCTTATTATAACATCTGTATTACACAATAATCTCTGGAAGAAATCTGGGTAAGTCAAATATATATTTTTCACACTGAGGGGACGGGATAGCCAAGTGGGTTAGAGCGCTGTGCTTGTGATCTGACGGTTTGAGTTCGAGCCACTGATCCAGCAAATGTTATAAAAAGGTATTGGGATCTAGTCTGACAAAATGAAAGATCATAAAAAAAACAGACAAAAATTCTGATGTCTCCATGTGTACAAAATTCTGTTAAGTATGCTGCATTTCAAAGTCATGACTATTTTCTAGTTGTACTTTTACATTCATGATAAGCGAATCTACCTTTTAATGATAGTTTTAAAACGGAACATAGGTCTCAAGACCAAAACTAACAATAAGTTGCACACTATCACATTTGTCTCTTTTCAAGAAAATAAATATTTTGAATTCTCTTCCTATACCCAAAGTCAGAATGCAGCTACTTTACTGGAATAAAGGGAGGGAGGCACCGTGGCATAACAAAATTCTCACCTGTTGATGAACATGGGAGCTCTAGTCCACGAACCAACAAAACAACAATCCTCTTCCAGTGATCAGTCAACGCCATTTACCTAAAGGCTAAACAGGAGAAGGAGAGGCAATGGAGAAGAATTGCAAAGAAGGAGAAGAACTTTGAAGATGAAGAAGAATTGCAAAGAAGAAAAAGAAGAATTATGATGAAGAAGAATTGCAAAAAAATTGCAGAGAAGAAAAAGAAGAAGAAGAAGAAGAAGAGGAAGAGAAGAAGAAGAAGAAGAAGAAGAAGAATTGCGAAGAAGAAGAAGAAGAAGAAGGAGGAGGAGGAGGAGGAGGAGGAGGAGGAGGAGGCGAAAACAAAGGAGAAGAAGAATTGCGAAGTATTGAGGAGAAGAAGAAGAAGAACTGCGAAGAAGAAGAATTGCGAAGAAGAATTGCGAAGAAGAATAATTGCGAAGAAGAAGAATTGCGAAGAAGAAGAATGCGAAGAAGAAGAATTGCGAAGAAGAAGAATTGCGAAGAAGAAGAATTGCGAAGAAGAAGAGGAATTGCGAAGAAGAAGAATTGCGAAGAAGAAAAATTGCGGAGAAGAGAATGCGCAGAAGAAAATTGCGAAGAAGAAGAAGAATTGCAATGAAAAAGAGGGAGGAAGAGAAGAAGAAGAAGAAGAAGAAGAAGAAGAAGAAGAAGAAGAAGAAGAAGAAGAAGAGGAAGAGAAGAAGAAGAAGAAGAAAGAAAGAAAGAAAGAAAGAAAGAAAGAAAGATAGATGACATAAAACAGAAAGATGACATAAAACGGTCTCCCACAGAGCCAATTTACAGCACCAATCTGGCCAGTCTGAGCACAGAAGGTAGCAGCACTGCCGGGGATTACATCGACCAGAACAGGCCTGCTGTTTATCGTCTGTACTTACTCTGTCACAGGAAACACATCAAAGGGAGATCAGTCCAGGAGTCAGAGGACAATGCACCAGCAGACGACGCAAGCTGGCAGGCCAATCTCTGCAAACAGTCCACTCCAGGCCAGGATGGGGGAAAGAAAGAAAGAGTTGTGGTGGGACAGAGTCCATCAAGAATGATGGTCCAAAGGACTCGATGGGTGAGAATGTCCCCTGCTACTTTTATGAGGGTGGACTTTTTGTGGGTTTGGATAATTGGAGGTCTGTGGCAATTAGCTTGTGGTTATCTTCTGCTGGTGTTGGATGGGTGGGGTGGGGGTACAAGGGGGGGGAGGGCTTAGGTCTGCTTTAACTGAACATTGGTATTGTTATTTCAAACAAGTTTATTTTTAATTGCATTCTTCCTGGCTACAGATCTATACAATCTTTTTCTTTTTTCCTCGGCTAGAGCTCCGAGGTCCACCAACCGTGAGATATTCGCATAATTATGTGACCATTTGCCCCTCAATAAAGTAGCTGTTTTCTAACTTTGGGGATGATGTCTACATATGACACCAGTATGCATACCTTCAAATCTAAAAGGAAAATATGCTGCATTTCAAAGTGAGGACATTTTCAGTTTGCAATTTTACATTCATGATAAGCAAACTACCTTATAATGATAATTCTAAAACAGAATGTAGTTCTCAAGACTAAAAAGAATGGTCAGTCATGCATGGCATATTCTCTCTTTTAAAGAAAAGATTTAAATTGCTCTTCCCATCCCCAAAATAGGACCGCAGCTATTTAAATAGTGGGGAAACAAAACATACAAAATGAATAACAATTTTGGCAAACCTCGGCGCTCTTGTTTACTAACATAACAAAATCCTCTTCCATGGATCTGTCAATGACAATAATTTAAAGACAAAAAGAAGCAGAAACAGAGAAGAAGAGAAGAAGAAGAAGAAGAAGAAGAAGAAGAAGAAGAAGAAGAAGAAAAAGAAGAAGAAGAAGAAGAAGACGAAGAACAAGAAGAAGAATTGCGAAGAAGAATTGCGAAGAAGAAGAAGAAGAGGAAGAGGAAGAAGACGAAGACAAAGACGAAGAAAAAGAAGAAGAAGAAAGAAGAAAGAAGAAGAAGCAGCAAAGAAGAAGAAGAAAAAGAAAAAACCTAGAAGAAAAACAAGAACAAGAAGAACAATAAGAAGGAAGATGACATAAAAACTGTCTCCTATGGGTCGTATTTACAGCACCAATCTGGCCAGTCTGAGCACAGAAGGTAGCAGCACTGCCGGGGATTACATCCGACCAGAACAGGCCTGCTGTTTATCGTCTGTACTTACTCTGTCACAGGAAACACATCAAAGGGAGATCAGTCCAGGAGTCAGAGGACAATGCCCCAGCAGACGACGCAAGGCTGGCAGGCCAATCTCTCCAAACAGTCCACTCCAGGCCAGGATGGGGGAAAGAAAGAAAGAGTTGTAGTGGGACAGAGTCCCCAAAGAACAAGCATCCAAAGGTGAGAATGTCGGATGCTACTTTGATGAGGGTGGACTTTTTTGGGGGGGGAGGTTGGATAATTGGTAGTCTGAGGATGCATGTAGGTGGCATAATTTAGCTTGCCTTTACCTTCTGCTGGGGTTGGATGAGTAGGAGGGTGGGGGCTACCATCTGATTTGAATCGATATTGATGTTGTTATTTGAAACCATATTTAAAAGAAAATAAATTGTACTTATCCAGGTTACATATACAATTCGTTTTTCTTCTTCTTCCCTGAGCTAAAGCTGCAAGGTCCACCAATGGTTAGATACTTGCCTCTGGACCGTTTGCCCACCATTGAAGTAGCCCTATACTGACTTTGGGGAGGATGTCTAAACAATACACCAGTATGTATACGATTTAAATTGAAAGAGAAATCCCACCCCGTGTGTACTGGCACGCATTCTTCTGAAAGGCAGAGTATGTTTTGACATGCCCGCAAGATGTTCTGCACACGCACTAGGCTTATCATTTCATCTGGAGGACTTTTGAAGTTAGTGGCGTCCCTACTGATGTTAACTCCAGGAGAAAAAAAAAATCTCCTTGAATGGGTGGCATCACGATTGTGACTTAAACTTGCACAATCAAAACCCAGGCTTAGCTCTCCACCCCCTCCTTCCCCTAAGCACAAATCTAATATTATCTCATACAAGTTGATGTACTTTAAAAGTAGTTACAGCTAAAACTTGTTTTTTTTAAAAAAACCCACTATCCACTTGATTGACTTGCAAAACCTTTACATGAAATAGTGCTTTTTTGTGGCTACATTTCCTCTTCCTGCTTCTGGTTATCTTGTATTTTCCATGTTTTCCCCTGTCTCCTGGAGACTGTGTGCGCGGTAACAGGGAAGACCTGCAGCCTCTGGACAGAGTGATAAAAGCAGCTGTGGGCATGCAGTGCTAAAGTGCATCCATCCGAGTTCGTCTGTCGGTTAAACACACAGTCTCTCTCTCTCTCTCTCTCTCTCTCTCTCTTCTCTCTCTCTCTCTCTCTCTCTCTCTCTCTCTCTCTCTCTCTCTCTCTCTCTCTCTCTCTGTGTTGTGTGTTGTGTGTGTGTGTGTGTGTGTGTGTGTGTGTGTGTGTGTGTGTGTGTGTGTGTGTGTGTGTGTGTGTGTGTGTGTGTGTCTCCTGTCTGTCCGTCTCCGTCTTTCTCTCTGTTTCTGTCTCTCTCTGTGTCCCCGTCTGTGTCTATTTTTCTCTTTCTGTCTTTCTCTATCTCAGTCTGTCTGTCTGTGTCTCTCACTCTTTCTCTCTCTTTCTTCATCTTTGGGTATTAGATATAATTCATTCCTTCATTTGTTGAAAGATATTTCATTCATTTATTCATGCATTCATTCATTCATTCATTCAGTCAGTCAAAGTGTGCGTGTGTGTACGCGCGCGCGTGCGCGCGGTGTGTGTGTTTGTGCGCGCGCGCGCACGTGTGTGTTTTAAAAAGGAAGTGGTTTGTTTATCAATCGCTGTTCGGTTACTTTGTCTCTCCTAAAATTGTGTTTTTGTCACATGTTGCACTTGCGGACACCTGCTTTTCGATTTTCATTAATTTTTCCCGAAATGACCTTTTTGTGACAAGGTTGCACTCTGAGGCCTTAGCTGGGTTTTTTCTTCTATAGAGCAGTTCTCCTTTTCTGCCACTGAATTCCTGGTGACACATGAATTGACGTCTGTGCTCCATAGAATTGTTCTGTTGTGCCGGATCACGTTGTTGCTTGCTTGCTTTGCTGCCTGTCTGCAGCATCCGTGTTGTCTGTCATCTGTGATGGATATATATAGGCTATGGACTATATATGTATGTATGTGTGTGTCCCTTCAGTCATGGCTGTGTTTGTCTGCTTTTTGGACGCCATGTTATGTTCTGTCCTTTCGAAGTCTTGGGTTAGAGTGGTGACGTTATCAGTTTTGCTAACTTTTTTTTTTTTTTTTACCTAGTGTAAGTTGATTTTATGTTTATTCAAAAATAAAAGGTTTTAAGTATATATATATATATATATACATATATATATATATATATACATATATATATATATATATATATATACATACACACATATATATATGTGTGTGTATATATGTGTGTGTATGTATGTATGTATGTATGTATGTATGTATGTATGTATGTATGTATGTATGTATGTATGTATGTATGTATGTCTGCGTGTGTGTATGTATGTATGTATGTCTGCGTGTGTGTATGTATGTATGTCTGTATGTCTGTATGTATGTATGTATGTATGTATGTATGTATGTATGTATGTATGTATGTATGTATGTATGTATGTATGTATGTATGTCTGTCTGTCTGTCTGTCTGTCTGTATGCCTGTCTGTATGTCTGTATGCCTGTCTGTATGTCTGTATATATATATTCTTTATTTTTCCTTTTTTAAGTGAGAGGGGAAAATGTGTGTATTTTTCAACTTTTGAACCATGTCAAAATATATGTCTCACCTATATATATTGTTTGAAATTGCACTAGAATGTAGTGCATTGTACACGGTCTTCAGTCACGGCTGATTTCTCTGCGGTGAAATTGAGGGCTGCTTTCATCGGGTACAGCGCATCTTCGTCAGAACAACGCTCCCCATTCTTAGACTATTTTCCTGTCTGTGTAGATGCTTTGTTCCCCTATGAGAGAGAGAGAGAGAGAGAGAGAGAGAGAGAGAGAGAGAGAGAGAGAGAGAGAGAGAGAGAGAGAGAGAGAGAGAGAGAGAGAGAGAGAGAGAGAGAGAGAGAGAGAGAGAGAACTCGAACTCGAACTCGAACTCGAAAACTTTATTCACAAAAAGGCCATTGGCCCATACATGAAGGGGGTTGCCAAACTGCTTTGGTATTTTGTTGTTGGATTAAGACAACAGTAATAACAACAAAAGGAATTATCATACAGCAGCAACATCAGTTACAAAGATATGACTTACGATAATAAAATATCTCTTATTCTGAAAGCTTTACACAAATATAAAGTGAGGCTGCGCACAACTTCAGGTTGACTTGACGCCATGAGTAAACAGAGTCTGAAAGAATTAGCCTGCCTACTATATTTTACAGGGATGTAACTCTGCCTAACAGCCTCTAACACTGGACAGCATAACACAAAATGTACTTCATCTTCAGGTGCTTGCTTACATAATGGGCATAGTAACCTAGGGTCATCAACATCATATCCTCTGTATCTGAATTTATGAACATTTATATCTGATACACCAAGTCTAAATTTAGACATAATTCTTTTCAAATGAATGTCCATATCAAGCTTGAGATAGGGTTTGATATCATGAGTACTTATAAATTGTCTATACATTTGATATCTTTCACTGGTTTGTATATGGTCATTCCATTGCTGCCATCGGCAGTCAATCAGTCTTTGCCTGAAAGCGTTTATAAATTCTCTACAATTTCCAACACCTTGATTAAGCCAAACAAATCCAAAACCGAGTTCACATAAACAGGTGCGTATTTGTGTAGCCCAGTTGTTTTTCCCTTTGAGGTCTAGATCATAAAGCATCTTGTAAGACTTAAAAGGTAGCCTGTTCTCATCCATATATAGAATCTTAATCCAGTATCTAATACATCTTACAGCAGCATTAACGGAGAGAGGATATCTATTAGTTTCACTATACACAAGATCATTGGGCGTACGTCTATCTAAGCCTAGAAACTGTTTTAAAGCAAAGAGGTGTACCGATTCACAATGTGTTGCAGCTGCATCCAAACCCCAAATTTCTGCACCATATAACACAGTGGGTTGTATTTGGGCATCAAATATCTTAATGAACAACTCAAAGGAGTTATTATTCAATATTCGTAATTTTCTCAAAACCAATAACAAACTTCGTTTACCTCGACTTGCCAGATCTTTACATGCAGTTGTGAAACTAAGCTTTGTAGAAAAACAGATTCCTAAGTATTTATATACATTAATCACAGGCATGACTTTACCATTGTACAACCATTTTTCATGAGCAGCTAAATGACCACCTTTTCTGAATACAACGATATTGCTCTTATTCAGATTAACCTTAAGATCAAGTGCCACTGCAGCACTGCTCAAGCTATTTAACTGCTTTTGTAAGCCAACAACTGTTTCAGATAGCAGGATAACATCATCAGCAAGTAGAAGAATAGATAATTCTGTGGCATCTTGGGGGAAAGTGGCACCATGTTTACCATTATTGATGACTTCTCTGGCTAACTCGTTAATAAAAACCGAAAACAGTAAAGGGCTACATACATCACCCTGTTTAACACCAGTGGTACAGTATATTACATCAGTCAGTTTAGTACCACATCTTATTCTGCTTCTGACATTCTGATACATGGCTCTCAAACATCGTAATAATTTACCCTTCACACCATTTTTCAGGAGAATAGGCCACAACAAGTTTCTATTAACAGAATCAAATGCCTTTTCAAAATCAATAAATGCTACATAGAGCTTACGGTTAAGAGCAAACTGTTTCTGTACAAACGCAAGCAGAGTAAACATATGATCTATAGTGGAATATCCTCTCTTAAAACCAGCTTGGTGTTCACCTGTAATATCATTTTTCATAACCCATTCCTGTAATCTATTATTAATGATAGTACTATACAACTTACTACTTATATCACTAAGAGAAATTCCTCTGTAGTTATTAGGGTTATCAACATCGCCCTTTTTGTGTAATGTTAGGATTATAGATTCAGTCCAGTTATCTGGGAAAAGGCCATCCTCAAAGATTTTGTTGAATAATTTTAGAAGGAAAAGCACAACATCTTCACCTCCATTTTTCAGCAATTCTCCAATGATTTGATCAGGACCTGCTGCTTTATCATTCTTTAGTTTTCTAAGTGCCCAATATATTTCACCTTTAGATATTGGACGATCAAAATCTTCCTCACTTTCATCATAGTCAACATTAGTATTCATGGAGTTGTCTGATGAGTCTTTCTCCAACAGGGTTTTGAAATGTTGAAACCAACTGTCAACTGATATACTATTCTTTGGCTGACTATTTCTAAATGACGCCTTCTTAACACATTTCCAGAACTGGACTTGAGAAGAGATTGAGGACACCATGTCTGCAAGTAATGTCATATTATACTGTTTCCTTTTCCTTTCTAGCATGTATTTATATTCCCTTCTTAAAACACAGTACAAGTTTCTGTCTTCGTTCTTTAACGTTTTCCGGTAAGTCTTTAATAATTTTCTTACCCTGTACTTCATACTTTTACATTCATTATCAAACCATGTTGCATTTGATAAACCTTTTTTTACATGTACCTGTTTCTTCATACATTCAGCACTGGACTTTATACAACTATTAAACAAATCTAGAGCTTCATTAATGTTCTCATCAATCATCTGTAAGGCATTTGAAAAAGTTACACACATGTCTTCCTCACAAAGATTATCTTTATAAGCTGAGAGTTTGTTTTCATCCCACACAAACTTTTCCACAACAGATGGCTCTTCGGCTGTTACATACGTTTTATACAATGGATTAATATGTAATTCCACAGGAAGGTGATCTGAATCAGAACGTTCAGCAACAAACAAACGGCATGAGTAAAAAATCTGAGAGAACAAATCATCTGACACTAAAAAATAATCATTAACACTGCATCCTCCATCAGAAATGTACGTATAGCGACCCTGCTGATCACCATTACATACACCATTCAGAATTTGTAAACTAAATGTAGTACACATATTCAATAATAATTTACCATAATTATTTATAACAGAATCTTCAGAATAACGATGACCACTAAGAGACATGCTTTTACTTTGAAACTCTGAAATAAAATCATCTGCCACATGATGGCAAGAAAAGTTTGATGTCCTACTGTTTAAGTCTCCACACAATATTATATCAACTTCATCCAAAGCAACCACACAATCGGCTAAATATTCTTCCATCATAGCAATCCCACTATCATTATCAAACATGTTATAAAAAGGAGAGCCTTCAGGTGGGATATACACACACACAAGCAAAACATTTCTTGAGGTACACAATAAAGATTTGTCACAGAGAAAAGTACAAATGTTAGGGTATGGAACATCTAAATATTTTACAAGAGCAGATAACTCATTCTTAATCAAACAAACTACTCCCCCTGATCGTCTCCCTTGATGGCTAACTTTAGTTGCCGCCTTACAGAAGGCTTTATAGCCACTAAAAACATCTGGCTGGATATTTTCCAAAAACGTTTCTGTCAGACAAATAAAATCAAAGCTACGCACATAAGATACAAAATCTCCATCGGCCAGTTTTGAAAATAATCCATTTACATTCCAGGACAAAAATGAAAAAGTTTTATTTGCTTGATTTGTATTGCTACACTCTGGTTGATCTACTACATCATCTAAACTCACATTTTCACTACTTCCATTAATATGACAAGACATCAAATTAATACTATCAACTGTACCAAAATCATTATTTAAAGAGGACTCTTTATTTAAACATGGTCTAAAGTCAGATGACAAATCATTAGGCCTATGTAGGGTTAGGTCTAGGGCTAGCGTACTGCGGTCTTTGTCTTTGTCTCCTCGCCTGGCAAAGCCAGGTCCCG
>CM060322.1:31618642-31620013 GCA_030674155.1 Stramonita haemastoma
GCAGACAATCTTGCCTTATCCCCATTTTTGGCTGCCGACAATCTTGCCGTATCCCATTTTTGTCTGCAGACAATCTCGCCTTATCCCCATTTTTGTCTGCAGACAATCTTGCCTTATCCCCATTTTTGGCTGCCGACAATCTTGCCGTATCCCCATTTTTGTCTGCAGACAATCTTGCCGTATCCCCATTTTTGTCTGCAGACAATCTTGCCGTATCCCCATTTTTGTCTGCAGACAATCTCGCCTTATCCCCATTTTTGGCTGCCGACAATCTTGCCGTATCCCATTTTTGTCTGCAGACAATCTTGCCGTATCCCCATTTTTGTCTGCAGACAATCTTGCCGTATCCCCATTTTTGTCTGCCGACAATCTTGCCGTATCCCCATTTTTGTCTGCAGACAATCTCGCCTTATCCCCATTTTTGTCTGCAGACAATCTTGCCTTATCCCCATTTTTGTCTGCAGACAATCTTGCCTTATCCCCATTTTTGTCTGCAGACAATTTCGCCTTATCCCCATTTTTGTCTGCAGACAATCTCGCCTTATCCCATTTTTGTCTGCAGACAATCTTGCCTTATCCCCATTTTTGGCTGTCGACAATCTTGCCTTATCCCCATTTTTGGCTGCCGACAATCTTGCCGTATCCCCATTTAAATTTTGGCTGCAGCCAAATCTTGCCTTATCCCCATTTTTATCTGCAGACAAACAGTCAAGGAAGTTTCAAATATAGCATGGTGCGTATAAACCATCCTAACCCCCCCCCTCCCCCCACTGAAATGTATTCCTACATCCCATCTTCATGTAAACAACAACAACAACAACAACAACAACAACAACAACAAACAACCCCACCCCAGCCCTGAGTGAACATGAATTAAAATCTGTCAGCAAAGTCTATTTTTTTGAGATGTGCAGAGTTTACAAATCAAGAACATGGGGAGTTAAAGTACCAGAAAGTGTGTGTGTGTGTGTGTGTGTGTACATTGGTCAGGAGAGGGTTTAGAAATGAAGGACACTGTGGTGGAGCTTCAAGAGCGTTTCTGACCAAACTTAGAATGGAGGAGGAGGGAGAGGAGGAGGAGGAGGGTCACAATCAAGACTTCTTCTGCTATCAAGTTTCCTGTTATTCCAGAACTCACACCCATCATGACTGTGTAAAAAAAACCCCCAACTCAAACCTGGATACCTTCAGTACTCATCTCAAGACTTACTTTAAAAAATTTTTTATTCCAAGAAAACTGTCCTCCAATTTTGTCAACATTCAAGTAAGATTTCTGTGGTGTTGTTTATGTGTGAGTAGTTGTTATGTAAGTGTTATGTTAGTGTTATGTAAAGTAGTTTGATGTTTGATTTGATTGATTTATTTGATTTA
>CM060322.1:31620113-31622613 GCA_030674155.1 Stramonita haemastoma
AGAAGAAGAAGAAGAAGAAGAAGAAGAAGAAGAAGAAGAAGAAGAAGAAGAAGAAGAAGAAGAAGAAGAAGAAGAAGAAGAAGGGAGATGACATAAAACCGTCTCCTATGGGTTGTATTTACAGCACCAATCTGGCCAGTCTGAACACAGAAGGTAGCAGCACTGCCAGGATTACATCCGACCAGAACAGGCCTGCTGTTTATCGTCTGTACTTACTCTGTCACAAGAAACACATCAAAGGGAGATCAGTCCAGGAGTCAGAGGACAATGCCCCAGCAGACGACGCAGAGCCAATCTCTTCAAACAGTCCACTCCAGGCCAGGATGGGGGAAAGAATAAAAGAGTTGTGGTGGGACAGAGTCCCAAAGAACAAGCATCCAAAGGTGAGAATGTCGGATGCTACTTTGATGAGGGTGGACTTTTTTGGGGGGGGAGGTTGGATAATTGGTAGTCTGAGGATGCATGTAGGTGGCATGATTTAGCTTGCCTTTATCTTCTGCTGGGATTGGATGAGTAGGAGGTTGGGGGGCTACCATCTGATTTGATTCGATATTGATGTTGTTATTTGAAACCATATTTAAAAGAAGATAAATTGCACTTATCCAGGTTACATATACAATTCGTTTTTCTTCTTCTTCCCTGAGTTAAAGCTGCAAGGTCTACCAATGGTTAGATATTTTGCCTCTGGACCGTTTGCCCACCATTGAAGTAGCCCTATACTGACTTTGAGCCGCCGCTGTGGCCTAGTGGTTGGGGCGTTGTACTCGTAATCTAAAGGTTGCGGATTCGATCCCAGCTATTCCGCTATGGCGTTGTGCCTTGGAAAAGGCACTTTACGGCTATTTTCTCACCCCACCCAGGTGTAAAAGGGGTACCAACCTTGTGTTGGGGGGTTAATCCTGCGATAGACTGGCGTCCTATCCAGGGGGGAGTCTATGACTCTCAGTCGCTTAACGCCACAGAAACCGGGATAAGCACCGGCCTGATGAGCCTTATGGCTCGGGACAGACTTTAACTTTTAACATACTGACTTTGGGGAGGATGTCTAAACAATACACCAGTATGTCTACGATTTACATTGAAAGAGAAATCCCACCCCGTTTGTACTGGCACGCATTCTTCTGAAAGGCAGAGTATGCTTTAACATGCCCGCAAGATGTTCTGCACATGGAGCCTAGGCTTATCATTTCATCTGGAGGACTTTTGAAGTTAGTGGCATCCCTACTGATGTTAACTCCAGGAGAAAAAAAATCTCCTTGAATGGGTGGCATCACGATTGTGACAAACTTGCACAATCAAAACCCAGGCTTAGCTCTCCACCCCCTCCTTCCCCTAAGCACAAATCTAATATTATCTCATACAAGTTGATGTACTTTAAAAGTAGTTACAGCTAAAACTTGTTTTTTTTTTAAAACCCACTATCCACTTGGTTGACTTGCAAAACCTTTACATGAAATAGTGCTTTTTTGGGGCTACATTTCCTCTTCCTGCTTCTGGTTATCTTGTATTTTCCTTCCCCTGTCTCCTGGAGACTGTGCGTGGTAACAGGAAGACCTGCAGCCTCTGGACTGAGTGATAAAAGCAGCTGTGGGCATGCAGTGCTAAAGTGCATCCGAGTTCGTCTGTTGGTTAAACACACAGTCCTCTCTCTCTCTCTCTCTCTCTCTCTCTCTCTCTCTCTCTCTCTCTCTCTCTTCTGTGTTGTGTGTGTGTGTGTGTGTGTGTGTGTGTGTGTGTGTGTGTGTGTGTGTGTGTGTGTGTGTGTGTGTGTGTGTGTGTGTCCTGTCTGTCCGTCTCCGTCTTTCTCTCTGTTTCTGTCTCTCTCTGTGTCCCCGTCTGTGTCTATTTTTCTCTTTCTGTCTTTCTCTATGTCAGTCTGTCTGTCTGTGTCTCTCACTCTTTCTCTCTCTTTCTTCATCTTTGGGTATTAGATATAATTCATTCCTTCATTTGTTGAAAGATATTTCATTCATTCATGCAATCATTCATTCATTCAGTCAGTCAAAGTGTGCGTGTGTGTACGCGCGCGCGTGCGCGCGTGTGTGTGTTTGTGCGCGCGCGCGCACGTGTGTGTTTTAAAAAGGAAGTGGTTTGTTTATCAATCGCTGTTCGGTTACTTTGTCTCTCCTAAAATTGTGTTTTTGTCACATGTTGCACTTGCAGACACCTGCTTTTCGATTTTCATTAATTTTTCCCGAAATGACCTTTTTGTGACAAGGTTGCACTCTGAGGCCTTAGCTGGGTTTTTTTCTTCTATAGAGCAGTTCTCCTTTTCTGCCACTGAATTCCTGGTGACAAATGAATTGACGTCTGTGCTCCATAGAATTGTTCTGTCGTGCCGGATCACGTTGTTGCTTGCTTGCTTTGCTGCCTGTCTGCAGCATCCGTGTTGTCTGTCATCTGTGATGGATATATATATATAGGCTATGGACTATATATGTATGTATGTATGTGTCCCTTCAGTCATGGCTGTGTTTGTCTGCTTTTTGGACGCCATGTT
>CM060322.1:31627613-31630113 GCA_030674155.1 Stramonita haemastoma
GAAGAAGAAGAATTGCAAAGAGAGAAGAAAGAAGAAGAAGAAGAAGAAGAAGAAGAAGAAGAAGAAGAAGAAGAAGAAGAAGAAGAAGAAGAAGAAGAAGAAGAAGAAGAAGAAAAAGAAGAAGAATGGCAAAGAGGAAGAAGAAGAAGAAGAAGACGATAGCATTGTTTTTCAACTTGAAGTGAATGTCATTGGAGTCACTGAAACTGATCTGAGGTGACAGCCCTGATATGGCTTTCGTAGTCGGCTGGGGTCTTAACAACACGGAATAGAATGAAAATGAAAACTGGAGGTTACGTTACGTCTCTGCTGTGAATCCAGTGAGTGTATGGAGATGAGACTGCGGGCATTGCTAGGAGATATTTTCATGGCAGCAAGGACACGAAACTAGATTCCTCTGTCTGGACGTGACTCACTGAGTGACAGGAGCCAGCTCTGACATTTCAGTCAGCCTTCTACATCAACTGAAGTGTTTACCCCCCCCCCCCCCCGGTGCCCCCAAGGATCACTGCCCCTCCCGGGGAAAAAACAAAAGACACCACCCCCCAAAAAAAAACCCCAAACCCGAACAACCCTCAAAACAACAACTCAAAACCAAAACCCAACAACATTGACAAAAAACCCACACAACAACCAAACCAAGACAAAAACGCACCACCACCACCAAAAACCAAACAAAGAAAATCCCTTAAAGAATTCGTTTACCAACAACCACATAATATTCTTACTGAAATATTCGTAAATGAAATTGATCAAAACTTCTTAAATCATCCATCCCCCTCCCCCCCCAAAAAAAGAGAAAAGAAAAAGTAAGCTTGAATATTCCCTTGTTTCGTTCATTCATCCAATCGCTCGACTCTTTCCTATTACTGACAATATTCATTCACGCCTCTGAGAGTATCGCTTACAGAAAAAATTCGTGTATCCATTCATTCATGCAGCAGCCACTGTGCAAAGATGATAATTATGTTCTTTTGTGTGGTATATTCAGTTCGTCGCTAGATTCTTCTCAATGCCCGCTTTATTCTTATTTGGTATGTATGTAAAGTCAATTCCGACGGTAAAGGAGTCTAGAAATAGTATGGTACGCTTAAAACGTCAACAGCCTGAATAATTCATTACAGCAGAAATAAGGATGGTAGGCGTAAAACGTCAAGAAAGTAAATAGTTTATCACATTTCTTTTTTAGACTCTCGCGGTGTGAAAGTTATTCTAGGAAAAATGCTCCCAGAAACTGAACTAGTATGAAATGAGCATTGTTTTTGATGGGTTAAAAAAAAAGGCATTGTAAGCATTTATCTTAGGCTCATTATCATAACCGTTATCTTGCACGTCGGCGTCGTTGTCGTCGTAGTCATCATCTTCCTCCTTGTCGTCGTCGTCATCACCATCATCCGATCTACTTATTATTATCATTCTTCTTTTTTTTTTTTTTTCTTTCTTTCTTTCTTTCTTTTCTTTCTTCTTTCTTTTATTTCTTTCTTGTTCTTGTTCTTCTTCCTCCTCCTCCTCCTCTCGATTTGAAGATGATGATAATGATGAAGATCATGACGATGATCATCATCATTGCAAAGTATTATTATTATTATTATTATTTATTATTATTATTATTATTTATTGTTATTTATTAATTATTTATTATCATTATCATCATTATTATTATTATAATAGCAGCAGTAGTAGTGGCAGCTGCATCTGTAGTAGTAGCAGCAGCAGCAGCAGCAGCAGCAGCAGCAGCAGCAGCAGCAGCAGCAGCAGCAGCAGCAGTAGCAGTAGTAGTAGTAGTCGTCGTAGAAGTCGTAGTAGTCGTAGTAGTAGTAGCAGCAGTAGCAGTAGCAGCAGCAGCAGCAGCAGCAGCAGCAGCAGCAGCAGCAGCAGCAGCAGCAGCATGATCTTCATATTACAATACAGTGTAATACAATATAGTACGGTACATAAATTCTCATTCAGTCATTTACTGATTCATTCATGAATTCACGCGTTCGTTCGCGTTATGGATGATTCTTTGATCAAAGTGTAATTAACCCATCCCCCCATCCATCCCTGCAGCAGCAGTAGCAGTAGTAGTAGTAGTAGTAGTAGTCGTCGTAGAAGTCGTAGTAGTCGTAGTAGTAGTAGCAGCAGTAGCAGTAGCAGCAGCAGCAGCAGCAGCAGCAGCAGCAGCAGCAGCAGCAGCAGCAGCAGCAGCAGCAGCAGCATGATCTTCATATTACAATACAGTGTAATACAATATAGTACGGTACATAAATTCTCATTCAGTCATTTACTGATTCATTCATGAATTCACGCGTTCGTTCGCGTTATGGATGATTCTTTGATCAAAGTGTAATTAACCCATCCCTCCCTCCCTCCCTCCATCCATCCACCCACCCGTCTACACATGCACCCACATCTAACTCAGTATATACATTTATCCCCCCTCCCCCCAAATTATACTTTCTTCGGAGTCCAGTCCACACATCAACAGCTTAATTCCCATTCTTGCCTTATGCCCATTTTT
>CM060322.1:31635113-31642613 GCA_030674155.1 Stramonita haemastoma
TTCTCTTTTCTTTCTCCCTTTACTGTACTGTACTGTACTTTACTACAGTACTTTACTGACTTACTAACTTACTGAACTTTCTTTCTTTGTTTCTTTCCTTCCTTCCTCTGTATGTCTATATGGCTGTCTGTCCCCCCCCCCCCCGCGCTCCCTCTCTCCTTTCTTGATTTTAATTTAATGTTTTCGTTTATGTTTCATTCTTTTCTTCTGGCTTGCCTTGTCTCTCCTCCTTTTTTCTCTAGGTTTTAATTTGCTTATTCGGTTTAGTTTCTTTCTTCGTTTATTCGGTTTTTTTTCTTGTCTTTTTCTTTCTGTTTCTTTTTGGCTTCGATTTGTTGCATTTAAGAAAAAAAACATTTCTGTGATCATTTCCATGTTTCGTTTCTTTGTTGTGGTTTTATCTGTTTTCTTTCTTTTTGACTCCGTCTTTCTCTCTGTCTAATGGCCTATGTCTGTCCTGTCTATGTCTTTGTAGCCTATATCTTCTCTCTTGTCTTGTCGTCTCTCTGTCTAGGTCCTGTGTCTGTCTCTCTCTGTCTTGTAGCCTATGTCTTCCTATGTCTGTCTCTCTCTGTCTATAGCAGCCTGTAGTCTGTATCTGTTCTAGTAGCCTATGTCTGTCTCTCTCTGTCTTGTAGCCTGTGTCTTCCTATGTCTGTCTCTCTCTGTCTTGTAGCCTATGTCTTCGTCTATGTCTGTCTCTCTCTGTCTGTAGCCTATGTCTTCCTATGTCTGTCTCATTGTTAGCCTATGTCCTGTGTCTCTCTGTCTTGAGCCTATGTCTTCCTATGTCTGTCTCTCTCTGTCTAGTAGCCTGTGTCTGTCTATCTAGTAGCCTATGTCTGTCTCCTCTGTCTTGAGCCTATGTCTTCCTATGTCTGTCTCTCTCTGTCTGAGCCTAGTGTCTTCCTACTAGTAGCTATGTCTGTCTCTCTCTGTCTTGAGCCTATGTCTTCCTATGTCTGTCTCTCTCTGTCTTGTAGCCTATGTCTTCCTATGTCTGTCTCTCTCTGTCTTGTAGCCTATGTCTTCCTATGTCTGTCTCTCTCTGTCTAGTAGCCGTAGTCTGTCTTCTAGTAGCCTATGTCTGTCCTCTCTCTGTCTTGTAGCCTTGTCTTCCTATGTCTGTCTCTCTCTGTCTAGTAGCCTGTGTCTGTCTTCTAGTAGCCTATGTCTGTCTCTCTCTGTCTTGAGCCTGTCTTCCTATGTCTGTCTCTCTCTGTCTTGTAGCCTATGTCTTCCTATGTCTGTCTCTCTCTGTCTTGAGCCTGTCTTCCTATGTCTGTCTCTCTCTGTCTTGTAGCCTATGTCTTCCTATGTCTGTCTCTCTCTGTCTTGAGCCTGTCTTCTATGTCTCTCTCTGTCTTAGTAGCCTATGTCTATCTATAGCCTGTCTGTCTCTCTCTGTCTTGACCTATGTTGTTCTCTCTGTCTGACCTATGTCTTCCTATGTCTGTCTCTCTCTGTCTAGTAGCTTGTCTTCTCTATGTTGTCTGTCTCTTCTGTTTACTGGCCCTATGTCTGTCTCTCTCTGTCTTGAGCCTATGTCTTCCTATGTCTGTCTTCTCTGTCTTGAAGCCTATGTCTTCCTATGTCTGTCTCTCTGTCTAGTAGCCTATGCCATCTGTCTTAGATTTTTCATTCACTTTTATTCTTTTTGCCCTTTTTCGTTTTTTGTCTTTCTTGCCCATCTCTTTGCACCTTTAGTTTTTATCTCCTGAAGTTTCATCGTTTCTATCTTCGGTTTTCTTCCTTCCTTCCATCCTTCCTTTCTTCATCAATACCTCTCATTGTCTTTCAGTTTTTTTGTTTTCTTCCTTCTTTCCATTTCTTCTTCGTTTCTCTTTCTTGTCTATCTGTTCTCTGTCTCTGTCTGTCTGTCTGTCTGTCTGTCTGTCTCTCCACACACACACACACACACACACACACACACACACACACACACACACACACACACACACACACACACACACACTTACACCATACAACACCCCCCCACCCACCCACCCCACCACACACAACACAACACCCCACCATCACAACACCCCCACCCCACCCACCCACACTAAAGCCTCGAAAAACAAGCAAGCACGAGCTTATGACATTGGAAGCCTCATGCAACCCAGCCTTGGTGAAACTGACACTGAAATTGACAGGCCCAGAGAAAGCCAGGACAGCCAGCACAACACACACACACACACACACACACACACACACACACACACACACACACACACACACACACACACACACACACACACACACAGAGTAATGTGATCAGTTTCCTTGGACATTTTGGCAAAACAGAGCAGGGTTGTCACTTTCACCCCCCCCCACCCTTGACCTGAGGTCAATGACCTTTGAAACAAATAAGGTCAAGGTCTTTTGTGTATGTGTTGTTTTTGTTCTTTTGTTTTCTGTGAATGACTGACTGACTGAATGGATATGATGATTTACTATATTAGATTTGTGGGTGGGGTTTCTGGTTTTGGATTGGAGAGGAAGATAAAAAATAAAAAGGTGGGGTTGGTGGTGGTGGTGGTGGTTGTGGGGATGGTGGGTGTGGGGAGGTAGAAGAAGAGGGGGAGGTGGAGAAGGAGGAGGAGAAGTGAGAGTACTGCAAAGAAGAAGAATAAGACCCCCCCCCACACACACACACATCACCTCTCTCTCTCTTTTCCTCTTTCTGTCTTTTTATCTCTATGTCTACATATATTTGCATAGGATATAGTTATATAATACATGTATACATATAAACGCACAGATAGATATATAGACAGATAGATGGGTAGATAGACCAACAGCTACCTACCTATCTAGATGGATATATATATATATATACATATAGATGGATATATACATAAATAGATATATAGATAAACTGATAAATGCATAGACAGACAGACAGATATGTAAAAGACAGGTAGATAGATAGGTAGGTAGACAGACAGAGATAGAAGATAGATAGATAGATAGATAGATAGATAGATAGATAGATAGATAGATAGATAGATAGTAAACAGATAGACAGAGATAGACAGATAGATAATAGACGGAGAGAAATATATAGATAGACAGAGAGATAGATAGACAGATAGATGATAGATAGATAGATAGATAGATAGATAGATAGATAGATAGATAGATAGATAGAAGACAGAGATAGATAGACAGAGAGATAGATAGATAGACAGAGAGATAGATAGATAGACAGAGAGATAGATAGACAGATAGATTGAGGTGGGCAGAAGAGGAGGAGGAGAAATTTGAAGAAGCAGAAGAGGAATTTGTGAAAAAAGAATTGCAAAGAAGAAGAAATGCAGAGAAGAAGAATTGTAAAAAAAAATATATAAAAAAAGAAATAAAACAACAATACATAACACTAACAACAATATCAAAAGCAACAGCAGCAACGCCAACAAAAACAAAAACCACCACCACCACCACCACCACCACCACCGCTGAAACCACCATCACATCACCCCCACCCCCACCTTCGCCACCAATCCCAACATCAGCAACAACAATAACAAACAAACAAGCAAGTGATCCCTTTTCTCTCAAGAGAAAATTTCCTTCCAAAAAAAATCATATGGGCTTTTAAAGACTTCAAGATAAAACCAGGAAACCAAGCTGAGATGATATCTGGCACAAAAGGCATAATCATAAGAGTTCAGACAATGATGTACATAGACAGAATGTGCCATGAGACCAAGAGATAGCGCTATAACTTCCCCTGTGGACTATAACGTCTAAACTAATATCTTGACAGACCAACTAGTCTTTTTTTTTTTCAATTCTCGTTTAATCAGTATGTATGGGTAATTGACCTGCATGTCTTTTTTTTTTTCCGGCAAAACCACTTGTTCTCCCCAAGCTAAGGTGAAAATAGGAAAGATGTTTTGAAAACAAGTTTAAGGTGGGACACTGGGGTCGAAACTGATGAAATTTTGTTTACAAGCCCATGTTAAAAGTTATGCTATATATTGAAAGGGCATCACTTGTAAAGCAATATAATAAAAGATTTACCCAGTTTTCTGCACTGTTGCCATGGAAACAATCCAATATGGCCGCCAAAACTCGATATTTCAAAATCCTAAGCCTTTTTTTTAATCTATAACAAGTATGAGTAACCTGTTTCTATAGACATATTTTACGGTCTGAATTCTTTAATTTTACACAGGGAAATCTCCATAAATGCATCCAGCAATTTTTAATTCTAAAAAAAACAATTTTAGACCACTTTTGGACCAGTGTCTCACTAGTTTGAGACGGGATATCTCAGTGGTCGGAGCACCTCGTCTCCCCCCCAAGCTGAGGTTAAGCAGCGTTTAGCCAGCCAGGTTGTCTCGTGGAAGGATGACGCTCGTGCGCCTCGGCTTTAGTACAGTCCCCCAGTTCACTCAGATGCAAATAAGTACCTACCCTCTTAAGAGACTAGGGAAGGTAAAGCAGCGAGGGAGAGGAGATAGGCGCCGCCCTCAAAATACTGCCCCCCGCCACCCCCCCCCCCTAGAGAAACTGAGGTTTCTGACGCCTCGCTCCCCAACGACCAGGTAAGTAATGGGGACACCTTTACCTTTTTCAAAATATATTTTTAGCGGGAAGTTTCTTGCTTGACTTTTTGTAGACTAACCAACAGACTTCTCCTAAGATAAATTACACATGGTGGAGCCTATTTATTGAAGCCCAGGCGCACGAACGGTGACCCTTCCACGCGACAACCAGGTAACAAAATATTATCTCCTGGAGAAAAAGAAATCTCTTTACATAACAGCATTGTATGTAAAGATTCGAGCCCATGGCCCGACAGACACTGTAGCCAAGTGGTTAAGACCGTTCGACTTCAATCCCATGGATCCATGAAGTCGTGGGTTCGAATCTTGGCGGCGTCTGGTAAATGAATGAAGGGTGGGGGAATTTATATGATCTTCCAGGTCAACTCCATGTGCAGACCTACCAGTGCTTTAATTCCTTTAGTGTATATATATATATATATAATATATATATATATATATATATATATATATATATATATATATACATACGTAGAAGATCAAATATGCACGTTAAAGATCCCGTACTCCATGTCAGAAATCGGTGGGTTACGGAAACATGAACATACCCAGCATACATACATCTCTGAAGTCGAAATGTGGCTACCTTCAAGGTGAGCAACCCCCCCCCCCCCCCAAAAACGGTCACATACACATAATTTCACCATTGGGGGAACTTCAGAGCTTTAGCCGAGGAACAACAAAAAAACCCAAAAAAACAAACGACAAAAAAAAACAAAAAAAAACACCTTATCACCCTAGTAACCGCCCAATCTTGACTTTGAAACACTTAACCACTAAGGCTTTCCTGCCTCTCTCTCTCTCTCTCTCTCTCTCTCTCTCTCTCTCTCTCTCTCTCTCTCTCTTTTCTTCTCGCCTACTGATTGATGTCAATAACAGTTGTTATTGATGTTGACACTATCAGAGAGATTGTCTAAACACACATAGTGGGGGAACAGTGCTTTGCTTTCATGAATTAGGAATGGATAAAGTCTCCTTGTTTCCTCCTGGGAGCAGACAACGTGATGATGGCATGGAAGATAAGGAAAGAAACGCCATCTTGTTTGTTCGTGTTTTTTTTTTAATTTTTAGGTATGTCTGGCTTTGTGTGTGGGCGTACAGGTGGTTGGAGGTGGTGGAGGAGGAGGTAAGATGGAGGACAAGGAGGAGGAGGAGTAGGAGGAGGAGGAGGGAGGGAGGAGAGAGAGGAGAGAGAGAGAGAGAGAGAGAGAGAGGAGGAGAGAGAGAGAGAGAGAGAAGAGAGAGAGAGAGAGAGAGAGAGAGAGAGAGAGAAGAGAGAGAGAGACAGAGAGAGAGAAGAGAGAGAGAGAGGGAGAGGGAGAGAGAGAGAGAGAGGAGAGGAGAGAGAGAGAGAGAGAGAGAGAGAGAGAGAGAGAGGAGAGAGAGAGAGAGAGAGAGAGAGGAGAGAGAAGACACTAAACGAAAACTGATAAAAACACCTTAAGATGTGCTGGAAGAATACCAGAAGAGAAAGAAAAAACAACAACAAGAAAAGAAATCTCACCTGTCTGCATCACAAGTTCAGAGTTAGCCACCACACCTAATGATAATGACATGATCCTCCTTCCCTCTCCAGTTGCTCCGGTCTTTGCTGGCCCTGCCGACTTCATGGATTCTCATGCCACAGGATTCTGTGATGTTGCCAATGAGAGAAGCTGGTGTGATGATGCCTTTTTCCTTTTCCCTTGGTTTTGCCTTGAAAGGGTTTTCATAAGGTCTGCATCTTGGTTTTGTAGCACATGGCCAGAACATCTTACTTTCCTTTCATTTGTTACTGTGAGAAGTTTTCTTCTTGTTCCTAGTTTGTGTCATGTGCGTTCATCTGTTCTTTTCTCTGTCTAGCTGACCCTGAGTAGCCTTCTAAAAACTGTATCTCAGCTGCTTCGATTCTTTTTTTCATCATCTTTTCTTTGCGTCCAGGATTCACAGCCATATTACATGCCGGACCATACCAAGCATTTCATTATTTTTTATTTTCAGCTTGTAAAGAACGCCGCGATCTTTCCAGATATCATTTTGTTGGATCATTCTACTTTTAGCCATAGGTGTTCTTGTTCTTATGTCCTTGTTGTTGTGTGAGCCATCACTTGTTGTAACTGAGAGAAGACATTTTAGGGTCTTTGACAAATTCTTTTTATGAGTTATGTCAATTTTATTTCATACTCTGTTTGGCTGCTGGTTTAGACAACATGCAGCACTTTATTTTGCATTGAGCTTGAGTCTGGCTTTTACTCCTGTTACATCTGCTCTTAGTAATACTCTCCTCGTTCTGGTGATACTATCAGCTAGTAATGCTGTATCATCAGCGTAGGGTAGATAATTATGTTATGTTTCTGTCACCTATCTTGAGACCCGTGTCTTCAATATCAGACTCTCTCATGACGTGCTCTATGTGTATATTGAAAAGGTAAGGTGAGAGGATGCATCCTTGTCTAACTCCTTTAGACATGTTGAAAAATTCACGTTTGGTTGTCCCATCTGATAGTGCCCTTTGGGTTATTATTATTATTTTTTTTAAATAAAGTGATGAAATGAGGGAGATGATGTTATTTCCAAAGTCTATTTTATACATTGTGTCAAATGATGTTGGTAAATCACGCTGTCAAAGTGCTTTGCTGTAGTCAAACAAGGGAATAAAAAGTTATTCATTTGTACTTTTCACATAGTCAATGATGTTTTGGAGCAGGAATTATACATTATATATATATATATATATATATATATATATATATATATATATATATATATATATATATATATATATATTTCTAGTGTTCATGCCTGTATCAACTGGGAAAAACGGTTGCGTGTTTCAATTTGAAAACTCGATCGAGGCAAAAGACTGGATCTTCAACTTTTTCAGTCAGTATCAAATTTAAGGGGAATGGTATATTTTTAGCATTTTTATTTTATAACTGTCAAT
>CM060322.1:31655113-31665113 GCA_030674155.1 Stramonita haemastoma
AACCCCCAAGATAACGCTCCTTTGCAAAAGCAGACGTGCGATGATTTGTCAACGTTTGAATAAATCATTTCCTCGTCTCTTCTCTGTCATCCCTTATCAGGTGAGGAGTGGGATGTAAAGTATTTTTTGTGTTTTATTTTTTTTGCTGTGCTTTTGTGACACTGCAGGAGGTCTGCCTGCTGATTCCAGCCGATACAGTCGAACTTCAAAGAATTCCTTATATGTGCAAAGATGCAGGCTGTGGAGTGGAGTGGGCACTGATGTTAACTTCAGGGGTGAAATCCCCATGAACGGTGCGTCTTGGTGGTGGCTCGAACCTGGGCTTGAACCCTGGCGCGTCAGATCTCGAGTGCAACGTGCAACACTCTAATCACTGAAAGGAATCCCGTTCTTCAGGGGAGAGGAGAGGAGAGAGAGAGAGAGAGAGAGGGGGAGGAGAGAGAGAGGGAGAGAGAGAGAGAAAAGAGAGAGAGAGAGAAGAGAGAGGAGAGAGAGAGAGAGAGAGACAGACAGACAGACAGACAGACAGACAGAGAGACAGAGAGACAGAGAGAGACAGAGAGAGACAGAGACTGAGACAGAGACAGAGACAGACAGACAGTTAAAAGACAGACATACAGACACAGACAGAGAAAAGATATATATATCTCTCAACAGTCATGACTACACACATTCTCACATACTGTATAGATTATCCATTTGAAAACTCCCCAGACATTATTTGAATATATTAAGATGTGAATACCTCTTTTATTTTCTGCAGTCAAACCTCAGCTTCTTTTTTCGCCTAGTTTGAAGACGCAGAACTCCATGAGCAAAATGCAGACTTTCTACCACTGAAGCTAACTCAATTAAAAAAAAAAAAACAACGTTTTCTGAACCTCTACAGAATCTAGGTCGCTTATATCTTATGACTGGTGTCCTAGTTCTTTACAGATATGGGGAAGAAACAACCTGATTAGTGACTGTGAGACTCAAAGCATTACCTTTCGGGTTTGTTTTTCTTCCAAAAGAAAAGAAAACAAAAGCAACAATTCACATGTCCATTTGCTCGTCATTTTTTTTCTTTTATTCATCTTATTTATTCTTTATATCGAGGATGATGGAATAAGCACTCATGTGCTTTTTTTTTTTTTACATCCAGTCCCCATGTGTGTGCAGTTTTGTTAATCTTGTCATCTGTTCCCACTGGCTCACGATGGCCTTCTCTTACGAAAAGCGGAACAGGATTTAACGTGTGCACAAGACGTTCTGCGTGCGTTCGCACACGGAGCCACGATTTATAGTCTTATCCGAAGGACTTTTAGGGGCGTGGAGTCGGCACTGATGTTAACTCCAGGAGAAAAATCCCCTCAAACGGGAATCGAACCGGGTCGTCAAATTGCGAGCGCAATGTTTGGACCACTAGGCTATCCCTGAATAGTGAATGTGACACTCAAAGCCTTGATCTTTCGGGGTTTTTTGTTTCAAAAGAAAACAAAACAAAAGCAACATTTTTTCCCGTCAGTTTTTCGACGGACGTTTAGAGCCGAGTGATCAAAATCGTTCGATTTCAATCAAACCCATGGGTTCATAACATCGTGGGTTCCAGTCTCAGCTCTGCTGTCTGGTGAATCAAGGGTGAGGATTTTTTACGACTCCCCCCAGGTCAGTTTCAAGTGCAGATCTGCCAGTGCTTTGATTCCCTTCGTGTATAATAATATATATAAGCATGGAGAAGATCAAACATGCACGTTAAATGATCCATTAATTCACAATCAGCGTTCGGTGGGTTACGGAAACAGGGAAAATACCAAGCATACAACCTTGAAGATGGAATGCGGCTACCTTCGTAGTGCCCCCCCCCCCCCCCCCCCCCCCCCCCCCCACTCCTACCTCCACGGTCGCATACGCAAAACATCACCACTAGTAAATCTCGGAGCTCTAACCAAGGAACGAAGAAACAAACCCCCAAAAAAACCCTGACAGAAAGAAACACTGAATAAATTCAAGAAGCCCAGTCTAGTAACAGTGTGCGCCACTTCACTGCAGAGACCTGTGATGATTCCCAGTCACCACAATCTGACTTACAGATGAGCACCTGCCGTCTCTGCTCTGAGCATCTCCCTCCCCCCCCCCCCTGTGTGCATGCATTTTTCACGCCACCCACCCACCCTCTCTCTCTCCCACAAGAGGTCTTGCCTTGCGTGTGTACTACAATGCACTCACTATTATCTGGGGACTACCAGTCGAGTGTGTGTGTGTGTGTGTGTGTGTGTGTGTGTGTGTGTGTGTGTGTGTGTGTGTGTGTGTGTGGTACACAATATCAGCTGTGATTGAATCTGCTAGTCTGAACAAGTATTGAGCTGAGGATTTTTGTTTTAGATTATATATATATTTTTTTTACATTTTACTACACCTCTGTAAGTCACGGCAGATTTAAATTAGGGCTGCTCTTCCCGGGGAGAGCGCGTTGCTATAAGAGAGCAGTGATACCCATTATTTTTCTCCTTTTCCTGTCTGTAACTGTTATTTGTTTCCCAATCAGAGAGGCATTTTTCTATAGAATTTTACCAGGAAAAAACTTTGTTGCCGTGGTTCTTTTACGTGCGTTAAATAATTTTGAGTAACACAAGGGACCTGGGCTTATCATCTCATCCGAAAGACTAGCTGTCTCTGATTATCCGTCTCTTTGTCTATCTCTAGTGTGTGTGTGTGTGCACGAGCGCATGGAATCCAGACTTTCTATCCTTTCGCTGGGTGCATAATAAAGATACATTAGTTCGATTACTTTCTTACAAAAAATAACGACAAAATTGAAAGCGGCTGTAAAAAGATTTAGTGATGTTAAAATATCAAAATTGAATGGTGGCATAACAAACAATAAACAATGTTCCAAATCAAAGTAACCGAGTCGCAAACAGATGTCTTTGTCGCGCGCGCGTGCACGTGTGTGTGTGTGTGTGTGTGTGTGTGTGTGTGTGTGTGTGTGTGTGTGTGTGTGTGAGTGTGTGTGTGTGTGTGTGTGTGTGTGTGTGTGTGTGATTGTGTGTGTGTGTGTGTGTGTGTGTGTGTGTGTGTGTGGTGTGTGTGATGTGTGTGTGTGTGTGTGTGTGTGTGTGTGTGTGTGTGTGTGTGTGTGTGTGTGAGTGTGTGTGATTGTGTGTGTGTGTGTGTGTGTGTGTGTGTGTGTGTGTGTGTGTGTGTGATTAGAATTATGTGACATGCCATTTTTTGGTATACAAGATATTAAACACAAGAATGTTTTAAAAGTCCACCTGACACACTGAACACCAGTTTTATCTCATCTGTATCCACCAACATAAAAACCGATGTCTTATGGAAAAAAAAGTGGGCAAGGCAGAACCATGGTGTGTGTGTGTGTGTGTGTGTGTGTGCGTGCGTGCGTGCGTGTGTGTGTGTGTGTGTGTGTGTGTGTGTTTTCAAGGCACAACCATGGTGTCTGTGTGTGTGTGTGCGTGCGCGTGCGAGCGTGTGTGTGTGTGCGTGCGCGTGCGAGCGTGAGTGCGTGCGTGCGCGTATGTGTGTGTGTGTTTGTGTGTGTGTGCGTGCGCGCGTGCCTGCGTGAGTGCGTGCGTGCGCGTATGTGTGTGTGCGTGTGTGTGCAAGTGTACTTCATTTATCCTGATCTGTCTGTCTGTCTTTCTCCTAGTCCACCACAGCGATGAAAACAAATGGCAGGAACACGATACTGCACCACTTCACAGAGCTGTCAGCAGGTCCTTCTTATGCAGTGTCCATCCCATTGGAATTGTACCCAAGCATGCTCTGACTCTTAGACTCTGAAAACTTTTGCAATGCATTTATTCATAGATTCCATCCAAAACGAGTAGCGACTGTGTTGAAATGTTCTCTGAAAGAACAACTTTTGTCTCGATGATATTTGGGTATTTGTATACAACTTTTAAGTCCCGGCAGATTGTTTTTTTTGGGGGTGCAGAAATTTCAAGCTACTTTTCCTTAGGATGAGGGCGTGTCGCTACAAGAACGGCACACTATCGATTTTTTTCTCTTTCTATCTGCATGTTTCTCGTCCCACAAAACCCCACAGTATTAGAGAACTGCACTGGCTGCCATTCTACGTGAGAATCAAGTACAAAGATCTGGAATGGTTCAAGAGTCTGCAGCACACTACATTCGCAACACTCAAAAGTTCCTCGACCCACAAACCCACTTTCCGTCATAACTTAGAGAGACCTGCTGCACTGGTTACCGCTCTATGTGAGGATCTAGTACAAAGATCTTTCAAACCGTTTTCAAACATGCCCAATCAGTGTGATGTGAATACACAGCATGTTCTGGTTGCTGTCGGCCTTTATGTCAAACACGTACACTTACAACCCTGGTTTTCTTTTTTTAAACGGAAGACCCCTGGTTACTTTTTTTGTTGTTGATGTTGTTGCTGTGCACAAAACTTTGAAAAAAATGTGCCCGGTGTACTGTCAGAAAGAGTCCTGTTGCATCGTCTGAAAAGAAACCTGAAACGAGTCATTTCTTTAGTAACATGTCCGTGTCCACGCGTGTGCGTGCGTGCGTGCGTGTGTGTGCGCGTGTGTGTGCGCGTTCGCGTCCGTGTCGTGCGTGCGCGAGTGCGCGAGCGCGCGCGTGTGTGTATGTGTGTGTATCTTAGAATGTTTGAACCAATATAAAATGTAATTTTGTGATTATTTGAGATTATGATTCCTATCAAAATGCCCGTCAGTATTGTAATTGCCCTTCATGGGATGATTATTAAAGTGCTTTTTGACTTGACTTGACTTGACTTGACTTGACACGATATCTCTTTATCAGCTTATCTCTCTGCTTTTCGGCTCAGTCGTGCGAGAGCGTCAGATCACAACAAAGCTGGAAATTACCGCTTTGCATCACGTTAGCGAAAATAATGTTAATAGGGATTCAAGATAATTATTCCAGGCTCACTGGCATGCAGCTCTGCCAGTGCCAATTCGTCCCTTTTTTTTTTGTTTCGACGCAATTCATAGGTCAGCTACGCGCGTTAAAGATCCCGTAACTTCTGTCAGCTTTGAATGGGATATAGACACTCCCCCCCCCCATAAAAAAAGAAGAAAAGTTCTCAGCCTTTACCCGTACTGTTACAAGACTACCAGGCTGCGCAGTTGGCAATGTCTTCTTGAGGGGAAAACAAGAGTCTCGGAAGATGTAATACGGCGGTAGGAGGGTATTTGGAATGCCAGCTAACAAAAATAACTCCCCAGGACACCTGAGACTAAAATTGTATGGCATCGTGCACTACTCACAGTCGTGTCAGATTTCTCGGGGTGGTGAAATTCGTGCTAACTGCTCTGCTCTGGGGGGGGGGGGGGGGGGGAGGGAGGAGAATGCATCGCCACAAGTAAAAGCGCCACAGTGTGTTTGGTATATTTGTTTCCTTGTGAGAGTGGCTATATTTTTGTGTAGATTGTTGCCAAGGACAATTTTCTTGTTGCAGTGGGTTCTTTTACGTGCGCTTAATGCCTCACCTTGCCTTGCCTCTCTCTTCTCCCTCTCCCCCCCTCTCTCTTCCCTTTTCTCTCACTCTCCCACTCTCTTTTTCTCCAATCTTTCATTCCCAGTTTAAAAAAAAAAACCCCAACAAAACCCTAAACAACAACCCAACAATAGTTTATCAATATAAGCAAATTTTCTTCACGTTCTGTTTTGTGCAATCAGATGTTGACCTGGTGTCCAAGCCTAAAAGCCCCGATCTCGCGTGAAATTAAAAAAAAGAAAGATAAAATAAACTATAAATAAAAAATAAAATAATAAAAGAAAACAAAACGAAATGAAATGAAATGAGCTATTGATAAAAATCAAAATAAATACTAAAATAAAACTAAAACGAAACAAAAATACACCACAGAACTTGCAGAAGAAGAAGACCTGACAATCACGGACCTGCTAGAAACTCTCAAGGAACCTGTTGACAGGTACCCAGGGAGATGAGAGTGAGGGTGGGTGGGTGGGGTGTGGGGGTGGAGGGATTGGAAGGGGTGCCACCCCCATCCCCAGTTCCTCACCCCAGGCCCAGAACAAGCAGCAAGACGACATGACGGCCAACACGGAGAAATGTGTGCTCGCGGAAATGCCAGACTTGTGGCGGGGCAGTCTTGAGATGTGTGTCATCCGCTTTCCGCTGCCTGACACTTGTGTGTGTGTGTGTGCCGACTCTTTTGAGGGTCAATATTACAGCCTCTGTGTGTGTGTGTGTGTGTGTGTGTGTGTGTGTGTGTGTGTTGTGTGTGTGTGTGTGTGTGCTGTGCGTGTGTGTGTGTGTTGTGTGTGTGTATGTGTGTGTGTTTGTGTGTGTGTGTGTCAATGTGTGTGTGTGTGTGTGCGTGCGTGTGTGTGTGTCAATGTGTGTGTAAGTGCGTGCGTGCGTGTGTGTGTGTGTATATGTGTATGTGTAGTGTGTGTGTGTGTGTGTGTGTGTGTGTGTGTTGTGTGTGTGTGTGTGTTGTGTTGTGTGTTGTGTTGTGTGTGTTTGTGTTGTGTTGTGTTGTGGTGTGTGTGTGTGTGGTGTGTGCTGTGAGAGAGAGGTGTGTGACAGAGAGAGAGAGAGAGAGAGAGAGGAGGAGAGAGAGAGAGAGAGAGAGAGAGAGAGAGAGAGAGAGAGAGAGAGCAGAGAGACAGACAGACAGACAGACAGACAGACAGACAGACAGACAGACAGACAGAGACAGACAGACAGACAGAGACAGACAGACAAGAGAGAAAGACAAGAGATTCTAATTTCAATGCACATCCACGTATGACTATCATGTACTTTTTTCCATCTCTCCTCCGCCTTTGATTACACACACACACACACACACACACACACACACACACACACACACACACACACACACACACACACACACAGACCGCCCCCCTGTACCCCCCGCCCCCACACATGCACACAATTATTTTCCCAGTCTGTAACAATCATACATATTACTGTGTCAAACGCAAACTAACCAGAACCCCAATCTAACGAGTTTGCTGAATTTGAGTCGTATGTAAGACATTTTGCATGCGTATGCACTCGGAACCTTGGTTTATAATTTCAGTCCAAGAACGTAAGAAAAAAAAGTGGACGCACTACCATTGTTAGTTCAAGTGGATCGGTGATCTAGAGGTAATAACGTGCCTGCATAGAAAGCGAAAAGTCCGGGTCAGAAGTGTGCGGTGGTTCGAATCCCGTTTGGGCCCCAAACTTTCCCCCCGTTCATTAAGACCATGAGTGGTGGTCTGGGTGCTAGTCTTTCGGATGAGACGATAAAACCGAGGTCCAGTGTGTTACAATTATTTAGCGCACGTATAATAACTCACAGTAACAAGAGGGCTGTTCCTGACAAAATTTTGTTAAAAAAAAAAAGCCATTCTGATAGGGAAACAAATACAATTAAAGACAGAAAATGGTAAAAAAAACAACAACAGGGTGGCGTTGCTCTTGTGGCGACGCGCTCTCCCTGGGGAGAGCAGCCAGAATTTTATGCAGAGAAATTTGCCGTGACTTAAAGTGGCAAGAAAAATAAACCGTAAAAAAACCCTGGAACAACAACAAAAAACAAACCCTAATACCCACTCCAACGGACACCTTAGTAGCATAGACTCGAACCATCACTCTAGCTTATAGTTATCGTCGGCTCATCACGAGAACGGCTGTCTAACCACTAGGCTACCCCTGCCCCTGATGCAGTGTGGACACAAGTCTCAAGTTTCTCTTCCCCTCTCAGCATAGGAGATAATGGAAGCTGACAGAACTTAACTGTATTGACTCCCATTGTAGATGGGTAAATTTTTAAGCGAGGGAAGAAGAATGAGGGTAGTAAGCGTATGGTAGAAGGTAAGGGGGGAGAGAGGGGAAGGGAGAGGGGAAGGGTATGTGTGCGAGAGTGCGTGTATGTGGTGTCTGTGTGTGTGTGTGTGTGTGTGTGTGTGTGTGTGTGTGTGTGTTGTGTGTGTGTGTATTTGTGTGTGTGTGTGTGTGTGGTGTTGTGTGTGTGTGTGTGTGTGTGTGTGTGTGTGTGTGTGTGGTGTGTGTGTGTGGTGTGTGGTGTGTGCGCACGCGCGCGCAGCAACGCACACGTGCGTGGACGTATGCACGTATGTGTGTATGCGAGTGTGAAAAACAAGAACGGGGTGGGTGAAAATGGAGGTATTTGGTGCCAGAATCTCTAAGAAGACAGAGAAAATAGAACGACAGTGCCAACAAAGTTGTCAGAATAAATTTGTTCGAGCACTTTTAGAAAAAAAGTTCCAATTCATAGCAGAAGTGGATGAAATGTGCACTTCATTTGCTCACACGTATTGACATTAACAGGGATAGGCTTATTCAATGCGCAGAAGAAGGAGCAATTTCATCCAAAGGAAAGTAAAAAAGTCGAATTTAATCATCGTGAAAAGTGGATATTATACGGTGGTGTGTTTAGTTTTGGGCTTTTTTGTCCTGTAAAATATCATTTACACGCTATTTATTGGAATTTCAAAATGGATGTACTTATTCTTGCTTTTTTTCCTAACTTTAGCATTTTCTTTATTTTGCATTAAAAAGGTACAGGTAAAGGTGTCACATAATCGGTGTGGTCGAAGGGGAGCGAGGCATCTCAGACCTCAGCTTCTCTAGGGGGCCAGCATGTTGAGGGCGGCACCCATCTCCTCTCCCTCGCTGCTTTACCTTCCCTGACCCTAAAGAGGGCAGGTACCCATTTACAGCTGGGTGAACTGGGGGGGGGGGGGGACTGTACTGAAGCCAAGGCGCACAAACAGTCACACATCCAACTGGTAACCACGCTCGACGCTGCTTAACTTGACCTGGGGAAAGCGAGTGCTCTGACCACTGAGCTATCCCGCCCCTTCTTATTTATATTGACACTTCTAAATTCTGAAAAGCGTCTCGCTGTAAGGTTCTACCCAGGGTGAAGCTTCAATCACCATCAGGACCTCTGACGAAAGCTTATCCTGGAGCCAAAACTCGAGTCAGTTCAGGCCAAAGGAATGGTTCTTATTCAAAAGTGCCCTAAAATGCTGTTATTGACAGATTTTATATTCTAGAGGGTTTTTGTTTGAATCGAATCTTTGATAAATCATTTTCAAAATGAGAATTGAGAAGTTGTAAGTGGTTACCTGCATTTGTTTTTCTCCACTGTTATTTCGGCATCGATTTCTTTATTTTAAAATCTGATGAACATGACACTACTACTCATCATTGCTGTTGTTTTCATCATCACCTCATCATCACCATCACCATCATCATTTGTCATTGTTATCATCATCATCGACGTCATCACGTCGTATGTCATGATTGTCTCTTCTCTTCTTCATTCTTACTTCTTCTTCTTCTCTTCTTCTTCTTCTTCTCTCTCCTCCTCTCCTCTCCTCTATCTCCTCTCTCTCTTCTCCTTCTTTTATGATGAGATGAGAGATCATCATACTAACATTGATGATTGTATCGATGACGGAGGCTGGGTAGCCTAGTGGTTAGAGCACTGTGGTCGCATTCTAACGACACAATTCGAGCCACTACCGAGATTATTCTGACGACCCGGGTTCGATTCCTGTCCGGGTAAAAATCCCTTTGAACGGGATTCGAACCCGGGTCGTAAGATTGCGGGTGCAATGTTCTAACCACTAGGCTATCCCTCCCCATGTGTGCGTGTGTGTGTAAATGTATTTTGTGTGCATGTGTGCTTGTGTGTGTGTGTGCGTGCGTTTGTGTGTGCATGTGTGCGTGCGTGTGTGTGTGCTGTGTGCGTGCGTGTGTGTGTGCATGTGTGTGTGCGTGCGTGCGTGTATGTGCATGTGTGCTTGTGTGCATGTGTGTGTGTGTGTGTGCTCGCAAGCGTGCGCGCGCGTGTGTGTGTCTTTGTATGTGTGTTCGTGCATGCACGTGCATTTGTTTTTCTGTCTTGGAGTGTATCATGTAATAATCTGCATCGTTTAATTACAAAAAATTCCCACCCACTAGCACTCCAAGCCTGCTCTTTGATTAACTGAGCCATTGGAATCCCTTTGATGT
>CM060322.1:31670113-31672613 GCA_030674155.1 Stramonita haemastoma
AAAAGCACTTTCCACTAAACAGAAAGAGAGAGAGAGGAGAGAGGGGAGAGAGAGAGAGAGACTGATTGATGATTATTTATGAGAAGAAGAGAGAGAGAGAGGAGAGAGAGAGAGAGAGAGAGAGAGAGAGAGAGAGAGAGAGAGAGAGAGAGAGAGAGAGAGAGAGAGAGAAGAGACAGACAGACAGACAGACAGAAGACAGACAGACAGAGAAGAGACAGAGACAGAGACAGAGACAGAGAGAGAGAGAGAGAGAGAGAGAGAGAAGAGGACAGAGAGAGCAGGACAGAGAGAGACAGACACAGAGACAGAGACAGCAAACAAAGACACACTCATGCACACGTCGACACAAAAGACCATAGATACGCAGGCAGGCAGGCAGGCAGGCACATGCGGGACAGACAGACAGGCAGACAGGCAGTCACACACACACACACACACACACACACACACACACACACACACACACACACACACACACACACACACACACACACACACACCTCTGCAACTATTAAACGATAATGGTGTTCTGGCAATATAGCTCTAGCAGGTGAGAAACAACGTCCTCTGTGATTTACAACACATCAAAATTACGTGGATTCAGTTTTTTTTTAATGATATCTTTGTAGAGCGCATTCCGCTAAGTTTTGATAATAATTATTACAAAATGCCTGCGCGAACCGTAGTGTTTAGTGTTGATGTCTCGCGGCCCAGGAGCAACAAGTAGAGAGACTCGCTAGGCGAGAGGAAACGATGAGATAGGCGATACCACAGAACAAGGTCAGACAGGTAAGCTATGAGATTGGGCAGGCAGGAATGTTGATGGCATTACATACACTACCTCATGTTTAACACGTTCACAAACAGGAAGCCAATTTGGCCAACCGCTTTCCCTCATTCTTTCACAGTTTTGATTTTCTTCTTTAGTGCTACAGTGTGCAGCTGTATTCGACACTATAGCCCAGTAAATAGAGAGTTTGGTTTCTGTTGTGTGGGTCCTTGAAGTCGTGGGTTTGAATCTTGGCAGCTGTCTCTCATGAAGTTTTAAAATTTTCAAGATCAATTTAAAGTGAAGACCTGCCAGAAATTGAATTATTCTCACGTGTAACCCCCACAAAAGGCCCAGATACACGTTAAAGAAGTATCTATTAGGTTTAACAGAATTTTATTGAAGAAATAGGATGTCTCAAAATTATAAGCGTATTCTTGGCAGGACCTTAGGTAAAACTTATGAAACTCTTGTTTCAACAAGCAAAACACGCATTATGACGGACGAATTTACAGCGCTCAATCATACTCAACCAACAATTCGTAGAATATTCTTAAAGACTGTATTCGTATTTATCAAGTAGCTTAACAAATGCCAAAAAATAGTACCAGCAATTCGACCAAACAAGCAACTGTTTGTTGTTGTTGATCCCGCAATATAACTCAGCGGTTTTTGTTTTTGGGGTGAGCTACAATAACAGAGACATGCACCCTGTACCTGAAAAACAATAAGCTGAGCCAGGGGTCAACTTGCGTTAAGAGAAACGATACGACCTGGAACAAATCAGCACAGTGCCCCAAATGACTCCAGTGATGTTGTTGTTGTGTTGCTGTTGTCCGTTCCCAGCTTAACACTCTGGGGGTCACCCAGATATGCATTTTTGACTCACTCATCCCACCTGGGAATCACGGTGAGATTAGAAATTGCACACTGAATGAGGAGTTTCCGAGTATGACTGTTTTTAAGTACCTCACCATATATACAGGCAGCCATACTCCCGACTTTAGAGGAAACTCCAGTGATGAAAGGCAGAAAAAGAGAGGAAGAGCACAGTCAGGATTTTGATGTCTCTGTGGTGAGGTCACCCATGAACACTGACCTGACCCAGCAGTGCTGACAAATGAAAAGGTATTCTACACCTCCTGCAAACGAATCGATTCATGAACAACATCGCCTGCTATGCTCCTCTGTGGAAACTAATGACCCAGTCTCTGTGAGCCAGACTGATGGATTGTGTTAGCTGTACCTGTGTGAAATGAAGAAGACTCTTAACTACCACGTCCCTCCCTCCCAATGACTACCTCCCTTACCCCCCCCCTCCTCTCTCTCTCTCTCTCTCTCTCCTCCCCTCCCTCTCTCCCCACCTCCCCTCCCCCTTCCCGTCAATTCATCCATCTTGTGTCTCAGGACACAGTGACACAAATTCACCGGGGGGACGTGGCAGCAGAGGAGACACCGGAGCTGAGGTCCTCAACAGTGCAGGACACGCAGAGATGTGTCAGTGCTGCTGGAGACGGGTGGGTACTCTTAGAATGAGTGATGGGAGGTTTAACAACAAAAACCAACCCACTAGTTAATGTTAACATCGAGGTTTTTTTTTCTTGGAGATTTTTTTTCTCCTCCTCTTCTTCTTTTTCCTTGAATGTTTGGAACAGCAGCTATTATTGTCTGTCAAAGGAGCGACTGCAGGTTTGGAGAGAAGAGTACAGGCAGTGGAGACGAGATGCT
>CM060322.1:31677613-31684012 GCA_030674155.1 Stramonita haemastoma
GCCGCCCTCAATATGCTGGCCCCTAGAGAAGCTGAGGTCTCTGCTGCCTCGCTCCCCTATGACCACATAGGTTATGGGACACCTTTACTTTTACCTACCATGTTTAATGCATTCACAAACAGGAGTTTTTTGTACTACCATTCTCCCCTAAGTTGGAAGGTGGCCTCCTTCATGGTGGGCATAAACTGTCGCATATGAAAAATCTTACCATTGGTAAGCCGAGAAACTAAAACAAAAAAAAGTGCAATTCATTAGTGATGCTGGATCATTTTTTATGGTGGCTTCACACACATGCCCTTATCTTGATTATGTGCTAAATACTAAACATGGAAGTGTCAAAATCTTGAGGGATATGCTGATAAGCAAAATAGCTTCTTCTTTGTGAATATCTTCAAAATGAGATGGAAGGGGATATAATCATATTAGAACCACGTTGTTAAGACCGTTGGACTTCAATCCTGTGGGTCCATGAAATCATAGGTTCGAAACTCGGTTGTGTCTGTTGAATTAAGGGTAATGATTTTTTTTTACGATTTCCAAGATCAACTCATGTGCAGACCTGCCAGTGCATTAATGCCTTTCATGTGTACACACATACAGATCATCAAGTAAGCACGTTAAAGATCCCATAATTCATGTCAGCGTTCGGCAGGTTAGAGAAGGCACGAGCATACTATAAACTGAAGTCCCATGTGCGAACGCATGCAGAACATCTTGCACTCGCGTTAAAACCCATTCCGCTTTTTGGAAGAGTAGGTCATTGTGTGCCAGTGGGAATGGATGACACAATTTACAAAATCTGCATACACACGGGGACTGGATGTAAAAAAAGCGCATGAGTGCTTATTCCATTTTCCACAAAATAAAAGAATAAACAAATAAATAAGACAGAGGCCAGAATGTGGCTACCTTCATGGTGGGCAAAAACTGTCACATTCACAAAACCACACCATTGGTGAACCTCGGAGCTCTAGCTGAGGAGCAGGAGAAAAAACGGAAAACTAAAAATAACCCTAAAAAAAGACACAAGAAAAAAGATTAAATAATTTCATCAGCATTCTGTGCTACTAATTACCCAACTAACGTCTCTCAGCTTCTTCAATGGTATTGCCTGTCTGATGCTCTCTGCTTTTGCTGACGAGTCACTGTTTGCTGTTCTGGCCCATGAGATGTCAAAACTGAACACGACGGTCAGCTGACATTGTGTTCTATTGCTGCCTCATACACACTGCTCTCCCCGGAGATATCAAGAAAAATGGACTGCACATACACGTGTCGTAAATCACTGTAAACCTTGCTTCTGACCTAATTGTTATTGTTGGGAATACGTGCATGTGCATTACGGTCACGGCTCGTCTGTTGATTGTGTGTGTGTGTGTGTGTGTGTGTGTGTGGTGTGTGTGTGTGTGTGTGTGTGTGTGTGTGTGTGTGTGTGTGTGTGTGTGTTCAAGTGTGTGTGTGTATGTGTGTGTGTGTTCAAGTGTGTGTATGCACTTATCTGTGTATGCATATGTGTGTTCGTGTGTGTGTATGTGTATATTTATTTTCAAGTATGCATGTGTGTGTGTATGTGTGTTCAAGTATTTGTGTGTGTCCTTTTTCCTCTTTTTCTCATTCCTTGGCTAAAGCTCCCAAATTTACCAAATGGAGAGATTTTACGTATGTGACCGATTTACTTTTTTTTGCCCAACCATAAAGGTAGCTGCATTCCAACTTGAAGGATCGGGGAGCATCAATCCTGATAATTAGAACAGTCTCCAACAATGACACATCTCTGCGTGTCCTGCACTGTTGATGACCTCAGCTCCAGTGTCCCTCTGCTGCCACGTCCCCTGGTGAATTTGTGTCACTGTGTCCTGAGACACAAGATGGATGAATTGACAGATAGGGGGAGGGAAAGGGGGGAGAGGGTAGGGGGGAGGGGTGCTGTCATTGGGAGGGATGGACGTGGTAGTTACAGTCTTCTTCATTTCACAGAGGACAGACACTCCATCAGTCTGGCTCACAGAGACTGGGTCATTAGTTTCCTTTTCCACAGGTGGGACACAGCAGGCGATGTCCCGAATAAATTGATTCAGAGTGAGCAGGAGCTGTGTAACATTTCTGTTGTCAGCACTGCTGCTGGGTGATTGTTAATAGGTGGCCTCACGGAGATATATCCTACAATGTCAATTATGTACTCGATTCTTCCATACTGTGGGGATGTCAGGGTCCTGTCAGTATGAATAGCATCCCCACTTCTGGAAATTCAATGCTAGAAATTGCTTTTCTATCCCTCTCCTTCTTTCTGCCTTGTTTTATTTTCTTCCTGTCACCTTCTCCTGTTCTGTTTTTTCTGCTTTTTTTTGTCCATTCTCGTGCCCTTTTTTCCCCTCAGAAAGACTCTAAAGATAATAATTCTTCCCCCATGTTAAAGTGAGATGCGCTGGGCTTAATTTGTCAGGCACTTAATAAGCCTTCAATGAAGAATTGCAAAGAAGAAGGAGGAGGAGGAGGAGGAGGAGGAGGAGGAGGAGGAGAGAATTGCGAAGAAGAAGAAGAATTGCGAAGAAGAAGAAGAGAAGAGAAGAAGAAGAAGAAGAAGAAGAAGAAGAAGAACAACAACAACAACAACAACAAGTAGGAGAAGGAGAAGAAGAATGTACTGAATAAAAAACAAAAGGCAAAGGTAAAGGTATCCCACAACCTATGTGGTTGTAAGGGAGCAAAGTATCAGAGACCTCAGCTTCACTAGGGGCCAGCATATTGAGGGCGGCACCCATCTCCTCTCCCTCGCCGCTTTCCCTTCACTAACCCAAAAGAGAGTAGGTACCCATTTACAGCTGGGTGAACTGGGGGACTGTGCTAAAGCCAAGGCGTGCAAACAGTCACCCATCCCAATTAGTAACCACGCTTGATGCTGCTTAACTGACTAGATACAGAACTGGAAACGTGAGAAAATGACCCTCCTGTTTGTGAAGGCATTAGACTTAAATTAGGGTCATTAGCATTCTATGCTGCTAATCTCCCAGCTGACTTCCCTGACCTTGTTTAATTATCCTGCCTATATGATGATGCTCTCTACTTTGCTAATGAGTCTCTGTTTGCTGTTCCTGGTCCATGAGAGGTCAAAACTAAACACGACGGTCAGCTGACATTCTGTTCTATTGCTGCCCTCTTAGAGACTGCTCTCCCCTGAGATATCAGAGAAAATGGACTGCACATACACGTGTCGTAAATCACTGTAAACCTTGCTTCTGACCTAATTGTTATTGTTGGGAATACATGCATGTGCACCACGGCTCGTTTATATATATATATATATATATATATATATATATATATATTATATATATATATATTGTGTGTGTGTGTATATGTGTTGTGTGTATGTGGGTGGGTGGTGCATGTATGCATGCATGTACACGTGCAGGTGTGTATATGTGTGAGTATGTGTGCGAGTATGTGTGCGTATGTGTGTGCGTGTTTGCATGCACGAGAGTGTGTGTGTATACTTGTGTGTGTGTGTGTGTGCACGCACGAGTGTGCTTGTGTTTGTATTTTGTGTGTGTGTGTTTGTGTGTGTGTTGTGTGTGTGTGTGTGTGTGTGTGCGCAGCGCGCGCACGAGTACGTTTATGCATGCATGTGCATGTACAACGTGTGTCTTTGTACCTGCATCCATGCACGTGTTTTTGTGTGTGTGGTATCTTCACAGTTTAACGTCTCTCTATTCACATCATCAAGTGATTTTAGACAAATTTGTTGTGTTTTTGTGTAAGCGTGTTCACAAAAGTGCCTTGTGTATATTTGCCTGCACAATATCGTAAGCAATTGTAGTATAGACAATAGGGCAGAGGCTGTTTTCTTTTCCGAGTTACAGGCTTTGGCTGGTATCATTTCTGTGAGGCTCAGTTTGTCCATTATTCTTTAGTTTGTCTTCAGTCCTTGACCAGTGACACAAATTCTAAACAGGAATCTGAATCCATAGCTGAATTTTAATATCTATCAAAATCTTGAATCTAGCATTATCTCGTTGCAGCTATTAAACTTCCTTTAATCATTCCGGAGTTAAACACATCCGGCAATCATCAAAACATGAATTTAGCAGTATATCTGGTAGTTTTCAAACGTTCATAAATTATCCTAAAATCAAACATGTCCAGCAATTATTGATGTCCATAAAACTTAAATTTAGCATCATCTCTGGTAGGCTTTAACCCACTATCATTCATTCTGAAATCAAAACATATCCAGCAATTATTTGAATCCACACATGAAATTTTAACCCCCATAATCTAGCAGTATCTCGGATCAATCCCTCTGAAATGAAACATACCCAGCAACCATTTGAGTCTATACTCGAATTCTCATCTCCATAAAAACATGAGTTTTAGCAGTATCTCTGGTAGTTTTTAAACCTCCATCGATCATTCTAAAATTAAACATTTACAGCAATTATTAGAACCCATATATACACTACGTTTTAATTTCCATAAAAACCTTGAATCTAGCAGTATGCCTGATAGCTGTTAACCTCCTTCAAGCGTTCTAAAATTAAACATATCCGGCAATTATTTGAATCAATACATACACTATGGGGACTGGGTAGCTCAGTGGTCAGAGCGCTCGCTTTCTCCCAGCCAATGTTAAGCTGCGTCGAGCGTGGTTATCAGTTGGATGGGTGACCGTTTGCGCACCTTGGCTTCAGCACAGTTCCCCCAGCTGTGAATGGGTACCTGCGCTCTTTAGGGTCAGGGAAGGTAAAGCAGCGAGGGAGAGGAGATGGGCGCCGCCCTCAACATGCTGGCCCCTGGAGAGATCAGGTCTCTGATGCCTCGCTCCCCTACGACCACATAGGTTATGGGACACTTTACCTTTTACATAAACTATGTTTTAATTTCCGTAATAAACCTTAAATCTTGCAGTATTCCTGAAAGCTATTAACCTCCATCAATCATTCTAAAGTTAAACACACCAGCAATTATTTTAATCCATACATACACTGTGTTTTTACATTCAATAAGAACTTGAATCTAGCAGGTAATCCTGATAGGTGTTAACCCCCATCAATCATTCCGAAATAAAACACATATACATAGCAATTATTAGAATCCACACACGCAATTATAATCCCCCACAGAAAAAAAAGCCTGGACTCTTAACACGATCCTCTGTAGCTGTTAAACTTCCATCCATCATTCTTGAAATGAAACATATCCAGCGATTACACACCTCCTCGTGTCCTGCACTTTTGATCACTTCAGTTCCCATGTCTCCTCTGCTTCCATCCCCCTGCTGACCTGGTGTCACGGTATCCACAGACAGAAGACAGATGAGCAGGAGGAGGAAGAGGAGTGGAGGGGTTGGGGGGTTGGGGGGGGGGGGGGGTTGGAGGGACGCAGCTCGGGTCTTCATTTCCTAGAGGACACTCCATCAGTCTGGCTCAAAGTCTGAATCATCATTTTCGTTCACAAGGGGTGGTATAGCAGGCGATGGTGTGCATAAAGGAAATTGGAGCAAGGGCTGTAATAATAAAAACCCCACCCTATCCTACTCCTTTGTCAGCGCTGCTAGGTCAACGTTAATGGGTGGCCTCACAGAGACATAAACGTTATTTTTTGCGGAGTAAGTACTGAAAGGTAGATGCAAGAAAGTCTGAGGAATTGTCTTGGCCAAAAAATAGTTCCCTATTGATATAAGTAATGTCATGAGGGGACGGGATAGCTCAGCGGTCAGGGGCACTCGCTTTCCCCAAGCTAAGCACTGAGCGTTGTTTCCAGTTGAATGGGTGACCGTTGTGTGCCTTTGCTTACAGTACTGTCCCTAGTTCACCCAACTGTAAATGGGTACCTGCTCTTTTTAGAGTCAGGGAAAGTAAAGCAGCGAGGGAGAGGAGATGGGCGCCGCCCTTAATATGCCGGCCCCTGGAGAAGCTGACGCTCTGACATCTCGCTCCCCAAAGATCGCAAAGGTCATGGGAACACCTTTACCTTTTAATGTCATCAGCCTTTCAATGTGTTACCTTTGCAGCTAAACTTTCTAATCTTGTTTAATAGCATCACCTATGTCATACTCTCATGTAGACTTCGGATGAGAGTATAAACCGAGGCCCCGTGTGCGAACGCACGCACGCAGAACATCTTGCGCACACGTTCCCTCGCAATTTGACGACCCGGGTTCGATTGCCGTTCGAGGAGATTTTTCTCCTGGAGTTAACATCAGTGCTGACTCCACCTCTACCGCTATCTCTACTATTACTACTACGACTACTACTACTACGACTGCTACGACTACTACGACTACTACGACTGCTACTACTACTACGACTACTACGACTACTACTACCACTACCTACTACTAGGCCTACTACTACTAGGCCTACTACTACTACTACTACTACTACTACTACTACTACTACT
>CM060322.1:31684112-31691612 GCA_030674155.1 Stramonita haemastoma
CACCCCCCCCTTCCCCCCCTTTTTTCCCCCCTCCCCCTGTCAATTCATCCATTTGTGTCTCGGACACAGTGACACAAATTCCCCAGGGACGTGGCAGCAGGGAGACACTGGAGCTGAGGTCATCAACAGTGCAGGACACGCAGAGATGTGTCAGCGCTGCTGGAGACGGGTCAGTTTATATCAGGATTGAGGGTCCCGATCCTTCAAGTTGGAATGCAGCTACCTACATGGTGGGCCAAAAAAAAAGAAAAATCGGTCACAAACGTAAAATCTCACCATTTGGTAAATTTGGGAGCTTTAGCCAAGGAATGAGAAAAGGGACACACTCTTTTTCCCTCTCTTTCCTCTCCTGTCTCTCATCTGTATCTTCGTCTGTTGTCTGTCTGTCTGCCTCTCCGCTCTCTCTCTTCTCACACACACACTTGAGCACACACATACACACACAACATCTCACAACAATGCAAAGAAGTATACATTCGAGTAATATGCACGTGCACGTATTGAAAACTATTGGGTCAGAGACCAGCTTCTAGTGACTTAACAACACCTGTATGTACAATCAGTGTCTATGTCACCTCTGGAGAGTGCATTACATTGGGACGTGATGAGGGCAACACCAAGAAAATACCTGTTGGTCGCAGGGGCTTAGTGTTGCTCTCTCGTGGGCCAGGAACATCAGACAGGAGACTCCGTCAGGTGATCAGAGGACTGCAAGATAACGATATTGTAGAGCAAGGTCGGGGAAGTAATCTTGAAGATTAGCATGCGAAGGTCATTGATAATTATATCCCCTCATGTTTTATGATGGGGACGGGATAACTTAGTGGTCAGAGCACTCATTTTCCCCCAGGCTAAGGTTAAGCAGCATCAGGGTGGTTACCAGTTGGAGGGGCGACCATTTGCGTCCCTTTGGGCTTCAGTACGTATCCCAGTTCACCCAGCTGAAAATTTGAGTACCTGCCCTCTTTGAGGGTCGGAGAAGATAAAGCAGCGAGGGAGAGGAGATGGGCGCCGCCCTCAATATGCTGGCCCCTAAGAAGCTGAGGTCTCTGTGCCTCGCTCCCCTATGACCACATAGGTTTATGGGACACCTTTACTTTTACCCTACCATGTTAATGCATTCACAAACGAGATTTTTGTATACCATTCTCCCCTAAGTTGGAAGGTGGCCTCCTTCATGGTGGGCAAAAACTGTCGCAATGAAAATCTTACCATTGGTAAGCCGAGAAACTAAAACAAAAAAAAAGTGCAATTCATTAGTGATGCTGGATCATTTTTTATGGTGGCTTCAACACATGCCCTTATCTTGATTATGTGCTAAATACTAAACATGGAAGTGTCAAAATCTTGAGGGATATGCTGATAAGCAAAATAGCTTCTTCTTTGTGAATATCTTCAAAATGAGATGGAAGGGGATATAATCATATTAGAACCCGTTGTTAAGACCGTTGGACTTAAATCCTGTGGGTCCATGAAATCATAGGTTCGAAACTCGGTTGTGTTCTTTGAATTTAAAAGGGGTAATGATTTTTTTTTACGATTTCCAAGATCAACTCATGTGCAGACCTGCCAGTGCTTAATGCCTTTCATGTGTACACACATACAGATCATCAAGTAAGCACGTAAAGATCCCATAATTCATGTCAGCGTTCGGCAGGTTAGAGAAGCCGAGCATACTAAAAAACTGAAGTCCCATGTGCGAACGCATGCAGAAAATCTTGCACTGCGTTAAAACCCATTCCGCTTTTTGGAAGAGTAGGGCATTGTGTGCCAGTGGGAATGGATGACACAATTTACAAAATCTGCATACACACGGGGACTGGATGTAAAAAAAGCGCAGAGTGCTTATTCCAATTTCCACAAAATAAAAGAATAAAAAAAATAAATAAGACAGAGGCCAAATGTGGCTACCTCATGGTGGGGCAAAAAAATGTCACATTCACAAAACCAACCCATTGGTGAACCTCCGGAGCTCTAGGAGGAGCAGGAGAAAAAAACGGAAAACTAAAAATAACCCTAAAAAAAGACACAAGAAAAAAGATTAAATTATTTCATCAGCATTCTGTTCTACTAATTACCCCCAAATAACGTCTCTCAGCTTCTTCAATGGTATTGCCTGTCTGATGCTCTCTGCTTTGCTGACGAGTCATGTTTGCTGTTCCTGGCCCATGAGATTCAAAACTGAACACGACGGTCAGCTGACATTGTGTTCTATTGCTGCCTCATACACACTGCTCTCCCCGGAGATAAAGAAAATGGACTGCACATACACGTGTCGTAAATCACTGTAAACCTTGCTTCTGACCTAATTGTTTTTTGTTGGAATACGTGCATGTGCATTACGGTACGGCTCGTCTGTTGATTGTGTGTGTGGTGTGTGTGTGTGGTGTGTGTGTTTTGTGGTGTGTTTTTGTGTGTGTGTGTGTGGTGGGTGTGTGTGTGGTGTTTTAAGGTGGGTGTGTGTTGTGTGTTGTGTTCAAGTGTGTGTATGCACTGTATCTGTTATGCTTTGTGTTGTGTGTTTGTATGTGTATATTTATTTTCAAGTATGCATGTGTGTGTGTATGTGTGTTCAAGTATTTGTGTGTGTCCTTTTTCCTCTTTTTCTCATTCCTTGGCTAAAGCTCCCAAATTTACCAAATGGAGAGATTTACTTTTGTGACCCATTTAAATTTTTTTTGCCCAACCATAAAGGTAGCTCATTCCAACTTGAAGGATCGGGGGGCATCAATCCTGATAATTAGAACAGTCTCCAACAATGACACATCTCTGCGTGTCCTGCACTGTTGATGACCCCACTCCAGTTCCCCTCTGCCACGTTTCCCCCGGTGAATTTGTGTCACTGTGTCCTAGGACACAAGATGGATGAATTGACAGATAGGGGAGGAGAAAGGGGGAGAGGGTAGGGGGGAGGGGTGCTGTATTGGGGGATGGACGTGGTAGTTACAGTCTTCTTCATTTCACAGAGGACAGACACTCCATCAGTCTGGCTCACAGAGACTGGGTCATTAGTTTCCTTTTCCACAGGTGGGACACAGCAGGCGATGTCCCGAATAAATTGATTCAGAGTGAGCAGGAGCTGTGTAACATTTCTGTTGTCAGCACTGCTGCTGGGTGATGTGTTAATAGGTGGCCTCACGGAGATATATCCTACAATGTCAATTATGTACTCGATTCTTCCATACTGTGGGGATGTCAGGGTCCTGTCAGTATGAATAGCATCCCACATTCTGGAAATTCAATGCTAGAAATTGCTTTTCTATCCCTCTCCTTCTTTCTGCCTTGTTTTATTTTCTTCCTGTCACCTTCTCCTGTTCTGTTTTTTCTGTTTTTTTTTGTCCATTCTCGTGCCCTTTTTTTCCCCTCAGAAAGACTCTAAGATAATATTCTTCCCCCATGTTAAAGTGAGATGCGCTGGGCTTAATTTGTCAGGCACTTAATAAGCCTTCAATGAAGAATTGCAAAGAAGAAGGAGGAGGAGGAGGAGAGGGAGGAGGAGGAGGAGAGAATTGCGAAGAAGAAGAAGAATTGCGAGAAGAAGAAGAAGAGAAGAAGAAGAAGAAGAAGAAGAAGAAGAAGAACAACAACAACAACAACAACAAGTAGGAGAAGGAAAGAAGAATGTACTGAATAAAAAACAAAGGCAAAGGTAAAGGTATCCCACAACCTATGTGGTTGTAAGGGAGCAAAGTATCAGAGACCTCAGCTTCACTAGGGGCCAGCATATTGAGGGCGGCACCCATCTCCTCTCCCTCGCCGCTTTCCCTTCACTAACCCAAAAGAGAGTAGGTACCCATTTACAGCTGGGTGAACTGGGGGACTGTGCTAAAGCCAAGGCGTGCAAACAGTCACCCATCCCAATTAGTAACCACGCTTGATGCTGCTTAACTGACTAGATACAGAACTGGAAATGTGAGAAAATGACCCTCCTGTTTGTGAAGGCATTAGACTTAAATTAGGGTCATTAGCATTCTATGCTGCTAATCTCCCAGCTGACTTCCCTGACCTTGTTTAATTATCCTGCCTATATGATGATGCTCTCTACTTTGCTAATGAGTCTCTGTTTGCTGTTCCTGGTCCATGAGAGGTCAAAACTAAACACGACGGTCAGCTGACATTCTGTTCTATTGCTGCCCTCTTAGAGACTGCTCTCCCCTGAGATATCAGAGAAAATGGACTGCACATACACGTGTCGTAAATCACTGTAAACCTTGCTTCTGACCTAATTGTTATTGTTGGGATAATCATGTGCACCACGGCTCGTTTATATATATATATAATATATATATATATATATATATATATTATATATATATATATATGTGTTGTGTGTGTATATGGGTGGGTGGGTGCATGTATGCATGCATGTACACGTGCAGGTGTGTATATGTGTGAGTATGTGTGCGAGTATGTGTGCGTATGTGTGTGCGTGTTTGCATGCACGAGAGTGTGTGTGGTATACTTGTGTGTGTGTGTGTGGCACGCACGAGTGTGCTTGTGTTTGTATTTTGTGTGTGTGTGTGTTTGTGTGTGTGTGTGTGTGTGTGTGTGTGTGTGCGCACGCGCGCACGAGTACGTTTATGCATGCATGTGCATGTACAACGTGTGTCTTTGTACCTGCATCCATGCACGTGTTTTTGTGTGTGTGGTATCTTCACAGTTTAAACGTCTCTCTATTCACATCATCAAGTGATTTTAGACAAATTTGTTGTGTTTTTGTGTAAGCGTGTTCACAAAAGTGCACTTGTGTATATTTGCCTGCACAATATCGTAAGCAATTGTAGTATAGACAATAGGGCAAGGGTGTTTTCTTTTCCGAGTTACAGGCTTTGGCTGGTATCATTTCTGTGAGGCTCAGTTTGTCCATTATTCTTTAGTTTGTCTTCAGTCCTTGACCAGTGACACAAATTCTAAACAGGAATCTGAATCCATAGCTGAATTTTAATATCTATCAAAAATCTTGAATCTAGCATTATCTCGTTGCAGCTATTAAACTTCCTTTAATCATTCCGGAGTTAAACACATCCGGCAATCATCAAAACATGAATTTAGCAGTATATCTGGTAGTTTTCAAACGTTCATAAATTATCCTAAAATCAAACATGTCCAGCAATTATTGATGTCCATAAAACTTAAAATTTAGCATCATCTCTGGTAGGCTTTAACCCACTATCATTCATTCTGAAATCAAAACATATCCAGCAATTATTTGAATCCACACATGAAATTTTAACCCCCATAATCTAGCAGTATCTCGGATCAATCCCTCTGAAATGAAACATACCCAGCAACCATTTGAGTCTATACTCGAATTCTCATCTCCATAAAAACATGAGTTTTAGCAGTATCTCTGGTAGTTTTTAAACCTCCATCGATCATTCTAAAATTAAACATTACAGCAATTATTAGAACCCATATATACACTACGTTTTAATTTCCATAAAAACCTTGAATCTAGCAGTATGCCTGATAGCTGTTAACCTCCTTCAAGCGTTCTAAAATTAAACATATCCGGCAATTATTTGAATCAATACATACACTATGGGGACTGGGTAGCTCAGTGGTCAGAGCGCTCGCTTTCTCCCAGCCAATGTTAAGCTGCGTCGAGCGTGGTTATCAGTTGGATGGGTGACCGTTTGCGCACCTTGGCTTCAGCACAGTTCCCCCAGCTGTGAATGGGTACCTGCGCTCTTTAGGGTCAGGGAAGGTAAAGCAGCGAGGGAGAGGAGATGGGCGCCGCCCTCAACATGCTGGCCCCTGGAGAAGATCGGGTCTCTGATGCCTCGCTCCCCTACGACCACAAGGTTATGGGACACTCTTACCTTTTACATAAACTATGTTTTAATTTCCGTAATAAACCTTAAATCTTGCAGTATTCCTGAAAGCTATTAACCTCCATCAATCATTCTAAAGTTAAACATACCCAGCAATTATTTTAATCCATACATACACTGTGTTTTTACTTCAATAAGAACTTGAATCTAGCAGTTATCCTGATAGGTGTTAAACCCCCATCAATCATTCCGAAATAAAACACATTACATAGCAATTATTTGAATCCACACACGCAATTATAATCCCCCACAGAAAAAAAAGCCTGGACTCTTAACACGATCCTCTGTAGCTGTTAAACTTCCATCCATCATTCTTGAAATGAAACATATCCAGCGATTACACACCTCCTCGTGTCCTGCACTTTTGATCACTTCAGTTCCCATGTCTCCTCTGCTTCCATCCCCCCTGCTGACCTGGTGTCACGGTATCCACAGACAGAAGACAGATGAGCAGGAGGAGGAAGAGGAGTGGAGGGGTTGGGGGTTGGGGGGGGGGGGGTTGGAGGGACGCAGCTCGGGTCTTCATTTCTAGAGGACACTCCATCAGTCTGGCTCAAAGTCTGAATCATCATTTGCGTTCACAAGGGGTGGTATAGCAGGCGATGGTGTGCATAAAGGAAATTGGAGCAAGGCTGTAATAATAAAAAACACCCTATCCTACTCTTTGTCAGCGCTGCTAGGTCAACGTTAATGGGTGGCCTCACAGAGACATAAACGTTATTTTTTGCGGAGTAAGTACTGAAAGGTAGATGCAAGAAAGTCTGAGGAATGTCTTGGCCAAAAATAGTTCCCTATTTGATATAAAGTAATGTCATGAGGGGACGGGATAGCTCAGCGGTCGGGGGCACTCGCTTTCCCCAAGCTAAGCACTGAGCGTTGTTTCCAGTTGAATGGGTGACCGTTGTGTGCCTTTGCTCAGTACTGTCCCCTAGTTCACCCAACTGTAAATGGGTACCTGCTCTTTTTAGAGTCAGGGAAGGTAAAGCAGCGAGGGAGAGGAGATGGGCGCCGCCCTCAATATGCCGGCCCCTGGAGAAGCTGACGCCTCTGACATCTCGCTCCCCAAAGATCGCAAAGGTCATGGGAACACCTTTACCTTTTAATGTCATCAGCCTTTCAATGTGTTACCTTTGCAGCTAAACTTTCTAATCTTGTTTAATAGCATCACCTATGTCATACTCTCATGTAGACTTCGGATGAGATATAAACCGAGGCCCCGTGTGCGAACCACGCACGCAGAACATCTTGCGCACACGTTCCCTTCGCAATTTGACGACCCGGGTTCGATTGCCGTTCGAGGAGATTTTTCTCCTGGAGTTAACATCAGTGCTGACTCCACCTCTACCGCTATCTCTACTATTACTACTACGACTCTCACTACTACGACTGCTACGACTACTACGACTCTACGACTGCTACTACTACTACTACTACTACGACTACTACTACACTACTACTACTAGCCTACTACTACTAGGCCTACTACTACTACTACTACTACTACTACTACTGCTACACTACTGACTACACTACGACTACGACTACGACCACTACTACTACTACTACTACTACTACTACTACTACTACTACCACTACACACTACCACACTACGACTCACTACCACCACACACCTACCACCACTACACCACTACTACTACTACCACTA
>CM060322.1:31694112-31696612 GCA_030674155.1 Stramonita haemastoma
GAGAGAGAGAGAGAGAGAGAGAGAGAGAACAGAGAGAGAGAGAGAAGAGAGAGAGAGAGAGAGAAGAGAGAGAGAGAGACAGAGAAAGAGAGCGACAGACAGAGACAATCAGAGACAGAAAGAGACAGACAGACAGAACCAATGACACACAGACAGATAGAAAAGAAACACTCTTTCTATCAAACAGGGGGCCTGTCTTGTTACTCAAAAGTCTGCAAGTAACATGTCGAACGAAAATGGAAAGAAAAGAAAAGAAAAGAAACAAAAAACAACCGAGAAGAGGATTACGCCTCGAAAACCACCGCGGCATCTTCCACCAATCATTCCATCCGCGCACGCGCGCGCGTGGTGCGCGCGCGCGTGAGCGCGTGCGTGTGCGTGTGCGAGTGCGTGCGTGCGTGTCTGTGTGTGTTCGCGCGTGTGCGTGCGTGCCCGTGCGCGCGCGCGTGGCAGGGAAACGGCGGGTGGTGGTTCTACTACTACCGTGTCTGCAACTAGTTCCAGAGTTTTCAGGTCTTGCGACTGGGCGCGCTATTCTTGGGGAGGACTTTGCGGTGTTTGTGTGTGGGATTCTTCTTTGGTCTATAGGTTTCGCTTGTGGTATACAGTTTTTTTTTCTTTCTCTGCGAGTGTGTACGCGTGTGTGTGTATTTTTTTTTTTTCTGAACTTTATCATCAATCTGTTTTTTTTTTCGGGTTAGTATTGTTTTTCTTCTTGTGTACGGTGTTTTTTTTTTGGTGGGGGGTGTTGATATTCTGTGTTTTTGTGGGAATTCGTAATAAAGAGGTAAGTTTGTGGTTTTCTTCTTTGTTTTTAAGTGTATTTTTGTTTGTTGTTGTTTTTGATTTAATGTTTGTTGATAGTTTGTCAGTTTGTTATGAGTAGCCATTGTTTACTTATTCATTTGTGCTTTGTTTGTTTGTTTGTTTGCTCGTTTGTTTGTGTGTCTCTTCTAAGTGTTTTTTTCATCAACCTTATTTCTTTCTTTCTCTACTCTCTCCCCTTCTTTCATTCTTTTTTTTTCTTTCCTCCCTTTCCTTCCTCTCTTCTTTCTTTTTTCTTTCCTTTCTTTCCTTTCTTTAACTATCTTTCTATTGTCGTTTCTTTCTTTGTTGTTTTCTTTCTTTGTGTTTTTTGTTTTCTTTTCTTTTATCCTTTTTCTTTCTTTCTTTCTTTCTTTTGTTTTTTTTCTTATTCCTTCTCTACTTCTATTTTTCTTTTTCTTTCTTCTATTCTTTCCTTTCCCATTTTCTTCTCTTCTTTCTTCTTTTCTTCTTCTTTCTTCTCTCTTCTACTTCTTCTCGTCTCTTTCTCTCTCTTCTTCTTTCTTTTCTTCTATTTTTCTTTTCTTTCGTCTTCTTCTCCCTACCCTTGCTTGTTTCTTTTTCGTTTTTCTTTCTTTTATTCTTCACTTGGTTTTGTCTTGTTCTTTTTCTTGTTTTCTTTGTGTTTTGTGTTTCTTTGTTATGTTTTGTCTGTCTGTTTGCCTGTCGTCTTTTCATTCTGTTCTCCTTCTCTTTTCTTTTCTTTTTCTTTCTATCTTTTCTTTCTTTTCTTTTTTTCTTTCATTGTTCGTTCTTCTTTCTCTTTTTTCTTTTTTTGTGATCTTTTTTCTTTCTTTTTCTGGTCGTGTCATTTTGCTTTGTTTCTTTCTCTCGTCTGTTCTATTTTCTCTGTCTTCTGTCTTTCTTTCTGTCTTTCTATTTGTCCTTCTTCTTTTTTTTTTTGTTTTTTTTTTTTTATCCTTCTTCTTCATTTTCTTTCTTTCTTTTCTCTTTGTTTTCTTTTCTTCCTTCCTCTCATTCTTTTGTTTCTTTCTTCTTCTATCCTTTTGTCATTTCTTTCTCTGTTTCTTTCTTTTCTTTGTCCATTCTTTTTCTGTTTGTTTCTTTGTTTTTTTTTTTTAGCTTTCCCTTTTTTTCTGCTCTTGTGTGTTTCTTTCTTCTTTTCTTTCTTGTGTTCAGACTTTTGTTTCTTTCTTTTTTTCTGTTTGTCTTGTCTTTTTGTGTTTTTTTTTGTTGCTTGTGTTTTGTTGTCTTTTTCTTTCTCGTCTGTTTCCTTTGTTGTTTTTTTTTTGGTTTGTTTTTCTTTGCTTTTTTTATTTGTTTTTTCTGCTTTGAATCATTTCTGTTTATTCTCTATTCTACCTGTTCTGTGTTTGTTTTTATATTTTTTGTTTGTTACGTTTTTTTCTTTCGTTTCTTTCTTTCTTAGTTTCGTTTTTGTTTTTTTGTAGCTTTCATTCCTTCTTTTTTTTGTTTCTATGGCGTCTTTTTCATCTTATTATTTTTGTCTTCATTCTCTCTTCATTTTTTTGTCTTTTCTCTTTTCTTTCATTTCTCTTTCTCTCTTCTCTTCTCTTCTTCCTTCTTTCTTTCTCATCCTTTTCCTCTTTCTCTTCTTTCTTTCTTTCTTTCTTTCTCTTTTCTTTGCTTTCTTTTCTTCTTTCTTTTCTTTTTCTTTTTCTTTCTTTTTTCTTGTTCTTCTTTCTTTTCATTT
>CM060322.1:31699112-31711612 GCA_030674155.1 Stramonita haemastoma
CCCGCGTTGCGCTGCCGTTAAGCGCCTGACAAGTCAGGCCCAGCAGCGCATCCACTTCGCCAAGAGGGAGAGAATTGTTTTATCTTTGACTTATCTTTCTGGAGTAAAAAAAAACAAAACAAACCCTGCAGAAGAATGGGCCACTAAGGCAGAAAACTGACAAGGAGGAGGTGACAGGAACGAAAAAGAACAAGGTAGAAACAAAGAGAGGGATAGAAAAGAAGGGATTTCTTAGCACAGAATTTCCATAGTGGGTTGTTTTTTATATCAGTGGAACTAAATGCAACCGTCCCAGGATGCAGTATTTATCGATTTAGGGACCTCGTAGATAAATTCCCTGAGGTGATGGGGTTTGCAGCACAATTTCTACACTAGCACCAGGGCCCAGGCATCCCCATGGGAAGATTACCTACTAAACAACAAAGCAACCAAGCGAGCAAGCCACCAAAACAAAAAAAGGCAAGCAAGACATCAGCCAATCTAGCAAGAAAGCAAGCAACCAGCAAACCTACCGATCAGCCGGGCCAACACATCTACTCAGCCACCAACAACCAACCAACTACAACCAATCCTCTTCTTACCTATCAATCAACAGCACCACCCAAAATTAGCTTGCAAGCCTAAAAGTAAATAGAAAAAAATCCCCGTCTCTCCTCTCTCTCGTCTGTCTGTCTCGTCTGTCGTCTTCTCTCTCGCCCGTCCTCTCTCTCTCTGTCTCTCTCTCCCCTCGTCTCCTGTCCTCTCTCCTTCTCTCCTTCTCTCTCTCCAAAAAAAAAAGAACAAACCGACGTCAATAAGCAAAAAAGTAGAGAAAAAGAAAATTGCGAAACCAAACCAGACGAAAAGGAAACAACAGATGAAATAAAAAGAGAAAGAAAATGCAATCATAGAAAGACAAAAAAAAACAAGACAAACGAGCAATCTTCGAATTAAACCAACACGCAACGACACAATAATTCAGTTATACCATTGTTGGAACAAAACACTGGAATGGAGGGATGTGGTAACATAACTGACTTAGCTCATTCTGCCTAATCCACTTTGGCAATCAGACACAGACACATGCACACACACAGACACGCGCACAGACACAATGCACAGACACAGGACAATACAGCACAGACACATGCACAGACATCAGACACATGCACAGACACAAGCACAGACACACATATATGTATTATATCTACAAATAATCTATCTATCTATCTATCTATCTATCTATCTATCTATCTATCTATCTATCTATCTATCTATCTATCTATCTATCTATACCTCTATCTATCTATCTCTCTATATATCGATATACGTGTGTGTGTGTTTTCTGTGCGCATAATTACATATACATACACACACGCACGTGAATGCACGCGTGCTCGAACATACACACAGGCATGCACGCACGCAACCAAGACACAGAAACAGACACATATATCACACAGACACAGACACACACACCGCATACACACACACACACACGCACACACACGCAACACACACGCAACACACACGCATACACCAGCATACACACACACACCAACACACACACACACACCACACACACACACACACACACACACACACACAAACGGGACGGTATAGCCTAGTGGTTAGAACATTGCGCTTGCTATCTGACGACCCGGGTTCGATCCTGTTCAAGGGGATTTTTCTCCTGGAGTTAACATCAGTGAAGACTCCACTCTCCCCAAAAGTTCTTCGATGAGACTATAAACCAATGCCCCGTGTGCAAACGCACCCAGAACATCTTGCTCTCACGTTAAAACCTTTTCCACTTTTCCAAAGAGTAAGCCATTGTGTGCCGGTGGGAATAGATGACAACAACAAAAAAATGTCAAAACTGCATACACACGGGGAATGCATGTAAAAAACACATGGGTGCTTATTCCATTATCCTCAATATAAAAAAGATAAATGAAATAAAGCACACACACATTTATATATACACACACACCACACATATATACACACATATACACATCCTGCGCGCGCTACACGTACACTTGCTTCCTCTTTCTCAATCAACCCGTATCTTTAATTGATTGATTGATAATTTTTTTCCAATTTCCTCATTGGCTGTGATCGTAGAAATAGCACGAATCGGCATAAAAGCAGCCCGTCTTTGTTAAAATATCAACAGCTCTTTCTTTTTGCTTTTTTTTCTCACGGTGATAATTTCGCTAATTTTGTTTATGTGGTTTTTCTTTGATAGTGTGTTTGTGTGTGTGTGTGTGGTGTGGTGTGTGTGTGTGTGTGTGTGTGTGTGTTAGTGGTGTGTGGTAGTGTGTGTGTGTGTGTGTGTGTGTGTGTGTGTGTGTGTGTGTGTGTGTGTGTGACAGTGTGTGTGGGGGTGTTGTGTGTGTATGTGTGTGTGGTGCATGTGTGTGTGGTTTAGGCTGTTATGATGTTAATTGTATGTGTATGTGAGTGCTGTTGTGCGTTTAGGCTATGCGCGTGTAATGTGTGCTATCTGCGTGCTGATTGTGTAATGCGCGGCGGGTTGTGTGTGTTTGTGTGTGTGCGCACGCGCGCGCGGGCGTGCGCCGTATGTGTGCACATGTCTTTTCTTTTCCATAGTGTTCTTTCTCAATTTCAATTTTTCCATTATGTTTATGTAGTTCATTCGTCTTTTTTCAGCCCCATTATTTCACTTACACATTTCGTGACTTCATCATCATCTGTATTTTTTGTTGCTTTTTGTTTTATTTGTTTGGTTTTTATTTTTTCTTGTCCCTTCTTTTTCGTTCCCTTTTCTGTCTGTCTACAGCATGTGTTTTCTCCCTCTCTCTCTCTTGTCTTTCTATTCTCTCTCTCAGTCTCCCTCTCCTCATTTTCCCTTGTGTGTGTGTGTGTCCTGTCTCTATCGTCTATCTGTCATATCTATCTATCTATCTACATCTATCTATCTATCTATCTATCTGTCTGTCTGTCTTTCTGTCATCTATTAGTCTATCTGTTCATGATGATTTTTTGTCTGTTGTTGTCTTGTCTGTTTCGTCTGTCTGTTTTCTATGTATGTATGTATGTATTATGTATATCGTATTTCTGTATTTATAAATGTATGTATCATGTATGTATGTATGTATTATGTATGTATGTATGATATGTATGTATGTATGTATGTATGTATGTATGTATGTTATGTATGTATGTATGTATGTATGTATGTATGTATTAGTATGTATGTATGTATGTATGTTGTATGCATGTATGTATGTATGATATGTATGTATGTGTAGTATGCATGTTGTATATTGTATGTATGATTGTATGTATGTTGTATGTCTGTCTGTCTGTCTGTGTCTGTCTGTGTCTGTATGTATGTATCCATCCATCCATCTATCTATCCATCCAACCATCTTATCTGACTTTCTGTCTGTCTGTCTATCTCTCCAGTGCTCTCTTTTGTTAATCCTCTCTGTGATCTTGTCATAATCTCAACAACAACAAAAAAACCCCACAACGCAATCACTCGAACAACACACACATCCACCAATCTTCTCTACTCCTGTCTGGTTGCCTACCAAACACTGCTATTGTTAAAAGCTGACCTGAGCAAAAAAAAAAAAAACCCAAACAAAACCAGCCATCTGTGTATACAGTGGCCCTGTATGTTAGTAGTGTACAATAGAGATTGGCTGCCAGATATCTATGGAGCCATGAGGATGAGGATGATGAAACCGGAGAAAAATACATCATCATCCTCCATCTGCATATACACATCTCTCTCAGTATGGGCTACAAGTGAAGGCGAGGTAGCTGTCGGATTATCTGTGTGTTGATGATGATGACTTAATTAAAGAGAGTGAAGAAGTTAGGGAGGTTAGTGAGTGAGTGAGTGAGTGCATGAGAGAGTGAGCGAGCGAGCGAGTGAGTGATGTGAGTGCGTGAGTGAGTGGTGCTGGGTGGGTGGGTGGTGTGGATGTGGTGGTGAATGTTGTGTTGTGTATTGTGTTTGGTGTTTTTGTGTGTGTTTAATCTGTGTGTTGATGCTGATGATGACTTAAATTAATTAAGAGAGTGAAGAAGTTAGGATTGTAATGATGTGATGAGTGAGTGATGTGAGTGAGTAAGTGAGTGAGTAAGTGAGAGTGTTTTGATTGTGCGTTGTGTTAATGTCGTGTTGTGTTGTGAGTGATGTGATGTGTGTGTGTGTGTGTGTGTTGTGTGTTGTGTGTTGTGGTTGTGGTGTTGTGTGTGTGTGAGAGAGAGGAGATCGAGAGAAGAGAAGATGAGAAGAGCAGAGTAGAGAGAGAGGAGAGAGTAGGAGAGAGAGCAGAGAGAGTAGAGAGACGGAGCACGGAGAGAGAGTAGAGAGAAGAGACGAGTAGAGAGAGAAGAGAGAGAGAGAGATAGATGAGGAGAGACAGAGAGAGAGACAGGAGAAGCAGAGACAGGAGAGAGAGATGAGAAGAGAGAAGAAGAGGGAGGAGAGAGAGAGAGGAGAGAGAGAGAGAGAGGAGAGAGGAGAGAGAGAGAGACACAACACACACTAAAGAAGAGAGAGAGAGAGAGGGAGAGAGAGGAAGAGGAGAGAGAGAGAAGAGAAGAGAGAGAGGAGAAGTGGAAGAAGAGAGAGAGAGAGAGAGGAGAGGGAAGAGAGAGGAGAGAGGGGAGAGGAGAGAGGAGGAGAGGAGGGGGAGAGAGAGAGAGGAGAGGAGGAGAGAGAAGAAGGAGAGAGGACAGACAGAGACAGACAAACAGACAGACAGACAGACAGACAGACAAACATAGCCAGAGACAGGAGACAAAGAGAGAAAGCCAAAGAAGAGACAAGTGATTTAGTGTATAAGTGAGCGATTGAACATGTCAGACATCGAGAGAAACAGACCTGCACATATATGTGTCTGCATGCCTGCATATTTATTTAGGCTAATATTATATTGGTGGGATCGGTGGTCTAGGAGGTAACGCGCCTGCCTAGGAAGCTAAAAGTCTGGGTCGGAGTGTGCGGTGGTTCGAATCCTGTTTGGGCCCAAAACTTTTCCGCCATCCATCAGACCATGAGTGGTTGTCTGGGTGTAGTCTTTCGAATGAGACGATAAACCGAGGTTCCCGTGTGTTTCACATCATTATTTACGCATGTATAAGAACCCACGGCAACAAGAAGGTTGTCCCTGACAAAATTCTGTAGAAAAACCACTCTGATACGGAAACAAAATACAGTTGCAGACGGGGAAAAAGAAAAAAAGGGTGGCGCTGCACTTATGGCGACGCGCTCTCCCGGGGAGAGCAGCCCGAATTTCACACAGAGAAATCTGCTGTGACATAAAGTGATATAAAATAAAATATATATTTATTTTGGCTAATGAATAATAATTATTATTATATAAATATATATATATATATATGTATATATGTAATATTGTGTGTGTATGTGTCTGTGCGTGCGTGTGTGTGTGTGTCGAGTGCGTATATGTGTGCGCACGCGCGCGTGTATGCGTGGTGTGTCTGTGTGTTTCTCCTTTAATTTAACATAATTGTCCTTTCCTCTCTTTCCCTGTATAATCTCCCAACACGTCAATCTCACCATCTCCCCCACCAACACCATCACGTGTCCACACTCACTCTTCCTTTTCCCCCTTTGTGTACTATTTCCTACCAACAATGCTTGTTGTTATAGTAGACATTGGAGAGAGGGTAGGGGAAGGGAGGGAGGGGGGGGGAAGCAACGCCATTCTTGTACACACTGCCCCGCCCCCTGCCCCTCCCCCCCCCCCCCCCGCCGCCTATATGTAGTGTACAAAGCAGATTGCTGCCATGGAAGGAAGATGATGCTGATGATGATGATGATGACACAGGACATAATACACCTGTCTGCTCATTCCTGGTATTAACGACGCGAGAGTAAAGTACGTTAAGTAGCCATCTGGTTGATTAATCTGTGCTGTGCTTATTACTCTGAGAGAGGGAGATGGAGAGGGAGGGAGGGAAGGAGAGAGAGAGAGAGGGAGAGAGAAGAGAGAGAGAGAGAGAGAGAGAGAGAGAGAGAGAGAGAGAGAGAGAGAGAGAGAGAGAGAGAGAGAGAGAAGAGAGAGAGAGAGGTAGATATGTATATATATATATGTGTTATATATATATGTATATATATATATATATATATATAATATATATATATATATATAAAGAGAGTGAGAGAGAGAGGAGAGAGAGAGAGAGAGGTGGGGAGAGACATAGAGCAATGAGACAAAAGAAAGACATGGAAAGACAGAGACAAAGAGAGACAGACAGACAGAGAGAGACAGACAGACAGAGACAGAGAGACAAAGACGGAGAGAAAGACAGAGAGAAAGACAGGAACAGACAAAGAAAAGAGAATGGAAAAAGCAAGTGAGACAAAAGAAAAAAAAACCAAGGTAAGAACGAAGGAGAGGAGTAAAAAAAAAAATAAAAAAGAAAGAAAGAAAGAAAGAAAGACATCACCGGTTGTGTGGTTTTTCTTTATCTCTCTCTCTCTCTCTCAAAAAACAAAACAAAAAAAAAACAACCCAACCTTAAAAGAAAAAAACCTACTTAGTGTGTTGTCATTATCATCTTCGTTTCCACCAGTCACGACACGATCTAGAAGATTATCTGATCCACTGGCCTCCTGTTACCTTCGTGGTCTCTCTCTCTCTCTATAATAATGATAATACAGCTCTATATAGTCTCTCCTCAAAGTCATTCAACCTTTCTTCTCTTCTCCTCTGTTCTCCTCTCCTCTCCTCTCTTCTCTGCCTGTGGTGGGGATGAGTTGGCTTTTTGTTGTTGTTTTTTTGCTGTCCAAGACCTTGTGACGTCAAAAATTACTTCATGGGGAGATTGTCCCTTGACAAGAGTGAGTGAGCTAAGGGAAGAGGGGGAGGGAGCGGGAGGAGAGAGAGGAGAGGAGAGAGAGAGAGGAGAGGAGAGGGAGGAGAGAGGAGGGGGAGAGAGAGAGAGAGGAGAGAGAGGAGAGGGAAGAGAGAGAGAGGAGAGGGAGAGAGAGAGAGAGAGAGAGAGAGAGAGAGAGAGGAGAGAGAGAAGGAAGAGAGAGAGAGGAGAAGAGAGAGAAGAGAGAGGGAGGAGAGAGAAAGAGAGAGAGAGAGAGAGAGAGAAGTAGAAGGAGATATACGTAGAAGAGAGAGAGAGAGAGGAGAGAGAGAGAGAGAGAGAGAGAGAGAGAGAGAGAGAGAGGAAGAGAGTTATGAAGGCAGATGACATGTGAAGAGAGAGAGAGAGAGAGAGAGAGAGGAGAGAGAGAGAGAGAGAGAGAGAGAGAGGGAGAGAGAGAGAGAGAGAGGATGAGAGAGGAGAGAGAGAGAGGAGAGAGAGAGATTTAGTCTAGTTTATTCTTTTATATCGAGGATAATGGAATAAACACTTATGTGCTTTTTTCATCCAGTCGCCGTGTGTATGCAGTTTTGTCAATTTTTGTCATCTGTTCCCACCGGCACACAATGGCCTACTCTTAGGAAAGAGAGAGAGAGAGAGAGAAGGAGAGAGAGAGAGAGAGAGAGAGAGAGAGAGAGAGAGAGACAGAGAGAGACAGAGAGAGAGACAGAGACAGAGACAGAGAGAGAATGAGAAACAGACAGAATCATAGAAAAAAGACAGAAACAGAGAAGAAAGACTGACAAACAGAAAGACAAAAAAAAAAGACAAGAAACAAAAAATATCAATCATTGAAATCTGTTGCTACACAAAAGTAACGAAAGAAACAAATATGAATTCAACGTAAAAGCAAAAGCACAATACACTGGAATAATGTCAACACCCATGCATTTGAAAACAACAAGAACGACAACAATGATATCAACACAACAGCAGAACAATACAAAACAAACAAAAACAAAACAAACAAACAACAACAAGAGCAAATCAAATATAAAACAAAAACCACTTTACAATGCACGCAACACTTCATTGCAACCTAATCCTTTTTTGTGACACGGTAGAAAAGCGCAGGCATTTACGAAATAGGGCAGCGTAGATCTTCACCAAAAAAACCCAACAAAAAACCAACGCCACCAAAACAACGAATCATGTATTATTATATGTCTGCCTGGCTCCTTTCCAAAGTAGACCCTGCTTTGATATCGGTGTAAAGGCTGGGAATACACAAGCCAGTATCAGTCACTTTACGATTGTGATTTTTTGTTTTCTTTCTTGTTCTCTTCTTCGTTCTCTTGTCTTCTCTGTTTTTTTCTTGTTCTTCTTCTCCTCTTGCATTTGCTTCCTTTTTGTTGTTCTTCTTCTTCCATTCTTTTCCAAGTCTTCTTTTCCTTCTCCTTCTCCTCTCCTCCTCCTTCTTCTTCTTCTTCTTCTTCTTCTTCTCCTCCTCCTCCTCCTCCTTCCCCCTCCTCTTCCTCCTCCTCTTCCTCCTCCTTCTCTTCCTCCTCCTTCTCTTCCCCCTCCTCCTCCTTCTTATTCTCCTTCTTCTCTTCCTCCTCGTCCTCTTCCTCCTCCCTCTCTTCCTCTCCCCCTCCTCTTTTCCTTCATCTTCGTCGAATGCTCAGACAGCAACTATTGTTGTCTGTCATAATAATAATAAGAGCGAAAGTGGGCCACCGTGAAGGAAGGGCCTGACAAGTCAAGCCCAGCACCATCCGATTTTGGCTACGGGTAGTTCTGGATCTGATCTTATTTCGCTTACAACCAACCAACCAACGACAGAAAGCCCTAACATAGTTCTGTTGCCAAGAATAATTGTAACCGTGGACCGAAAAGTGTCTGAAAGTGGGCACTGGGAAATATAAAATAAATGAAAACATAATAATGAAGAAAAGCGTGAGAGTGCATTGACAGCTAAGTGACTTTTTCTGTAGAAAGTCTTACTGTAAGAAAGTACCTATGAAAAAAAAACATGATTTGTTTACCAATGTCGAGTTTTGGGATGATTCCTTTGAAAAATTGTCTCGTGCTTTGAATGGTGTTGGAATTTTGTCTGTGTGTCTGTTTGCTTGTCTGTGTGTATGTCTATTCTTCAGTCTGAGTGTCTTTTCCTGTCTTTCTGACTTTCGTGTCTGCTTGTGTGACTATCTGTCGGTCTGTCTGCTTTACTCCGTATTTCTTTTTTACTTTGTTCCTATCTTTGCTTGTTGTTTGTTTGTGTATGATTCCGATTGCTTGGGGGGAGAGAGAGAGAGAGAGAGAGAGAGAGAGAGAGAGAGAGAGAGAGAGAGAGAGAGAGAGAGAGAGAGAGGAGAGAGAGAGAGAGAGAGAGAGAGAGAGAGAGAGAGAATGTGTGTGTGTGTTCTTTAAAACGACTATGCACTAAAAGTGTTATTAGACAGATGTGTGTGTGTATGTGTGTGTTGTATTTGTGACGCTTTGCACCAGAGGTCAATTTTTAGTTATTAACAAATTATTTTGCAAGAAAAGGGCTATCCAATACAAAAAAACAGATTGAAAATCGGACAATTCTGTGCAAAGTTATTACAAATTGAAATGATAGACTGCAGGATGTGACAAAATCAGAAACGGGCAAGTTTATTTTCGTAACAGGTTGTCAGAAATGAGGGCTTGGATATTTTCAAAACACATTTCAAAGCAAAAGGAATAAAAATTATGCCTTAATATTTTATTACAAGGTAGAATAACGGATATAGTTTAATAAACTGATCAAAATCTCAAAATTGACAATTTGACCCCCACCTGCCTTTAATGGCTCATAGCGCAAAATTGGGTAATGTGCTAAGCTACTCATTTCGTGGTGGAGCGTCACATTTGTGTGTATGTGTGTATGTGTGTGCGTGCGCGCGCGTACATGCGTGCGTTTGTGTGTGTGTGCATATGTGCGTCCGTATGTGCGTGCTGTATGTATGTATGTGTGTGTGTACGTGCGTGCGTGCGTGCACGCGCGCGTGTATGTCTGTATGCACGCTGTCACGTTGTCTTATCATCGGTTACCGCACTTTGTGTTTCCACTTCTCTCGCTGTCTAAAGCCAAAAAATAAAAAAAGTTTGAAATTACAGGTGATGAATAAGCAAGAGTACAACAGTGACAACCTTTACATAAGTGATGATATAATATTCTGTTCAGATAAAACGTTGCATGCAATCGCTTTTACATGATGTCATCTTTACATAACATTAATTTGGAATAATCTTTTCATAACCTGGACAATCTCTTGGAATTCTAGGTTCCCTTTCTCTTTCTGCCTCAGGCTCTTACCTGTCCATTAGTCTTGTTTGTCTGTCTGTCTGTCAACGTGTTTGTGTGTCTGTATGTCTGTCATGCTGTCTGTCGGTGTGTCCCTGTCTCTACAATTGTCTCTGTGACTCTCTTACACTGTATCTTGCTCTACTTCTGTTTGCTTTCCTCGTTCTCTCTCTCTCTCTCTCTCTCTCTCTCTCTCTCTCTCTCTCTCTCTCTCTCTCTCTCTCTTCTCTCTCTCTCTCTCTTCTCTCTCTCTCTCTCTCATTCTCTCATTTCTCATCATTCAAAGCATCCAGTCATACATGATTACCTATGGATTTGTAAGTGGTTGAATGGCCTATACAATTAAATTCTTGAGTTCTCTCTCGCCTCTCTGGCTCTCGTGATCTGCTGACACGGGTTCAAATCACATTCAAAGGGATATCTTCCCCTGGAGTTAACATCAGTGCTGACTCCACTCCCCCGAAAAGTCCTTCGGACGAGACTATAAACCGAGGTCCCGTGTGCGAACGCACGAAGAACATTATGCGCACAGGTTAAACCTGTTCCGCTTTTCGGAAGAGTAGGCCATTGTACGCCGGTGGAAACGGATGACAAAATTTACAAAACTACATACAAACGGGGACAGGAGTTTAAAAAGCACAAGAGTTCTTATTTCATTATCTTCGTAAAAAAAGAATCAATCTCTCTCTCTCTCTCTCTCTCTCTCTCTTCTCTCTCTCTCTCTCTCTCTCTCTCTCTCTCTCTCTCTCTCTCTATCTCTCTCTCTCTCACATCTACTTGTTACTATGTTGCTGTCTATTTGCTTGTCTTTGTGCCTGTATGTCTACCTGTGTGTGTGTGTGTGTGTGTGTGTGTGTGTGTGTGTGTGGTGTGTGGTGTGCGCGCGCGCGTGCATGCGTGTTTTCTCCAGAAAGAGACACTACTACAACTGTGTACTATAGTTTTAGTTCCATGATCAATTTTGAGTTCCTATCTAGTATCGTAGGGTTTTCCCCTCCATCTTTATTCCGCCATGTTTTCTTGTTTTGAAGCATGTATGCTTGCAAGAACAGATGGTTAGACAAGAACTGGCTCAGAAAATCTTATCCTTGCGTTTTAAAGATAATCCCCCTTTTTTTCTTTCCCTCTCTGTTCATCCATTCACGGGACGGGGGATATAGAAAACCCCCATCTCAAGTACTTCTCTATTACCCTCGATTTTTTGCCTTGCTTTTTGCCTTCCCGTACCCAACATACACTTCTCCCCTCTCTGTCCCCCCCCCCTTCCTTCCTCTCTGTGTCTGTCTCGGTTTCATGCAGGATCATAAGGGATTGGCCTCTACGTGCCGGGGACAACTGAGCCAGGGCTCCAACAGAGAGACTGACCTCTTTGGGTGTTAGCTTTGTATCCAAAATATGTGATGACCGCAGTATAGCAGCAGACATTCACACACAGACATAGACACACAGATATATACACACATACATACACACACCACGCGCGCGCGCGCACGCACACACACACACACACACACACACGCACACACATACACATCGCACCACACCACACCACACCACACCACACCACACCACATACATACGCACACGCACGCACGTACGCACACACACACAAGCACACACACATACACACACACACACACACACACACACTCACACGCACACATTCACGCATTCACGCTGTCACTCAGACACATACATTATATATGCACATTTAAACACACAGACACGAACACGTACACCCAGTCCTATATATGAGGGGGAAAAAAAACCCAAGCCCAGTCTAACAGACATTATAAAAGTTGTCAAGGTTATTTTTACAATTTGTTAAAAAACAACAACAACCAAAACGAATCTAGCTAAACAGGGCACCAAACCATGCAGAAGCAAAACGATAAAGGAAAACAAGAATAATAAAACAAATCATGGAGACCCCCCCCCCCCCCCCCGAAAACATAGCCCAGCCAACATCAAAGGCTACTCAGAGACCTCACTTTTTATTACTGTCCATCTCATGTCCTATATGTACAGTGATCATAACTTCAGGACACTTACAACTTGTGAAGAAACTTTGCTCGTGCTTGCGCGTGCACGCAACACACACACACACACACACACACACACACACACACACACACACACACACACACACACACACACACACACACACACACCATTCGTACTTCTAAGTAGCATTTGAACCCCATTTTCCCCATAAAATGAAAAAGAAATGACATGTACACATACAAGTTTGTAGTCTTTGAACTGATATGACATCGTTTCGTGTGCAACATAAAAAACACGCTAGACACATACGCATTTGAAAAGCCAAAAGTACACCTCAGGGTAATTGCATCTACAG
>CM060322.1:31716612-31719112 GCA_030674155.1 Stramonita haemastoma
ACCGCACCTGGCTACATTTAGAAAAACTTGATTGCAATGCATGCAATTATAACATGTAAAAAATAAAATGAGAGTGTCTAAGTTCAAATCTTGAAAGACAGAGCACGAGCCCCAGCATTGTTTTCTTTTGCGTAGATCCTGCTTTCTTCGTATTGTTTCTCCTTTAATGTTTCACTTTTTGTTGTTTTGATTAAATAAATGATTTCTTTATATGAAAAATGATGGATGTGTAAATACCATTTCAATTGAGTTAATAATTTTCAGGTCCTTTGTACAACACGTCTTGCGCATGTAAAAGAACTCGCAGCAACAAGAACTTTCCTCGGCAAAATTCTTTAGACCCCCACTCTCCCCCTCCCCCCTCCCCTGCCGAGAAAGACTGGAAACAAAATGGGTGTCGCGTGCAGCCTTAAGTTCATGGAGAGAATTCGGTCGTAACTTAAAAAGTGGTATACAGTACGATGCAAATCAGTTCCGTGTGCAACATATTTAGTGCGCAGTAAAAGAACTCATGGCAACAAGAGTTGTCTTTGGCAAAAGAGTTAGAAAAACAGCTCTGACAGGGAAATAAGTACACATGCACGCAGGACTTTTATTTAATAAGTGGCGCTGCTTGCTTGGCGACATGCTCTCACTGAAGACACTAGCCTGAATTTCATGCAGAAAGACCTGCCGTTGGGTTAAAAGTGGCATGCAATTCAATAAGATCAATACTATCATTATCACCGAACGAAAACTACCACAACTACCACTACTGACACCATTAGAGCAATGCAGAGTGTAAACTTTACCGATCGACCTATTTATTAATACCAGACAGCTTGCCCTACAGTTATAGCCGTTCTTCCCTTTGGAATAATACCGTCCATTCACAATCCACAAAAACAATAACAAAAAAAAGCAATAATATATATATATATATATATATTATATATATTATATATATATATATATATATATATATATTATATATATATATATATAATGCATGTGCTGTGCTGTGCAGTGCACGCTGTGGCGCATGTGTCTGTGTCGATACTAAGTACGTACATGTAGCTAGATATTGTGTATTATATTACATATACATATATAAACAGATGCACGCTGGTGTCTTTTTAGACAGCATTCCCGAAATCAAAATACGGCTACCTTAATAGTGGGGAAATAACCGGTCTATACGCTAAAAAATCTCACCATCCGTAAAACCTCGGAACTCTAGCCCAGGAACAATCCCCACATCCCCCCCCCTAACAACTTGTTGCAATACATATTATTTAAATTTCCGAGTACTTACCCAGAATAACATTTTCACGAACATTCATTTTAATGTGAGACTATGGTTGGTTTTCTCTTCTCCTTCTCTGTTCCTTTGGTTTCCAAGAGTTAATCCATTCAAGATTCTGTATTTCAAACTGGGTCACTGCTGCAACACAAAATAAGGAACTCTGGAAGAACGGAACCTTAGAACCCCTCTGAAACTTTGGGTGGAGCAAATGGCACGTGCAAAGCGCAAGTTTAACAAGTCCCCGTTCAAAACTGTGGGAACAGCGAATTGCACGTGCAGTGCCCAGTCTTTGCGTGTTTTACTCCGTGGGGATGCCGAGTTGGGTGTGTGTGGGGTGTGGGTGGGTGGAGGGGAGGGAAACCTGTCAGTATAAATAGCATCATCACCTTCTGGGAATTCTGTGTTTGGAATTCCCTCTTTTCTATCTCTCTCTTTGTGTCTTCCTTGTTCTTTTTTTTTCGTGTCAGCTCCTTGTTTATTTTCTGCCTTCTTGGTCTATTCTTTTTCCCTGTTTTTTTTTCTTAAAGTGAACAAAAGATAACAAATATTCTCCAACGCCGAAGTCAAATGCGCTGGGCCTGATTGTCAGGTGCTTAACAGCAGCGTGACTCATTTTCTATTATATGCAGACAAACAATGTTTTGCCTGCTGTCTGAGCGTTGACGATGAAGAAGAAAGAAATGTGTTTGGAGTTTTCAGGGGTTTTGTGCAGTTTCCTCATTTTACCGCCACCCACGAGCACGTATGACCGACACACGCGTACAAAACCCACAATCGTTTTATTAGTGTTTTGCAATGCATACAGTTTATACCCCGAAGGCGCGCCCAAAGATGCATGTTTGTGTACGTGTAGGCATGCGCATATATTATGGTTTTGGGTTTTGAAGTTTTTTCGAGGTTTTCAATATGTGTGGGATATTCTGTATAGGTTCTTCTTCTTCATGTTTCTCTTCATCATTCATCACCTTCTATTTCTTTTTCTTCGCAATTGTTGTTGTTCTTCTTCTTATTGCTTCTTCTTCATTTTATTCTTCTTCCTTTCTTTGTTCTTCCCTTTCTTTTTCCGTCTCAAATGTACACCGCATAAGCGCTGCATTGTATTCTAATCTGCTTCTTTGTATTTTAGTTTGTTGCGTTTGCCCTATACTACAGTGCACTGTATATGTATATTATTGCTTTGCACAGTAAAACCCCCCCACAAAAATCCTTGCTTTT
>CM060322.1:31731612-31739112 GCA_030674155.1 Stramonita haemastoma
ATTGTCTGTCAGTCATAACTTCACTCGTCCCCTTCCTTATAAGGGGTCACATCTGCATAGATAAATCATTGGCATTCGTATTCATCTTCCTCGGTCGGTCTGTCTGTCTGTCTGTCTGTCTGTCTGTCTGTCTGTCTGTCTGTCTGTCTGTCTGCCTGCCTGTTTCTCAGTTAGTCTACTGGTTGTCTTTCTCTGTCCGTCTTCCTGTATCTGTCTGTCTGTCTCTGTCTCTGTCTGTCTCTCTGTCTTTCTTTCTGTATGTCTGTCTCTCTCTGTCTCTCTCTCTGTCGGATGAGACTTTAAACCGAGGCCCCGTGTGCGAACGCACGCAGAACATCTTGCGCACGTTAGATCCTGTTCCGCTTTTCGTAAGGGTAGGCCATCGTGTGCCGGTGGGAACAGATGACATTTACAAATCTGCATACACACGGGGACTGGATGTAAAAAAGCACAAGAGTGCTTATTCCATTATCCTCGATATGAAAGAATAAACCAAATCAATCTCCCTCCCTCCCTCCCCCTCTCTCTCTCCCTGTCTCTCTCTCTGTCTCTCTCTGTCTCTCTGTCTCTCTGTCTCTCTGTCTCTCTGTCTCTCTCTCTCTCTCTCTCTCTCTCTCTCTCTCTCTCTCTCTCTCTCTCTCTCCAAATTTGATACAGAAAAAAACCTCACTGTATACGTAAGGAAGGCATAGAATTCAACACAAGAAAAGTGGAGACTTGGAATTTGACACAGAGACATGTAATGCACTTCTCAGTCTATCACACACAATTTGTCTGTCAGTTATTTTGTTCCAGCTATCTATCTATCTATCTATCTTCTATCTTCTATCTATCTATCTTCTATCTATCTATCTAATCTATCTATCTATCTATTATCTATCTATCTATCTATTATCTATTATCTATCTATCTAATCTATCTATCTATCTATCTATCTATCTATCTGCTTGTTGTTTGTTTGTTTGTCTCTTTGTCCGTTTGTCTCTCCTGCCACCCTTCCCCCCTCGCAATTCCTTACACTGTAGCACTTCCTATAGATTGTATATTAACTTAGTGAACTGACTACCAGACCGTAAAAATCCAAAACAATTTGAAGTAGAGATGAAAATCATGAAGAAAAGTCATGAGAGAGAGAGGGGGGAAGAGAGAGAGAGAGAGAGAGAGAGAGAGAGAGAGAGAGAGAGAGAGAGAGAGAGAGAGAGAGAGAGAGAGAGAGAGAGAGAGAGAGAGAGAGAGAGGAGAGAGAGAGAGAGAGAGAGAGAGAAAGATGGAGAGAGAAAGAGAGAGAGAGGAGAGAGAGAGAGGAGGGGGGGGTAGGGAAGAGAGAGAGAGGGGAAAGAGAGATGGAGAGAGAAAAAGAGAGAGAGAGAGTAGACATACAGACGACAGACAGAGACAGAGACAGAGAGATACACTGACAAAGACAGACAGAGAAAGAGAGAGAAATACACAGAGCAAGAGCAAGGCAGACATAAAGAACATAAAAGGATACAGATAGACGAAAAGACAGACGTACAGACTGACAAACAGACAAACAAAAAGACACGAAAGGCAGACGGGCAGAAAGACATGAAAGAAAGAAAGACATCTAGACAGACATAGAGACAAGACCAGAGAGGAATACTGTGAAGAGTTTCTGCAGTGAAGGAAAAACAAGGTGTAAACAAACTGAACGGTGGTGACAGAACGTAAAATTGTTCCTGTATGAAAAATGTTCCCCGGGGATTTCGATGCCACTGGCCGCAATATATTTTATTCAATACAAAATAGATAGGATCAGAGTGTTTTGAGTCATCAGCCTCTTTCCATCATACAGAGAGAGAGAGAGAGAGAGAGAGAGAGAGAGAGAGAGAGAGAAGAGAGAGAGAGAGAGAGAGAGAGAGAGAGAGGAGAGAGGAGAGAGAAGAGACAGGACAGACAGACAGACAGAAGACAGACGACAGAGGACAGACAGACAGGCAAGGACAGACAGAGACAGAGAGAAGAAAGAGACACAGAGAGAGGCAGAGAGACAGAGAGACAGACAAAGAGACAGAGAGGAACAGACAAGAGAGACAGAGACAGAGAGAGACAGAGACAGAGACAGACAGACACAGAGAGAGAAGCAGACCAGCTGACCGACTAACTTGACAGACAGACGGACAGACAGACAGACGACCAGACAGACGGACAGACAGACAGACAGACAGACAGGCAGACATGAGAGGTGGAGTCAAAATCAGAGGCATTGTTACACGTGTGGAAGGTTTCTGCAGCCGAGAAACTCTAGGTGTTATACAAACTGCACGGTGACAGGACCTCGAAGGTGACTCCATGACAAATGTGCCCCCTAGGGGATTTTTTATGCCACTGGCCACGAGATGTTGAAAGAAAAAAAAAAAAATAAATAAATAGATAAATAAATACAGTCATGCATTTGAGTGAGTGAGTGAGTGAGTGAGTGAGCGAGTGAGAGAGGGAGAGAGAGAGAGAGAGAGAGAGAGAGAGAGAGAGAGAGAGAGAGAGAGAGAGAGAGAGAGAGAGAGAGAGAGAGAGAGAGAGAGAGAGAGAGAGAGAGAGGAGAGAGAGAGAGACAAGGCAAGGCAAGGCAAGGCAAGGCAAGGCAAGGCAAGGCAAAGCAAAGTCTTTTATTCGAGGATAATAGATAAGCACTCGTGTGCTTTTTTACATCCAGTCCCCGCCCTTTTCAGGGATACATCAAGTTGAAAATATACTAACAATAAGACTTTACGCAGTACCAAACAACACACAAGAATAAAGGACACTATATATGATAAGGTAATAAAATGCACTCTTTCAGAAGACAAAAATCAGAAGTCACAATAAAAAAATTTTTTGATTATGGAAAAAAGAAAAGCGTTAGTAGATAAGGGCAAACAAGAGACAAAATGAATTAGACAACCGGGAAAACATCAATCCACCACTATCTATCAAAAATTGTACATGTAATATAAATCATACATTTGGATAGAGGGGATTTTTTTTTTTAAACTAGAGGAGAGAGAGAGAGAGAGAGAGGAGAGAGAGGAGAGAGATGAGAGAGAGAGAGAGAGAGAGAGAGAGAGAGAGAGAGAGAGAGAGAGGAGAGAGAGAGAGAGAAAGTGAGAGAGATGAGAGGTGTATGTGTGTGTGTGTGAGTGTGTGTGTTATGTGTGTGTGTGTTGTGTGTGTGTGTGCACGAGCGTGCGTGCGTGTGTGTGTGTGTGTGTGTGTTCTTTATTGTTTTATTCTTTTATTTCGACGATAATGGAATAGGCACTTATGTGCTTTATAATCCAGTCCCGTGTTCATGCAGTTTTGTAATCTGTTCCCACCGGCACACAATGGCCTACTTTTCCGAAAAACGGAACGTGTTTTAATGAGCGCACAAAATGTTCTGCGTGCGTCCGCACACTGACCTCGATTTATGGTCTCATCCGAAGGTGTGTGTGTGTGTGTGTGTGTGTGTGTTGTTGTTGTTGTTGTTGTTGTTGTTGTTGTTGTTGTTGTTGTGTGTGTGTGTGTGTGGTGTGTGTTTGTGTGTGTGTTTGTGTGTGTGTGCGTGTGTGTGTTTGTGTGCATGTGTGCGTGCATGCGTGTGTGTGTGAGCGCGTGGTTTGTGTGTATGTTTCTCAGCCTGTCTGCCAGCCAGTCTGTAGGTCTGTCTGTCTGCTTGTCTGTTTGTCTGTCTTTCTCTGTCTATCTCTCTGTCTGTCTATTTCTCGGTGAGACAGGTTCAATGGAAGTTGAAGAAATACAGGTGTTTTTTTTATTTATTAACACTGGCTTCAGCTTTAGTCTCTGTGTTCTGAGAGTTTGGGTAAAAGGAGGACAGTTCTGGCGGCGATGTCAGATGAAAGCATCACACACACACACACACACACACACACACACACACACACACACACACACACACACACACACACACACACACACACAACACACAACACACACACATACACACACACAAATACCCCCCGCCCCCCCACACTTAACACACACACACACAACACCCCCCCCACACACACACACACAGATCCCCCCCCCGCCACACACACACACACACACAAGCACATCCAAGATCGTTGCTGTTGGGACTTTAAATAGCCCAGTTCTCAAATCCTCTCTGTCTGTTTAGCTAAACGCTCTGGTCTCTGGATGCTGGGGGGAATATGATGCCAGATCAATGAATTGGGACGTGTTTGGGGATCGCTTCCCCGCTCCCTTTCTCTCTCTGTCTGTCTGTTGTTTTTGTCTGTCTGTTTTCTCTGTCGTCTGTTTATTCTCTGTCTTTGTCTGTGTCTTTGTCCGTCTGTTTGTCTCTGTCTGTTGTGTTGTGTTTCTGTGTGTGTCTGTTGTTTTGTGTGTGTTTGTGTGTGTGTCTGTGTTTGTTGCTGTGTTGTGTGTGTCTATTGAAACGATCTTATACTGAAATAAATCATCTTATACACTTTCTCATTTTAGAGGCACTTAGTCTCCCTTTTCTACTGTATGCATGCATGCATGATGATGCATGTATGTATGTTGTTGTATGTATGTATGTTGTTGTATGTGATGTTGTATGTATGTATGTTGTATGTATGTTGTATGTGTTGTATGTATGTATGTGTGTGTGTGTGTGGTGCGTGCGTGGTGCTGTGCGTGCGTGCGTATGTAGTGGTACGTCGCAGCACGCACGCCGCAGCACGCACGCACGCACGCACGTACGTAGTACGTTACGTACGTACGTACGTCGTACGTACGTACGTCGTATGTATGTATGTATGTATGTATGTATGTTGTATGTATGTATGTATGTTTGTATGTATGTATGTATGTATGTTGTAGTGGTTGTGTGTTGTGTGTGTATGTATTGTGTGTATGTGTGTGTGTTGTGTGTGTGTGTGTGTGTGTGTGTGTTGTGTGTGTGTGTGTGTGTGTTTGTCTGTCTGTCTGTCTGTCTGTCTGTCGTGTGTGAAGCGGAGAGTGAAGCGGAAAGTGGGTCGACCAGAATAGACTTGGAAAGAGAAGCATCAAAGCAGAGACGAAGGAACCAGAATGACATGGGCCGAGCTGAAGAGGATCTCCCAGAACCGAGTCGGTTGGAGGGAAGGGGGGGGGGGGGGGGGGTTGTTGCGGCCTTTTTTCCCCAAGGAATTCATAGGCATAAGTTCAAGCCCTTCTGGATAAAATTTTTAATGTAATAATTTGGCTAAGAAAGCAGAAAACAGACAAGAAGGAATGGCACAAGGGAAACGGGATAGGATAGAAAGAGGAATATTCATAGAACAGAACTTTCTACAAGGTGGGGATGTTAATTATAATGACAGGCCCCTGGATCCACTCATGAGGAGGGAGGGAGGGGAGGGAGAGCACTTTTATTTAGACATGACAGTATGCAGTTTCTGAAGTCTCTTTATCTCTTTTTCTAACCGCTCTGGGCTTTTGATGTTGTTGGGAAATTTATCTTCGATTAATTAATTTGGATGTGTTTTTTGGATTGCCTCCGACTTCTTTCTTTTCTCTCTTTCTGTCTGTCTGCCTGTCTGCTGGTCTGTCTGTCTGTCTGTCTGTCTGTCTGTCTGTCTGTCTGTCTGCCTCTTCTTTCGTATTCCTATCTATCTATCTATCTATCTATCTATCTATCTATCTATCTATCTATCTATCTATCTATCTATCTATCTATCTATCTATCTATCTATCTATCTATCTATCTATCTATCTATCTATACTATCTGTCCTGTCTTCGTCTAGTCTTTGTCTGTCTGTCTTCGTTTATCTTCTTCTTTTTCTTCTATCTTCTTCTGCTGCCTGTCTGTCTGTCTGTATCTATCTCTCTATCTGTCTGCCTGTTTGTTTGTCTGCTGTCTGTCTGTCTGTTTCATCTATTGGGTCAGTTATAGTGCTTCGGCAAGAGCGACCAGAATGCAGCTTAGTAAGAACACATAGTAAAATCGATATACTTTAAGACCCCGTCAAAACAGAAAAAACATCCCGATCCCTGTATTCCAGACTTTTATTTCAAAGCATAAATTATTATTTAAACTCATTTTTAGAGTGAGTGAAAGAGGTTTCATTGCATGTCTGCACTGGTTTTTCCCCTGCCATCTGCTGTGTAATTGGCTATAAAAATTTTATTAAGAAAAAGGAATGTTGTGCACTTGGAAACACATTGTGGCACATACTCCAAACCGCTTTTAGTGACTCTCTCTCTCACCCCAAAGTGAGCACTTAATTAAGAGCGGTATTTTGTTGATGAGATCACAGTGAAAAGGATGAATATGTCAATGATGACAACAACGATTTAGAAGAAGAAGAAGAGGAATGTTAATTAAGGAGAATATATTGCAGAGAAGAAAAATTGCAAGGGAGAATTGCTATGAAGAAGAATTGGCAAGAAGGTGGTAAGAAGAAGAATTGCCAAATAAATGCGAAGAAGAAATGCAAGAAGAAGAAGATTGCGAAGAAGAATTGCGAAGAAGAAGAATTGCGAAGAAGAAGAATTGCGAAGAAGAAGAATTGCGAAGAAGATGAAGAATTGCGAAGAAGATGAAGAATTGCGAAGAAGAAGAATTGCGAAGAAGATGAAGAATTGCGAAGAAGAAGAATTGCGAAGAAGAAGAATTGCGAAGAAGAAGAAGAATTGCGAAGAAATGCGAAGAGAAGAAGAAGAAGAAGAAGAAGAAGAAGAAGAAGAAGAAGAAGAAGAAGAAGAAGAAGAAGAAGAAGAAGAAGAAGAAGAAGAAGAAGAAGAAAAAGAAGGATAAGGAGGAGGAGAAACAACAACAACAACAACAACAACAACAACAACAAGAAAATCACGATGACTATGATGAAGACGACTACAGCTATGATAACATAACGATTGTACGACGATTGTAATGATGACGACGACAACGATGATGATGATGATGATGATGATGATGATCATCATCATCATCATGATGATGATCATGCTGCTGCTGCTGCTGCTGCTGCTGCTGCTGCTGCTGCTGCTGCTGCTGCTGCTGCTGTTGTTGCTGCTGTTGCTGCTGCTGCTGCTGCTGCTGATAATAATGACGACGACGATGATGACGACGACGACGACGATAACAGTAACAATGATAACAGTAATAATGATGGCGATGATAGTCTTGCTGATGTTAACAAAGCTATTTTCGAAAGCTTTTTCAACCTTGCAGAAATTGATAAAGTGCTTTGACGTTAACAGTTGTGCGTCAAAAAGTAAAATTTATGCCTGTGTATTTCTGTGCACTAAGCCTCATTATTTACACCACAGAAAAAAAAATCTCGATGTCAAGTGACGTCAATGGCGATGTGTCAAACAGCTTCAAAACTGAAACATAAAATTTATTAAGCACCACCCCTTCCCATCCCAACCCCCTCCCTCCCCCACCCTCTTGTCAAAGCGGAGTCGTAAAGACAACCTCATAAACATACATACAATCATGTACCAAGTTTTTTTTTTGTTTTCGTTTCTGAGTATTGTTTGGTTGGGTTTTTTTGTGAAAGTTTTTAAGTTCACTTTCTTAGTAAAAGGTA
>CM060322.1:31744112-31746612 GCA_030674155.1 Stramonita haemastoma
CCCCAAACACCACCACACCAACCACCCAACCCACCCACCCAACAACAACCACTCCACCCAACCCCCCACCCAACCAACCCCACCCACCTACCCAACCAACCACCCATCCCACCACAGATAGATAATAGATAGAAAAGCAAGAACAAGAAAGAACTAACTTCCAATCCTTTCTGTCAACACAGGAGAGAGTGGATGGATGTCTCCAGTCTTCTCTACAGACGCCCCCCCCCCCCCCCCAGCCCCCCCAGCCCCCCCACCCCCACCCACCCCCACCCTAAACTAATCTGTAGGATCTTCTGTCGTGACTCTTTACCGCTAGAAAGAGATTTCATCAAAGAGTTTGGGAGCGAGTCTGCTGTGGGGAGAGGCAAATATTATTGAATCTGCTCTGAGAAATGTGAACAAACACAGAGGAATGGAACTGATGCTGGTGTAGTGGTTATCAAGCAGGATGTGCCTACGTAGGAAATTAATGAGAGATTTGTGGTTTGAATCTCTCTTGCCCCTTCTCGCCCCTCCCCCATCCCCCCCACCCCTCTCCCCTTCCTCCTGTGGGGATTTCGGGGGAGGGGGTGGGGGGTGGGTGGTGGGTTGGGGGTGGGGGAGGGGTGTGTATTGTCAGTGTAAATAGCATCCCACCTTTTGGAAATTTTGGCGGCGAGAGTGTAGCCCGAATGTCATGCATACAATCTCGGTTTTAGCTACTTTACAATATAAAATAGTACAATCAAAGTCAAGACGAGAGGAAGGTGAAGCATTACAATGCTATACGATACGATACAATACAATACAATGCAAGACATGACAATACAATACAATGCAATGCAATACAATACAATACAATGCAATATAATATGATACAATGCTATGCAATGCTATGCTATGTTATGCCATACTGCACTGCACTGCACTGCACTGCACTCTGCTCTGCTCTGCTCTGCTCTACTGTACTTTACTCTCTCTCCTCTCCTCTCCTCTCGTCTCCTATGCTATGCTATGTTATGCTATACTACGCTACACTGTACTGTACTGTACTGTGCTCCACTGTACAGTACTGTGCTGTACTGTACTGTACTGTACTTTACTGTACTGTACTATACTATACTGTTATAATGCAGTTCAATACAAGTTAATGTCAAAGGTTGTAGTACAATATAGTACAATGCAATACAACAGAATAAAACACAACATTAAAAAAACAGTCATAGAGTATCAAAGCTAAAAAAATAAATCTTAAGAATTTCCTCTTTCGTGTTCCATTCTTGTGGTTTTAAGTTCGTGTGAAAGCTGTCATGATGGGTTACCCATAATATCAAAATCATTACATTTCATTTTCGAGACACTCAGGTCGCGTTAATAGACGCTTTAACTCCTGTCTGATCTGTCTTCAGCCTTTGGCAGCCACAGTGCCATGTGAAGGCAAATTCTGTCTTTGATGTTCTGCATCCAGTTCTTCACATGTGAAAAGAATGAATAAAAGCAAAATACATCCTGACTCTTACGCTTTTACTTGCATTCCTTTGAAAAAGAGCTTTTGTAAATGGTGAATTTTCGTTTGGTTTTAAAAGTTTAAAGAGCTTTGGATTAGATGAACAGTGAAGGAGAACTGTGACAAAGAAGAAGAAGAACTGCGAAGAAAAAGAGGAAGAATTATAAAGAAGAAGAACCGTAACAAAGAGGAAGAAGAAGAATAATTGTGACAAAAAAAGAATAGGAAGAGTTATGAGGAATTGCGAAGAAAAAGAAGAGAGAAGAAGAAGAAGAAGAAGAAGAAGAAGAAGAAAGAAGAAGAAGAAGAAGAAGAAGAAGAAGAAGAAGAAGAAGAGAAGAACAACAACAACAAGAACAACAACAAGAACAAGAAGAACAAGAAGAACAAGAAGAACAAGAAGAACAAGGAGAACAAGAACAAGAACAAGAACTAGAAGAACAAGAAGAAGAAAAACAACAACAACAACAAGATCAAGAACAACAAGAACAAAAAAGCTAAAGAAGAAGACGAAAAAAACAAACAAACCCCAACAACAAAACTTGGCTTAAACACTTGCACTTTCCGACAAATTTCCGTTTTAATTTGTCAACTTGATTCTAACATCTACTGTTCAAACAGGCCGTAGACAACCAGATTGCCATACCAAAACTTTTGATCTCAAATGAGGTTGAGCAGTGACATTTACAAAGATAAATAAAAGCACTAAGCAGTCACTTAAACACTCTGCAAAAAGAGAGTTACAGCTCAATTCTTGAATAAAACTGCAACCATCACACTGAATTATAGCGTATTATTTTTTTGACGCCTAAAGAAAAACCGCACTCTACGTAACTACATCAAAGAATCCAGAATGATAGAGGAACGAGATACGAGTGGATTGCAAATAGAAAAGGGAGAGAAGAGAAGAGAGAGAGAAGAGAAGTGCATTTGAATTAGAATTAACGAGAGAGAGAGAGAGAGAGAGAGAGAGAGAGAGAGGAGAGAGAGAGAGTGAGAGAGAGAGATAGA
>CM060322.1:31756612-31773881 GCA_030674155.1 Stramonita haemastoma
TCGATAATTGTCTAATGGTAAAACACCTATCTCTTTATAAGTGCCCATAGACGATGCATGAAAAGGAACCCCCAGAGCTAATCGAAAAGCCTTACAGTCTAATCTTCTCATTTTATGTAACAAATACTTAGGAGCACTGAAAAAAGCTTCCTGGCCGTATACAAGTCTGGAACGCACTAAAGATAACGCCAGATGTTTTGATGTGTGTGTGTGTGCGTGCGTGTACGTGTGTGTGTTTGTGTGTGTGTGTGCATGCGTGCGCGCGTGCGTGCGTGCGTGTGTGTGTGTGTGGCGTGCGTGTGAGTATGTGTGTGTTGTGTGAGTATGTGTGTGTTGTGTGTGTATGTGTGTGTGTGTTATGTATGTGTGTGTATTAATGAGAGTTACAGCAGACAGGGTTTTCTGTCTAACTACCTTTTTTTCTTAAAAGAAATATTTGTCCACTGTGCAAAGGTTACTGCAATTTATTTCAAGGTTCAGCATTGCAGGTTCAGAAATCAGTTTTATCTATCAACGTTATTGATGCTGCTATATTGTATCATATTTGTTCATATTTGTTCACCTCGATGGTTGTTACAGAAATTTTCATCCATCACGATTAAAGGGTCGACAGTTATTTCGGACCTTTAGGAAATTCATGGGACAAATTACAGAGCGGCTTGCCAAAACTCACAATTACCGATTGGTCTTGGACCTTTTTGTTCTATTTCACAATTTTCCATGTCTTCTTCTTCTCCTCCTTCTAAGCAATTCTTCTTCTCCTTCTCATCCTTCTTCTTGTTCTTGTTCTTGTTCTTGTTCTTCTCCTCCTCCTCCTCCTCCTTCTCCTCCTTCTTCTTGGCAATTCTTCTCCTCATGCAATGGCTTCACGTCTTCTTTATTGTATTTACCTTTTCCTTTTCTTTGCAATTCTTCTTCTTTTTTTCCTCTCTCAAAGCAGTTCTTATTTTTCTACTCCTTCTTCAAAGCAATTCTTTTTCTTAGCAATTGCTTCACGTTTCTTCCTTATTTTATTTACCTTTTCCCTTTATTTGCAATTCTCTTCTTCTTCTTCTTCTTCTTCTTCTTCTTCTTCTTCTTCTTCTTCTTCTTCTTCTTCTTCTTCTTCTTCTTCTTCTTCTCCTTCTTCCAAGCAATTCTTCTCCTTCTTCTAAGCAATTCTTTTCTCTTTGCAAATATTTTAGTCTCTTCCTTATTCTACTCACCTCTTCTTTTTCTTTGCAATTCTTCTTCTTTTCCTTCTTCAGAGCAATTCTTATCCTTAGAAATTGCTCTCCGTCTCTTTCTTCCTCTTACCATTTCTTTTTCCTTGCAATTCTTCCTTTATTTTTTATTCGTCTCCTCCAGTGGATTGGTGGTCTAGAGGTTACGCACGCGCACCTGCTTACAAAAAGAGAAAAGTACAGGTTCGACCCGGCATCCCCATTTGAGCCTAATCTCCTCCCACCACCCATGCACTTCACCTTGGGTGGTAGTCTGGGTACTAGTCTTTCGGATAAGATGATAGATCTGGGTCCTGTGTGCAACGGGCATTCAGCGCTCGTAAAAAACCCACAGCAACAAGAGACGAACAGAATTTTGTATAGAAACATTCTCATAGGGAAAGAGGTACATATACAGACAAGAACAGAAAAAAATCATTCCACAACAATAACAAACAGTGAACAGCAAATTATGAGGACAGAAACACAAGACAAACAATAAGAATCTATATACGGACAGGTTCGTCCCACGAACTAAGTTTGGTTTAATCTTGTACAAAGCTCTTTTGATTTGATAATCACATTAAAACATCCAAAAAGATATGTATATCTTTCATTTCAGACAGGCCAAGCTAGACGTTTCAATTCAATTTCAAGGGTAAAAAAGCTTCGATATCTCAAGCAATATATATATATATATATATATATATATATATATATATATATATATATATATATATATATATATATATATATATATATATATCTTTCTTTCCCAACAATTGCTGAGATTATACAAGATTAAAAAAAAAGTTAAGACAGTTATTACAGTAAAGATTATCCTTCTCAACATCTATAGCGATACTTTATTCCTCTGCATGTAGCGCTATGGTTAATTCAATTACCTTCCGATATTTTGACAGGTTTAGGCCTCATTCTTATCCATCACAATTATTGATGTAGCTCTCTTTGTTCACCTCGATAGTCGTTAAACTGATTTTCATCCATCAAGCTTAAAAGATTTGACAGTTATTTCTGATCTCTTGCGAGTCGTGGGGGAGGTTATAGAAATGTATTCCGAAATCAAAGATATCTACTTATATTAGTTGTCCTTCTTTGTCAGTTCTACTTTGTAATTCTTTTCTTTACTTCTTCTTCTTTGCGATTCTTCTTCTTTGAAGTTATTATTTATTCTAACTCCTTTTCGTTCTTCTGTTTCTTCACAATTCTTTTTCTTCTTTTATATTCCTTCAAAAATTCTTCCACGAAATCTGTTTTCTTTTTTCGCATTTCTTTTTCTTCTTCATAATTCTTTTTCAAAATTCTTCTTTTTTCACAATTCTTCTTTACGATTTTTCTTCGTCATAATGCTTGTTCTTCTTTGAAATATTTCTTCTTCACAAGTCGTTTTCTTCGCAGTTCTTCTTAGAAAATTTTCCTCGAAATCCTCCTTCTTTGTAGTTTTTGTTTCTTTGTAGTTCTTCTTTCAGATATCTGTTTTGCAGTTTTCTTCTTCCTATTGTTCACAAATCTTCTTTGCTGTTCTTTTCCTTCACAAATCTGTTTTTTTTTAGTTCTTCTTCACACACCTTCTTTTCTCCTAACGTCCTCCCTCCTCCCCTCTGCCAGCAGAAGGGGTTACCTGGAAAAAGTCCCGGAGCCAGTGGTGAGAGTTTAGTGTTGGCGAGGACCAGTGCAGTGCTCCCCGCCTTGACCAACCCAAGAAGGTCCCTGCTGTCAGAGAGTCAACGCTACCACCTGTACCCCTGACCTGACACACACATATACCCAACGCATCCCGCATGTCCACCCGATGCAGATGACCATCTTGGTCAAGGGACATTGTTGTTGCTGTTGAAATTATATTAGAATCCCGGCGGAAGTACTCTCTAATTTAGGGACTGTGAACAGAAGGTCAAAAGGTCAGGAGGTCGTCCCACTTCAGCGCCTCGGGCCACCCTAAAAAAAAAGTACAATTTTGTTGAAGCAACGAGAGAGAACGGCCCGCGCAAGCACCGAAGAACATCTTGCGCACACGTTAAAAATCCTGTTCCGCTTTTCGTAAGAGTAGGCCATTGTGTGCCGGCAGGAACAGATGACAATATTTACAAAACTGCATACACACGGGGACGGATAGCCTAGTGGTCAGAACATTGCGCTGGCAATTTGAAGACCCGGGTTCGAGTCCGGTCGAGGAAATTTTCTTCCTGGAGTTAACATCAGTGCTGACTCCACTCTCCCCAAAAGTCCTTCGGATGAGACTTTAAACCGAGGCCCCGTGTGCGAACGCACGCAGAACGTCTTGCGCACACGTTAAATCCTGTTCCGCTTTTCGTAAGAGTAGGCCATCGTGTGCCGGTGGGAACAGATGACAATATTTACAAAACTGCATACACACGGGGACCGGATGAAAAAGCACATGATTGCTTATTCTGTTATCCTCGATATAAAAGATATAAAAAAAAGAAAAAAAGAAGAAAAGAAAGGACTGGAAGAAAAAATCACATGAGTGCTTATTCCATTATCCTCGATATAAAAGAATGATTGAATAAATAAATAAATAAATGAATAAATAAATAGATAAATAAATAAATAAATAAATAAATAAATAAATAAGTGCTGCACAAGCCGAAGCTCCTGTAGGTCAAGGGACTGCTGATACCTGACAGACATAGTGAATCGTACAGAGTCCATACTGCCCTTGTACCAAAATGAAAAACTCTATAAAAAAAAAAAATTATCCCGCTGATGACCATTTTTTAAAGGTTCTGAACGTTTCCCTCCCATCCGCTACACCGTAAGTGGTTGTCTGGGTGCTAGTCATTCGGATGAGACAGTAACCAAATGCCTCAGCTTTCCAGCAAAGAGCGCACGTAAAAGAAGCCAAGGCAACAAGAGAGCCGCCTCTTGCAAAAAAAAAAAATCTGTTAAAAGAAGAAAATCCATTGATAGAGAAACAAAATGTACATACAGACAGAAAATGAAAATGAAATAATAGGGTGGCGCTGTGCTTATGGCGACACCCTCTTCCCATGAAGAGCAGCCAGAACTTCATGCAAAGAAATATACCGTAACACAAATTGGTACAGAAACAAATACAACTACAAAAGTACAGGGACGGGGGGAAGGGAGGAGGGGGAAGGGGTTATTTGGAAAAGTTACACAGGCAGAAGAAACTATTTTGGCGTTGTGTAGAGGTCAGTGCAAATACCATGCCTTCCTTCAGGGTCCTGTTATAATAGGGCACAGAGCATCAGCTAGCCAGCCTGCCTCTGTCTTGTCTGTGCTCTTTCCGCTGTGGTGTAAAGGCTATGTGTGTCACACTAGCAAGGTTTTCAGATCACACACCATTTATGGCATGTGCATGTATGTACGTATGCGAGCATACTCACACACACAAACACTCACTGTCGCGCGCGCGCGCGTGTCCTTCGGATGAGACTTTAAACCGAGGCCCCGTGTGCGAACGCACGCAGAACATCTTGCGCACACGTTAAATCCTGTTCCGCTTTTCGTAAGAGTAGGCCATCGTGTGCCAGTGGGAACAGATGACAATATTTACAAAACTGCATACACATGGGGACCGGATGAAAAAAAGCACATGATAGCTTATTCTGTTATCCTCGACATAAAAGAATAAATAAATAATAAATATATATGTATATATATCTATATATATAAATATTATAATATATATATATATTTTATATATATATATATATATATATATATATATTATATATATATATATAATGTCGTGTTTTTGAAACACTGAAAGATGTACATATGTGTTGTTGATCACTAGACCTCAAAGATTGGTGGCTTATTTTCTCTATAAAAAAAAATCCGTAAAGTCTAAAAGGTTCTTTCTTTCTGAACGAAAGCTGACAGCTGTTCTCAGAATGATTACAGCGTCAGTACTACAACAAAATTAATACATCATGAGTCCAGCTTGTGACTTCGTCAGTTTGTCAGAGTATTCTGTCCAATTCATGTCTTTGATTTAGTACATCCATTATGAGACTTGCTTATCAAAGTCAGAAAGCACCACTTTATAGTCATCAATTAGACATTCATCCTTTTTAAAAAAAAATAAAAATCTCAGATTGTTTCAAGATTGGCTTTCACACATTGATATGTTCACTGCTTCTTTCACTCATGTATCTAACAACTCATTATTACATTTAACTGCACAATCTTTATCACATTTTAATACTTACCATCAGATTGTCCACTCAACCAGTGTTTCCATTCTTAACGTTTGTTTTGCATCAGGAACAGTATTTATAAAAAAAAAAAAATCATAATCTGACTAAAAATGTGATTGTTCCCTGCTTTTGTTTGTCCAGTCATAGCTGGTCTCTGAATAGTTAAATTTCCTGTCATTAAAAAGTCACTGAAAATGATTCTATCATTTGATCATCAATAACAATTTATTTATTTATTTATTTATTTATTTATTTATTATCATTGTTTTTTATATACAAATTTTCATCTGTTTGCGTTCCAGAAACCCGTTTTAATTCTTTCCAAAGCTGTTTGTGTTTAGCACTTTCAGAACAAGCTGTATCTCGTTATTTTCTGTATGATTATTATCAAGATTTGTCATCCTTGTATGCGCTGACACAATACAAACCATCATTATCTTTAAGACTTTTCTGAGCTTCGTTTCCCATTATCTTGTTTTGTGCTTTGCGTCCCAACATTCGGCTGTAACTGAAAGAACTGCCGATTAAGCAAGCAAGCTTTTATCTTTCTTTTTATTATTATTATTCTTTTACCAGTTTGCAATATATTCGTTAACAACTCCAACCCCTCATCACATTCCGATCTATGCAGCACAAAGTACAAAGAAACATTTTGTGAAAATCATTGGCATTAAAAGTTCTTAACCTTGTTTACAATGCGATTCCCATACGGAATATTACAATATGTTTTATGTTTAATTGGTCTAAGCACAGGTTATATTTTTTTTTATACTCAAATCATTTTCCACTTATAACTTCGTGCCCGTGACGTAGAATAATGTGAAGAGTCAATAAAAAGCAACAATAATTAAAGAATAAAAATCAGTATTGCAGAGTTCTAGGTTGTTACAATACAGTCAATTGTAGTGGGGCGTATGTATGTGTGTGTGTGTGTGTGTTGTGTGTGTGTGTGTGTGTGTGTGTGTGTGTGTGTGTGTGTGTGTGTGTGTGAGTACGTGCGCACGCGCACGCACACGCGCGCGTGTGTGTGAGTGCGTTCGCGTAGAATGCACATTATGTGTGTGCGTGTGTATGTTTCCATGCATATGTGTGTGCGTGTGTATGTGTCCATGCATATGTATGTATGTATGTATGTATGTATGTATGTATGTACGTACGTACGTACGTACGTACGTACGTACGTACGTACGTACGTACGTACGTACGCTGCGTGCGTGCGTGCGTGCGTGCGTGCGTGCGTGCGTGCGTGCGTGCATGCATGCATGCATGCATGCATGCATGCATGCATGCATGCATGCATGCATGTATGTATGTATGTATGTATGTATGTATGTATGTATGTATGTATGTATGTATGTATGTATGTATGTATGTATATGTGTATATATGTACGTATGTACGTATGTATGTACGTATGTATTTGTATATACATGCATACATACATATATGTATGTATGTACGTATGTATGTACGTATGTATTTGTACATACATACATACATACATACATACATACATACATACATACATACATACATACATACATACATACATACACACATACACACATACACACATACATACATATATATATATACATATATATATATATATATATATATATATATATATATATATATAATTTGTGTGTGTGTGTGTGTACGCGCGCGCGTGTGTGTGTACAAGAAAAAGATAGAAAGCTACAGACAGACACAGACAGAAACAGAAAGACAAACAAAAATTCACAATTCATCCTATATCCTCCTTTGGATAAAACAAACGTCATCAATGACTCATTAAAGCAAAAAAAAAAACTGACACCAAAATCTATTCAGAAAGACACAATCAAAACTGAAGCACAAACACACTCAGCTTCACTTCATCTTTAGAGAAAAAAAAAAACCCCAACCCAAAACAACAAACATTAATTTTCTTATCATGTGATTTGCTCTCAAAGTAAGCAGTTAATATCTCATTCCCTTATGTTTTTAGAAGTTAGAACTGTCCTCATTTATATCAACACTCTGGCGGGTTAGGTCAAAAGCCGTGTCAGTTATTGATGTCAGCTCATTGCCAAGGCCTACCTAAAAAAAAAAGTTATGTTGCATTAACGTTGTGTTGAGATTGCCTTCAGTAATGACAAACTCTTAAACATAACAACCGGCAATCTCCTTCAAAGGAGAAAATCCTTTGAAGTCGGAGTATGGCTGCCTATATGGCGAGGTACTCGAAACAGTCATACACGCATAAACTTCTCATTCAGTGTGCAATTTCAATCTCATAGTGATTCCCAGGTGGGATGAGGGATTCAGAGTACACATTCTGGGTGACCCCCTAGAGTGTTAAGCTGGGGAACGCTCATTATCAACAACAACTAATCAAGAAGTCGTTACAACTATTTGCCCTGGCCCTGTCATCGAGATTTTAATTATACTGAGGAAACATTCTCTTTCCCTCTGTTTGCTTTTTTTTTTTTTTTTTTTTACAGGCTGTGTTATGTTGTGTTGTGTTGCGTTGTATTGTGTTGTGTTGTTGTATAAATAAATTGTATATATTTTTATACTGCGTTGTATTTGCATGGGTAACAGCTTGCCCTCCATACTTACTTACTCAGGCTTTGCGCTCTAAAAAGACTAGAGCGCAACTCCATAGTCTTCCGAGGCTGATGGGTGCCTACTACTCTATTTGATTGTGCTGTTTCATGTCGTGTCGAGTTGTATCGCGGCGTATATGAAAAAACAAAATGTGAAACTTTGACAGGGAATCGAACACACAACTCTATACAACGCTATACAAATTCCATGTATTAATTAATTAAAACAACTCCCATCGCCTTCTCAACGAGTCCGTTACTGTAAAACCACTGATATTACAGCAAGATCTCACAGAGACACAGAGATCTCTGATTTCTTGCTATGATTATGGATCATGTATTTTTTCACATTTCTTTTTCTCTGTCACTCAATTCTTGTGATTTAGGCACTGGCGCCATAAAGGGTGTCTGAGGGTTACAAGCGTCATGTGATATTTTGGCCTGTGGTGGTTGTTTTTTTTGTCGTTGTTATGTTTTGTATTGTTTTGTTTTGTATTGCTTGCTCTTTTGGTTCTGAACATAATAAATAAGGTTGCCAAGAGACCGTTTTGTGAAGTGAAGGATACTTGAGTGTCAGCATCCAATTTTCCCAAATGAGTCTATTTCTGAAACTTCTGGGACATAAAAACTGCTGAGAGAGAGAGAGAGAGAGAGTAGAGATAGAGAGAGAGAGAGAGAGAGAGAGAGAGAGAGAGAGAGAGAGAGAGAGAGAGAGAGAGAGAGAGAGAGAGAGAGAGAGAGAGAGAGAGAGAGAGAGAAGAGAGAGAGAGAGAGATAGAGAGAGAGAGAGAGACAGAGACAGACAGAGACAGAGACAGAGAGACGGAGAGTCAGAGACAGAGAGACAGAGAGAAATTGCGAAAAGTTCTGGAAGATTAAAAATTGCTGGGATAAAGACCAGTGTGTCTCCTAGTTCTTCATTTACTCTTCGAGTAGTCACTGTAGGCGTTTTGAAGTTTTCAGACATTGTGTCGTACGCTACTTGAACTTGGCCGAGTCCATACTGTCCAGGAGACATGATGCATGCTGGGTTTGTTCACATCGTCCATTTTACTAGCAATTGTTGGCTAAAATCTTTTATTCAGGGTGGATATGATTTTAACGCATTTGCAAGATGTTCTGCGTAGGTTTTTTTTTTCCACAAAGAACGTTGGTTAGGTTTAACGTTCAAGTAAGTAAGTAAGTAAGTAAGTAAGTAAGTAAGTAAGTAAGTAAGTAAGTAGAAAAGTAAGTGAGTGTGTGTGTGTGAGAGAGAGAGAGAGAGAGAGAGAGAGAGAGAGAGAGAGAGAGAGAGAGAGAGAGAGAGAGAGGAGAGAGAGAGAGAGAGAGAGAGAGAGAGAGAGAGAGAGAGAGAGAGAGAGAGAGAGAGAGAGAGAGAGAGAGAGAGACAGCGACAGAGACAGAGACAGAGACAGGGACAGACAGACAGACAGACAGACAGACAGACAGACAGACAGACAGACAGACATAGATAGAGCCAGAGACAGAGAGTGTGTGTGTATGTGTGCGCTCCCGCGCGCGCGACTGCGCGAACTCGCACGTGCGTGCGTGTGTATGCACGTGCCCGTGTGAGTGTGCGCGGGTGTGCACTCGTGTGTGCATGCACAAGTGGGTTCCTGCGCACGGTTGTGGGTACCTACACCAGGCTGTAATGTAGAAGGGATGGGAAACTTTGATGTGGGAGGCTTGTGCATGATGAAAGGTAGGCAGTGGAGAGAGTGGGTTAAGATAAAAGTGTGTATGTAACTGTCTATGATTAGGCATTAATTCGTCGTTTTTCCCATTAGTCTCAATAATTGTTCTGTATCTGTTTGTAAGTACTTAGAGCTTTCAGCAGAGAGATTAGGCGCAAATTACATCATGACATACATACTAACTTCTGTCATCCTTCACCTTCACCTGTCCCGTAGTCCCGCGACCGTGGGGGCACAACTGAGGATTTTACAGCCAGCTTCCTCCACTCCTCACGGTCCTCCGCCCTCCGTAGCAGATCGCTCTACCCAAGGCCTGTCCACTCTCTGACTTATTAAATTACTTACTTACTAACTTAATATCTGACTGACTTATCAAAATTAATAAAACAAAACTGCATACACACGCAGGGACTGGATGTAGAAAAACACATGATTGCTTCTTCAATTATCTTCGTAATAAAAGAATGAAAATAAAATATAAATTAAATAAATTGACTTACTTACTTTATGGGGAGTAGGGTCAGTACAGGAGTTAACTCAAGAGGAACAGTTTTCTTTTTCAAACGGACACATCAGTGGAGGCTTGAACTAGAAACGTCAGTTATTGTCAGATCACGAGCGCAATGTTCTAACCACTACGCCAAAACATCTGTTCTCACTGTCCTTGTTGTGTTCTTACATGGTGTAATTGTTGTGCTACTGTTACTGAGATTTTATTTTTCGTGATATGTTGTTTGTTTTTTTTTTTCTTTCCCTCATTTTTTTCTTAGTTTCTTTCGTTTTTTTTTGTGGTTGTATAATTATGACAATCGTTTTTCTTTTTCTATTTATTTTTTTTGGTTTTGTTTTGTCTTTTTTCATTTTCTTTTCTTATGTTGTTTTAAATTTTTTAGTTGATTTCCATTTTTTCCCTTTTTTGTGGTCTTTTTGTTTCTTTCGGTCTTTTCTTTTTCCTTCTTTTCTTTTCTTTCTTTTCTTTTTCCTTTTTCTTCTGTTTTCGGTGTTTTTAAACATTCTATGTGCTTTTTTCCCACTTGTATATGCACTTTTTACGAGCTTTTTTTATATATAAAAAATACTTTTTGCGTCATTCATTAATTTGTTTACTCTTTTCTACATCTTCGCTCCGTCTTTCCTTCCTTCCTTCTCTCTTTTTCACTTTCTCTGTCTTTTTATCTGTCTTTCTGTCTCTCTGTCGGTCGCTCGGTCAGTCTGTCTGTCTGTCTGTTTTTCGTTCTTTTTTCCCCGCACACTTTCTTTTTTTCTTTCTTTCTTTCTGTCTTTCTTTCTTTTTCTTTCTTCTTTCTTTCTTTCTTTCTTTCTTTCTTTCTTTCTTTCTTTCTTTCTTCCTTCCTTCCTACCTTTTTTTTTTGCCTACTGTTAAACATATACATGGCGCCAATTCTGTCTGAAAGAGCAAACACACTTGCAGAGGGTTTTCTCCTTTTTTGCTGTAAATTGCAAGACACGGTGCCAAAAATGAAATAAGCGTAAAATGAATGGCAATCAATTTTCTTTCCTTTCTTTAAAAAAAACACCCCCACAACCTTTTCCAGGCTAGAGCTCCGAGGCTCATGAATTATTGTGACATTTTGCGTTTGTGATCGTTTTACCCACCATTAACGTAGCAGCATTCCGCCTTCGGGAACGCTTCTTACAACACAACACCGGTGTGCATGAAGAATTTCTTTTTTCTTTATATTTTTAAAAATCATTTTAACTGTCATTCGTTCTAACTGGCTTGCAATGGCCTACTACTACTAATCCGAAAGGCGGAACGGGTTGTAACGTGTGCACAAGATGTTCCTGCCTGTGTTCGTACACCACAGGACGTGGGTTTGTAGTCTCATTCAAAGGAAATTTTGGGGGATATTTGAAGTGGGTGGAGTCAGAAGTGATGTTAAATCCTGTGGGGGAAAATCCCATAAAAACTTAATAGCACAGCATTTAAAAAAAAATTCAATTGCGCAATAGTTGCCACGACACTTTAAAACCAAGTTAAAATTTCTCGATCCAAACTTCTAAAAACTTTTTCCAGTCTATACTTTCGTTAACACTACGTTGTACAATATTGTAAAAAAACAACAACACACAACAAAAAAACCCTAACAACAACAAAATACAACCCAACCAAACTCACACCGACACTTGCACGTATGTGTCATACTTCACAACATAAATAATCTTGATTCAGTTTCATATATAAGAAAAAAAAATTGACGATAAACTATTTCTAAGCCTAAGGCTCTTATAATATATAACTATTATCAACCTGTAACCAGCTCACAATAAAAAATAAAAAAAACACCTCTGTCGCTGGCTGGACCCAGCTGTTTTGTGCTTCACTACTATCAGCGGAGTCTGGTTTTCATCATATTCTTCTTTCTCCTTCTTGTTCTGAAAATTGGAAATCTAACGTGGCGACGCTGAATGACTCGGTACCAGACTACTCTTTTCTCACCACATTAAACTGAACATTGATTGACACACCTGATCCATTGAGAGAGGGGTGGGTGGGGGTGGGGGTGTAGGGGGTTGGGGGTGGGGGGTAGGGGTGGGGTGGGGTGGGGTGTCGGTTACAGTATTAATGTGTGTGTGTGGGGGGGGGGGGGGTAGTTGGGAGTGATTTGGAGGTGTGTGTGGGGTGGGGGTAGTTGGAGGTGTGTGTGTGTGTGTGTGTGTGTGTGTGTGTGTGTGTGTGTGTGTGTGTGTGTGTGTGTGTGTGTGTGTGTTGTGTGTGTTAGGATGGGTGAGTCAGTGGTGAGGGTAGAGGTGTGAGCGTGTGTGTATGTATGAAAGGCAGAGAGAGAGAGAGAGAGAGAGAGAGAGAGAGAGAGAGAGAGAGAGAGAGAGAGAGAGAGAGAGAGAGAGAGAGAGAGAGAGAGAGGGAGGGAGGGAGGGAGGGAAGAGAGTGTGTGAAAGACAGAGTCAGGGACAGAGTTAGAGAGACAGACAGACAGACAGACAGACAGACAGAGAGGGAGAGGGAGAGAGAGAGAGAGAGAGAGAGAGAGAGAGAGAGAGAGAGAGAGAGAGAGAGGAGAGAGAGAGAGTCCCCCCCTATACACATACATACATACATACATACATACATACATACATACATACATACATACATACATACATACATACATACATACATACATACATACATACATACACAGAAAAAAAAACACAAAAAAAACAAAGCACCAACACTGATGTTCAGAACTCTTCCTGTATGTCAAAGTGATTAAAGCTTAGAGGCTGTGTGACTGTGACTGTGACTGTGTGTGTGTCGGCTACTTAACTTAGTCTTCTGGTACCACTGGGAAATTCCTTGATGAGTATTGGACTTTTTTGTAAAAAGGTGGGGTCTTTTTTAAAGAGCATCGAGTGTGAAATGGTACCTAATTTATTATTTTTCGTTTGAGGTGTGAAGGCGGGGGGGGGGGGGCAGAGGGGTTGGGGTTCTTTCCTGAGAGAGAGAGAGAGGAGAGAGAGAGGGGAGAGAGGAGAGAGAGAGAAGAGAGAGAGAGAGAGAGAGAGAGAGAGAGAGAGAGAGAGAGAGAGAGAGAGAGAGAGAGTAGAGTGAGAGAGACAGAGACAGAGAGAGACAGAGACAATGACAATGACAATGACAATGACAATTGATTTTAATGTGCAAGCTTTACAGCCCATTCACATAGGGAAGGAATCAAATAAAACAATCAAAATCGAACCATAAACAATTTACATCAAACCATCGCGATTGGAAACCATATCTCGGAAATGTTCAATAGTTGTATCATCATCACACCCCAAGGAAACAGTACTAAACACACTGTCATCATGATCATCCCTGGTCTATCATTAATTGTGTGGCAGAGATGTGTGTTGTGCTATGGATCTGTCAAAACTTTTTTCGCTCACAGCCGTTTAGCTGAATTTAATGTCCATCTTTCTTCTTCGCTTTCGAACTGTCACTGACTCTGCCCATGTTCCGATCTAATTGTTCTAAACGTTTCCAGATTTTCCGGAAATATTCATCTGACAGAGGGGCGGCTTGGGATGGTTCGGTAGATGAAGTTACGCTGTCTTCTTTTTCAGTGCTCCAGTCCTCTGTCCCGTCTTCCTCTGTCCCGTCTGCTTCTGTCCCGTCTGCCTCTGTCCCGTCTCCCGCCAGTGTCACACACGATGTGGCGGGGTTGTCATCGCATTCCTCAGAACCACTGTCGTCCCTTTCACCACCATCACCACCATCGCTGTGTTCGTAACACTCCGCAGTCTGTCCATCCAGCGTGAATTCACTGTAGGGCACTGTCACAGACTGGGGGTTGACGTCAGCCAGTGTTGTCAGAAAGGGGTGGGCAGAACGCATTGCACGTGCAGTCTGGCCTTCACAACAAGGACTGTCAATAGGCTTGGCCAACATGTCAGGGGTAGTGGCATTTTCTTCTGTATACATTATACTTGGAGGCGTTGGGAGAAACAGGCCAGATGGAGACGAAATATTTACATCTTGTCTTTGCATTCGAGTAGAATTGTAAGTCTCTATTCTCCTTTTGTCCCTGGCCACTTGTGCTGCGCTTTTCTTCCTGTACATGGCACTGTCATTTTGAACTGAATGACTGTGTGTTACTGGGGGTTGACAGGTTGTTGTTGATAGGCGCAGAACAACCACAGTTTGTCTCTCCCTACCGTCAATTTTAAATGACGAAAGGCACATATCTTGTAGAAGGGCATTCAGAATATGCTCCAGACGCGAAGGCAAACCTACCACTGGCATACTGTCCTCTGTTTTGTACAAAACCCCACAAATTTATAAACGCAGTTTTGAAATTCCGTCCTGCTGGTAGCCAAGCAAGGGAAGTCACTCCCGAGAGAGACAGAGAAAGACACAGAGAGACAGAGAGAGAGAGGAAAAACAATCAATCAATAAACAACCCCCCCCCCCCAAAAAAAAACACAACAACAACAACAAAACCACCGAAAACCTCAACACCCAACCACACACGCAAAAAAGTAAAAAACAAACAAACCACCCTTAAAAAACAACAACAATAACAAAAAAAAACCCACACAAGCAAAGTACGAACGCAAAATAATGTCCACTATCTCTTCCGCCCCCCCCCCCCCCCCCCCTCTGCCTCCCCCCCCCCCCCCCGGGCAACAAAGCACTCAGGGGGAGACAGACAGACAGACAGCTAAAGTCCTGTTACGTCCAAGGACCATTTCTCTCAGGACCACTTTCTTTTCAGAGCAGACTGAATCTTCAGGGAGCAGAGAAAAGTGTGACAAAGGTACGCTGATGTTGTTTTTTTCTTTCCAGACAGACAGACAGACAGACAGACAGTGACAGAAACAGAGGGGCAGAGAGACAGACAAACGTCTGGCCGGCCAGAGAAAAAAAAAAGAGAGAGAGGAGAGAGAGAGAGAGAGAGAGAGAGAGAGAGAGAGAGAGAGAGAGAGAGAGAGAGAGAGAGAGAGAGAGAGAGAGAGAGAGAGAGACAGACAGACAGACAGACAGACAGACAGACAGACAGACAGACAGACAGACAGACAGACAGACAGACAGACAGTGACAGAAATAGAGGGGCAGAGAGACAGACAAACGGCTGACCGGCCAAAAAAGAGAGAGAGAGAGAGAGAGAGAGAGAGAGAGAGAGAGAGAGAGAGAGAGAGAGAGAGAGAGAGAGAGAGAGAGAGAGAGAGAGAGAGAGAGAGAGAGAGAGAGAGAGAGAGAGAGAGAGAGAGAGAGAAGAGAGAGAGAGAGCAGACAGACAGACAGACAGACAGACAGACAGACAGACAGACAGACAGACAGACAGACAGACAGACAGACCATTTGGGTGGGCAGCACGAACTGCCTCTAGACCTACTATGATCCATGCCTTAGCTGGGACTGTCAACTTTTTCAAGATCTCAAAGGAAATGACACACGAAGTGTCTAGATCCCTACGCCTTCCTTTATACCATCAAAATTTTCTAAACATTTCTAAATTTTAATACACTCTAAAAAATATTTTATGAACCAAATCAAATACCGCCAAAAAAGCTAATATTCCAGATTTTTGCCGACTTAAAACAAATAAACTCTTCTTGTTCTTCTTGTTCTTGTTCTTGTTCTTCTCCTTCTTCTTTTCCTTTTTCTTCTCCTCCTTCTCCTTTTTCTTCTCCTCCTCCTCCTCTACCTCCTTCTTTATTTTCTTCTTCTCTGACATAACTTATGTCTCACACTACCATTAAATAGACGTAAAATCGGAGACACACACACGCACTTCGTTCCTGTCTTTGTGTCTATTTGTCTTCATAGTAGTAACTTGTCTAGATCATTGTCTGCTATGTAAAGTACCAATACCCATTAAAGGTAAGGAAAAAAAAATCTCATCTCTTTGAGTGGACTTACATTAAAAGAGGCCTACTCTTTTTTTCTTCTTTTTTTTTATTACAGGAGACAGACCTATGAGAACAATACGTGGATCTTACTGAGTCAGCAAGTGTGGAGAGGTAAGTTTTTTTTTTCTGATTCAGTTCGAAAAAATAAGTGGTTTGTGAAATGGGAGGGCCAGCCAGTGCATTGTAGACTAGTGCTCAAGTACTCGGGGACGGGATAGCTCAGTGATCAGAGCACTCGCTTTCCCCGAGCTTAACGTTAAGCAGTATCCAGCGTGGTTACCATGTGGAATGTTCTGACCGTTTGCGCACCTTGGCTTTGGTACAGCTCCCCCCATCCCCCCCCCCCCCCAGTTCACCCTGATGTCAATGGGTACCTAACCTTTTTTAAGGTTAGGGAAGGTGACAGCAAGGGAGAGAGAAGATGGGCGCCGCCTTCAATATGCTAGCCCCTAGAGAAGCTGATATCTCTGCCTAGAGAAGCTGATGTCTCTGACGCCTTGCTCCCCAACGACTGAATAGGTTACGGAGATGCCTTTACCTTTCCCTCTAGTGTTCATTGGATTATTAGTACACTTAGCATGTGTTGTTGTTGAGGGTGATCCAGTAACAGATTTTTTTTTTCATTCCTTGGCTAAAGCTCCAACATTTACCATTGATAAGATTTTGCGTTTGGGATAGTTTTTTTTTGCCCACCATCATGGTAGCTGCATGTTGACTTCGGGTATAGTGTCTAAACACGTCATCTCTGTGCATTAAAAAAATTTTGTCATCTGTTCCTACCGGTGCGGAATAACTTCTCTTCGAAGTGTGGTACAGGTTTTAAAGTGTGCACAAAATATTCTGCATGCGCTCGCACGAGGGGTTTTTTGCTTTACAGTCTCATTTCACGGAGTTTTGGAGGAGTTGAGTTACTACTAATGGTCACTTCACTCCACCACAATACCATCATTCTCCAGAAACAAGCAATCAGCTTTCAAAACTCACAACCCTCAAAGCCAAAAAATCGAATTCCCAGGAGACGGATTGTACTGGGGGAGCCCCTGCTGGTCCATAATAGCAGCAGAGCGCAGTTACAGCATCAGGGTGATCAGGTTTCACGCAATGTTGCTCAGCTTGTGGAGTCCCTCCAGTCTGCCAGGCTGGCACAGTGCCAGGGTCCTGTGCTGTTGCCTCGTGTCACTTGCTGGTCAACCACCTATCCCACTTTAGTGGACAAA
>CM060322.1:31773981-31781481 GCA_030674155.1 Stramonita haemastoma
TGTGTATGTGCGTGCTGTGCGTGTGTGTATGTGTGTAGTGTGTGTGTGTGTGTGTGTGTGTGTGTGTGTGTGTGTGTGTGTGTGTGTGTGTGTGTGTGTGTGTGTGTGTGTAAGGTGCATCTGTCTTTGTCCGGTATCCCAGTAATTTTCTTTTGTTCTTTTTCTTTAACGTGTTCAAGGATGTAGGCGCGTGATTTAATTAACATGAATTTTTTAAAGAAACTCCCACGAGAGGGTGTTGTGAATGGTGAATACTTCAGAGTAGAGATTGTGGTTTTGCTTCTTGTTGTTGTTGTTTTTTTGTTTAGTTAGGGGTTGTTGTTGTTGTTGTTTGCTTTTACCTTAGAGGTCAGTACCTTGTAAACTTTTTAAAGTTTGTGGCTTACTGATGTTTCACAATACTCTCTATTTTGGTTTCTAATTATGTCTTTGCTCTCATGTTTTTTGTTAAATGGCGCTTTTTAACACTACACTTTGTTTTATGTTCTTTACCTTTTCTTTGGGACTCGTCTTTTTTATCTGCTTGTTTGTTGCTTAATAGTAATACTGTGGTTTTTGCTTTTTGGATTTTCTTTTGTTTTGCGTTCCTCAGATAGATAGGTTAGTATGTGGGACTGGGGCAGCTATGGGCTACAGGTCTTTGGTTTAAATAAGTTTTATTCAGAATGAGAAGAAACATTGAAAACAAACAGCATTTTGGAATCAAAGCAACAGCAAGCTCGTAGTTTATGGTGTGCTCAATTAAACAATGAAAATTATCATGAGGACTGCTGAGCTGCAACGTGTGAGTCAAAAGAGAAAACATTACACAAGGAAACATATGAATTTGTAGAGTAAACACACAAAAAGTAGTGGGAATAGAAAAACCAGAGAAGAACAGAGGTGGAGACCAACTGAGGAAAATAACATTATCAAGGCTCAAAATACTGTTGGTCTGTTGAAACGATACCAGGTTCTAATCTACATAAGCAATGACAGTTATTGAATAAAATATCAGATCATCAATACCAAACAGAGCTATTCACTTTTTTTAAACTATTGCTTGCTTTGTTTTTTCAACAATTACACATACATCAGTGGGGATCAAAAAGAGTTAAATAAGAATACATCAAACCTGTACTGAGACAATCTGCTACAATCTCAAATTGGCTACGACCATACAACAAAAAAGTATTATAAAAACTGTTTTGAATCAGACATAAAATGATGGACAACCTCAACAAGAAAAACGTTTCTTTTCATACTGAGTTCAGGTCTTTCAAGGGTCAATAGAGCTTTTAAACCACTAAAGTGGGGTAGGTGGTTGACCAGCAAGTGACGTCACACGAGGCAACAGCACAGGACCCTGGCACTGTGCCAGCCTGGCAGACTGGAGGGACTCCACAAGTTGAGCAACATTGCGTGAAACCTGATCACCCTGATGCTGTAACTGCGCTCTGCTGCTATTATGGACCAGCAGGGGCTCCCCCAGTACAATCCGTCTCCTGGGAATTCGATTTTTTGGCTTTTGAGGGTTGTGAGTTTTGAAAGCTGATTGCTTGTTTCTGGAGAATGATGGTATTGAGGTGGAGTGAAGTGACCATTAGTAGTAACTCAACTCCTCCAAAACTCCGTGAAATGAGACTGTAAAGCAAAAAAACCTCTCGTGCGAGCGCATGCAGAATATTTTGTGCACACTTTAAAACCTGTACCACACTTCGAAGAGAAGTTATTCGGCACCGGTAGGAACAGATGACAAAATTTTAAAAATGCACAGAGATGACGTGTTTAGACACTATACCCGAAGTCAGCATGCAGCTACCTTGATGGTGGGCAAAAAAAAACTATCCCAACCGCAAAATCTTATCAATGGTAAATGTTGGAGCTTTAGCCAAGGAATGAAAAAAAATCTGTTACTGGATCACCCTCAACAAAAACACATGTTAAGTGTACTACTAACCCAATTAACACTAGAGGGAAAGGTAAAGGCATCTCCATAACCTATTCAGTCGTTGGGGAGCAAGGCGTCAGAGACATCAGCTTCTCTAGGGGCTAGCATATTGAGGGCGGCACCCATCTTCTCTCTCCCTTGCTGTCACCTTTCCTGATCTTAAAAAAGGTCAGGTACCCATTGACATCAGGGAGAACTGGGGGGGGGGAGGGGGGGGGGGGCTGTACCAAAGCCAAGGTGTGCAAATGGTCAGAATATTCCACTTGGAAACCACGCTGGATGCTGCTTAACGTTAGCTTGGGGAAAGCGAGTGCTCTGACCACTGAGCTATCCCGTCCCCGAGTACTTGAGCACTAGTCTACAATGCACTGGCTGGCCCTCCCATTTCACAAACCACTTATTTTTTCGAACTGAATCAGAAAAAAAACTTACCTCTCCACACTTGCTGACTCAGTAAGATCCACGTATTGTTCTCATAGGTCTGTCTCCTGTAATAAAAAAAGAAGAAAAAAAAGAGTAGGCCTCTTTTAATGTAAGTCCACTCAAAGAGATGAGAATTTTTTTCCTTACCTTTAATGGGTATTGGTACTTTACATAGCAGACAATGATCTAGACAAGTTACTACTATGAAGACAAATAGACACAAAGACAGGAACGAAGTGCGTGTGTGTGTCTCCGATTTTACGTCTATTTAATGGTAGTGTGAGACATAAGTTATGTCAGAGAAGAAGAAAACAAAGAAGGAGGTAGAGGAGGAGGAGAAGAAGAAAAAGGAGAAGGAGGAAAAGAAAAAGGAGAAGAAGGAGAAGAACAAGAACAAGAAGAAGAGTTTATTTGTTTTAAGTCGGCAACAATCTGGAATATTAGCTTTTTTGGCGGTATTTGGTTTGGTTCATAAAGTATTTTTAGAGTGTATTAAAATTTAGAAATGTTTAGAAAATTTTGATGGTATAAAGGAAGGCGTAGGGATCTAGACACTTCGTGTGTCATTTCCTTTGAGATCTTGAAAGAGTTGACAGTCCCAACTAAGGCATGGATCATAGTAGGTCTAGAGGCAGCAGTTCGTGCTGCCCACCTAAATGGTCTGTCTGTCTGTCTGTCTGTCTGTCTGTCTGTCTGTCTGTCTGTCTGTCTGTCTGTCTGTCTGTCTGTCTGTCTGTCTGTCTGTCTGTCTGTCTCTCTCTCTCTCTCTCTCTCTCTCTCTCTCTCTCCATCTCTCTCTCTCTCTCTCTCTCTCTCTCTCTCTCTCTCTCTCTCTCTCTCTCTCTCTCTCTCTCTCTCTCTCTCTCTCTCTCTCTCTCTCTCTCTCTCTCCTTCCTCCCTCCCTCCCTCCCTCCCTCTCTCTCTCTCTCTTTTTCTCTGGCCGGCCAGACGTTTGTCTGTCTCTCTGCCCCTCTGTTTCTGTCACTGTCTGTCTGTCTGTCTGTCTGTCTGTCTGTCTGTCTGTCTGTCTGTCTGTCTCTCTCTCTCTCTCTCTCTCTCTCTCTCTCTCTCTCTCTCTCTCTCTCCTCTCTCTCTCTCTCTCTCTCTCTCTCTCTCTCTCTCTTTTTTCTCTTGCCGGCCAGACGTTTGTCTGTCTCTCTGCCCCTCTGTTTCTGTCACTGTCTGTCTGTCTGTCTGTCTGTCTGTCTGTCTGTCTGTCTGGAAAGAAAAAACAACATCAGCGTACCTTTGTCACACTTTTCTCTGCTCCCTGAAGATTCAGTCTGCTCTGAAAAGAAAGTGGTCCTGAGAGAAATGGTCCTTGGACGTAACAGGACTTTAGCTGTCTGTCTGTCTGTCTCCCCCTGAGTGCTTTGTTGCCCGGGGGGGGGGGGGGGGGAGACAGAGGGGGGGGGGGGGCGGAGGAGATAGTGGACATTATTTTGCGTTCGTACTTTGCTTGTGTGTGGGGTTTTTTGTTATTGTTGTTGTTTTTTAAGGGTGGTTTGTTTGTTTTTTTACTTTTTTGCGTGTGTGGTTGCGTGTTGAAAATTTTCGGCGGTTTTGAGGTGGGGGTTTTTTGGGGGGGAGGTTGTTTATTGATTGATTGTTTTTTCCTCTCTCTCTCTGTGTCTCTATGTGTCTCTCTGTGTCTTTCTCTGTCTCTCTCTGTCTCTGTCTCTCTCTCACTCTCTCTCTCACTCTCTCTCTCTCCCCCTCCTCCCTCTCTCTCTCTCTCTCTCTCAGGAAAGAACCCCAACCCCTGTGCTCCCCCCCCCCTCCTCACACCTAAAAAAATAATAAATTAGGTACCATTTCACACTCGATGCTCTTTAAAAAAGACCCCACCTTTTTTACAAAAAAAGTCCACTACTCATCAAGAAATTTCCCAGTGGTACCAGAAGACTAAGTTAAGTAGCCGACACATACAGTCACAGTCACAGTCACAGTCACACAGCCTCTAAGCTTTAATCACTTTGACATACAGGAAGAGTTGTGAACATCAGTGTTGGTGCTTTGGTTTTTTTGTGTGTTTTTTCTGTGTATGTATGTATGTATGTGTATGTGTGGTGGGGGGGGGGGACTCTCTCTCTCTCTCTCTCTCTCTCTCTCTCTCTCTCTCTCTCTCTCTCTCTCTCTCTCCTCTCTCTCTCTCTCTCTCTCTCTCTCTCTCTCTCTCTCTTCTGTCTGTCTGTCTGTCTGTCTGTCTGTCTGTCTGTCTGTCTGTCTGTCTGTCTGTGTCTGTCTGTCTAACTCTGTCTCTGACTCTGTCTTTCACACACTCTCTTTCCTCCCTCCCTCCCTCCTTCCCCCCCCCCCCCCCTCTCCCCTCTCTCTCTCTTCATCATCACGCTTCACCTTACATCCCCACGACTCACACCTTACACCCACACACTGACTCACCCATCACAAACACACACACACACACACACACACACAAACACAAACACACACACACACACACACAACACACACACAACAACACACACACACACACACACACACACACACACACAAACACAAACACACACACACACACACACACAACACAAACACACACACACACACACACACAAACACACAACACACACACACATACCCCACACTACCACAACCCACACCCCACACACATCTCCAAATCACTCCCAACTACCCCCCACCCACCCACCCCACACACACACACACACACGCACATTAATACTGTAACCGACACCCCATCCCACCCCATCCTTACCCCCCACCCCCAACCCCTACCCCCCACCCCCAACCCCCTACACCCCCACCCCCACCCACCCCTCTCTCAATGGATCAGGTGTGTCAATCAATGTTCAGTTTAATGTGGTGAGAAAAGAGTAGTCTGGTACCGAGTCATTCAGCGTCGCCACGTTAGATTTCCAATTTTCAGAACAAGAAGGAGAAAGAAGAATATGATGAAAACCAGACTCTGCTGATAGTAGTGAAGCACAAAACAGCTGGGTCCAGCCAGCGACAGAGTTTGATTTTTTTTTTTTTTGTGAGCTGGTTACAGGTTGATAATAGTTATATATTATAAGAGCCTTAGGCTTAGAAATAGTTTATCGTCATTTTTTTTTCTTATATCAAACTGAATCAAGATTATTTATGTTGTGAAGTATGACACATACGTGCAAGTGTCGGTGTGAGTTTGGTTGGGTTGTTTGTTGTTGTTGTTAGGGGGGGTCGTGTTTTTTTTTTTTTACAATATTGTACAAGGTAGTGTTAACGAAAGTATAGACTGGAAAAAGTTTTTACAAGTTTTGATCGAGAAATTTTAACTTGGTTTTAAAGTGTCGTGGCAACTATTGCGCAATTGAATTTTTTTAATGCTGTGCTATTAAGTTTTTATGGGATTTTCCCCCACAGGAATTAACATCACTTCTGACTCCACCCACTTCAAATATCCCCCCCAAATTCCCTTGAATGAGACTACAAACCCAAACCCCGTGTACGAACACAGGCAGGAACATCTTGCGCACACGTTACAACCCGTTCCGCCTTTCGGATTAGTAGTAGGCCATTGCAAGCCAGTTAGAACGAATGACAGTTAAAATGATTTTTAAAAATATAAAGAAAAAAGAAATTCTTCATGCACACCGGTGTTGTGTGTAAGAACTATTCCCGAAGGCGGAATGCTGCTGAGTTAATGGTGGGTAAAACGATCACAAACGCAAAATGTCACAATAATTCATGAGCCTCGGAGCTCTAGCCTGGAAAAGGTTGTGGGGTTGTTTTTTTTAAAGAAAGGAAAGAAAATTGATTGCCATTCATTTTACGCTTATTTCATTTTTGGCACCGTGTCTTGCAATTTACAGCAAAAAAGGAGAAAACCCTCTGCAAGTGTGTTTGCTCTTTCAGACAGAATTGGCGCCATGTATATGTTTAACAGTAGGCAAAAAAAAAAGGTAGGAAGGAAGGAAGAAAGAAAGAAAGAAAGAAAGAAAGAAAGAAAGAAAGAAAGAAAGAAAAGAAAGAAAGAAGAAAGAAAGAAAGAAAGAAAGAAAGAAAGAAAGAAAGAAAGAGTAGGGGTGGTGGGGGGGGGGGAACGAAAGACAGACAAACAGACGGATCGACCGACCGACAGAGAGACAGAAAGACAGATAAAAAGACAGAGAAAGTGAAAAAGAGAGAAGGAAGGAAGGAAAGACGGAGCGAAGATGTAGAAAAGAGTAAACAAATTAATGAATGACGCAAAAAGTATTTTTTATATATAAAAAAGCTCGTAAAAAGTGCATATACAAGTGGGAAAAAAGCACATAGAATGTTTAAAAACACCGAAAACAGAAGAAAAAGGAAAAGAAAAGAAAGAAAAGAAAAGAAGGAAAAAGAAAAGACCGAAAGAAACAAGACCACAAAAAAGGGAAAAAAGGGAAATCAACTAAAAAATTTAAAACAACATAAGAAAAGAAAATGAAAAAAGACAAAACAAAACAAACAAAAATAAATAGAAAAAGAAAAACGATTGTCATAATTATACAACCACAAAAAAACGAAAGAAACTAAGAAAAAAATGAGGGAAAGAAAAAAAAAAAAAAAAACATATCACGAAAAAATAAAATCTCAGTAACAGTAGCACAACAATTACACCATGTAAGAACACAACAAGGACAGTGAGAACAGATGTTTGGCGTAGTGGTTAGAACATTGTGCTCGTGATCTGACAATAACTGACGTTTCTAGTTCAAGCCTCCACTGATGTGTCCGTTTGAAAAAGAAAACTGTTCCTCTTGAGTTAACTCCTGTACTGACCCTACTCCCCCATAAAGTAAGTAAGTCAATTTTTTTTTTTTTTTTTTAATTTTCATTCTTTTATTACGAAGATAATTGAAGAAGCAATCATGTGTTTTTCTACATCCAGTCCCTGCGTGTGTATGCAGTTTTGTTTTATTAATTTTGATAAGTCAGTCAGATATTAAGTTAGTAAGTAAGTTATTTAATAAGTCAGAGAGTGGACAGGCCTTGGGTAGAGCGATCTGCTACGGAGGGCGGAGGACCGTGGGGAGTGGAGGAAGCTGGCTGTAAAATCCTCAGTTGTGCCCCCACAGTCCGCGGGACTACGGTACAGGTGAAGGTGAAGGATGACGGAAGTTAGTATGTATGTCATGATGTAATTTGCAACTAATCTCTCTGCT
>CM060322.1:31786481-31788981 GCA_030674155.1 Stramonita haemastoma
GCTTTTTTTCATCCGGTCCCCATGTGTATGCAGTTTTGTAAATATTGTCATCTGTTCCCACTGGCACACGATGGCCTACTCTTACGAAAAGCGGAACAGGATTTAACGTGTGCGCAAGATGTTCTGCGTGCGTTCGCACACGGGACCTCGGTTTAAAGTCTCATCCGAAGGACACGCGTGCGCGCGCGCCAGTGAGTGTTTGTGTGTGTGAGTATGCTCGCATACGTACATACATGCACATGCCATAAATGGTGTGTGATCTGAAAACCTTGCTAGTGTGACACACCTAGCCTTTACACCACAGCGGAAAGAGTACAGACAAGACAGAGGCAGGCTGGCTAGCTGATGCTCTGTGCCCTATTATAACAGGACCCTGAAGGAAGGCATGGTATTTGCACTGACCTCTACACAACGCCAAAATAGTTTCTTCTGCCTGTGTAACTTTTCCTAATAACCCCTTCCCCCTCCTCCCTCCCCCGTCCCTGTACTTTTGTAGTTGTATTTGTTTCTGTACCAATTTGTGTTACGGTATATTTCTTTGCATGAAGTTCTGGCTGCTCTTCATGGGAAGAGGGTGTCGCCATAAGCACAGCGCCACCCTATTATTTCCTTTTCATTTTCTGTCTGTATGTACATTTTGTTTCTCTGTCAATGGATTTTCTTCTTTTAACAGATTTTTTTTTTGCAAGAGGCAGCTCTCTTGTTGCCTTGGCTTCTTTTACGTGCGCTCTTTGCTGGAAAGCTGAGGCATTTGGTTACTGTCTCATCCGAATGACTAGCACCCAGACAACCACTTACGGTGTAGCGGATGGGAGGGAAACGTTCAGAACCTTAAAAAAGGGTCATCAGTGGGATTAATTTTTTTAATAGTGTTTTTCGTTTTGGTATAAGGGCAGTATGGACTCTGTACGATTCACTATGTCTGTCAGGTATCAGCAGTCCCTTGACCTATAGGAGCTTCGGCTCGTGCAGCGCTTATTTATTTATTTATTTATTTATTTATTTATTTATTTATTTATTTATTTATTCAATCATTCTTTTATATCGAGGATAATGGAATAAGCACCCATATGGCCATGTGATTTTTTTTCATCCAGTCCCCGTGTGTATGCAGTTTTGTAAATATTGTCATCTGTTCCCGCCGGCACACAATGGCCTACTCTTACGAAAAGCGGAACAGGATTTTTAACGTGTGCGCAAGATGTTCTTCGGTGCTTGCGCGGGCCGTTCTCTCTCGTTGCTTCAACAAAATTGTACTATTTTTTAGGGTGGCCCGAGGTGCTGAAGTGGAACGACCTCCTGACCTTTGACCTTCTGTTCACAGTCCCTAAATTAGAGAGTACTTCCGCTGGGATTCTAATATAATTTCAACAGCAACAACAATGTCCCTTGACCAAGATGGTCATCTGCATCGGGTGGACATGCGGGATGCGTTGGGTATACGTGTGTGTGTCAGGTCAGGGGTACAGGTGGTAGCCGTGACTCTCTGACAGCAGGGACCTTCTTGGGTTGGTCAAGGCGGGGAGCACTGCACTGGTCCTCGCCAACACTAAACTCTCACCACTGGCTCCGGGACTTTTTCCAGGTAACCCCCTCTGGCTGGCAGAGGGGAGGAGGGAGGACGTTAGGAGAAAAGAAGGTGTGTGAAGAAGAACTAAAAAAAAAACAGATTTGTGAAGGAAAAGAACAGCAAAGAAGATTTGTGAACAATAGGAAGAAGAAGAACTGCAAAACAGATTTCTGAAAGAAGAACTACAAAGAAACAAAAACTACAAAGAAGGAGGATTTCGAGGAACATTTTCTAAGAAGAACTGCGAAGAAAACGACTTGTGAAGAGGAAATATTTCAAAGAAGAACAAGCATTATGATGAAGAAAAATCGTAAAGAAGAATTGTGAAAAAAGAAGAATTTTGAAAAAGAATTATGAAGAAGAAAAAGAAATGCGAAAAAAGAAAACAGATTTCGTAGAAGAATTTTTGAAGGAATATAAAAGAAGAAAAAGAATTGTGAAGAAACAGAAGAACGAAGAGGAGTTAGAATAAACAATAACTTCAAAGAAGAAGAATCGCAAAGAAGAAGAAGTAAAGAAAAGAATTACAAAGTAGAACTGACAAAGAAGGACAACTAATATAAGTAGATATCTTTGATTTCGGAATACATTTCTATAACCTCCCCCACGACTCGCAAGAGATCAGAAATAACTGTCAAATCTTTTAAGCTTGATGGATGAAAATCAGTTTTAACGACTATCGAGGTGAACAAAGAGAACCACATCAATAATTGTGATGGATAAGAATGAGGCCTAAACCTGTCAAAATATCGGAAGGTAATTGAATTAACCATAGCGCTACATGCAGAGGAATAAAGTATCGCTATAGATGTTGAGAAGGATAATCTTAACTGCAATAACTGTCTTAACTTTTTTTTTTAATCTTGTATAATCTCAGCAATTGTTGAGGAAAAAAATATATAGAGATATATATCGTTATTGCTTAAGATA
>CM060322.1:31793981-31801253 GCA_030674155.1 Stramonita haemastoma
GATCGCGAAGGAACTCAACAAAATATCATCACTATTCCTCTTCAAATAATATAAGATATAATTTCTAACAAGAAATCTCTTCTAGCTTGCGACTCTATAAAAGTTTGCGAGCTATTCAATACCATTTTTTAGAGTCAACACAAACCGCTATTTGCAGAACAATAATGACGCTATCACTTTTGAAATTTAAAGCCCTAAGGATAGCATGCATAGAATTCAGCAGAAAATAGCGAAGATCCTTTCTAGGGCTGTGGAGGCAGTGGGAGGAACACCCCAAGCTTCTGCGAGGTCTGGCACCAATGGGTCAGTGGTCTAGAGGTAACGCGCCGGCCTAGAAAGCGAAAAGTCCGGTCGGAAGTGTGCAGTGGTTTGATCCCCGTTTGGGTCCGAAACTTACCCCCTCCCCCCCGCTCCCCCCATGCATTAGACTATGAGTGTGATCTTGGTGCTAGTCTTTCGGATGAGACGATAAACCGAGTTCCTTTGTATTACATATAATTATATAGCGCACGTAAAAGAACCCATGGCAACAAGAGAGTTGACCTTAGCAAAATTCTGTAGAAAAAAAAGTCACTCTGATAAGGAAACATACACAGTTGCAGACAGGTAAAGAAAAAAATACGGTGGCGCTGCTCTTGTGGTTACGCGTTCTCCGCCATGGAGAGCAGCACGAAATTTTACGTAAGAAAATCTTTTAAGTCTTTCTGCAGTGGGGGGGGGGGGGGGGGGGGGGGGGGGGGGGGGGGGCAGGTGAATGAACCAAGAAGGGTGAAAATAGACAAGAAAGAGGCGACAAGAAGAAAAAGGACAAGGCAGAAACACAAAGACGGATAGAAAAGAAAAACATTTCTGGCACAAGACTTTCCAAAAAAGGTGGTGATGTTATTTAAATTGACAGGGCCCCCTGCGGCATGCTCAGGAGTTGGGTTGTTGTTTTTGGTTTTACTTTGTTTCACCTGTTGACAAAAAAACCCTGTCACATAAAACAGAGTTTAAACTCGCAAAGTTAGAAACTATGCCTATGAACTACTGTAAACACAAGGTTATTTTTCTGGACACATCATGACTTAATAGCCTTCGCTCGTGCGCAAACTAGGCATCACTTTTTTTTTCGTGATTTCTCTTTGCCGAAAACAGATAAGAATTTGTTGTGGAACTGGCAGGTCTGCACATTCCCTTTACCCATGGAGACACACACACACACACACATACATACATACATACATACAGACATACAGACATACAGACAGACTACGCACGCACGCACGCACGCACGCACATACATACATACATGCATGCATGCATGCATGCATACATACATACATACATACATACATACATACATACATACATACATACATACATACATACATACATACATACATACATACATACATACATACATACACAAACCCACAGATCAGAAAAGACAGACAGACACTCTTTTCTTTCCCTCTATAATATTAAGCTGTATCCATTTTCAAGCCATCGATCGATAAAATAAATAAAATAAAAGATTGGAAACAGGACTCGAGTGAGCGATCTCTTTGTTAACATAGGCTGTTTTGTTTAGGGATGAAGAAAATATCTTTGGGGGGTTGTTGTTTTCTTATTGCTTTATTGCTTGATCATTATCATTCTCTTTTTTGTCCTTAGTCTAATGTCCGTTAATTAATTAGTTTACTTCACTGCTTTGCTTTAAAAGTTCCAAGATAAAACAGCGCTCACTTCATCAGCAAGCATTTTCATGAGGCAAGGATGAAAATATACATTGCCCTTTTTTTTTTAATATGTTTAGTCTGTCTAACTGTCTGCCTGTCGTCTGTCTGCCTGCCTGTCGTCTGTCTGTCGGTCCGTCGTCGTCGTCAGTCGTCTGTCTGTCGGTCTGCCCTCTCGCTGTGTGTGGTTTTTTTATGTGTGTGTGTGTGGTGTGTGTTGGTGTCTGTGTGTGTGTCCGTGTATCGTGTGTCTCTGTGTCTCTGTCTTTTTTGTCTCCTCAATCTTTCCATTTCTGCCTGTATGTCTTCTGTCATTCTATGTCTGTCGTCTGCTTTCTTTCTTCCTGTCCCTCTCTCTCTCTCTCTCCTCCTCTCTCAACTTCTCTCTCCTTTCTCTCTCTCTCCATCTCTCTCTCTCTCTCTCTCCCTCTCTCTCTCTCTCTCCTCTCTCTCTCCTCTCTCTCTCTCGTCTCTCTCTCTGTCTTCTCTCTCATCTGTCCTCTCTCCTCTGTCTCTCTCTCTGTCTCTCCTCTCTGTCTCTCCCTGTCTCTCCCTGTCCTCTGTCTCTCTCTGTCTCTCTCTGTCTCTCTCTCTCTTCTCTCTCTCTGTCTCTCTCTCTGTCTCTCTCTCTGTCTCTCTCTCTGTCTCTCTCTCTCTCTCCTCTCTCTCTGCTCTGTCTCTTCTCTCCTCTCTGTCTCTCTCTCTCTGTCCTCATCTCGTCTCTCTCTCTGTCCTCTCTCTCGTCTCTCTCTCTGTCTCTGTCTCTGTCTCTGTCTCCTCTGTCTCTCTCTGTCCTCCTCTCCTCTCCTCTCTCTCTCTCTCCCTCCTTCTTCGTCTCCTCTCTCTCTCCTCTCTCCTCTCTCTCTGAGATAGCCTGGTGGTTAGGTGATGCACAAGGGCTCGTGATCTCCCATTGGGTTCGAATCTCGTTCAAGAGATTTTCCTCACAGTGAACTTCAGTACCGACTCCACTCCCCCACAAAAGTTTGGATGAGACTATAAACCGAGTCCCATGTGCGAATACACGCAGAACATCTGCGCACCGAACCGTTTTAAGCTCGTTTCGTTTTTCCGAAAAGAAGCCATTGTGTGCAGGTGGGAACGGATGAACAAAATTTACAAAACTGCATGCTTACTCGCATTGGGTTTAACAACGAAAGCACATGATGCTTACTCAATTATCCTCGAAATAAAATGATGAAATAAAATAAATGAAATAATTGAAAGTAAATATCTACTACCTACCTACCTACCTCCTCCCTCCCTCCCCTTGTATGTATGTATGTATTATGTATTATGATGTATTATGTATGTATGTAGTATGTATGAAATGTATGTATCTACATAATTATCTACCTACCTATCTATCTACCTCTTCTACCCTTCTATTCAATCTATCTACCTATCTTTCTATCGATCTATCCAATCTAATCAATGTTTTATCATTCTCATGCATATTCACTCAACTCTCTTTCTTTTCATCTTTAATACATTCCATGCAATCTCTTTCCTCTGTTATGTCACATTCTGTGATGTAGTCAAGTAGTTTTATTCACACGTCAAAATAAATAATCCCACAATTTCCTTGCGGAGGCACTTGTGTGCTCTCTTCCAACTTTAGCTGTAACTCTTTTTGCAAAGTTCTTAGGTAAAATAGTCTGCCTTTTTCCATCTTCGCAAACTTGATTTGCTAAAACTCCGTTAAACGAAGTATACATACATAGATACATATATAATACATAATACATAGATACATACATACATACATACAATACATACATAACATTACATACATACATACATACATACATACAATACATACATACACACAACACAACACTTATTTACTTACAGACAGACAGACAGACAAACAGACAGACAGACAACAACAGACATACATACATACATATATAAACATACATAGATACATTCATATACATATACATATATACATGGTTGTTTTTTTTATGCATACAAACACACATCACACACAACACCCCACACACACACAAATAAAAATAAATATATAATATATATATATAAATTATATAATATATATTATATATATATATATATGACCTTGCGACCTGCTGTGACGAGCTCACACCCCCGATATGGCCGTGGTGGTCGCGGGCTATAAACCACCATGATGGGATTAATGGTCTACCTGCTTTCAATTTGAACAGTTATATTAAATTAAGGTTGCGAACTGTATGAGAAGGTCAATCGAGGTTTTCGATCATATTTCCTGTCGTTGTTTCGATACAATACAACATACATACATACATACATACATACATACATACACACACCACACACTTTATACTTACAGACAGACAGACAGACAGACAGACCAGACAAAGACAGACACACAGACATACAACAGACAAACATACATCATACATAATTACATACAAGATACATTAATATACATAAACAAATATACATGTAATTTTTTTATGCTCCCCACACCCACACACACACACACACACACACACACACACACACACACACACACATAAAATATATAAATAATATATTATAAATATATAATAAATATAAAAATATAATATAAATATATATTATATAATATATATAAAAACCGGGGTTTCGACCTCTGTGACGACCACACCCCCAAGGCCTTGGGCGCTGGCTAAAAACCACGAGGGAGGGGTTTTTCTACCTGCTTTTAATTTGAAATTATTTAAATTAAGGTTGTGACTTTAAAAGGAAACAGGTTTTTTTATCAAATTTTCCCGTCTTTTTTTCGATCTTGCTGTTTTTTCTGTTTTGCTTTGTTGTTTTTTTTTACTGCATTTTTTGGGGTGGGGGGGGTGATGGGGGGTTCCCCCCTCATCACTTCTTTTTTTTTCTTCCTTTCTTCCTTTTTCTTCTTCTTCTTCTTCTTTTCTTCTTCTTTTCTTCTTCATCGTCTTCTCGCGTCTTTTCCCCTTTTCTTTTTTTCTTCTTCACCCTTTTTCTTTCTTCTTCTTCCCCTTTTTTTTCTTCTTCTTTTTTTTCGTCTTCTCTTTTCGTCGCGTCTTCCCTTCTTTTTCCTTTTTTTTTCTTCTTCTCTTCTTTTTTTTCTTCTTCTTCTTTTTTTTCCCTTTGTCGTCCGTCGTCGTCGTCCGTCGTCTCGTTTTCTTTTCTTTTCTTTTTTTTCTTCTTTTCCTTTTTCTTCTTTTTCTTTTTCTTCTTCTTTTCTTCTTCTTCTTCTCTTCTTCTTCTTCTTTTCTTCTTCCTTTTTTCTTCTTCTTCTTCTTCTTCTTCTTCTTTTTTTCTCTTCTCTTCTTTTTCTTCTTTTTCGTCTTTTCTTTTTTTTTCTTCTTTTTCCTTTTTTTCTTTTCTTCTTCTTCTTCTTTTTTTCTTCTTCTACTTTTTTCTTCTCTTCTTCCTTTTTTTTGTTTTGTTTTCTCTTTTTTTTTTCTTCCTTTGTAGTTTTTGCTTCCACTCTTGCCTCTGTTTTCTTCTCGTCTCTCTCTTTCTGCTCTTTGTCTCTCCTGTATTGTCTCATCTCTTTTCTCCCCCCTGTCTGTCCCTCTCTTTTTGTCTCCTCTACTCTGTCTCTTTTCTCTCCTCTTCCTCTCTCTCTCTCTCCTCTCTCTCCCTCCCTCTCTGTCCCCCCTCTCTCTGTCCCCCCTTTTCTGTCTGTCTGTCCTTCTCCTGTCTCTGTCTCTCTTTCTGTCGTCGTCTCTGTCTCCTTCTCTGTCCTTCTCTCTGTCTCTGCTCTCGTCTCGTCTCTTCTCTCCTCTCTTTTTCTCTCTCTCCTCTCTCTCTCTCTCCTCTCCCCAAAAACCCCAAAAACTCTAAAAATTCTACTCTTCCCCCCCTCCTCTCCCCCTCTCTTAATTCTAATTCAAATGCACTCTCTTTTTCTCTCTCTCTTCTCCCCCCTTTTTTTATTGCAATCCACTCGTATCCGTTCCTCTATCTTTTTGGATTTTTTATTAGTTACGTAGAGTGGGTTTTCTTTAGGCGTCAAAAAATAATACCAAAAAAACGTGTGATGGTTCAGTTTTTTTCAAAATTATTTAACTCTCTTTTGCAGAGTGTTTAATGACGCTTATGCTTTTTTTTATCTTTTTAAATTCACGTTTCAACCTCTTTTTGAGATCAAAATTTTGGTATGGCAACTGGTTTCTACGCCTGTTTTAACAGAAAATGTTAGAATCAATTTTTACAATTAAAAAGGAAAAATTTTCGGGGAAATGCAAGTGTTTAAGCCAAGTTTTGTTGTTTGGGGGTTTTTTTTTTTTTTCGTCTTTTTTTTTACTTTTTTCTTGTTTTCTTGATCTTTTTTTGTTGTTTTTTCTTCTTCTTTTCTTTTTGTTCTTGTTCTTGTTTTGTTCCCTTTTCTTCTTGTTTTCTTTTCTCTTGTTCTTCTTGTTTTTTTCTTGTTCTTTTTTTTGTTTTTGTTGTTGTTTTTTCTTCTTCTTCTTCTTCTTTTCTTTTTCCCCTTTTTTCTTTTCCCCCTTCCTTTTTCTTCTTTTCCCCCTTTTTTTTTTTTTCGCTTTTCCCCAAACTCTTCCTATTTTTTTTGTCACAATTATTTTTCTTTTTCCCCCTTTTTACGGTTCTTTTCTTTAAAAAATTTTTTTTCCTCTTTTTTTTTTCGCGTTCTTTTTTCTTTTTTTGTCACAGTTCCCTTTTACTGGTTCATCTAATCCAAACCTTTAAAAAAATTTAAAACCAAACAAAAAAATTTACCATTTAAAAAAGCTCTTTTTAAAGGAATGCAAGTAAAAGCGAAAGTCGGGATGTATTTTGCTTTTATTCCTTTTCAATGTGAAAAACGGGGGCAGAACATCAAAGACAAATTTCCTTCACATGGGGACGGGGCTGCCAAAGGCTAAGACAGATCAACAGAGTTAAAGCGTCTTTAAAAAGCGACCTAGTGCTCGAAAATAAATGAATTTTTGATATTTGGGAACCCATCATGACAGCTTTCCCGAACTTAAAACCACAAGAATGGGAAAAAAAGAAAAGGAAATTCTTAAATTTATTTTTTAGCTTTTTTACCTAGACTTTTTTTTAAGTTTTTTTTATTTGTTGATTGCATGTACTATATTGTACTCAACCTTTGACATTTTAATTGTATTGAACGCATTTTTACAAAAGTTAATACAGTACAGAAAAAAACAGTACAGTACGTACAAAAACAGTACGTACAGTACACAGTACTAAGTACAATGTAGCTAGTATAGCATAAAAAAAGCATACGTAGGAACAAGAGGGAGGGAAAGATAAAGTACAAAAAAGTAAGCAGAGCAGAGCAAGCAAGTGCATGCATGCAGTGCTGAAAAATGGGGAAAACATGCATAACTTTCATAGCATTGTATCAATTATATTTCATTGTATTGTTTGTAAAATTTCATTGCATTGTATTGAATGTCATGTCTTGCAATGATTTATTGTACGTATCGTATACATGGAATGCTTCACCTTTCCCCCTCTTTTGACTTGATTGTACTATTTTATTGTAAAGTAGCTAAAACCGAAATTGTATCATGACATTCGGGACACTCTCGCCGCCAAAATTTCCCCAAGGGGATGC
>CM060322.1:31811208-31818708 GCA_030674155.1 Stramonita haemastoma
CATTCAGTTTTTGTTTTTTTTCTGCTTACAAGCATGTAAAACAACCAGCTGATCCATCTTCGCCTTTTATAGAGAGTATTGTATTTTTCATCAACGTTATTCCCTGAAGTACAAAATGGTACAAGAGGACGGATAAAGGAAAGGAAAGGAAAGGATTCCCTGAAGTTGGAATGCAGCTATCTTAATTCGCTGCTATCATATTTTGCTCAGGCACGTGCTGGGCATCACAGAGAAAGAGAGCGTTGAATCATGACGAACAGCGATTGTGAATTGAGTATTGGTGGTGGCGGTTTTTATGACGAACGCCATTCGTCAACAGTGCAGTAAAGAGGGTGATGCCAGTGGGCGACCCCCCCCCACCACCACTCAAACCATCACATTTGTAGAAATCCCACCATTTAGGGAAACTCGGGGCTCTAGCTGAGGAACGAAAAAAAAAAATCAGTGTGATATTAATTTTTGTTCTTAACAACTTTCATCAACATAAATCTATGCTGGTTTGTTTTTTCTTCCTCCATTATTAGTGACATAGTGTGCTAAAAAAAAACAACACCCTGACTTTCGTGATACTGTTTTGGGTTCTACTGTTTTGTTTTGTATTGTATTGTATTGTATAGTTTGTGTTGTATTGTGTTTGTTTTGTTTTTGTTATGTTTGTGTTGTAGTGTCTTAACTTGTCTTGTCTTGTATTGTACTAGTGTATTTTATTATACTGAATTGTATTGTATTCAACTATATTGTATTGTATTGTATTGTATTGTATACCATCTGAAGTCACAGCACAACTTTTCTGCGTGGAATTCGGGTTGTCTTAGCCGGGAAAAGCGCGTCGCCACAGGAGCAGCACAACTCTTTCAAACCCCCCCAATATAAGTGCTTTTGTATCCCTACCAGTGTTACTGTTTGAACAGAAATTTGTCAGCGACATGTCTTTTCTTGCTTGTGAGTTCCTTTACGTGCGCTAAAAGCATATTACCCTCGGCACCTTATGTCACGCTCCTTAAGGGAGTGTGAAGAAAACCCCACCCATACCCACTCTATCTAACTTCCCGACAACAACAAACGCAGAACACAGAGGAGAAATTTCCAATCTTTACTATTCAATTCTTGATGATAATGAAAATCAACAATCAAAAATAACAAGGCAAAACCAACGCACCCAAAATACACTTCCTCACACTCACACAAAAATCTTATATAGTAAACAACAACAAAAAATAACAATGCAAAAATCACACGCCAAAAAATGTACAAGTTTTCACACCCACACACCACCGCACTCTAATCTAAATATTATATATCAACTCTAATTTAAGGTCCTGTGTTTCTCACAAAACAGTTTTGAGTCCAAAAATGAATTAAGAAGAAACACAAAAAAAACCACACACCAAAAGAATCACTTTCCTGACAATACGATGTGAAGACGAAGCAGACGAAGAAGACGTGCTGAAGACAAGGTACAAAGTAGGACTTGATGACTGGAGGTCGACAGGAACTGGTGACGAACAGGAACTGGTGGTAACGGAAACCTGTAAAAGGCGATACTTAATAATCCTCCACATACACTGGTAACTAAAGTTATTTCTTGATTCTTTTTAGTTTGGCAAAATACCTGTCTCTCCACATTCAAGGATTCCACCTGGTACTCGGGAAAAATATATATATCTATGTACCTTAATCTAATCCACATTCAACACCTCATAATAGCTATTAACATCCAAATAGGTTTAATTCAAAAACATTCGAAAGACTCTGTCATAAAGCATATTTATAACAAAACAATATCAATCCATACTTACCATCAAACACACTCAATTGCACTGTATCGCACATAACTCAAAAATTTCCATATCAATTCCAACATTAAAAAATGCCGAGTACTACAAAACACAATGAAAACCCTTTCACACGAACCATTGATGTTTAAACAAAACAAAACAACAACACATAACTAAGGATAAATACCCCTACGTTCGCTATACACCAATACTAGTGTTACTTCACGAAAAATAAATAAAATTCAGAACAAAATGCTCATGATATGCTTATATTTCTTCAGTCGAAATGTTTAATTAACAACAAGAACCAATGTCCATTATCAGAACCAAAACGACGACACACCAAAACCACACGGAACCAGACATAACTACGACAAGTACAAACTCTCACCTGTCACTGGAACTAATATGGCGCACTCCTGCACCCCAACCGACGTGACTAGACGAACAAGTGACAAACAGTGACGAAGAACGAAGAACAAAGGCAGGAACTGGAGAGTGAAGCCTCCTACGAGGCGTAGGCTCTCTCCTGCTTCTCGAACGGAGCCAAAACTAGATCTACGTGGCGCCCAACAGCTAAAAAACTGGCACGGCGACCACGTCCTCCTGCTCAGCCTAAGCCTGCAGCCGCTCCGCTGATCTGACCGTTAGATCTACTCTCGCTGCGGAACTTCTCGAGAGATCTCGCCTAAGCCTAGATCTATACGAAGAGAAAAGGAAATGAACATAGACAGCTATACACACAGAAGTAAGTGCAGAAAATGCACGCACTGGACAACTAGCCACTATACGCGCAAAACGATCTATTAAAAAAAATATGCGAACCGTGACAATACCCCCCCTTAAATTCAAACCACCTGGTTTGAACTGTAACCAAGGCACGGTGCGCATAAGAAACAATGCACCACCATGAACAAAACCAACAATCCGGTGGCAAATGCCACGGCAAAAAAAAAAAAAAAAGTTAACACTGTGACAAGTGACTTGTCAACCAGACCTAATGAATATTGATTCCAGTGACAGGTTCCTCAACCTACTTCTGGCCTCCAAGTTAAACAAAGTCCCTACGAGAATAAACCATTCACAATACCAACCTACCAAAAATAAATGGGTTCAACTATCTCAAGAAAAACAATGGTAATAATTTAGTATCACAGATATATCCACACTCGCACACAAGGGAGCCACTTAAAAATCTGGTTCACTTACAAAAATACTTAAATTCCCAAACAAAAACAACGTCTAAGTACACTTTTCTAAAACATCTATGTCACCAACACATTCTACCACTACCCTGGGAAAATGGCCAAGGACATCTGCCCCAACACTTTCTCCACCAGGAATGGCTTGCGTTGCGTCTTTGAACGGTCGCACTTGCAGTGCCCTTCCTGTCAGTTCTCCACTGCTGGACTCGCCGCTTCTGGGAGGGTGGAGAATTGCGAGATTCCTTTGAATGATGGAATCTTTCCCCAGAGGGAACCCCAATGACCCTTCCCTTCATCTTCTGGCACATTTCACAAGATCGCACAAATTTTCTTATATCAGCGCATATCCCCGGCCAATAAAAATGGTGAAAAATTCTTTCACGCGTCTGGCTGACCCCTAGATGACCCGACATAGGAGCATCATGCCCAAGCTGCAGTACTGAAGAGCGGAGGTCCTTCGGTACACAGATCTGGGTGGAAGAGCCACAGTGATTTTTGAAGGCTCGAACCAATACCCCTTGCTCGTACCGGTACTCTACCTCGTCAGACCCTGTACTTTGAGTTATGCCTTTTCCGGCCAACTCCCTTGCCTTCTGCAAGCTGGGATCCTGGCTTTGTTTGCTTGCCAACACCTCATGAGTCACTTGCAATTCTAAGCCTGGGACAGCCAAAGGCGAATGAGGTTTGGATTTCTGAGTAGCCTGGGCCCTAGTTTCTACTGCTCCAACAATCTGGGGGTTTGCGTATACAGGTACTCTTGTGATTGTGCCATCAACTCCCCATGCTGAATTGCCAATGAGGACATCCATGACCGGTGCCTCCATTACGGCTACATCAAATTGGCCACAGATGAATGGGGACTGGAAGTCGACCCTGGCAATGGGTAGTACAGACGAGCATTTGGACTCAGCCAGCACAACCCGTATAGTAGCTCCGGTGAATGAGTGAGGGGAGACCAAATGACGAGCAATCACAATCATGTGAGCTCCAGTGTCTCGCAGTCCTTGCACAACCTGACCATTCACCTTTGCCTCGCAACGGGGAGTGTATGTTTTGGCTGCGCATGGAATGCACAAGGTAGGGGGAAGCCTCGAAGGTTGTTCCTCAGAATATTCTGGCCTAATCACTGCAGAGACTACTTTCAAGTGCCTGCACTCCTTAGCGACATGACCTGTCTTCCCACATCCGTAACAAAAAAGTGGCTGACGGCCCTCACCTCTGCTTGATCGCACTTTGGAATGACCCTCTCGGGTAGAACTACCTGCAGCCCCAGAAGTTGGCTGTGACTTAGTCTGGCCTGGCCTCAACTCGGAACTATCCTGAGTAGGTACCCTCTCGCTAATCACTGAATCGAACTGACCCTGCTCAATTCTCCTGTCTGAACCTCTTGAGGCCTTGAGCTCTGCCTCAGCTAACCTGCCTGCTCTTTTTGCGTTGGCAACTTTCGTTGCAATCCGAGCAACATCTTCAGCTCTACGAGGTTCCTCCTTCTGGACCTCAACAACTAGCTCAGGTGTCAGAGTTGACATGAGCTGTTCTTGCAGGAATAGGTCTTTAATGTCATGGACATTGTCTTCATCCCGGCTACTCGCCAGACACCAGCGAGAGAGACATGTCTTCAAACGGGAAAGAAATTGTTCGAATGTCTCTTCACTAGTCTTGCGCATGGATCGGAACTTTTTCCGATACGTATCCGCATCTAGGCGAAACACCCGCAAGAGAGTAGCCTTCAGGACATCGTACATCTGCACATCTTGGGGAGAGAGACTCAGACACACATCTCTAGCTCGACCCTGCAGTAATGTAAGCAGATGGGCTGCCCAAGTGTCCTGCTTCCACTTATTCAGTCCTGCAATTCTTTCGAAATGGGTCAGAAATGAATCAAGGTCATCTTTCCCATCGAAAGGTTGGATATTAAATTGCTGGGCGTTGCGGACTGAAATTTCTTCTTGTTTAAGCTCCAGCTTTCTTTCAAATCTTTGTCTTTCCTCCTCTTTGTCTGCCTCTCTGTAACTCCTCTCTTCCTCTCTTATGCGCCTCGACTCCTCCCGATCCTCAATCCACCTACGTCTGGCTTCTTCCTCCCTCTTTTCTTCTAAGCGTCTAGCTTCCTCTCTTTCTTCTAGACGCCTGGCTTCCTTCCTCTCCTCTAACCGCCTAGCCTCTTCTCTTTCTTCTTCTCTCAAGCGTCTAGCCTCTTCTTTGTCCACTGAATCTACAATAAAACGAGCGAGTACTTCCCCCGACAAGCCTAACTCCGAACCCAACCTGCGGAACTTGGCATAAGGATCCTCAGAAAAAAAAAAACTCACCTTTGGCCTCACTCGCAGGAGAGTCGGAGAAATCACCCTCTAGTTGCTCCTTTACCCAACCTGACAGCCTTTCTTTCTCAAAAGCTCCAGGAGAAGGAGACACCTCGTCCTTTTTCGAGCCTCGGGTCTTTGGCCCTGGAGTGGCTGGCGTACTTGCATTTCTGCGGGTCGACATTTTTTAGAACTTGGGGGGAAGACAAACACAATCACTCAGTTGGGATTAGCTGGCTTATAACTTGCTAGACTAAAAATCATAGAAAGAAGTAGTAACCAAAAAAAAGGTTTTACATCACAGGGTTTAAATCTCAAAGGCACTGATTTTTAAAAGATTAACCACTGTGACTGACTACACCCCATCAGAGGAAAAATAAATAAATAAATAAACCAATGACTTAGGGTTTAGAACAAACCAAGACGCAGGAGACAAAACACCCACCCCACAACCAACCTAACTATCCTAACAGTTTACCCCGCATCTCCACCATTGTCACGCTCCTTAAGGGAGTGTGAAGAAAACCCCACCCATACCCACTCTATCTAACTTCCCGACAACAACAAACGCAGAACACAGAGGAGAAATTTCCAATCTTTACTATTCAATTCTTGATGATAATGAAAATCAACAATCAAAAATAACAAGGCAAAACCAACGCACCCAAAATACACTTCCTCACACTCACACAAAAATCTTATATAGTAAACAACAACAAAAAATAACAATGCAAAAATCACACGCCAAAAAATGTACAAGTTTTCACACCCACACACCACCGCACTCTAATCTAAATATTATATATCAACTCTAATTTAAGGTCCTGTGTTTCTCACAAAACAGTTTTGAGTCCAAAAATGAATTAAGAAGAAACACAAAAAAAACCACACACCAAAAGAATCACTTTCCTGACAATACGATGTGAAGACGAAGCAGACGAAGAAGACGTGCTGAAGACAAGGTACAAAGTAGGACTTGATGACTGGAGGTCGACAGGAACTGGTGACGAACAGGAACTGGTGGTAACGGAAACCTGTAAAAGGCGATACTTAATAATCCTCCACATACACTGGTAACTAAAGTTATTTCTTGATTCTTTTTAGTTTGGCAAAATACCTGTCTCTCCACATTCAAGGATTCCACCTGGTACTCGGGAAAAATATATATATCTATGTACCTTAATCTAATCCACATTCAACACCTCATAATAGCTATTAACATCCAAATAGGTTTAATTCAAAAACATTCGAAAGACTCTGTCATAAAGCATATTTATAACAAAACAATATCAATCCATACTTACCATCAAACACACTCAATTGCACTGTATCGCACATAACTCAAAAATTTCCATATCAATTCCAACATTAAAAAATGCCGAGTACTACAAAACACAATGAAAACCCTTTCACACGAACCATTGATGTTTAAACAAAACAAAACAACAACACATAACTAAGGATAAATACCCCTACGTTCGCTATACACCAATACTAGTGTTACTTCACGAAAAATAAATAAAATTCAGAACAAAATGCTCATGATATGCTTATATTTCTTCAGTCGAAATGTTTAATTAACAACAAGAACCAATGTCCATTATCAGAACCAAAACGACGACACACCAAAACCACACGGAACCAGACATAACTACGACAAGTACAAACTCTCACCTGTCACTGGAACTAATATGGCGCACTCCTGCACCCCAACCGACGTGACTAGACGAACAAGTGACAAACAGTGACGAAGAACGAAGAACAAAGGCAGGAACTGGAGAGTGAAGCCTCCTACGAGGCGTAGGCTCTCTCCTGCTTCTCGAACGGAGCCAAAACTAGATCTACGTGGCGCCCAACAGCTAAAAAAACTGGCACGGCGACCACGTCCTCCTGCTCAGCCTAAGCCTGCAGCCGCTCCGCTGATCTGACCGTTAGATCTACTCTCGCTGCGGAACTTCTTGAGAGATCTCGCCTAAGCCTAGATCTATACGAAGAGAAAAGGAAATGAACATAGACAGCTATACACACAGAAGTAAGTGCAGAAAATGCACGCACTGGACAACTAGCCACTATACGCGCAAAACGATCTATTAAAAAAAATATGCGAACCGTGACACCTTAGTTTTAGCGTCTTAAACAACGTACAAGCATCCAGACCACTCACTCGCGGTCTAAGGAATTATGGGGAGGGGGAGTTTGGCCTAAAACAGGGAT
>CM060322.1:31823708-31826208 GCA_030674155.1 Stramonita haemastoma
CACACACAAACACACACAACACACACACAACACACACACACAGACACACACACAACACCACAGACCACACATACACACTCGCTTGCTCACACTCATCAGTCACTCAGTCACTCAGTCACTCACTCACATACACACACAAACACAAACACACACACACCCTCACACACAGATACCCCCCCCCCCCAATTTCTTGTTTTTTCACCTTGTTTTCCATTGCTATGAAAACACATTTCCCCATCATTGTAGAAATGCCGGGGACAGCAGTGCTGATCACTGCATGCATCTTGCTCCTTTCTTCACCTCTCAAGGGAAACACACTGACAGGGATTCTCTCACACAGGGACATCGGATTGAAGGGACCCTCTCCTCCCTCCCCCGCTTCTTCCACACCCAACACAAACACACAGACGCAGACAGACAGCACAGACAGACACAGAGACAGATACAGACAGACTGACAGACAGACAGACAGACAGACTCTCTCACCTCATACACAACACATACACACACAAACACACACACAGATATACACACAGACGGACACAGAGAATGCTACAGACAGACAAAAAGACAGACAGATACACACACATACACACTCTTACACTAACACACACACACACACACACACACGCCACACGCACACACATACACACACACACACACACACCACTCTCTTTTTTCTGACATACACACACACACACACACACACACACACACACACAACACACACACACAAACACACACACCACTCCTCACACACACATACACCCACCCACACACACACACACATTTCTTGTTTTTTCCCCCTTGTTTTCCATTGCTATGAAAACACATTTCCCCATCATTGTAGAAATGCCGGGGACAGCAGTGCTGATCACTGCATGCATCTTGCTCCTTTCTTCCCCTCTCAAGGGAAACACACTGACAGGGATTCTCTCACACAGGGACATCTGATTAACCCAGACACCCCCCTCCCCCTCCCCACACACACAAACACGCACGCAGACAGACAGACATATAGAAAGACAGACAGACAGACACAATCATATACACACATACAAACACATACACGCACGCGCGCGCGCACGCGCCACACACACACACACACACACACACACACAGCGCGTGCACGCGCCACACACACACCACTCACACCACACACACCTCACCACACACACACACACACACACACACACACACACACACACACCATCCCCTCACACACACACACACACACACACTTTCTTGATTTTTTCACCTTGTTTTCCATTGCTATGAAAACACCATTTCCCCATCATTGTAGAAATGCCTGGGACAGCAGTGCTGATCGCTGCATGCATCTTGCTCCTTTCTTCACCTCTCAAGGGAAACACACTGACAGGGATTCTCTCACACAGGGACATCTGATTAACCCAGACACCCCCCTCCCCCTCCCCACACACAAACACGCACGCAGACAGACAGACATATAGAAAGACAGACAGACAGACACAATCATATACACACATACAAACACATACACGCACGCGCGCGCGCACGCGCACACACCACACACACACACACACACACACACAAGCGCGTGCGCGCGCGCGCGACACACACACACACACACACACCACACACACACACACACACACACACACACACACACACACAATTTCTTGTTTTTTCCCCCTTATTTTCCATTGCTATGAAAACGCATTCCCCATCATTGTGGAAATGCCGGGGACAGCAGTGCTGATCACTGCATGCATCTTGCTCCTTTCTTCACCTCTCAAGGGAAACACACTGACAGGGATTCTCTCACACAGGGACATCGGATTGAAGGGACCCCCTCTCCTCCCTCCCCCCGCTTCTTCCACACCCAACACAAACACACAGACGCAGACAGACAGACAGACAGACAGACAGACACAGAGACAGATACAGACCGACAAAACACACAGACAGACACAGATACAGACAGACAGACGGACAGAGAAACACACACACAGACGTAACAGACAGACAGACACAGAGACAGATACAGACCGACAAACACACAGACAGACAGACACAGATACAGACAGACAGATGGACAGACAAACACACACACACACTGACATACAGCACTCACTCACGCACAGACAAAACAGACACATACATATCCGAGACACCTCTCCCCCCCACACATACACATACACATTCACACAGACACAGACAAACACAGACAGAACACACACAAGTCAGACTTACACACACACAGTCAGACTTACACCTTACACACTTGCACACACAACACCACACACACACACCACACACAACACACACACCAACACACACATCCCTGACATACACCACTCACGCATGCACAGCAAAACAGAAAATATGCGCAGAACCCCCTCCCCCACCCCCCCCACCCCCACCCACACACACACACTTCACACACAAAGACATTCACACACACAGACACAGACAACAGACACGGACACAGACACAGACACGGACACAGACACACACA
>CM060322.1:31838708-31843708 GCA_030674155.1 Stramonita haemastoma
CGTCGCAGCTACAGATGAACGAATCTTGCCGCTAGACTTCTTTATATAGTTCCGTCACGGTGCCCAGACTTAGCCTGTGCAGAAATTGTATCCGCAGTCCGAAGCGTGTGTAATTACCGTAGAAATAAACTGATCAGAGAGAAAGATCAGCAACAGAAATAGCGAATTACCGAATTACCGAATTAGCGAGCGAGCGAATTAGCGAGCGAGCGAGCGAGCAAGCAGGCAAGCAAAGCAAGCAAGCAAGCGGGAGAGAGAGAGAGAGAAGAGAGAGAGAGAGAGAGGAGGAGAGAGAGAGAGAGAGAGAGAGAGAGAGAGAGGAGAGAGAGAGAGAGAGAGAGAGAGAGAGAGTGAGAGAGAGAGAGGAGTGAGAGAGAGAGAGAGAGAGAGAGAGAGAGAGAGGAGAGAGAGAGAGAGAAGAGAGAGAGAGAGAGAGAGAGAGAGAGAGAGAAGAGAGTGAGAGAGAGACAGACAGAGACAGACAGACAGACAGAGAGAGAGCAGAGAGAGACAGAGACAGACAGAAGAGAGAGAGAGACAGAGAGCAGAGAGAAGAGAGACGAGAGAGAAGAAGACAGAAGAGAGAGAGAGAGAGAGAGAGAGGAATGACGAATGACAATGGCAATAACAATAACAATAGTTTATTGTGATAAGCTTTACGCCCATTCACATGTGGACTGAGTGACAGGGACTGGGCACAAAACACAGAAATTGAAATGGAACACAGTGAATGATGGCCTAAATGAACATCATGATCATGGAAATCCACATCATGGGTTTGCAATAATTACAAAGCATAAATAGTATGGCTGAGACACAAATCATTATCTATTCATTGGATGCTCTGTTATGAAACTACTTCACACTGTTATCATTCAGTATATCACTGGATTCACTATGACACATCTCTGCAAGCAACACAAACTTGGCCAGCTGTTGTTATTTCTTTTAGTGCACTGGAAATATCATCCATTCTATGGCTAAAATGATCATCAAACTTCTTTATTCGGTCCAAAGTATCCCCAATCGTGATGACTTCTGTCTCAAACGATGGCCCTTCAAAAGATTCATTCGAATATTCTTTCCTCACTCTCCACACATTCAGAACCAGACACACTCACTTCTTCCTCACCATCCACTTTTTTTCTCTCGCACAACTCTTCTGCACTTACTTCTGCTTTACCATAAGTGTCATAGGTTTTTTCGTGATACTCCAGTGTCACTGTCTGTGTATCTGTAACACACTGTCGGCATATCAATGCCCACTGGCTGGCTCAGGAGACACAGGAAGGAAGACTGGCATGGCTCACACGAAAACATGTCGGAGTCAAGGCCCACATCTGAAATCTTCATTCTCAAGGTCAGCATAGTAACACACGCTAGGCAGGCGGAGTTGGCATAAACAGGATCGAGGGAGATAGTTCACGTGCTTGCTTTTCACGATTTGTGCAGAATATCTCGTCTCTTCGTCTATCACGGTTCTGTTGTGAAAGACATTTTTTTTTCTCTAGGTAGCATTGCTACTGTGTGTCTCAGGGGGCTGATCGAAGTTGTTGATGTAAAATCTAGAGCACAAAGTTTGACTGCCCCTACCATCAATTTTAAGGAAGACACCAGTCATTTGCTCAGAAAAACATTCAACATGTTCTAAGGCGTTGATGGAAGGTCCGTCCACAGGCATTTTGAACAATTGTACTGGATAAATAATTGTGATTTTGTTTATGAGCTCAAAGTGTTGCGTCTTGCTGGCTGCCAGGCAAGGGAAGTTACCCCAGAGAGAGATAGAGTAGAGAGATAGAGAGAGAGTAGAGTAGAGATAGATAGAAGATGGAGAGAGAGAGAGAGAGAGAGAGAGAGAGAGAGAGAGAGAGAGAGAGAGAGAGAGAGAGAGAGAAGAAGAGGAGCAGAGAGAAGAGCAAGAGACAAGAAAGAACAGTGACAGATAAGACAGAAGACACAGATAGACAAGACAACAAGACAGTGACAGACAGATGGACAGAGATATACAGACACACCAACCAACAAAAGGAAATGGAATCTAGATAAATGATATACGAGTGTTTTCCTGGACAACATATCCAAGACTCATTCCCATAGCGAGAAAAGGAGGGGACAGCAGCCACTCTTCTTTACCCCCTACCTACCCCCCGTGCTGCTCCCCCCCACCCCCCCCCACCCCTTACAGCCTAGTGCCTCTAACGACGCAGAAAAAATGCCCGTCCCGTCCCCAATATTTTAACCTTGTGACTGCCTGACTTTCTAAAGTGACTTACTACTGAAGGCTTACTGGGTATTTGGCAATTTGTAAGCAGCTTAGGAAGTGAGTTTCTTGGTGAAAAAACCCCAACAAACTATTATGAAGTTACTCAGTAAACTACGAAACACAATTCTCACAGGTTTGGCTTACAGCCAATGCATCATCTTTCGGATGAGAGGATAAAATGAGATGTTGCGTGCAACTGTTTTAAGCACAACACGTAAAAGAACCCACGGCAACAAGAGAGTTGTCCATGATCAAATTCTGTAGTAAAATAGCCGCTCTGACAAGGAAACAAACTGCACATGGTGATTTACCTCAGTTATAAACATTGATTTGTGGTGCTATTCTTGTAGTGGTGTAATTTCCTCCTGCAGAGGTAAAGGTAAAAAGGTAAAGGTGCCCCATAACCTAGGTGGTTGTAGGGGAGCGAGGCATCAGAGATCTCAGCTTCTCCACGGGCTAGCGTATTGAGGGCGGTGCCCATTATCTCTCCCTCGCTGCTTTACCTTCCCTGACCCTAAAGAGGGCAGGTACCCATTTACAGCTGGGTAAACTAGGGGGACTACACTGAACCCAAGGAGCGCAAAGGGTCACCCATCCAACTGGTAACCACGCTCGATGCTGCTTAACTTTGACACGGGGAAAGCGAGCGCTCTGACCACTTAGCTATGCAGCCCCTTTGGAGAGCAACCCGAATTTCTGGCAGAGAAATCTGCCGTGACTGAAAGTAGTATAGAACACAATAGTGAATGACGTGTCGCCTGCATGAGAATCATGATGTGTAAGTAAATGTCAACAGCATTGTCAGTAACTGATACAAACAAAGTGGCAAGGCATATAATTATCCAGATGTTGTTAGAGATGGAATAGGCTAGTGGTTAGAGCGCTGCATGTGCGAGTTGACGCATGGGATCGAGCCGAGGCATCCATTCAAGGGGATTTTTTCCCCTTAGATTTAACATCAGGCAGACCAAGGAAGAGATAGGGGAACAACATCAGCGAATGGACAGGCCTAGAACTCCATAAAACCCTGAGAAAGGCAGAACAGAGAGGGGAATGGAGGAAACTGGTCGTTTATCTTCAGGGATGTGTCCCCACAGTCGCCAGACTACTGGATGGATATATCGATAGATAGATAAATAAATAGATAGATAGATAAATAATAGATATATAGATATATATATATAATAATATATAATAGATATATAATATACATAGATAGATAGATAGATTGATTGATTGATTGATTAATTTAACATCAAAACTGACTCCGTTCTCCCTGAAAGTCCTTCAGTTTAGACAATAAACCCAGGTCCCATGTGATAATGCACACAGAACATCCTACACACTTGTTAAAACACGTTCTGCATTTCACAAGAGTAGGCCACTCGTGCCAGTAAAGAACGAATGACCAAAAAATACCTAGAAAACCCACAAGACACACTGGTATCGTGTTTAGACATCATCCCCAAAGACGGAATGCGGCTACCTTAATGGTGGGCAAAAACTGTCGCATACACAAAATCTCACCAGTGGTGAACCACGGAGCAGTAGCCAAGGAAGGAATTAGAAAAAAAAAGTTGTTATACTTCAAATGTTATGTTCAGACCTGTGGGTATGGCTTATTTGGCTGGTCCACTGGGTATGGCTTATTTGGCTGGTCCACTGGGTGTGGCTTATTTGGCTGGTCCACTGGGTATGGCTTTTTGGCTGGTCCACTGGGTGTGGCTTATTTGGCTGGTCCACTGGGTATGCTTATTTGGCTGGTCCACTGGGTGTGGCTTATTGGCTGGTCCACTGGAGTGGACTTATTTAGCTGGTCCACTGGGTTGTGAACTTGATTTGGCTGGTCCAGTGAGGTGTGATCTTATTTGGCTGGTCCATGTGGTGTGACTTATTTGGCTGGTCCACTGGGTGTGGCTTATTTGGCTGGTCCATGGGTGTGCTTATTTGGCTGGTCCACTGGGTGTGACTTATTTGGCTGGTCCACTGGTGTGACTTATTTGGCTGGTCCACTGGGTGTGACTTATTTGGCTGGTCCATAGGGTGTGACTTTTTGGCTGGTCCACTGAGTGTGACTTATTTGGCTGGTCATGGGTGTAGACTTATTTGGCTGGTCCATGGGTGACTTATTTGGCTGGTCCATGGGTGTGACTTATTTGGACATAACAGGTGTGACTATTAGAAAGTATCAGATACTGTGTGTATTTGGCAGTGGTCTTCGGTATCTGGACAAATGGTGTGAGTTTATTTTGGACCACAAGATGCAATCTAACTGAATCAAGGGTTCAGCTACTCTGACCGAAAGGTGAATCACTCGGACCATGGTGTGAGTTATTTGGCACAGTCACCTCTCTCTCTTTCTTCTCTCTCTTTCTTCTCCCCTCTCTTTTCTCTCTCTCTTTCTCCTCTCTCTCTCCCCTCCCCCTCTCTTTCTCTCTCTCTCTTTCTCTCTCTCCCCTCTACCCCTTCTCTCCTCTCTCTCTCCACCCCCTCTCTCTCTCTTTCTCTCTCTCTCCCTCTCCCCTCTCTCTCCCCCTCTCCTTTGTCCCTCTCTCTCTCTGCCTCTCTCTCCCCCCTCTCTCTCCCCCCCTCTCCCACCTCTCTCTTTATCTCTCCCTCTCTCTCCATCTCTTTCTCATTTCTCTCTCTCCATCTCTCTCTTTCCATCTCTCTCTCGCTCTCCCTCTCTCTCCCTTCTCTCTCTCCCCCCTCTCTCTCTCCCTGACTCTCTCCCTCT
>CM060322.1:31851208-31858708 GCA_030674155.1 Stramonita haemastoma
CTTCGCTGCTTTATCTTCCCTGAACCTAAAGAGGGTAGGTTCCCATTTACAACTGGGTGGACTAGGGGACTGTTCTAAATAAAGCCAAAGCGTGCAAACGATCACCGATCCAATTGGTAACCACGCTCGATGCTGCGTAACCTTAGCTTGGGGAAAGCAAGTGCTCTGACCACTCCGCTATCCCGTCCCCCATGTACCTGGGGACTCAAATTCAAATACTTTATTATCTCATAGAGAGGACTGGGTGTAAAAACAAAGCACACGAGTGCTTTGTCACTATCCTCAAAATACAAGAATTTGGAATACATTAATAAAACATGAAGATGTATGTCAAGTCCAGCATAGGTTTGTAATCTTACTCCACTCTCTTTGTTTTCATCTACAACATGAGATGGGTCACCCCCCCCCCCCCCTGTAAGTCTAGATTTTCTACTGATACCCTTCTTCCAGACTGCAGATTTTAGCCATTTTAGTGATTCAGTTATTGGGGCAGTGTCGCTTTTGTTTTATAGTTTTAGCTACTTCTGTTAGATTTTTTTTGTGTGCCTTGTGTTTTCCTTTAAGACTCCAGAATAAAGAAACAAAAGAAAAATAAAGAACAAAGAAGGACAGAAAGAAAGAGAGACAGGCAAAGAAGAAAGGAAGAAAGACAAAAACGCCCACAAGAAAGAGAGCAAGAGAGCAAGCTCGCAAGAAAAGACAAGAAAGAAAGAGTGAAAAGAAAAGAAAGAATTAGAGAAAAGAAAGAATAAAAGACAAAATAAAGAAAAGAAGGACAATGTCAAGAAACAAAAAAATGCGCAATGAAGGAAAAAATATCAAACTCAGTGTGGAACAACAAATACAAAACATCACCGAACAACCCCATGCAGTAAAAACATCCAGAAAGAAAGGACACAAATCAAGCCAGGACGCAAAATTCTCTCAACCCTCATAACCCACTGTCTCTTTACGTCATTAGCCAGCTAAGATCTTGACATAAATCTTCTCCACCAAGGTGTTGGTATACTACATTAAATTAAGATCTATGCTTAGGGCAATAGATCTTTACAACGTCACTACCCCCATCCCCATCTCCCCAACCTTCTTTCTTGTCTTCATTTCTTTATGATTTCTTCCCCCCCCCCCCCCCCCCCTGTAAGTGTTGCAGTTTTTCCCGCAGCCGTCTTCCAGTCTACCAACTTTAAGCCATTTTGACGCATCAGTTATGCTGGGGGTGTCAGGTTTGTTTTGAGCTACCTCCCCGTGTGTTATTTTGTACCCGGAGTTTCTGGGTTCCAAACGTCTGCCTTCAATGCAAAGCATACTTCTTAGCAAAGGAAGTTCTGTGAGCATACAGGTGAGGAATACTAGTGTTCACAAGAGAGAGAGAGAGAGAGAGAGAGAGAGAGAGAGAGAGAGAGAGAGAGAGAGAGAGAGAGAGAGAGAGAGAGAGAGAGAGAGAGAGACAGACAGACAGACAGACAGACAGACAGACAGACAGACAGACAGAAGACAGACAGACAGACAGACAGACAGACAGACAGACAGATTTTGATTTTGATTTGATTTATTCTTTTATATCGAGGATAATGGAATAAGCACTCTTGTGCTTTTTTTTTTTACATCCAGTCCCCGTATGTATGCAGTTTTGTAAATGTCATCTGTTACCACCGGCACACGATGGCCTACTCTTACGAAAAGCGGAACAGGATTTAACGTGTGCGCAAGAAGTTCTGCGTGTGTTCGCACACGGGGCCTCGGTTTAAAGTCTCATCTGAATGACTGTTGGGGAGAGTGGAGTCAGCACTGATGTTAACTCTAGGAAAAAAAATCTCCTCGACCGGAATCGAACCCGGGTCGTCAGATTGACGGCGCAATGTTCTGACCACTAGGCTATCCGTCCCCGAGAGAGAGAGAGAGAGAGAGAGAGAGAGAGAGAGAGAGAGAGAGGAGAGAGAGAGAGAGAGAGAGAGAGAGAGAGAGAGAGAGAGAGAGAGAGAGAGAGAGAGAGAGGAGAGAGAGAGAGACAGAGACAGAGACAGAGACAGAGACAGAGAGACAGGACAGACAGAGAGAGACAGAGAGAGACAGAGAGAGAGAAAGACAGACAGACAGAGAGAGACAATGAGAGAGAGACAGAGACATAGAGAGAGAGAGACAGAGAGAGAGAGGGGGGGGGGAAAGAGAGGGAGAGAGGCGCAACCCCCGTCCCCCACCTAAAATAGAATAACACAAACACACAAAACAATAAACCACAACAGGAAAAGAAAAAGAGAAGATTGGCAGTTTAATCCTTGACCTCACACAGCAAAAGGTCAAAGGGCACCAAGACCATTGATATGGTTTACAGCTCTCTGAGGCAGGGACATAAAAACAAGGCAACAAGAACGAAAACAAAACAAAAAGATGATAAAAAATAATCCTGGAATAAAATACAGCAGTAATTCTATATTCTCACATACGTTCTTTTGAGTACGATACTTGATCAGATGCAAATGCATTCTTCCATGTTGGTGTACGCGTTTGTTTGGGTGTGTGCGTTCCTGCGTGCATGTATGTATGTGTGTGTGTGTGTGTGTGTGTGTGTGTGTGTGTGTGTGTGTGTGTGTGTGTGTGTGTGTGTGTGTGTGTGTGTGTGAAAGTCAAAGTCAAAGTCAAAGTCAAAGTCAAAGTCAAATTTTTATTTACAGATGGTACATTGAGTAAGCAAAACAATTGCTTTTTTTCATCAAGCCATCTACAAAGAAAAGTATGTAAGAAAATGAAAAGAAAAATATCAACAATAATGACAACGACAATAATAACAGCAATAAAGAGGACTAAAATGATAATCACTGAAAACTAGCCAACTACACACATCTTAAGCAAAATTTTAGCATATCAATATTTAAAACATCTCAATATTCAAATGCATACATACTAATAAACACTTGTTATCGACCAATCACCCACCCATGCCTGCTATTATTTGTTAGATACACATGTGAAACATACACATGCACACACATGCACAAACACACACACTCACACACACACACACGCACACACCCACACCCAAACCCACCACCCACCCACCCACACACACACACTGCACAAACAGCATATACAAACATCATATATACATACAAACATACACATATGCGCGCGTAGGTGCACCGTTGCATTATTCTACACGAAGTCATTTAATTATATTACAACAAACTTACATTGAAAATCATAACAACAACAAAATATCAGTGAATAGCACAAAAGTACACAGTGGTGATAAGGTAAAACTTACAAGTCTTTTTCACTACTGTTATTCATGAGATAGTTTTTTAAGTGTTTTTTAAATGGGGTTTTGCTTGTAGTACTTTTTAGATCTACTGGGAGATTATTCCATAAATGGCTACCCGAATACAGAAAACTTGACTTGTAGAGGTCATTTCTGGGTCTTGGGAAACGTTAATAAATGATTATGCCTGTGCGGATTTATTTTGAAGGATTTTTTAATCTTAGGATTAGTGTGTGTGTGGTGTGTGTGAGAGAGTGAATGAGTGAGTGAGAGAATTGAGAGAGAGAGAGAGAGGAGAGAGGAGAGAGGAGAGAGAGAGAGAGAGAGAGGAGAGAGAGGGAGGGGGAGAGAGAGAGAGGCGAGAGAGAGAGAGAGGGGAGGGGGGGAGAGAGAGAGGAGAGAGAGAGAGAGAGAGAGAGAGAGAGAGAGAGAGGAGAGAGAGAGAGAGAGAGAGAGGGGGGGGAGGTGCATGTTTTCTTTTTTTTTCGGATAATAGAATAAGCGCTTATAATGCTTTTTTTTACATCCAGTCCACGCCAGTATCAGGAACTATATCCTGATATAAGAAAACATAGAATTTTGATGATTGTAAACAAGGTAAAAAACAATCTTCGTCATTTTAGTAATTTAAAAGGTACATACGTTTCACAAAAAACAAAAAATGCCCCATAGATATCTGAAATAAGACACTCCAGACAATACAAATAAACATACAGAAAGACAGACAGGCAGAAAGAAGGACAGAAAGACAGACAGACAGATAAACAAACAAAAAATTGAACAATATCCACTATCTCAGCAATAGCAAGCTGGTCTGTAGAGATCTTATCTAAACAAATGACTGGTGGCTGATGCTGCGGTCTATAATAATGTATATTCTCACAGATATCCCATTCTTATAGTGAACATTGTTGGAGCCCATTGTCTTCGCTAAGACCCCAAGGACAACCAAGATCTTTGCCCTATATAATTATGATCATTCTTTGCGTGTTCATGTTATTTGGTGTTTGTATATTTGTTCTTTTTGTGTTAAGGAATTGTGTTCTTTTTTTGTTTGTTCTTGTTTTGCTTGATTTGTTTTATTTTTGTTTAGGGGGAAATAGATTTTTATGTTTGTGTTTGGGTTGATTTTTTACTTTGTTTTTTTTTTGTTTTGTTTCTAGCCTCTTGAGTTGTCGGACTGCTGGTCTGGCCCGTATTGATGTATGATTCAAAAGCCTGGACACTACGAACGTTGGACAGAAACACAATGCACACAGCCGAAATGTACTTATACAAGCGACTTCTTAGAATGAAATGTTCAGACAGAAGAACGAATGAAAACATTGTTGATGAACTCTTAGTGCAAAGACAAAAATGTTGGCTGAAACTGATAAGTGCAGACTGAGATATATTGGTCATACAATCAAAAACACACAGAAAAAATCTAATTTTATAACGACAGTTCTCAAAGGTAAAGTTGAGGGCGGAAGGAAAAGAGGCAGACCACCAACATGTTACATTGCCAACATCACTGAGATCAGTGGTCTGGGAGGGCTGCAGGAGATCGTAGAACTCAGCAGAGACAGAGAAAGAGAAATATGGCGACCCCTGGTGACATTACATGGAGCTCTTACCTACGATAGTGGCGATGGAGACAGCTGTTGGGTTGGGTTTTCGTTTGATTTTTTTTTTTTGGGGGGGGGGGGGGGGAAGAGGGGATGATACCGTTGTTTTGGTTTGTTTTTGGTTTTGTACTAGTGTTTTTGTTGATGTTGTATATGTTCCCGTTGTTGTCTCTTGCTGCTTGAATTGTTAACATGTTCTGCTTAGTTTATACCTGCTTGTGTCAGACGAGTTCTTTATCTGTGTTTTGTTTGTGTTACGCTCTTTGATTTCTTTTTTGCATTCTTTGTTGTTTTTTTTCTTCCCGCCTTTCTCCATATTCTTTTTCTTTACTTTCTTTTTCCTTTCCTTCTTTTTTTCCTGCTTTCTTTCTTTTCTTTGTTTTTGGCCCTCCATTTTCTTCTTTTTATTACGTTGTCTGCATGCCAGATGAACCCCCCCAAAAAAAAACAACAACATGATAAACAACGTGTGCAATGAGTCTGCTCCCCCATCTCCCCCCCCCATCCCCTCCCCCGCCCCTCATTCCTTTTTTCTATGTAATCATGACTGACAAAGCATTCAGTAAAACAGTATAATCCAAATTTAGGAACACACCAACAAACACAAAAGCCATATTTAACCTTAGGATCAAACACCCCTCAGCTCATTCCCCTGTCTGTTTTTTTCATTTTGTCTGTCTGTCTGTCTGTCTGACTGTCTGTCAGTCTGTCCTTCTGTCTGTCTATCCTTTTGTCGTTCTCTATTTCATTCTGTCTGTCTGCCTGTCTGTCTGCCTACTTCTCTCTCTCTCTCTCTCTCTCTCTCTCTCTCTCTCTCTCTCTCTCTCTCTCTCTCTCTCTCTCTCTCTCTCTCTCTCTCTCTCTCTCTCTCTCTCTCCTCTCTGTGTCTTCACACACAAAAACACACAGGCGCGCGCGCGTGCGTGCGTGCGAATAAACACACATAAATCAATATAAATATTAGTGTGTTCAGTATATGTTCAGAGAAGAGAGGGCCTGGAATAATAAATGCGCACAACTACAGGCAAGAAATCCTCCTAATGATAGTCATGAAGCTAGCTCGCTGTTTCCTAGAAACGGTTTGACCATACACGCAAACTATCATTGCCTCTGCCCTTTATGAGTGACGGGGTAGCCTAGTGGTTAGAGAGTTGCGCATTGTGCTCGCGATCTACTGACTAGGGTTCAAACCCCATTCAATGAGATTTCTTTTCCCTACCTGGAGTTAACATCAGTGCTGGCTTCACTGCCATCAAAACTCCTTCGGAGGAGACTATAAACCGAAGTCCCGTGTACACATCACATCACATCACATCACACCACACATAAAGCATCTTACGCACACATTAAAACCTGTTCCGCCTTTTTGGAAGTGTATACCATTGTGTGTCGGTGGGAAGGGATGACAAAACTGTTAAAATTGCATACACACGGGGACTGGATGTAAAAAACACAACAAACATAAATGCTTGTTCCATCAGTCTCAAAATAAACGATTAAAAAGAAAGGAAATGTAAGCACAGTTTTTGCTAAGGCAAGTCAGGGCAAGCAAGTGATTTCTGGACTTTTTGGAGAAAGATGGATGGTCTATTTTTGTTTGTGTCTTGTTCGTGGCGTTTCTTGGTATGGTGGTGGAAGAAGAGGTATTGTGTGGTATGGTGTGGGGGTGTGGTTGTATAGTGTGGTGGTGTGGTGGTGTGGTGGTGTGGCGTGGGGTGTGTGGGGGCGTGGTGGGATGAGGGTTGGGGTGGTAGTGTCTGGTGTGGCTTTGTGTTGTGTAGTATGGTGGGAGGAGAGGTGTGGATTGAGGAGGGGTGTGATGTGGTGTAATGTGGTGGGGTGTGATGTGGTGTGGGTGGTGGGGTGTGATGTGGTGTGATGTGGTGTGATGTGGTGTGAGGTGGTGTGATGTGGTGTTGTGTGATGTGGTGTGCATGTAGTGTGGTGTGCATGTAGTGTGGTGTGATGTGGTGTGATGTGGTGTTGTGTGATGTGGTGTGGTGTGATGTGCATGTGGTGTGGTGTGATATAATGTGGTGGGGTGTGATGTGGTGTGCATGTAGTGTGGTGTGATGTGGTGGGGTGTGATGTGGTAGGGTGGGGTGTGATGTGGTGTTGTGTGATGTGGTGTGGTGTGGTGTGATGTGCATGTCGTGTGGTGTGCATGTAGTGTGGTGTGATGTGGTGGGGTGTGATGTGGTGTGTTGTGTTGTGTTGTGGTGTGGTGTGATGTGGTGTGGTGTGGTGTGATGCGAGGATGTAGGGGTGCAGAGGTGAGGTGGAGTGTGGTGTGGTGTGGTGTGGTGTGCTGCAGTTTGGTGGGAGCAGAGGTGTGGTGTGGTGGGGTAGAGTGGGGTGGGGTGGTGCGGGAGGGTGGTGTGGTGTGGTGTGGTGGGGTTGTGTGGCGTCGTGGGGGAGGGTGGGGTGGTAGTGCGTGGTGTGATGGGATGTGATGGGGTGGTGTGGTGTGGTGTAGGAGGGTTGTGTGGTGGGATGAGGGGTGGGGTGTTAGTGTGTGATGTGGTGTGATGTTGGGGTAAAGTTTGCCTTGTCTACCTGGCTGAGTCTCTTATAAATTGTACAGTTTTGTATTGTATTGTATTTGTTGTATTATGTCATTCCGTCCTGTGCTAGAAT
>CM060322.1:31863708-31866208 GCA_030674155.1 Stramonita haemastoma
AAGCTTTCGTTGTTTTTTACATCGTGATTATGTATTACACTGATATTTTCTCCAAAAAGTGTTTTTTTTACAGTATTTTCCGCCCCATGTCTTTCTAGTATTATCTGTCATTCTATTGTATGATTTCAGGCTGATTTTATTTGTTTTTGAGGAGGGAGTAGGAACAGAATCACCTAGTGGTTAGAGCGTTGTGGTCACAATCTAACGCTCCGGGTTCGAGCCACCACTGAGGCGCCCGTTCAAGGGGATTTTTTCCATGGAGTTAACATCAGTACCCACTCCACTCTCCCGAAAGACCTTCAGATGATATAGTTACCTGTGCACAAGGTGTTCTGCGTGCGTTGGCACACAGGACCTCGGTTTATAGTTTCATCCGAAGGACTTTTGGGGGAGTGAAGTCGGCACTGATTTTAATTCCAGAGGAAAAATCCTCTTGAACAAGATTCGAACCCGGGTCAGCAGATCACGGGCGCAAAGTACATCTCTCTAACCACCAGGCTATCCCGTCCCTGTGAGAGTTGTGTGTGTGTGTGTGTGTGTGTGTGTGTGTGTGTGTGTGTGTGTGTGTGTGTGTGTGTGTGTGTGTGTCTTTGTGTGTGTGCGCGCGCGCACGTATGCATGCATGTGTTTATGCGTGGGAGTGTTCGTGCGTGGATGCTTGCCTGCGGAAGTGTTCGTGTTTATATGTGAATACAGTCCGTTCATTTAAAAGACTAATACTGTCATCAGGAATCCCCATCCCACTCCCCCACAACAACAACAACAACACACACACACACACACTCCACCACCACCACCACAGCCACCACCACCACCACCACCACACACAAAACACACACACACACACACACACCACAAACACACACACACACACAACACACACACACACACACAAACACACAAACCACACACCACACACCCCCACACCACACACACACACACACACACACACACACACACACACACACACACACACACACACACACACACACACAACCACAACACACACACAAACCCCAACACACACACAACACACATACACACACACACAACCACCACACACACACACACACACACACACACACCACACACACACACACAACACACCACAACCACAACACACACACAACACACACACAGACACCCACCCACCCCACACACACACATACCACAACACAAACACACAAACACACAAACACACACACACACACACAACACACAACACACACACACCACACACTTTTTCCGCTCCCCTTCCCCCCCCCCCCCCCCCTCAGTGTACTTAATAGCTAGGAACGAGGGTGTACGCGGTCAGGAAATACGTCATCAAGCCAGGATCCTAACTGCCAATTATCGTGATGCAATTTTCCCTAATGACGTACTGACTGAGCCTGTTCCTTGCACCTTTTTTTTTCTTCTCCTCTTTTTTTCCTGGAAGGCGAAAAACATCCCCGGTTTGCGTGGATTGGAAAATACTTGTGACTGTACCAGGGAAAATCTTAAGACAGTGGATTGGAAAATACAGCTGTACCTGGGAAAATCTTAAAACAGTGGATTGGGAAATACAGCTGTACCAGGGAAAATCTTAAGACAGTGGATTGGAAAATACAGCTGTACCTGGGAAAATCTTAAAACAGTGGATTGGGAAATACAGCTGTACCAGGGAAAATCTTAAGACAAATCTTCCCAAGTGTTTGAAAGAAATCTGCCACAAAGGCGGGTTGTGTTATTTGGAATTCTCAATTTTTTTTTTTTTTGCTTGGTGTGGTTGCAGAAACGGAAACGTATTTTTTTCACGAAGAGATCGAAGAACTGTGGCCTGCTGTGTGAATTGTGTACATGTTGAGGTGTGTTTTTTTTTTCCCAGTGATGTGGGTCTTGCTATGAGTTTTGATTGAAAACAATAACAGTAACAGCAATAACAGTACACAAGGCGGAAAAGCAGATGTGTTTCCGTGATAGAGAAACCAATAAAATATCAAAATCGTAATAAAACCCCTCAAAATAGCAATACAATAATAATATAGGGAGTGACAGTAGCATTGACATTATTAATAACAGCATCGTCTTGTTGTCTTCAACAACATCTAGACTATTTACAAACACGAGGCACAAGCAGCAGCTGCAGCAACAACAGCAGCAACAACAACAACGGCAGAAACAGCAACACTAGCATAAAAAAACAAAACGTAGCAGGCGCCAAAAACAACGTGTGCCTACAATACCAACACCCCCCTCCCCCTCTCCCCCCCACTCCAATACAATACCTTTGCTGATATTGTCACAAGAACAGAGAGACAGTGATAGTAGCAATAGCATTCATATCAAGAACAGTGTCGTCGTTCGCTGTTGTCGTCATCATCGTCAGCTAAATCATTGATCATACTTGTAAACAAACCAACAGCATCTGTAGTAGAAGTGATAATAATAATATTATTAGCAAGAGCAGCGAGAGAGCGTTAGAACAACAAGGACTGGGGAAAACCCCACTAGTAATTAT
>CM060322.1:31871208-31873708 GCA_030674155.1 Stramonita haemastoma
GTGCTTATCCCATTATCCTCGATATAAAAGAATAAAGAAATGAATAAATAAATCAATAAGACTAAGACAGCAAGTATTGTTGTTTGTCATGAATATGAACAAAAGTGCGTTGTGCTACCCGTTAAGCATGTGAACTACTCATCTGTAGCCCTTCAGGGATAGGCAACACACACTTTCTAATCAAAACAAACGAATTACACACTGGAGCAAACATTTTACATTGATAATGTAATGCGATGTAATGGGATGTAATGGAATGGTAATGGAAACGGAATGAAATGGGTCGAAGCGGTATGGAATGAAAAAGAAAGTTATTAAGTGTTTTACTTAAAGACTGCCTCCCCCCCCTCCTCCCCCCGGCGGGTGTGAAGTTTAAACGTGTATGTAGATGAGCAACACACCAGATAAACTATATCATTAGTGACATAACCCCCCCCCCCAAATCATGATCCAAATGCTACTAAAATAATTATTATGTGTTGCAACGCTATGTGCAGATATTCAATAGGCTGCGATCTGTGTATGTCTGTCTGTCTGACTGACTGTCTGTCGGTCCCTCTATCTCCCTCTCTCTCTTTATCTCTGTCTGTCTGTCTGTCTGTCTGTCTGTCTGTCTGTCTGTGTCTCTGCCTCTGTGCCTGTCTGTCTGTCAGTGTCTTTGTATATCTCTCTATATAATTATATACATATAAATATATGACACAAACATATATATATATATATTCTGGAACCCTGAGTGGTATTACATTAAAAAAAAAACAATAACAATGTCAGCTTATTAGCTGATATATATTTACGTGTGTGTGTATAATCTGATAACAAAGGTTCGAGCCACCACCTAGACACTCATTTAAGGAATCTTTTGCAAAGGAATCAACCACCATATCGACTCTACTTTTCCTAGAGTCCTTCCCATGCCATTATCAACCAAGGTCCCATGTAAAAACATGCACAGAGCACCTCACACACACACACACACACACATCAAAACAGGTGTCTTTCCAAAGAGTAGGCTTGTGCATGCTGGTATGGCTGGGTGACAATATCTTTAAAAAAAAATACATGCATGCACAATGGTATCTTGTTTAGACATCCTCCCTAAAGTTGGACTACAGCTACCCAAAGCTGGACAAACAAAAGGTCACATACGCAAAAATCTCACCATTTCTGAAACCTCAAGAGTTCTAGATGACAAACAACGAACACAATTTACAGCATGAAAAGACCAATCCCCCCCCCCAAAGAATCTTCTACTACAGTGTCAGTCAGTATAATTCATTCAAACAGGGGGAGGGAGGTCACCATGATTAATTAGGTTGGAGCTGTCAATCCCTGCTTTACACTGTGTAGGCCTCAATCCGATTTGCTAATAGCTTGGCGCTGCCAAGTAAAGCACCTCCAGCAAAGACAGGCAAAACATCATCCATCGCCGCTGGTAAACTGTAAAGCAAAAAATGTTAGGCAGAGTCGAGTCTGTTCAAGAATTGCTGAGTGCTCACAGAAAACACAGAGGAGCGGGAAAAAAATCTGGTGTGTGTTGTGTGTGTGTGTTGTTTGTGTTTGGTTTGTGTTTGTGTTTGTGTTTGTGTTGTGTTGTGTTGTGTTGTGTTGTGTTGTGTGTGTGTTTGTGTTGTGTGTGTGTGTGTGTGTGTGTGTTGTGTTGTGTGTGTGTGTGTGTTTGTGTGTGTGTGTGTGTTGTGTGTTGTGTTGTGTGTGTGTGTGTGTGTGTGTGTGTGTGTGTGTTGTGTTTGCGTGTGTGTATGTGTGCGTGCACGCATGTGTGTGTGCGTTTGTGAAGGATAAGGTTGGGGGTAGGGTGGTGCGTGTGTGTTTTGGAATGTATGTGGAGAGGTATGGGTGGTTCTTTTTTTTATTTTTAGTGATTTGTAGTGTGTGTGTGTGTGTGTGGTGAAGAGAGAGAGAGAGAGAGAGAGAGGAGAGAGAGAGAGAGAGAGAGAGAGAGAGAGAGGAGAGAGAGAGGAGAGAGAGAGAGAGAGAGAGAGAGGTGTGTCTGGAGGGATAGTTGGGTGGGTGATGTAAAATGGTAGGATTACTGCAAATTACAATGTTTATACATACAAAAAATAAAAGAACAGTGATGATCAAGACAACAATAACGAGGATAAGTTTTTCTGCGAGAACAGGAAATGATGGTAATGCCAATTTCGACTTCGATAACAGTGACCATGAACGCGGTGAAGATGGTAAAGAAGAGGAGGACAATGAAGCTGATGACAAAGACGACAACAACGATAGCGACAATGACAAACAACAACAACAACATAACAACCAACAAAGAGACAAACAATGATGAAAACGATATACCAGACAATGTTGACAAGGATGATAACACTACTAATATTAGATAAAGAAGATGATGACTAGCAAGGGACTAGTTCGCACTCTGTTACAGTGTATATTCTCTGCTAGCTAATAGTGTAGCCTTTTCTGCATGTTGTAGCATTCATTTTTGGCCTCAGGCTTTTTTTTAAAAACCAAC
>CM060322.1:31888708-31896208 GCA_030674155.1 Stramonita haemastoma
AACAAAACATCTTTGCAGAAAAAGAAAACAGGGATTTGATAGGTACTATACAGTCATTATAATTTAAAAAAAACGGTTAAGAGAAAATAAACCCTAAATTGAAATATTCATCTAATTAATTTTCAATACAAGCAAGGCTAGTTCAATGCCTTCTCATTTCTGTCTCTTTTCTTTATGTAGAAGAAGAAAAAGTTATGTAATTTTATGTCATCCATGATACAGAAGAGTTATCAGAGCACCCTTCTTGAGCCGTTTTTATGTCTAGCAGTATTTGTCACAAGTTTACTGTGACATTTTGAATGTGACCATGAAATCGTTTGTTTGTTTTTATCTTTACTTATGTATCTGTTTTTTTGTTTACCTTTTCCTTCTTAAGTCTTGTTCTTGTTAAGGTTATGTGGTAGCTATTTTGCAAGAACTGCAAGTGAAGTTAACTCAATGTTTTTTCTGTCTCTACTGGCTTTTTCTTCAGTTCATGTTTGTTCATATAAAATTGTCTTTTGCTTTTTCGTTTGTCCTTAAAAAGTTTAGTTTGTTTGTTCATGGACAATCAAATCTGAGTGTGTGGCGGAATAGCCTAGTGGTTAGAACATTGTATTCGCTATGGGATTACCCTGATCCTAAGTCATCATATTCTCCAGCATGCACAATCCTCTGACCATGATACTGGTATGGCCATCATCGAGATATTTATTCAAGGGGATTAGTTTCCTAAAGTTAACATCAATACGACTCCACTCCTTTGAAAGTCCTTCGATGACTATAAACAAAATGCAAATGCATACAGAAAATACAAATGCATGCAGAAAATCTTGCACACACTTTAAAACCCTTTTTCGTCTTTTACAAGAGTAAGCCATTCATACTGGTAAGAACAGACAACAAAGAAATAAACATGAATAAACAGCATTCACATTAGTGCCATATTTAGATACCATTCCCAAAAGTCAGAATATGACTATCTTAATGGTGGGCAAAAACGTTCGCACAGACCTTCGAGCTCTAGCCCAGGATCTGAAACAAAACTTCTTAGCCTTCACTGTCTATGGAAGGAATTTATTTTGTATGTATGACTGTGGAAGTGAACTGAAGTCTTGTTCTTTTCTTGTCTCTGAAGAGTTTCTGCTATGTCTTACTTCTTTCTTTGTCTCTACATCCATGTTGTTATGTTTGTGCATCTTGGCAGTTTTTCAGTCTTTGTTTTCGTAGCTGATTTTACTGTTTGTCTGTTTGTCGGTCAGTCAGTCTTTATCGTTTTGATATCTTGCTGTTAATCTATAGTAAAATTGTAAAATGCTGGGGACTGGTTGTAGAAAATGCTTAAAACAAAAAGCGCATATCAGCGCTTAATGGTTACTCTTAAGATAAAGAGCCTTGTCCTATTTTGCAATGCCTTATTTTGCCTTACCTTAAATTGCTTTTTTTAATCTTGCATTGCAGCTCTCTCTCTCTCTCTCTCTCTCTCTCTCTCTCTCTCTCCTCTCTCTCTCTCTCTCTCTCTCTCTCTCTTCTCTCTCTCTCTCTCTCTCTTTCTCTCTCTCTCTTTTTTCCACTCATTTTATATTCCTTTGTTTAATGAACCCCCCCTTTTCTCTCCAACACACACACACACACACATACACACACACACATACACACACACACACACACACACACACACACACACACACACACACACACACACACACACACACACACACACACAGAGAGATTTAAGCACTAGGTCTTCAAACACACATGCACTGAACAATTGGGGCATTGTATTCACCTCGTATCTTACAGACTGTGTCAAACTTTTTTTTTTCCGAAATAAGTTCATTCTTTTCAATTTGAATCTCAAAAAGAAAATCAAGAAATTATAAGCTGCTATCTTTCACATTTTGTTCTGTTTTATTTTTGTTGTGGGTATGGAAGCAAATGGGTGAGATATGGGGGAATAGTCAATGGCTTAGGAATGGATGCAGAGAATGAGCACAAATAGAATGAACTTTGCGTGTTGAGATCAGTCATATGATGCATACGTAGTGTATACACACCCCAGAGAAAGACACAGTGCCAACACCACACACACACACACAGCTGAAAGGCAAGGCCTCGCAAAGTAAACACTTTTGCTACAGTACGTATTCCCATGACACCATCCACCAAATAAGCCCAGGATGGGAGAAAGGGATGGAGGTCGAGGGGAGGGATTGGGTACAGAGAAAAGGGGGAGGGGGGAGGGGGAGAAGAGGGGCTGAGGTAGTGGATTGAGCATTGTGGTGGAAGTTGTTGAGTACATTCAATTTGTCTCTCTGTGACCACCGCTTGGGTTGGATGAGTCCGTCCTCTGACATTTTTTATGACTTCATCTTATCTGTATCTCAGAAGCACAAGAAAGGAAAGAGAAGTTTGGTGCAGTCCTGCTGAGATGTGATACTTGGGATGCATTGCAGAATATGTGGCACTGTAATTTGCTGCCTGGCTACAGGGAATATGTCTAATCTTCCTGAAGTCTGGAAAGGTGTGACGTCACAGACAGTATCTACATTCTCCCCTATCCACACAAAAGGGTAACTTCTGCACATTCAGAGATGTAGAGTTTGTGTATGTAAGTTTTTTTTAGTGGGTAAGTTTTTTTTAAAGCCATGTTGTTCTGTAAAAATAAGTGGATACTGCTTATGATGTGTAAATTCACATGAATTTCATGACTTGAGAAGGATAAAAAAAAATGTGCCTCACTATAACTTTTTAGTTTGGTTCTTTTTTTGCATGTGTAGGATAGCTCTTATAACACGGTGTCATAAAAACTTTTACTCTGCTTGGTGTAGCAAATGTACTAGTGCTTGTAACTTTCCACTCAAAGCAGCCAGTTATCAATCATATCATCCACCACCCATGACAAACCAAGCAGAGCATACTCACATCCCATCTTGCAGAATCACTGACGATGCTTTAAGAACTGTATGCTGTCAAGTGTCCATTTCGGCATATGATCGGAAGCGTGGTGATGTATGATTATTTGAAATAATATGATGATGTTGTGACGTACAGTAGTTGTAGTAGTTTATTTGAGTTTCGATTAAGGGCACTGGATATGTAGAAGAGATAGATGGGTTTGTTGATGCTATCTAACTCATAGTTCGACAACAGAGGCATTAATAGTCGTAGTAAGTGAATGTTGGATCAGATCAGTCACCATCTGTCGTCCACAGTAAAGGGTCTGCTCAAAATGTGTCCTTAGAAACGTAAAGGAAAAAATGCTCCCATAACCTGTGTGGTCACTGGGGAGTGAGGTGTCAGAGACCTCAGCTTCTTTAGGGACCAGCATTTTGAGAGTGGTGTCCATCTCTCCTTTGCTGCATCACCTTCCCTGACCCTAAAGAGGGCAGATGCACATTTACAGCTGGGTGATCTGGGGGAGTGGGGGGGCTACACTAAAGCCAAGGTGCATGAACAGTCACCCATCCAAGAGTTACATGGTTTCAGCGCTGCTTAACTTTAGCTGGGGAAAGCGAGTGCTCTGACCACTGAACTGTCCAATCTGGTGGCCTCACAATGGCTTAAAAGTGACAGACCTTTGTAAACTTAGCATTTGGTATTACAGAGCCCAGTCTGTAGTACGTCAAATCAGAATGATCAGAGAGGTACAGCTAAACAAGGAATAAAAAAACATGTTTGAAAGAAGAAGGAACAAAAGTCAATCGCAGGCATAAAAGACAAACCCCCAAAACAAGAAAACCAATAAGTACACCACGAAATAACTCATCCATTTTGTTTTAAATACAGATAGGATGACTCTCTCTCTCTCTCTCTCTCTCTCTCTCTCTCTCTCTCTCTCTCTCTCTCTCTCTCTCTCTCTCTCTCTCTCTCTCTCTCTCTCTCTCTCTCTCTCTCTCTCTCTTAGAAATAAAACAATTACCTTACTTAGGGTATTTCGTGACAGGGGACAATTACAAGAGCATCCTTCTTATGTACTTTTATGCATCTAAATGTTTTTCTTATATGTTCCCTGTGACACTTTGAATTTAACCATGAAACGTTTTGTTCTACTTTTCGTTACGTATTTATCTACCTATTTGTTTGTTTGCTTATTCATTTCAAAGATATTTTCCCAAAATGCCATTATAGATTTTTTGTTATTGTAAGAATTGACGTAAAACTAACGAAAAGTTTTTGTCGCTGAGATTTTTTTGCTCGGCATGTCTCTCCGTTCAATAGAAAGTAGCTATTCTTTTTCCCTCTGAAATGTTTTTGGTATGTCAGTGTGTCCATTTTGAGAAATGGATCTTGTCCTTTACGCTCTTCAAGATTTTTTTATGGTTTATGTTTGTATGAGTGAGCAGGTAAATGTAATTCTTTGTTGATTTTTTGTAACTGATGAGTTTTTGTTACGTTTAGAGCTCTTTCCAATGCAAAGTAAGGTTTATTTGTTTTAAAAAATCTCTTCTTTGGTATGTAAAAGTCCGTTGTTTTTGCTATGTGCTACGTGGGTTACAGTCTTTTTCTGTTTTTGCATCTCCTTTTACTTTCTGTTTCCGCTTCTTTCTCTTTTTCTCTTCTCGGGAGGTTTGAAATAATTTTGTTTTGTCATATTTATATATTGTCAAGTTTTGTCATATTTTGATAAAAAACAGCATTTCAATGATGTATTCTAGCAACCTCCATCCACCTCAGAATTTTTTTTTTTTAAGAACAAGGGGAAACTGTACTAAAGAAGACACAAATACAAAATAGTGTGATGATGTTCATTGTGATTGTTGTAAACGAAACACACCATCTATCCTGATTTCATCAGTCTTTTGAAGTTTTTTTCTTTCTTCTCAGAAGGTTTTAATCAACGCTGTTTTGTCATGTTTTTTGGTCATGTTTTCATTCAATACAAGTTAATTGTTTTATTCCAATTTGTTCAGATTTCATGATCTCGATATGCTGAAGACTGTAAAAAGCTTGTAAGTTGAATAAAGATAGCAACATACCATGACGTCAGTATCATCATGAGGTTTAGCATGAGGGAAAGTGTAGTCTGCATGAATTCTGCCACTTTTATTTTTTCTGTTATGCATACAATGCGCTTGATTAGAGAATATGAACTTTTAAAAACAAGAATGACATAATGTCAGAAATGAACAAAAAGGATCAAACGATATTTCATGTGATTTATTTCAGAAACGACAACAACATGCATGACACAAAGATAACACACAAAGTCCCAGAAAAAAATAATGCTAACTAAAAGTACAGCAACACGAGGAATGTGTATCAACTTCTCACCAGGAAATACATACATATGTATCAATTTCTCACCAGCAAATACATACATATGTATCAATTTCTCACCAGCAAATACATACATATGTATCAATTTCTCACCAAGGAAATACCCACACAAGATATCTACCACATCAAAGACACCCCCCTCCCCCCCCCCACACACACCCATAACGCTAATTTTGCCCACCTCAGCATTATACTGAACCAGGTTCGATTTCCCTGTCTGCCCCTCCAGTGAGTTCGGCCATTAGTTTTCCACACGGAGGCCAAGTGGAGGAAATGAGGCAGACACATGTCGATTTTCTCTTTAAGGACGGTCCTGACTCCCTCCCCTCCACACTGATCAGGACATGTGGGGTTGGGTGCCTTTCCTCTGACTTCCACTGCTGCCCACTGCTCCTCTCTAACTGAGGCTGAGGAAAATTGACTCTCCTCATTCCTCCTTCCTCCTTCCTCCTCCTCCTCTTCCTACAGTCAGGGGAACTAACCCTGTGGGCCATTAGCCTGTGACGGTTTGTGTATCTGACAAGGAACATATTGCAATATTCCTAATCCATGTACTGTTATTTTTTTTCCGGAAAATGAATACAAAATAAATCTATGAAATAGAAAAGGAAATATTCCTAGCTAACCAAGCTTTTTCTGTCGTTTTTTTTCCCTAATGACTGACGAGAGTGGTCTATGTGTGAATGTTGTTAAGCTTTTGAAGTTCTCATAAATCAAACACGGTTCAATCCTTGAATTCAGATTGCAGCTACCGTAATGTGGGAAAAAACGGTTGTATGTGCAGATTCTCACCATTGGAGAACCTGGAAGTTTTCGTCAAGGACAGAATAAAAAAAAAAACTAAACAAAACCATAAAAAACAAGCCCCCAAAATGTCTCAATTGTCTCACCTGTCGGCATCACTGGACGGGATAGCTAGTGGTCAGAACATTGCGCTCGCAATTTGACGACCCAGGTTTGATTCCTGTTTGAGGGTATTTTTCCCCTGGAGTTAACATCAGTACTGCCCCCAAAAGTCCTTCGGATGAGACTATAAACCGAGGCCCCGTGTGCGAGGGCACGCATAACATCTTGCGCACACGTTAAATCCGGTTCCGCTTTTCGTAAGGGTAGGCAATTGTGTGCCGGTGGGAACAGATGACAAGATTGACAAAACTGCATACACACAGGGACTGGATGTAAAAAAAAAAGCGCATGAGTGCTTATTCCATTATCGTCGAAATAAAATAAATAAATAAAATCAAATCACCTAGTTCGGTGTTAGCTGCTGCGCCTAATGATAATGACATAATCACCCTTCCCCATTTGCTCCTGTCTTCACTGGCCCTGCTGACTTCATGGATTCTTATGCCACAGGATTATGTGATGTTGCCAATGAGAGAAACAACAACAACAAAAACCCCTAATGGTCAATAAACATTAGGCAGTCTTTTTTTTTTTTTTTTTTTAAAGAATCATCCATGAATTATATGGACAGCATCTCCATGGAAAAAAATCTCTGGCTCATCAACTGTGATAATAACACACAGCGTTCAGTAGACGTAGTAGACAACTGAGAAAGGAAGGTGGCAGGATGGTTAAGACGTTCGCCTGCCAACAAGTAAACCGTGAGTTTCTAGGTTCGTACCCAGCCTCGCCCTTTCTTTCCAGTTTGACGAAAAAATTGAACTGAATGTCAAAGTCATTCGGATGAGACTATAAACCGAGGCCCCGTGTGCGAACACACGCAGAACATCTTGCGCACACGTTAAAACCCCGTTCCGCCGTTTGGAAGAGCAGGCCATCGTGTGCCGGTAGGAGCGGATGACAAAATTATTTTTTAAAAAACCCAGCATGCACACAGGTGTCGTGTTTAGACACCATCCCTGAGGAAAAAAAGAAAATGATGGGTAGGCGCTGCACTTGTGGCGACGCGCTCTCCCCGGGAGAGCAGCCCGAATTTCACGCAGAGAAATCTGCTGTGACAGTGGTATAAAAAAAAAAAAAAATAAATAAAGTGTGTGGGGTGAGACCGTGCACTGATCGGTCTCTCCCTCCCTCCCTTCCTCTTTGGTGGCCAATAGGTGGTAGCTAGGGAATCAGTCAGTGTGGGCCTGAGCCTGAGAGAGTGAAGGGGATAATGCTTTGAAAGTCAGGCATGTTCTCCACATCTCAAGGTAAATTAGGGTGTTGGTGGGGAAAAGACAGTATCAGTTTGGAGTTCTGTCTGTTTGCATGTGTGTCTGTGTGTCTGTGTGTCTG
>CM060322.1:31901208-31903708 GCA_030674155.1 Stramonita haemastoma
AGAGAGGCGCCCGTTTTAGGGGAATTTCCCCCTGGAGTTACTAACATCAGTACTGACTCCACTCCCCGAAAAAAATAATTTCAGATGAGACTATAAACCGAGGCCCTGTGTACAGAACACACACGCAGAACATCTTGCACACACGTTACAAACCCGTTCCGCCTTTCGGATGAGTAGGCCATTTCGTACCCTGTAAGAACAGGTAACACTTTCTTTTTTTAATTAGAAAGTCCATGCACATAATGTCATGTTTAGACACCATTCCTAAAGGCATAATGCGGGTACTTAATGGTGGGTAAAAAAAACAAACAATCAAACAAAACCAAACAAAACAAATACGGCAGCATACGAAAAAATCTCACTTAATCAGTTTAACTTCCTTCCACTAGTTTGTGATATTGGATGGGAAAGTGTGTGTGGGTGAGTAGGTGGGTTGGGGAGGAGAGGGGTGGTGTACACATGAATGAATATCCACATTAAACAACTATAAGAAACAACAAAAAAAACATAAAAAAAATGTTGAAGACAAAAAGCCCCCCCCACCCCCACCCCCCCACCCCAAACCAACCACTTAAACACTTACTTTGCAATTAATGTAACTAGCAAACATCATCACACAATAAGAATCTGCTTAAAGACTAACATTGCAATTAATAAAACTTGTAAACCACCATTGTACTAAAAGAAATCTGATAATGGAACTATGACTTAATAACAGCACAATTTCTTTCAATACTGATCATGGAACGTCTTTTAGAATTTGCTCTAAGGAACAACCAGTACTCCTTTCTGATTGTGCTCCAGTCACTTCTCAGGGTGTTCAGAAATAAAAGAAAGAACACACAGACACACAGACACACACCCAGACACACACACACACACACACACACACACACACACACACACACACACACACACACACACACACACACGGTGGGAACAAATGACATTTACAAAACTGCATACACACGGGGACTGGATGTAAAAAGGCACAAGAGTGCTTATTCCATTATCCTCGATAACCCCCCCCCACACACACACACACACACACATACACACACCCATACACACACACACACACACACACACCCATACACACACCCACACACACACACACACACACACACACACACACACACACACACAACACAAGACACACGCACACTCATACCCCACACACACATACACATACACACACACACAAACACAAACACACACACACACACACACACACACACACACACACACACACACACACACACACACACACACACGGAGAGAGACAGGAGAGATGATGTCCATCAGCTGTAAGGCTCCAGTTTCCTGTGCGCGTGTGTGGTCAGTCTGAAGACACACTGATCCCAGCTGAGGTCAGAGAGTCTAAGATAACAGACAGGCTTTGTTTGCACTGACCAACCAGAACTACCAGTGATTTGGTGGAAGCGGGTTAGGGAGGGACTGATGAATAATTAGGCCTAGTCATTGTGGAAAAGGGGGCAGGGTTGGTGGTGATGGTGGGGTGAGGATAATTACGTTGAAAGAATCCTCAAAGATCTTTTTCCTTATTTCTTGAAGCCAAGTAGGACAGTGTGTGTGGAGAGTAATTATTGTTTTTGGTCGTGAGTGATTTTGGTTAAGATCTTTGCAGTTTTTGGTGGGAATTTTGGTTTGGGTTTGGTTTCTGTTTGGTCTCATTCTTCCTTTCCTTTTTTTATTTATTTTATTCATATCCCTCATACTTATGTACGTGCGTGCACGCACACACACTCACGTTTGCACGCGCGCAAGCAGACACACACACACACACACACACACACGCACATACACGCTTGCACGCACGCAAGCACACACACACATACACGCACGCACACATACATACATGCGCGCGCACGCGCGCGCGCACAAACACGCACGCGCACAAACACGCACGCACACACGCACAAATAGACACACACAAACACAAACACACACAAACACACACACACACACACACACAAAACACATATATACACACACCAACACACATCTCCTCCTCTCTCTCTCTCTCTCTCTCTCTCTCTCTCTCTCTCTCTCTCTCTCTCTCTCTCTCTCTCTCTCTCTCTCTCTCTCAAGCAAACATTCCTGACCTCATACACACATACATGCATACCATCACAGGTATACATGCACTTGTAACAGATCACAAAGTTAACAAAACCGAATGCATACGAAGACTTGGATGTTAAAAAAGGCATACAAGTCCTTATTCCATTATCACTGAAATAAATGAATAAACAAAATAATGTGACCTGTGACGCATGTGTGCTTTTGGCACAATCAACAGGACCTTAAGGAAAGGGGGGGGGGAGGGGGGAGGGAAGGGGAAGGGGGGTAGGGGGGCACGGAATCAACAAAAGCTTACTGGAAGGTGAATGACCCATGGGCCGAGAATATATGCTATGAAAATAATGATAATAAAAAAAAGAAATAAACCAACCCACTGGCCATTTTTGTGGAGCAT
>CM060322.1:31911208-31916208 GCA_030674155.1 Stramonita haemastoma
GCAACAACATATACCAAGTACTAAAACCAACAAGACAAAGAAAATGAAAAAGAAAATGGAGAAGAAGAAGAAGAAGAAGAAGAAGAAGAAGATGAAGAAGAAGAAGAAGAAGAAGAGAAGAAGAAGAAGAAGAAGAAGAAGAAGAAGAAGAAGAAGAAGAAGAAGAAGAAGAAGAAGAAGAAGAACAAGAACAAGAAGAAGAAGATCAACAACAACAACAACTACAACAACTTCACCAACAACAAACTGAGTAAGTGATTGATTGATTGATTGATTGATTGATTGATTGATTGATTGATTGAGTGAGTGAGTGAGTGAGTGAGTGAGTGAGTGAGTGAGTGAGACATACAGAGGGACAGGCAGACATAGTGACCTACACACAGATAGACAGGCAGACAGGCAGACAGACATACAGACAGACAGCCACAGACAGACAGGCTTTCAAAACACACTGACACACATACAGAAACAAAGAGACAGATTAAGAGAAACAGACACACTTGCAGACAAAACAGACAGGTATCAGACATGACACAGATACTCCCAGACAGACAGCTAAATCTCCAGTAAGGATATACAAAAAAACCACAGCGTCAAAAAAGAAAACGCACAAGAAGCATAACTGTAAAGTGATGCAGGTAGATAAGACAGGAACGTGAAGTGACTGACAGAAAAAATTAAATAGAAGGTAGAGACGAAAACCAAGACATCTAAAACAAAGTAGAAGTCAGAGAAGTGAAGTGGAGTAGCATATCGAAGACAATGTGGAAAGCACAGGCTTAGTGACATATCAAACAGAAATGTGGAAGGCAGTTACATAGAGTGACATCAAAAATAATGTGGCAGTCAGAAACATAAAAATAACATAATAATAAAAAAGAATGTAAAATATAGAGACGTAATCTGATCCACCACAAACAATGTACAGGCTAAAATAAAAACCTTCTTAAGCAATCTACAGGCTGCAAAAAAAAAATATACACCACACACGATCTACAGGCTGCAACAAAAATCTTTATATATATAACAAACAATATACAGGCTAAAACAAAACCTTTATAACCACAAATCACAAATAATATAAAGGGTGAAACAAAAATCTGATACATCACAAACAATGTAACGGCTGCAGCAAAACCTTTCATACATCACAAACAATCTACAGGCTGCAACATAAACCTTGATACATCACAAACAGAGGCATGCAACAAGCCTAAAAATACCATATCAAAATCGACAGGCTTCTCAGCAAAGAATGACGCACATTGCTCTAAAACGCAAACTCGTGACGTCAAAGATTCAAATTCCAACTCTCTTCCCAAAGTTCTATTTCTACATGACTCAACTATGTCAAAGATCAATGCAAAACGCCTGGGTTATTCCTATGGTCTCAAAGTCACATCAAAGAGGGCCTTTAAAATTGCTGACTGCAGAAGGGAAATCGAAAATATTTGTCCTGAAGACACAGTGGACTGCATTGTTCTGCATGCAGGAGTCCATGATGTAAAAGGGTCTGACCGATCCACTGCATCCAAAGACATGGTCTCGGTAGTCAACCAGATCAAAAGCAGACTCCCCAAAACAAAAGTAGTTATCAGCAGAATTGCTCCTGTGAAGAACAAAGATCTTGAGGGAAGGAGACAGCTCTTTAACGCTCTTTATTTTCTGAGCTTTCTAACCAACAAGTGTCTATTCTCTCTCATGAAAATATGAGTGTATATAATAACAAAATCATGAAAGATGACATTCATCCATCAGATATAGGCACCAGCATCCTAGCGGGGAACCTGGGTCGACACGTTCATCGTCTCTTCTGGGAGCGACCAAGGAGAAGGCTCGTCAGGAATCTTCATCAAGGAATACCCAACAGCTTGGAGAAAGGGCCCAACCAGTGGTATGGAGATCCTGCAGGGTTTGCCAGATTTCCTCAACCATGGTCATTTCATCATCGCCAGTGGAATTCTTTCTCCCATCCATATTCCTGGTGACTTTGTTCATTTATACCACAGCAAAATGTGTTGAATTTCACTATGTGTCATGAAGACTGTGTTTGACAATATTGTAATTTTTCAATGGAATTGTAGATCACTCCTTAAAAATTTACTTCACCTTGAAGCTCATCTCTCACATCATAATTATTCAGTTCTTGCTTTGCAGTCTCTTAACGTAGATGCTAACAAGCTTCCCAAATTTAACAATTTTTATTATCCACCATTGTTCACTTGTAGCAGTACAACCAAAAGAGTTCAAACAGCAGTGTACATTAGAGCAGATTTAAGTTACTCTCCTCTGTCTTTACCCCCTGTTCCAACATCTACAGATGAGTTTTTTGCAACAGCAGTCACTGTCAAAGTAAACAAACAAACAGATTTAAATGTAGTATCTGTTTATTATCCTAAGGGTCCAAAAGCAGAAAATACAGACTGGATTAAACATATTGATCTGACAAGTAAAAAATGGATAGTGCTTGGAGATTTCAACGCACATGCTCCATTTTGGGAACCTAATTGTTGCAATGTGACCTGTAACAGATTAATAGAAAACATCGTTGACTCAAAATTGATTCTCCTAAATGATGGTAGTATAACAAGATTACCTGATATTGCAAGCCATAAACCATCATCAATTGATTTATCATTAATATCGCCTGAATTAGGAGTTAATGCAGTCTGGCTCACCAATGATGATACATTAGGAAGCGACCATTTTCCTATAATACTACAGTTAAAAGAAATTATGTTTGAAAAAGAAGCCAAAGTTGACGATGTAATCCCTAAATTTGTTTATAAATGTGCTAATTGGGACCTATTTCAGTCCATATTATCTAACATAAACTGTAAATATCTTTTAGATGAAACTATTGATTCGTCATATGACAAATTTTGCAAAGCTGTTTTACAGGCAGCAGAAAAATCTATTCCCAAATGCAAAAAGATGCAAGATTGGAAGTACTTTGGGAATGTGTGGTGGAATAATGAATGTGAGGAAGCGGTATACTTAAAAAAATTAGCTTTTAAAAAATGGCTACAAGACAGATCGGAAGTAAACTTCATTAATATGAAGCAAGCTAAGAATCATAGTAACAGAGTTGTAGCTCTAGCCAAGAAAACTTATTTTTCAAATTTTTGTAGGGATGAAATATCTGAATCGAAAGATTTACACAAAGTGTGGAAAAAAGTTAAAAAAATGAAAAATGGAAACATTTTGCCTGTCTTTCCAATAAAACTCCATAATAATGAAATGCCTTCCTCCTTGGACAAGGCTGAAGCATTTGTAAAGTCTTTTTCAGATAACAACTCTTTGTCAAGTCTGAATCAGTCTGACAAAGGCTTTAGAGAGACAGAAGAAAGAAAAGATGAATATAAAGATCCGGTTTCCAAACAAGAGTACTTTTTAAATTCTTCTATCACTTTTAAAGAATTTAACGAAGCGTTAGAATCATTCTCTTCAAATTACAGTGCTGTGGGCATTGATGGCATTTCATACCAATTATTACTACACTTGCCTTTAAAATGGAAGGAATTACTTCATTCGTTTTACCAAAAATGTTGGTTAAATGGAACTCTCCCTACCCCCTGGAAGAGGTCAATTGTAATACCGGTTCCAAAAAAGGGCAAATCAAGATCTTGTATTAATAATTACAGACCAATAGCACTAACTTCACAAGTGGGAAAAGTTTTAGAAAAAATCGTCCAAAGACGCCTTTTGTATTTCTGTGAAAAGGAAAATATAATTCCAGTGAATCAGGCTGGATTCAGAAAAGGTCGTTGTACAACAGATCATCTAGTGAAACTTACAAGTCATATTAAGTACCAGTTTGCACACAGAAAAAGCACACTTGCCACTTTCTTTGACATTAGTAAAGCGTATGATAGCGTATGGCATGCTAGATTATTATACAAACTGAAACTTATTGGAGTTAATGGTGAAATGTTTCAATACTTTAAGAGTTTTCTATCAGTAAGATCGATGTGTGCAAGAGTTGGATCAGTGTATTCATCTTTCAAAAATATTGATATTGGTATTCCTCAGGGGTCAATAATAGCTCCTATATTGTTTTCTATTCTTATTCATGACCTTCCAAAAGTTCTGTCAAACAATATAAACCTAGCTCAATATGCTGATGACATTGCAATTTGGATGAATACAAGCATTAGGAAACATACGTCTAAAAGAATTATAAACCATATCAACAAAATTTATCAATTAGAAATAGATAAATTAGATACTTATATGAAAGAAAATGGTCTTTCTCTTTCAGGAGAAAAAACTAAATTAATGCTATTTCTGAATGGTGAAAATCCCAATTGTTTACCAGCATTACACATAAATGGGGAAACCTTAAAATATTCTCAAAATGTTAAATTTCTGGGTGTTCATTTAAACCCCAAATTAAATTGGAGATTCCATATTGAGAGTCTAGTAAACAAAGCAAGGAAACGTTTTAATCTTCTCAAAATTATTACTGTTCAGCCATGGGGTCAGGACACAAAGACTCTCCTTCACTTAGCAACTAGTCTAGTCAGATCAACGTTGGTTTATGGGCAGGAGGTTTATCATTCAGCTCCTCCTTCTTTATTGAAAAAGCTGCAAAGCATTGATAGTAAATCGATTAAACTAGCTCTTGGAGTCCCTGTACACACAAATACACTGAATACATACAGAGAAGTCAATTTACTTTCTTTATCAGATCATCGTCATTTAGCTGTAGCTAAGTTTGTTACAAGAAGTCTTTCAGTATCAAATTCATTAAAAACAGAAGTACTCATTGACTCAGTCAAGGATTATCCTAAGAGGGCTCAACATATTTCATCACTTTGCCCAATTCATAATTACATAGACGATTTACTGTCAGAGTGTAATATTGACATTTCATCAATACCCATTGCCCCAATAGTTCCTAAGATACCACAGTGGGAGCATAAAGAGGCTAAATTTGATATTGATTATACCATGCTAAAAAAAGATGACAATATTAATATGTTGACTTCTGATGTAAA
>CM060322.1:31926208-31943708 GCA_030674155.1 Stramonita haemastoma
GAAGAAGAAGAAGGGAAGAATAAGAAGGGAAAAAAGAAGAAGAAGAAAAGGAAGAAGAAGGAAATGAAGGAAGGGAAGAAGAAAAGGAGAAGAAGAAGAGAAAAAGAAGAAGAAAAGAAGAAGAAGAAGAAGAAAAAGAAAAGAAGAAAAGGAAAAAAAAGAAAACGACCACAGACAAGGTTGAAAAGGTGGAGAGTGTGAAAGATTAGTAAGTGAAAGAAAACATTAACCAAACACTCTGCCCTTACAAAACTGTCCCAGTATTAGAGTCATACAAGTCTAAATTCCTCCATTCTGCACTTATCTAGGGGAAAATCCTTTCCTTTTCGTACCCTGTCTGCGAACTAAAAAGAGACTCCCCAAGATAAACTCATACTCATCAATTTTGTTGTTTTTCCCAGCCAGAGCTCCAAAGGTTCAATCAATGGGAGACTTTTCTATGCAAACCATTTTCCCCCACAGCCATTAAGACACCTGCATTCCATCTTCCAACTCATCATTTTTTTTATTCTTTTAAGCTTCCCTGAGGCATCGGTAAATGTTCCCTGTGTTTCTTTGGCATCTTGATCAGTCAGGGGGAAAGCCCCAACAGTGTATGCAATCATTTAATCACAGTGCAATTTTCTCCGTGGACCTTACATGGGATGGCTTTTTAGGTGCTGTCACTAACTAACACCGCCATGCCGGGACAGATTGTTGGCAATGGGTCGTCTGTGCTTTGGACAGTGAAGCAATGTGTGTTATGTACTGATGATCCCAAAGAGTTTTAAAAAAAAAAAAAACAGTGAGGGAAACACAATAAAGAAAAAAATAAAAGAGAAAAGGGAAAAAGGGGAAACACGAGCATGCCAAAAAAAAGTAAGGGAAAATATAGGACCCTTAAGTCAGAGTGTGGGTTCCTTAATTGGTGGGAAAAATATGTCGTAACGCAAATTCTCACCGTTGGTGAACCTCGGGGGTTAAGAAAATAAGAGGGTGTGGCGGGGAGAGTAAAAAGCGGGAACTCAAGAATATGACCCAAATGTCTAAGCTTTAAAAAAAAAAAGGGCAAAAAATTTTTTTTTAATCAGTGTGTTAAATTTATAATTATTGATAGTGAAATGTGACAGAGATGTTACTAAAAGAAAGAAGTTTTTAAAATATTGAGGTATATTAGGATTTGTTACCTTTGACAGTGTATGGTAAAAGTAGCAGTAAAAAATGCTCAACTTTGACTTTTTTGATGGGGGGGGGGGGGGGTTTGTAACAAGAATGAAAAGAAACCCAAAGAGGGAAAGGTTACCTTATTCTTCCCCAATTTTATTGGAAATATCGGAAAAAAGTTTTCTAATTTGAAATAAGTTGGTTTATGACATTGTAAAAAATTTAAATAAAGTTTTAATCACTTGTTTTGAGCATTTACTTTAAAAAAAAAATTTATACATCGTTTTAAACCATCATAAAGGGGAGCCGCATTCGATTTGGGGGGAATTAATCTTAATAATTCGCAATTACAAGAAGTTGAATACAAAACCACCAAAAATGAAACCGCAGTTTTTTTTTTTTCCAATCTATTCTTGTTTTTTTGTGTATATGTTTTTAAAAATGTTTTGAAAAAATGGGTGAGGTTTTCATAATATCATTACATCAATACCTTAACAACTGAAACTTTGTAACACTTTCTGAAAAACTGAGATTTCTGACTTTGATGGCTCGCTCGCTCGCCTCCTCAGGCGTCTGAGGTTTTGAGGCGACTTACGTCAATACAGGACATCAGTCCCTTTACCCTAACACACCCTCTCTCTCTCTCTCTCTCTACCCTCTCCCGTCAGCAATGAATGATATCCTTCACCGGTACCTCTCGCCAGTCCCCTCAGGCCTGTACATCTGACGACACCAGCCACATTGAGTTGCGAGGGTTGTAGCACCGCTGGGCCTTTAGAACTTCAATCAGTCTGGGTTTACTTACAGTTGGGTCACGGTGTGTATTGGCACAGCTTCTCCCGGGATCTTCTGTCATGGGACACTTTACTTGCAGAGGCTGCTGAGCATGATGGAATAGAGACATGGTGTGTTGGGGGGGGGGGGGGGGGGAAGAGTGGGGAAAAAGGCTGATACAGAAAAATTGTTATGGATAAATCAGTTAGTAGGATCGATTTCAGTCAGTTATGTGTTCTACCAAACCAATTAACCAACAAACCAGCCAAGCAGCTAACGTATCAATTAGCTAACTAGACACCCAGACGATTTACAGCTTAATCATTTATATAAATAATCAATGGATCAGTCAGTTAGCCAAACCATGTCCTTCAATTACTTACTCAAATATTGCAATAATAATGTTCCTTCAATTCTAAAATTTAAGTGAAAACACATAATTATAAGTAAACTGAAAACGAAACATGCAAAATGTGTCAAAATGATCTTAGAATGTCTTTTAATTAAAAGGTATATTGACACCTTCGTTTGAACAAACACACACATACATAAACACCCACACACACACTCACACACTACACTACACCACACCACACCACACCAAACCACACCACACACACACACCACAAAACACACACACACACACACAACACCCCACCCAAACCACACACACCACCACACACACCACCCCCACACCCACAACACACCCCCCACACCCCCCACACCCTCCACACCCACCCACACCCCACACATTACAACCAACGGACAAACAACCACCCATACCACATTTACAACTCAGAGGAAAACAAACACCACACAACATCAAACCACACACACACACACACACACACACACACACACACACACACACACACACACACACACACACACACCACACACCACACCACACACACGTGTACACAGAGGGAATATCACAACGTTGATGTGGCCAGTGTCCTTCCCTTAAAGCCTCAACTCTCTGGAGGCAACGATCTGGGGAGGAATGGTTATGATGATGGGGTAAGGACACGCTAAAGGCCAATACAGTTTGTTTACTGTCTCTCTGTCTGTCTCTTCTCTCTGTCTTTCTCATCTGTCTTCTTCTTCTTCTGTCGTCTTCTGCTGTCTCTTCTTCTTCTCCCTCTCCTCCTCCCTCTCTCTCTCTCTCTCTCTTCTCTCTCTTCTCTCTCTCTCTCTCCTCTCTTCTCTCTTCTCTCATGCTCTCTCTCTCTCTCTCTCTTTCTCTCTCCTCTCTCTCTCTTCGCTTCATACGTTACTCTCCTCGATCTCTTCTCTCTTTCTTTCATGTCTTTTTTCTCTTTTTTTTGGGTTGTAGAAAGCGTTGAGGCTAGGTTTTAGTTTTGTTTTCATATATTATGTGATTTTTTTTGTGGAGGTTTTTGGTAGTTTTTGTTGTAGTATTGTGGATGTTGTGATTTGTTGTTTGTTTTTGTGGTGTCTGTGTGGGGTTGATGGTGTTGTTTGTGGTGGTGGATGGTGAGGTGGTGGTGGTGGTGGTGGTGGTGGTGGTGGTGGTGGTGGTGGTGGTGGTGGTGGTGGTGTTCTTCTTCTCTTCTTCTTTACTTCTTCTACTTCTTCTTCTTCTTCTTCATTCTTCTTCTTCTTCTTCATTCTTTCTTCATTCTTCTTCTTCATTCTTCTTCAATTCTTCTTCTCCTTCTTCTTCTTCTTCAAATTCTTCTTCAAATTCTTCTTTTTATTCTTTTCTTTTCTTGTTCTTGTTCTTTTCTTGTTCTTGTTCTTCTTCTTCTTCTTCTCTTCATTCTTCTTTTGCTTCTTCTTCTTCGCAATTCTTCTTTCTTCGCAATTCTTCTTCCTCACATTTCTCGTCTGCTTTCTTTTTACTTTTTTTCTTCCTTATTGTCTTTAAACTTCTTTTTTTACTTTGTTCTGTTATTCATTAGTTCTCTGTTTTAACTGCCAAATCTCTACTCCCTTTCTGGTGTGGTTTGTTTTTTCGTTTCCACTTATTTCTTTCCTCAACCTCTCTTCCACTTCTTTTTAATTTTCTCATCTCTTTTGTATCAGCCAGCAATTTTTTTTGATATGTTTTCCACTGATAGCCTGATACAGCCTGTGTGGTTGAAGGGGCTTAAACAACATGACTGGATTGGATTGGATTCCACTGACAAGGACGTGAATTCCAGTGTTACCATCTATAATCTTGCATTGATACATTATTTTTTGCACTGATTACTTTATAAGCTGTAGAATGTGTCGTGGTGCCATGTTCGTGTAGATATAGTATACACCCTTCTTTGTAAAATTGTAATTTTTTTTATCAAGGTTTTTCTGTATCCCATAATCTCCAAAATCCATTTAGTAACCAGTGCGAAAAATAATGTATCCATGCAAGATAATAGATGGCAACACTGGAATTCACGTTATTGTCAATGGAATCCAATCCAATCCATTTTAATTCGTCTCTTGTTTTATTAATTGCTTCATGACAAAGATGCTACTATACGTGTCCAGGAAACAAAACTACTGTAGTTCAAATCTGATGTCTCTATGTTCTCTTCTCTGCATTTCCTCACGTTACCCTATGGGATGTGTGGTGCCTGGTCTTCTCCTGTGCTTGTCACTTTACAGAAGGTCTGGCCGGATGGCTTCATCCAAGATATTCCAACTTGAAAGCATCTTATTTCATTGTACAGTGTGCATGCTGGGTATGTTCGTGTGTCTGTAACCCACCGAGCTCTGACCTGAATTACAGGTATCTCTAACATGCATATTTGATCTTCAGCGTGTGTATACACACGAACGTAATTAGGGCACTGGCAGGTCTGCACTTGAAGATGATCTAGGAAATTGTAAAAAGCCCCACCCTTGACTCATCAGACGCTGATGGCGAGATTCGAAGCTTTCACTTCATGGACTCAGGGAATTGAAGTCAAAAGGTATTAACCACTAGGCAACTGCGTCCGTCACGTCTGATATGACATTGGCTGGTATTTCTTGCTCCACTATATACCTTGATTGGTGTCTTTGTGCAATTGTTTGAAAATAAAGCAAAGTCTTATGCAAGACACACGTGTAGGTGCCTTTTTTTCTCCAGGAAACTATCAACAGAAAATCCACTTGGGGAAAAAAAAACCTCAGCCCACCACACAGACAGATAAGAAAGATTGTAGGAAGATGTATACTGCAGCATATTTTCCCCAACACACTCTTTGACAGACAGAAACAGATCTCAGAAGCAAAAAAAAAAAATCCTAACTCGTCTCCATCCTTTCTCTTTACTTCTTTCCCAAAAAAAAAACAAACCAAAACCGAAAAAATATTTATAGTCTTCACTCAGATTATGAGTTGACCCTTTGGCAGTTCCTTTTCCCCTTCCTCTCCCTCCTCTCCTAGCCTGCATGCAGTGTCTATCATTGCAGTTCCTCGCAGGGGATAACGTTAAGCCAGACAATGAGCTATGGGGGCTGTACTTCGTCTGGGAGGTAAGCTTTTCAACTGCCTTCTAAGTTCCACCGCTTTTCTTCGCTACCATTCTTTACAGTACCCTTCAGAGATTAACTTCAGATCCGGCCCGGACTTCCTGAAAACTTTTTTTTGGGGGTGGGGGTGGGGGTGAAAATGAGCAGGAGTCAGTTAAAGACTTTTTTTTGGGGGGGGAAGGGGTGGAAGGGGAGGGGAAAGATCAAGTTGATAAAGGTCATGAGAGGGAGGTGGCAAAAAGAAGAAGAAGAATTTGAAGAAGAAGGAGAAGGAGAAGGAGAAGAAGAAGGAGAAGAAAAGGAAGAAGAAGAAGCAGAAGAAGAAGAAGAAGAACAAGAAGAAGAAGAAGAAGAAGAAGAAGAAGAAAGAAGAAGAAGAAGAACAAGAACAAGAACAAGAACAAGAACTGCGAAGAATTGTGAAGAATTGCGAAGAAGAAGAAGAAGCAGAAGAAGAAGAAGAAGAAGAAGAACAAGAAGAAGAAGAAGAAGAAGAAGAAGAAGAAGAAGAAGAATTGCGAAGAAGAAGAATTGCGAAGAAGAAGAAGAATTGCGAAGAAGAAGAAGAAGCTGCTGCTGCTGCTGCTGCTGCTGCTGCTGCTGATGGTGATGATGACGATGACGACGACGACGACGATGATGATGATGATAATGACGATGACGATGACAATGGTGATGATGGAGGGAGTAGAAAATACAGGCAAAAGGCGGGGGTAAGGGGAAATGACAAAAAAAACCGGTCAGGAAAGTGCAAAGTCTGTTTTTAGAGTGTGCAGGGATAAGCGACCAAACAGTTTTGCCCCGAACTAAGTTCAACCAAGATAGAAAATGGTCGCTCTTGTCGACAGCATTGTCAGCAACCAGGCTTTATACCAGGAGATCCGCCCAGCCACTGAATTGGAGAGGCCACTGTGTGTCTAAGGCCTTAGCTCTTTGTTTGTTGGTATGCATTTTGTGGATTTTTTCCTCTGGGAAAGAACACCAATGGAATGGACATTGATCTGTTTTATGATAGAAACATGGAAAAAAATGAGAAAAACTGGAAATGGAAAAAGGGATGATGTAGAGAAAAAAGATGAGGAGAAATAAAAGATTAATTGAGTGATTGAATGGTTGATTGATGATTGATTGATTGATTGATTGATTGATTGATTGAGCAACTTCTGCTTAACTTGTACGTTGGCATTAGTTAATTTTTTTAAAAAACGCTTTCAGGTCAAGACAAGCCTCTGTCTTTAATGGCCTTTCTTCAGAAGACTAACTAAGTCTGTTGTCAGTATTGACCTGAACCTAAGCGTTACTCTGGGATAAATGTTCGCCCTACCCATGAAATAATTCCACTTATCAACAACACCCCTTTTAGCAACCAGGCCTCATCATCAGACGACTGGCCCATTGAACTGATGCGATTACATTGCCCCTGGGGCATTGTTATCCCTTCAGTCATTGCAGTGCTAGCGTTTGTTTCTGTCTGCAATCGCCATTCTTCTTTAGGGATGTATACAACAATACCAATGAAACATAGAACATGAACTGGAATGTTGAAACTTATATGAAATGTAGCTTTTTGTGTCGTTTTGAGATTATGTTTCCTATCAATGTGCCTGTCAGTATTGTACTTGCCCTTCGTTGGATGACTAAAGCGTTTTTCACTTGACTTGACTTCAGCTGGCTTAAAACATTTTTTTGTGCGTTGGTTACTGATTGTTTGACAATAATTGTCAAATTATTTTTTTTACCACTGATAACAGTATTCATTGCAACATCATCACCAAAAAACCCTTTGAGTTCATGCAGTAACTTTGTTATTGATTATGTTTCATCTTGAACCAGTATAATGAAGTCATCGAGATGAAGACATGATTTTACTTTTTTTTTTCTCTCTTTTTGCTTGCAATTGTATATTCTGTAGGGGATCTTTCTTCAGCCTGTACCACTTCTCCCCCCCCCCCTCCTTTACATTTCTTTGGTCATGGTAAATTCTGGCGTGAAACTCGTTTAGGACAAAATGGTTGTATGGCCTACAGGTTATGGCAATCGTCTGGGAAGCAAGAATTCTACGGTTCAAATCTAATTTTGGAACCTGCTATTTCTCATATAGCCCACAAGATTATGATTGATTATCTAGGTGGAACTATTTTGAATAGAAATAAATCCAAATTCTTGTGAACACTACAAGTTTAGCACATGGCAGCGAAAACAAAATCTCTGCCAGAAATTCTGAAGTGGAATAAAAAAAAAAAATAAAACAACAACAACAACCTACTCTTCTTCTTCGTCGAATGCTCAGACAGCAATTATTTTCGTCTGTCAAATGAGCCAAAAATGGGTTGTGCTGCCATTAAGCGCTTGACAAGTTAGGCTCAGCAAATCTGACTTCGGGGTTTTAAAAAATCCTATTCAAAACACACACTGACAGTACACAAAAAAAAATGAAATAAACACGATTGTACCAGACCATCATAGAGTATTCGTCTGAAGATCTCTACATTAATTTTTTTGTACAGTCAATAAATAGTAGATAGTATTAGGAAAAAAATAGGTAGTGGGTTAACGAAAAAGCCTAGCATTTCATCCCTTTCGAAACTGACCTGATGCATTAAAAAAAAACCAAACCCATACACCTACTGACACCATTTTCTCTTCATCCACTTATGGCGGATGCCTTAGGCTAGACAGTGAGATACTGGGGACTGCAGTACTTTGAAAGGATTAAGATTTTCCTTCTCTTTGGCCTGAGTGGGTTTCTTCGGTGCGACTTCAGTAAGTCCAGTCTTGGGATTAATTTCAAATCCCTTAAAAAGTCCAGGGATTTTCAGAAAACTTTGATGAAAATGACGAGACGGACAGGTGAAGGAAGGACGGAAGGAAGGAAGGAAGATAATGTGGGTGTTGTTGGAGCGAAATAGAAAGTAGTGAAGAAAAAAAGTTTGAGAGGAATGGGTTAAAGGAAAGAAAAGAAGAAAGAAAGAGAAGAGGGGTGGGGTAAGAAAAAAGGTGTGTGTGTGTGTGTGTGTGTGTGTGTGTGTGGGGTGTGTGTGTGTGTGTGTGTGTGTGTGTGTGTGTGTGTGTGTTGTGTGTGTGTATGTGTGTGTGTGTGTGTGTGTGTGTGTGTGTGTGCCTCTCTCTCTCTGTCTGTCTGTCTGTTCGTGTGCCTGTGTGCCTCTGTGTGTGTGTATATATATATATATATATATATATATATATATATATATATATATATATATATATATATATATATATATATATATGTGTGTGTGTTGATGTGTGTGTGTGTGTGTGTGTGTGTGTGTGTGTGTGTGTGTGTGTGTGTGTGTGTGTGTGTGTTTGTTTGTTCTGGAGACATAAAATAAAAAGAGAAGACACTAGGCAATAGAAAAAAACAACAACAAAAACGAAACAAAACAACTTCCCCCACCCCGACCCTTCGAGCCAAACAAAAGCAGATACATGAATCTAGACAAATGCATACAGCCATAATACATTTAGACAGTGCAAAACAGCAACTCTCAATAGACCAATTAGTTGCTCAGACATTTCCAAACTGTGTTTGTTCATGTTAGAGCAAAAAAAAAAACTTTGCAGCAAAAAAAACACACAACAAAACAACAACCCAGGGACCAGGTTGAAACATTGAAAATGAAAATAAAACAATGTAAATGATAGAGAAACTGATGCAGAAAGTTGAAAAGAACATTGAAAAGTTGCGGCATGTTTATGGAGGTTTCTTTCGGGAAAAGTGTGGTAAGATGACCCATGAACAAGAAAGAGTATCAAGTTGAGACATCATTATAAAAGCAAACACTTTCAATGCTCTACCCTCCCCAAAAAAGAATGGATAGAAACAATTTTTAAAGTGAAACAAAAACAATAACAACTATTAACCAACAATCTAAGCAAACAAACAAACAAACACAACCCAAACACCACAACCCAGAAACAGACAATTAACCACGCAGCCAATCAGGCAAACAAACATACAAAAATGAAAAAAACCAACAAACCAAAAAAACAAACAAACACAATTTCAAACCAAAACATTCTGACCATTCAGCATCCATTTATCCAGATCATTCTCTCCCCCCCCCCCTTCCCACCTTCTACACCCCTCTCCCCTCCCACCTCCTTCACTAAAAAAAAAACCCAAACAAAAACAAATTTAACACCCCCCACAAAATTTATGTAAAAATTAAAACAAACACCAATAGAACAATCTTACTTTTGAAAAAAAACAACCCCCCCCCCAAAAAAAAAAAAAAAAAAGCAACAAAACAACAACAACAACCAAAAATACCCAAACCAAAAGCTGCGCTGGAAATTAATGTAAAAAGCTGCTTCAGACGTGATATCATTTTGCAAGCGGCCGTGACAGGTTTTCTTAGTGCGTCGCCGCGTTAGATACTACACAGAGCTGCTCTGGGGATTTAAGAGCCCAAGTCTTTTGACAAGCGATTCGTGGCTTGAGCTTGTCCTCAATTATAGGCAAGTAGAGTAGCGGCGCAGAACTTGAATTGAAGGCGGCCCATAGGCCCTAACCTCAAGGCAACAACAACAAAAAAATGATAAAGAAGCGAGAATTAGATGGCTAAGTGAAGGAAACAGTGGATTTGTTTTTTTTTGGGGGAGAGGGGGGTTTAGGGGGGACGTTTTGTTATTGTTATTGTTATTGTTGAGGGGTAATTGGTGTGTGTGTGTGTATGTGTGCGTGTGTGTATGTGTGTGTGTGTGTGTGTGTGCGTGTGTGTGTGTGTGTGTGCGTGTGGTGTGTGTGTTGTGTGTGTGTGTGTGTGTGTGTGTGTGTGTGTGTGTGTGTGTGTGTGTGTGTGTGTGTGTGTGTGTGTGTGTTGTGTGAGGGGGTAATGGGGGGTCCTGGGTTTATATTGTGGAGGTCATCCAGAACTTGAACTTTTGTCTTGCTCAACACACACTGGGATTAAATACCAACTGGGACGACAGACGCTGGAGCCGAGTGGTTAAAGACCGTTCGACTTCAATCCCATGAATCCATGAAGTCGTGGGTTCGAATCTCGCTTGGGCCTGACTTTTTGTTAGGTGGCTTAAGAGCAGCGTGACGTTTTTTCGCTCATATGGCAGACAACAATGAATCGCTGTCTGTGTGGTTGTTCGACTAACAAGATGAAGAGTCTCGGGTGATTCTGCTGACTGAATTCAGGGTGGGGATTTTTTTTTATGATCTCCCAATTCAGCATCTGCATAGAAAGCGAAAAGTCCAGGTCGGAAGTGGGCGGCGGTTTGATCCCCGTTTGGGCCAAAAACTTTTCGTTCCCCTATCCATTCGACCATGACTGGTAGTTTGGGTGCTAGCCTTTCGGATGAGATGATAAACCGAAGTCCCGTGTGTTACACAAAATTATTTAGCGACCAGGGCAACAATGAGAGTTGTCCCTGGCAAAATTATGTAGAAACAAGCCACTCTGATAGAGAAACAAATACAGTTGCTGACAGGAAAAGAAAGCAAAAAATACGCGCGTGCTTATAAGAACAGACACAGACACAGACACACACATACACCCCCCCACCTACCCCCCCCCCCCCCCCCCCCCCCCTCCCACGTCTGATGTCACTAATTAGTGGAAGGACGTTAAACTGAAGAACACACACACACACACACACACACACACACACACACACACACACACACACACACACACACACACACACACACACACACACACACACACTCACTCACTCACCCCCCTCTCTTTCTCTCTCCGTCCTCCCTCCCTTCCCCCCTCCCCCCCACCCTCCCAACCCTCTCTCTCCCTCCCTCCCCATCCCTCTCCCCCCCCTCTCTCCCTCCTCCCTCTCCCTCCTCTCTCCCTCCCCCCTTCTCCCCCTCCCTCCCTCCTCTCTACCCTCTCTCTCTCTCTCTCTCTCTGTATCACTTTCTTTGTAGCTGGACAGTACTGTTGACCAGTTTTCCCACTTTGGCCACACACACCAGGCCAAGAGCTGGCCACAAGGGTTGGTTGTTGCTCCGTACTGGCCCACATTTAGCACGTACAGTCACATCTTCAATCATTTCGGAGTTAGTGCCGGATTCGCTGATGCGTATTCCTAGCTTTCTCTGGGATCTATGGGATTACTGGTGTATCGTCTCGGGAATTTGACGGATCCCTGAAAATTGAAAGATGCTGCTGGGTTCAAGGAGGGAAGGAAGGAAGGAAGAAATCAAGGAAGGAAGTGAGAATGAGTGGATGAATGCATGAACAAAGGTTGGAAGGAAGGAAGGACGGAAGGAAGTTATGGGGGGGGGGCAGAGAGAGAGAGAGAGAGAGAGAGAGAGAGAGAGAGAGAGAGAGAGAGAGAGAGAGAGAGAGAGAGAGAGACAGACAGACAGACAGACAGACAGACAGACAGACAGACAGACAGACAGACAGACAGACAGACAGACAGACAGGCAGACAGACAGACAGAGACAGAGAGAGAAACAGAGAGAGAAACAGAGAGAGATACAGAAAGAGTTGAAAAATGGAAACAAAAAAGAGACAGGCAGGAAGGAAGAAAAACAAAACAAAAAAAGAAGAAAGAAATGAAAAAAAAGACAGAGCAAGGAATAACTAAAAGAAAGAGAGAAAGACATAAAAAAAAAGATAATAAGAAGGGAGAGAATAAAAACCGAAAAAAATGTAAGTTATAAGAAGGAAGAAAAAAAAGAGGAAAAAGAAAAGAAAATGAATGTAGAAGAAGAAAAACGAGGAGAAAGAAATGAAGAAATGAAAATGAAAACGTGTTTTGCTTTGGAAGAAGGAGGCATCGACTACATTAACGCAGAAGAAAAAAGCAAATAATGCAAGGCGAAATGCAAAGAAGAATGCAAGAAGGAAGGCAAAGAAGAATGCATGAGAGTATGAATAGAAGAATGCAAGAAGGAAGGCAAAGAAGAATGCATGAGAGTATGAATAGAAGAATGCAAGAAGGAAGGCAAAGAAGAATGCATGAGAGTATGAATAGAAGAATGCATGAGAGTATGAATAGAAGAATGCATGAGAGTATGAATAGAAGAATGCATGAGAGTATGAATAGAAGAATGCATGAGAGTATGAATAGAAGAATGCATGAGAGTATGAATAGAAGAATGCATGAGAGTATGAATAGAAGAATGCATGAGAGTATGAATAGAAGAATGCACGAGAGTATGAATAGAAGAATGCACGAGAGTATGAATAGAAGAATGCATGAGAGTATGAATAGAAGAATGCATGAGAGTATGAATAGAAGAATGCATGAGAGTATGAATAGAAGAATGCATGAGAGTATGAATAGAAGAATGCATGAGAGTATGAATAGAAGAATGCATGAGAGTATGAATAGAAGAATGCATGAGAGTATGAATAGAAGAATGCATGAGAGTATGAATAGAAGAATGCATGAGAGTATGAATAGAAGAATGCATGAGAGTATGAATAGAAGAATGCATGAGAGTATGAATAGAAGAATGCATGAGAGTATGAATAGAAGAATGCATGAGAGTATGAATAGAAGAATGCATGAGAGTATGAATAGAAGAATGCATGAGAGTATGAATAGAAGAATGCATGAGAGTATGAATAGAAGAATGCATGAGAGTATGAATAGAAGAATGCATGAGAGTATGAATAGAAGAATGCATGAGAGTATGAATAGAAGAATGCATGAGAGTATGAATAGAAGAATGCATGAGAGTATGAATAGAAGAATGCAAGGAGGAAGGCAAAAGAAGAATGCATGAGAGTATGAATAGAAGAATGCAAGGAATTGTGAAGAAGGAGAATTGCAACAACAACAAAAATTGCGAAGAAAAAACATTTGCGAAGAAGAAGAATTTGAAGAATTTGAAGAAGAAGAATTTGAAGAAGAAGAATTTGAAGAAGATTTTGAAGAAGTTTTGAAGAAGAGGAAGAAAAGAAGAAGAAAGGAAGAAGAAGAAGAAGAAGAAAGAAGAAGAAGAGAAGAAGAAGAAGAAGAAGAAGAAGAAGAAGAAGAAGAAGAAGAAGAAGAAGAAGAAAAGAAGAAGATTTGAAGAAGAATTTGAAGAAGAATTTGAAGAATTTGAAGAAGAAGAATTTGAAGAAGAAGAATTTGAAGAAGAAGAAGAATTTGAAGACGAAGAATTTGAAGAATTTGAAGAATTTGAAGAATTTGAAGAAGAAGAAGAAGAATTTGAAGAAGAAGAAGAAGAAGAATTTGAAGAAGAAGAAGAAGAAGAAGAAGAAGAAGAAGAAGAAGAAGAAGAAGAAGAAGAAGAAGAAGAGAAGAATATGAAGAAGAAGAATTTGAAGAAGAAGAATTTGAAGAAGAATTTGAAGAAGAATTTGAAGAAGAAAGAAGAATTTGAAGAAGAAGAAGAAGAAGAAGAAGAAAGAAGAAGAAGAAGAAGAAGAAGAAGAAGAAGAAGAAGAACAACAACAACAACAACAACAACAACAACAACAAGAATTGCGACGAAGAAGAATTGCGAAGAATTGTAAAGAATTTCGAAGAAGAAGAAATGCGAAGAATTGTGAAGAATTGCGAAGAAGAAGAATTGTGAAGAATTGCGAAGAAGAATTAAGGAGAAGAATTGCGAAGAATTAAGAAGCAGAAGAAGAAGAAGAAGAGAAGAAGAAGAAGAAGAAGAAGAAGAAGAAGAAGAAGAAGAAGGAGGAGAAAGAGGAGGAAGAAGAAGAAGAAGAATTTCGGAGAAGAAGAAGAAGAAGAATTTCGAAGAAGAAGAAGAAGAAGAATTGTGAAGAAGAAGAAGAATTGCGAAGAAGAAGAAGAATTGCGAAGAAGAAGAATTGCGAAGAAAAAGAAGAAGAAGAAGAAGAAGAAGAAGAAGAAGAAGAAGAAGAAGAAGAAGAAGAAGAAGAAGAAGAAGAAGAAGAAATATTTGAAGAAGAAGAAGATAAAGAAGAAGAAAAAGAAAAAGAATTGCGAAGAAGAAGAACTGCAAAGAAAAAGAAGAGGAAAAAGAATAAGAAGGATGAGGAGGTGGAGGAGGAGGAGGAGGAGGAGGAGGTGGAAGAGAGAGGAGGAAGAAGAAGAAGAGGAGGAGAAGGAGGTTAAGACTTCGAATAAAAACAAGAACTAATTTAAAGGAAAAGAAGAAGAAAAAAAACCCACAAGAAAACCAAGTAAACAAGAAATAACAGGAAGAAGACAAGTTCAGACAGAAGGAAAGAAGGAGACAGATACAGACAGGAAGATTAGGCGATCAGACGTAGTGTGTAGGAAGTAGGTAGGTGTGGGGATAGAATGTGATGACCGGATTAAAGACACTTCCTACACAGAAATGACGTGCAAAGCACTACTCGTGGGATTCAATTACGAATGCACTCTTCTTGTTCTTGTTGTAGCTGTTGTTGTTGTTGTGTTATTGTTGTTGTTACTGTTCTTCTTCTTCTTCTTCATCGCAATTCTTCTTCTTGTTCTTCTTCTTGTTCTTCTTCTTGTTCTTCTTCTTGTTCTTCTTTTTGTTCTTCTTCTTGTTCTTCTTCTTCTTCAAATTCTTCTTCTTCTTCTTCTTCTTCTTTCAAATTCTTCTTCTTCAAATTCTTCTTCAAATTCTTCTTCTTCAAATTCTTCTTCTTCATCGCAATTCTTCATTGCAACTCTTCTTTTTCTTCTTCTTCTTCTTCTTCTTCTTCTTCTTCTTCTTCTTCTTCTTCTTCTTCTTCTTCTTCTTCTTCTTCTTCCTTCTTCCAAATTCTTCTTCAAATTCTTCTTCTTCTTCAAATTCTTCTTCTTCAATTCTTCTTCTTCTTCTTCTTCTTCTTCTTCTTCTTCTTCTTCTTCTTCTTCTTCTTCTTCTTCTTCTTCTTCTTCTTCTTCAAGTTCTTCTTTGCAATTCTTCTTCAAATTTTTCTTCTTCTTCTTCAAATTCTTCTTCAAATTCTTCTTTTCCTTCTCCCTTTTTTAATGGCCTCTCTCCTTTTTCCTACCTGCAAGGTAAGACTCAATTTGTAAATAGGTTCAGAAATCTTCCGTGACCATACCATAGCATACCATAGCATACCATAGCATACCATAGCATACCATAGCATACCATAGCATACCATACCATACCGTACCGAACCGTACCGTACCGCACCGTACCCTACCCTACCCTACCCTTTCCTACCCTACCCTACCACCTACCCTACCCTACCCTACTTCCTACCCTACCCTACACCTTTCCTACCCTACCCTACCCTACCCTACCCTACTACCCTACCTACCCTACCCTACCCTACCGCACCGTACCGTAATAAACCAAACGATCCCATACCATACCAAGCCTTACCATACGTTACCATACCGTACCATACCATACCACACTATAATATACCATACCGTACTATACCGTACTAAACTAAACGATGCCATACCGTACCATACAACACAATACCCTACCCTACCCTACCCTACCCTACCATGCCCTACCCTACCATACCATAATGGGAAAAGAAATCTGGCTTTGTGGTGATGTTTAAACTCAGACCGTAGATTTCCAAACCATACGGCACCAGACTAAATAACGATCTACTCTTTGGCAATAACCAACCGACCAATAACCAGCTAACCAATACACCAACTAACCAAGACAAGCAAGCACACACAAAACCAATAAAAAGCGTAATTTTCCGCTGCATTTCATTTGAATGATTCTAACATTTTTCCATAAAGCAAAAACAAAATGTGTGCACAACATGTGGGTATCTCGTTACCAAGGTTCAATGTTCGGGCCAGAAAAACAACGAGCTATGGCGACTCATTCTTGTCAAAAGTGTAATCCCATCGGAGGACGAAAACATGGAATAGCTTTTTCGTCTGTCATTTGGCTTGCTTGAACGGAAAATTTTTAACCCCTGTTGTTTCCTGTAAAACAGTCTCGTGTTACATCATTCAGAGTATGCCCTTCATTGTTACAAAAAACTTATTATTGCTGTTGTCATTGTAACTTTTTTCGGTGCCTTATCCTATGTTACGTTCCTGTCCTGTTCTCAAACCGCTCATTTCAATTTCTCCGCCCGAGCCATACCCAAATTCGTTATGTCATATTCTCAGGGTCAGATGTTCACAAGGATACCATCAATGTCAAGCTGCCATGGAACCACCAGCCAGAGGGGCCCTGCACTGCTGCTGGGTCACTTTGGAGGTGTTCAGTGGTGTCTGTTCTGAGCTAACACATGCAGGAGTACTACGTCCACTTCTGACGACAGAAGTAGCTCAGTAGCGGAGCCAGAATGATTGAGATGCCTACCTGGAATGACGACCACCACAATGTCCCTCCAACGACCTTTTCCAGTGAACCTCCAACCCCGAAGACTTTGACACAAACTCATCACAGGCACAGGAGTGTATGAGTAAACCGAATCTGAGGTCACCATGAGAACAAAGCAACTAGGGTCACCGAATCACCGAACTTTTTTTTAATCTCGTGATGATCATAGGTGATGTTTATAGTGCTGTGAAAATGCAAGCGCTTTGAGACTACTTGACAGGGCTGTACTCAGTGCTTCCTATCATAGCAGGTTCCTGCGTCAATCAGGCCTGAGAAATACAAACACCTGCAGTGTTGATCAGGTAATACTCTCAAACTCGCATCCGTAAAGTGGATGAAGCTCGATTGTGTGGTCCCAATCTCCCCAATTAGCCCATAGCACACTCACTCTGGGTAGGATCTGGTCGGAGTCAAAACAAAATCCCCCGTGACTCTTATGGGATTCAAATCCGCAACCTTCCAGTCTGTGACCCACCCCTAACCACGACGGGGTGCCTCGGTGGTGGCTCAAACCCGAGCCATCAGATCACGAGCTCAAATTTCTAACCACCACACTATCCCCCATGTTGTTGTGGTGGTGGTGGTTGTTTCGTGCTTGAAATACAATGGAATATTGTGGCTGATGAAGTTTTTGCTGCTAGCGTTTTAATTTACATAACAACAATTCTCTTCACATTTGAAAATCACACACAAAAAATTTCGAAACATAATGTTATCAGGCAGCTACCGTTTCTGCTTATCATATAATTTGCAAGCGACGTTTGCCGGGCGAGTAAATCATGTAGAAATTAGGAAAATTCTTACCTGATGTTACAGCCAATATCTTTTGCTGAGTTGAGGAGTTGTAACGTCGTTAGACATTTTGTGATTTCTG
>CM060322.1:31948708-31951208 GCA_030674155.1 Stramonita haemastoma
GAATAAGCAATCATATGCTTTTTTACATCCAGTCCCCATGTGAATGCAGTTTTTTTGTAAATGTCGTCAGTTACCACCGGCACACGATGGCCTACTCTTACGAAAAGCGGAACATAATTTAACGTGTGCGCAAGATGTTCTGCGTGCGTTCGCACATGGGGCCTCGGCCTCGGTTTATAGTCTCATCCGAAAGATATGCAATATAAGATCAAGATATCTTTCATTAGTTTGCACGTGAATACTCTACAGTTTATCAACAACAATACATTAATTACCGGCACAAAAGTAAGAGACAAAGAAAAGTAAGCATGTCATAGAAAACAAAAAGGCAACACTTTTCGCCTGAAGCATATAAACAGACTTAGGGAAATTGGACCAAAAAGTAGACAGACACACAAACGCTGTGAATATCTAAAGCCAGGAAATCCATAGTAACCATTTTTAAGGAATGATTTCACTGACATTTTCCCCCAAACAGGCTACTTAACACCAAAGGCCAAAAAGGGTCCAGAAATCAGGATAGAAACGGAGCCGAAGAAACGTAGAGAGAGAGACACACAGCCTTCATTCCACCCGCGCTGGCTAACCCCAGTCTAGGGAATTTCCTGTGAAGAAAGAAAACCGTCATCCCACACTACTTTCCTAATCTGGCCTCAGGTTTGCTATTAAATAGTTAAACGAAACTTTCGTTAAGACACAAACCCAGGGCAAGGCGACACCCCTTAACTAGACACACCCGATGCCCTTGTCTTCCACAGGTAATGGTAATCATCCCCTAGGGGCTGTAGTCTGACTCTTCAAGGAAATCCAGCCCTGGAAATAGCAACAGTGGCGACAAACTGGGCCTCAGCTTCGGATAATAATTATGAAGGCCGAAGATAGCTGGGAAGAAAGAGAGAGAGAGAGAGAAGAGAGAGAGAGAGAGAGAGAGAGAGAGAGAGAGAGAGAGAGAGAGAGAGAGAGAGAGAGAGAGAGAAGAGAGAGAGAGAGAGAGAGAGAGAGAGAGAGAGAACAAATTTGAACAAATTGAACAAATTTTATTTTTCAGAGGGTAATAGATTAAGCACTACAAGCTTTTTTAACATCCAGCCCTCGAGGGAAAAAAACAACAACAAACGAATAAAGAAATAGAAATAGAAAACGAGCATAAAAAAGCTTAATAACAAGAGGGAAAAAAAAAATCATGGGAAGAATATGCATAGTTACAAAAATCCATAGAAAGTAGTACTCATTCTCTCTCCCGATCTCCCCTACACACACACACACACACACACACACACACACACACACACACACACACACACACACACACACACACACACACACACACACACACACACACACACACCGAAAGGCAAGAAAGAAATAGAAAAACATGAGAGAGAGAGAGAGAGAGAGAGAGAGAGAGAGAGAGAGAGAGAGAGAGAGAGAGAGAGAGAGAGAGAGGGAGAGAGAGAGAGAGAGAGAGAGAGAGAGAGGAGAGAGAGAGAGAGAGAGAGAGAGAGAGACAGAGACAGAGACAGACAGACAGACAGACAGACAGGCAGGCAGGCAGGCAGGCAGGCAGGCAGGCAGACAGACAGACAGACAGGCAAACAGAGAGAGACATAGAGACAGAGACAGAGACAGATTAAATGTATATATGGACAATGAAAAACACACCAAAAAATAACAGAAATGCATAACAACAGAAACTAACTGTACTATCCGAGGAAAAAATTCACGTAATTAAGACTTCTAGTGGTTTGATCAAAACATTTGTGGTGAAAGCAAAGTGACATTTTCATGAGTCATCAGAAAATCATACAACAAAAACTTAAATCTTGAAAACTTTGATTCATATTTTAGAAAGGTTGGGAGTCTATTCCAAAACCAGCTCCCAGAATATATTAGACTTGATTTAAACAGAGTAATGGTTGGTAAAGGAAGGTTGATTTTATGTGAATGTCGAGATTCGTTTACACTGAACATGCTGCTTAAGGAAGATGGGGCATTACCATGAAGGATTTTATGCATTAGTACACCTTTATTGAACAACAATCTTGTTTTGAGAGGCAAAATATTTACATTTTTGTAATCTGAAAATGTCAGTGAAGATGACTTATCTATTACTATTTTGACAGCTCGTTTATGAATACTGATTAATGGTTTGAAAAGGTTATTACTGGCTAGGTCCCATAGTGTAGATGCATAATCCACACTAGACTGAATAAATGAATAAAAAAATATTTTTCTTGCATTCAGATTAAGACAGTGTTTGATCTTATTTAACTGGTATGTTTTGGAGGCAATTTTCTTTGTTATGTTACGTATATGTACAGACCAAGACAAATTATTATCAATCGTTACTCCCAAAATTTTGTGATTAGAAACTTCTTCAATTCTGACATTGTTGATATAAATAGGAGGTAAGTTTATATTAAGATTTTGACGTTTTTGTCTTGTTGATAACAGCATGAATTTCGTTTTACCTGGATGAAGGGCCAAATGGTTAATTTGT
>CM060322.1:31960609-31963109 GCA_030674155.1 Stramonita haemastoma
AAAAAGAGGAAGAAGAAGGAAAAGAAGAAGAAGAAGAAGAAGAAGAAGAAGAAGAAGAAGAAGAAGAAGAAGAAGAAGAAGAAGAACAACAACAACAACAACAACAACAACAACAACAACAACAACAACAACAACAAACTGAATAAGTGATTGAGTGAGTGAGTGAGTGAGTGAGTGAGTGAGTGAGTGAGTGAGTGAGTGAGTGAGTGAGACATACAGAGGGACAGGCAGACATAGTGACCTACACACAGATAGACAGGCAGACAGGCAGACAGACATACAGACAGACAGCTACAGACAGACAGGCTTTCAAAACACACTGACACACATACAGAAACAAAGAGACAGATTAAGAGAAACAGACACACTTGCAGACAAAACAGACAGGTATCAGACATGACACAGATACTCCCAGACAGACAGCTAAATCTAAAGTAAGGATTTACAGAAAAACCACGGCCACAAACAAAAAACGCACAAGAGACAGAACTGTAAAGTTATGCAGGTAGATAAGACAGGAACGTGAAGTGACTGACAGAAAAAAATTAAATAGAAGGTAGAGACGAAAACCAAGACATCTAAAACAAAGTACAAGTCAGAGAAGTGAAGTGGAGTAGCATCTCGAAGACAATGTGGAAAGCACAGGCATAGTGACATATCAAACAGAAATGTGGAAGGCAGTTACATAGAGTGACATCAAAAATAATGTGGCAGTCAGAAACATAAAAATAACATAATAATAAAAAAAGAATGTAAAATATAGAGACGTAAACAGATCCACCACAAACAATGTACAGGCTAAAATAAAAACCTTCTTAAGCAATCTACAGGCTGCCAAAAAAAAAAAAATACATCACACACGATCTACAAGCTGCAACAAAAATCTTTAGATATATATATCACAAACAATATACAGGCTAAAACAAAACCTTTATAACCACAAATCACAAATAATATAAAGGGTGAAACAAAAATCTGATACATCACAAACAATGTAACGGCTTCAGCAAAACCTTTCATACATCACAAACAATCTACAGGCTGCAACATAAACCTTGATACATCACAAATAGTCTACAATCTGTAACAAAAACTTCCATACATCAGAAACTCTATCAACCACTGTCCAGATTCTTTGTTTTTTAAATTTTATTCTGTGGCCAAAGGCCGAAAACGGGCCACTATCTATTTCCCTGGCCATGTTATTTCAGTAGCTAAGGAGGAAAAAATCCCATCACAGATATTCCCAGGGGAAAAAAGACAATACTGCCAGTGATGCTGGTTAAGAACATGGCATCTGTGTCTCAATACGAGATAAGTCTGGAGAAAGAAGATTGCACCTCTCTCTTGTGTTTTCTGTTAGTTTGTTTTTTTCATTTTTGTGTTGTTCTGCCTTTCTTTTTTTGTTCCTGCTTTTATATTTGATTTCATTGTTACTTGCTTTTTTGTACTTTTATACTTGTTGTTGCGAATGCTATTGTTGTTACTATTGGTGTTGCATTTCTTCTTGTTCTTCTTGTTCTTGTTCTTGTTCTTGTTCTTCTTCTTCTTCTTCTTCTTCTTCTTCTTCTTCTTCTTCTTCTTCTTCTTCGCAATTCTTCTTTTACTGCTTCCGCTGCTACTGCTGTTACTACAACAACAACTACTACTACTGCTATATTTGCAAGAATCAAATGACTAAGAATCAGGAGAGAGAGAGCGAGAGCGAGAGCGAGAGAGAGAGAGAGAGAGAGAGAGAGAGAGAGAGAGAGAGAGAGAGAGAGAGAGAGACAGAGAGAGACAGAGAGACAGAGAGACAGAGAGACAGACAGACAGACAGACAGACAGACAGACAGACAGACAGAGAAAGACAGAGAGAGAGAGAGAGAGAGAGAGAGAGAGAGAGAGAGAGAGAGAGAGAGAGAGAGAGAGAGAGAGAGAGAGAGAGAGAGAGAGAGAGAGACAGACAGACAGACAGACAGACAGACAGACAGACAGACACACAGACACACAGACACAGACACAGACAGACACACAGACACAGACAGACACAGACAGACACAGACAGACACAGACAGACAGACAGACAGACAGACAGACAGCCAGAGAAATAGACAGCCAGACAGACAGAGAAACATACAGACAGACATAGACGGAAACACAGACACAGTCAGATAGTGACAGCGACAGATGGATCGGCAGTGACAGAGACAGGAAAAGGAGCAATACAGAAAGGCAAACACAGACAATTTTACGACACATCAACAGAGCAGAGGTAGACAAAGTAGGCACTAAAATGTATGGTTAGATGGATGAATGAATAAAAACAGCAAAAAAAGGATACAAAGAGAAAATAATTGGACAGTTACTACCTAGCATTTTTTTATGTGAGTTTGGCAGATTTTACGGGGTTTATTTTGTTGGTCTTTGCCTTGAATATGTCTTCTTTGGGTGACGTTTGTTGTCTTTTATTCTGGTTGTTAGGTACTTTTTTGTATCTTTGACTTGTTTGTGTGATTGT
>CM060322.1:31968109-31973109 GCA_030674155.1 Stramonita haemastoma
CCTCCTTCTCCTCTCCAGTTGCAAGACTCTTATGGAATAAAGTCAAAACCGAATGATTAAACTACAAGATGGAAAACCCTTTCTTTAGGATTGATTTATTTTTTGAAGAAAAAAGTAGCGGAGGAAAAACAAGTGCAGGTTACAACTTACAACTTCTCAATCATTTGAAAATGATTTATCAAAGATCCAACTAATTTTTTTTTATTCTACAGAATGAAATCTTTCAATGACAACATTTTAGGCATGGAGTAAGAACCGTGACTTTGTCAGAACAGGCACCCTGAACACCACCGAAGTGACCCAGCAGAAGTGCAGGGCCCCTCTGGCTGGTGGCCTCACGGCGTCCTAATATTGAAGGGCTTCCTGTGGATTGCCGATCCTGAGGATGAGACATAACAAATCTGGGTATGGTTGTGGCGGGGAGATTGAAATGAACGGCATCGGAACAGCAGTACGGGGACGTCACAGAAAATGAGGCAGCAAAAACAACAACAAAAAACCATGACTTTGGCCTGTCCTGACTCGAGTTTCGCCCCATGGATGAGGCTTTGTCAGAGGTTCTGGTGGTGATTGAAGCTTCACCCTCGGTGGTACCTTACAGCAAGACACTTGTCAGAATTTAGAAATGTCAATCGTATTGATTTTTTTTTAATAAAGTACTTGAAACTGTTGGCATGAACTTTTAGCATCTGGTTACAAAATATCCATTTTACTCATGGTATGAGAAACGTTATCTTTACAACAGATTAAAAGAAACAACCTTATATATATATATAAACTGTTTTACATACGCTAGTGTGAACAAAACAGCTGCTTCTGAATTCGTGATGCTTTCATACTGCTGTGGCAGATTCCATCTTAGATTTCTGCACAAATACAATGAGCATACCTGTCATGGGAATTGATTCACTGGATTTGGTCAAAGGTGTATATATCTTTTGTTTCGTCATTAGCTTTCCAGTTAATGTAATAAGATCTATGCCTTTGGGGGAGGGGGGAGCAAGGAGTCAGAGAAATTGCTTACGTCTGGTTTCCAATTGAAAAACAAAAGATTAGATTGGTAGACTGCTCTTATTCACTTATATTTTTTGACTTTTCAAGTTTTTGCTTTTAAAAAAACAAAACATTTTGTCACTTTTATTTCCATGTTGTTTTCTTGCTTTCTGATTGCTTTGTTTCTTTCTTCCTTTTCATTTTTTTTTTACTTTGCCTGCTCCATTGTTTTCCTTTCTTCTAGTATTTGTTTCGTTCTTCCATTTCCTCCTTTCCTTAGTCGTTATTCAAACAAGGATATAAAGTATCTGTCTTAACTTCTCATTCTCGTTTCTCTCCGTAGCTCTTAGGTTTTCTTTGTCTTTCTATGTATGTATGTATGTATGTATGTATGTTGTATGTATGTATGTATGTATGTATGTATGTATGTATGTATGTATGTATGTATGTATGTATGTATGTATGTATGTATGATGATGTATGTATTTTGAGTGTGTATGTGTTATGTATGTATGTATGGTGTATGTATGTATGTTAGTATGTATGTATGTATGTATGTATGTATGTATGTATGTATGTATGTATGTATGTATGTATGTATGTGTGTGTATGTTGTATGTATGTATGTATGTATGTATGTATGTATGTATGTATGTATGTATGTATGTATGTATGTATGTATGTATGTGTGTATGTGTGTATGTTGTATGTAGTTGTATGTATGTATTGTATGTATGTATGTATGTATGTATGTATGTATGTATGTATGTATGTCACGTCTGTGCTCCTGTACGTCTGGCCATCGTATCGGTCATTGCTTCCAATGGTCATTCAGTGCGTGGAGTGTCTGCTGCATGGTACATTGCCCTCCATACTTACTTCCAGCTTGCGTTTCTAATCGAACTCCTATCTCGTTGATGCCTCTACTACTACTCCTATCTACTCTACTACTCTACTACTCATACTACTACTACTACTACAAACTACTACTCTATACTATATCACTATACTATCTATGTATCTATCTACTCTCTACTCTCCACCCTCATCCATCCATCCATCATCCATCCATCCATCATCCATCCATCCATCCATCCATCCATCCATCCATCCATCCACTCCACCCATCTATCTATCTATCTATCTATCCTATCTATCTATCTATCTATCTATCTATCTACTACTATCTATCTTCTATCTATCTATCTATCATCTATCTACTGTCTTCCTGCTGTCTATATCTGTCTTCTGTGCTGTCTGTCTGTCTGTCTGTCTGGCTATCTATCTATCTATCTATCTATCCTATCTTCTACTATCTATCTATCTACTCCTATCTATCTATCTATTATCTATCTATCTATCTATCTATCCATACCCTTGTCTTCACCTCTGTAAATTCCCTATCATCCCCTCCCCCCTCCCTCCCTCCTCCCCACCACCGATCCTTTCTTTCCTTTCTTCAAAAAGAGAACGGCAATTGACACAATACTTGTGGTCACCCACTCAGAAGAAATAACCCTGATTTTTTCCACCCTTGAGTCCTAAGAAGACAGTACAGTACAATTGCCTGGCTGTCTCTAGGCGAACTTCTACTTCGCTAAGTGCTGGTGTAGATTTGGGAAAAGCCTTTGATCTTCAGTCTCTTCCAGGGCTGCTGATGGTTTCACCTTGCCTCCTCTCTATTCTGCAGTCACTTGACAATGGGGAACTATCTATGGGTCCCCTGATGGAGGAAAAAATTCTGAGATGAGAGGTTGGTTGCTAGATAGGAAGGGAGGAGAAGGAAGGAAGGAAAGAAGAAGGGTGGTAGGAGGGTGGGAGAAAGAGATGCGACAGAAATGAGGATAGAAAGAGAGACTAGCAAGACAGAAAAGACGGGAAAAGAAACGAAGAATAAAAAAATATTTAGAAGATTCAACAAAGAAAGGAAGAAAGAAAGATGAAAGAAAGAAAAAAAAAAGAAAAAGAAAGGAAAGAAAGAAAGAAAGAAAAAAGAAAGAAAGAATGCAAGAAGAAGAAAAAATTGCGAAGAAGAATTGAAAGAAAGAAGAATGCAAAATAAAATAAAAAAGAAAAAGAAAGGGAATTGCGAAGACAGAAAAAATTGCGAAGAAAAGAAGGAGAAAGAAGAAGAAGAAGATGAGAGAAGAAGAAGAAGAAAAGAAGAAGAAGAGAAGAAGGAGAGAGAAGAAGAAGAATTGGAAGAGAATGAAGAAGAGAAGAAGGAAGAAGAAGAATTGAGAAAGAGAAGAAGGAAGAAGAAGAAGAGAAGAGAAGAGAAGAAGAAGAAGAAGAAGAAGAAGAAGAAGAAGAAGAAGAAGAAGAAGAAGAGAAGAAGAAGAAGAAGAAGAAGGAAAACGAAGACACTATGAAAAGGTGAGAGTGTGACAAAGATTAGTAGTGAAAGAAACATTAACCAAACACTCTGCCCCTTTACAAACTGCTCCCAGTATTAGAGTCATACAAGTCTAATAGTCTCCATTCTGCACTTATCTAGTGGAATCCTTTCCGTTCGTACCCTGTCTGCAGATACTAAAAAAGAGACTCTCCAGATCACTCATACTCATCAATTTTGTTGTTGTTCCTCAGCCAGAGCTCCAAGGTTCAATCAATGTGAGACTTTGCTATGCAACCATCTTTCCCCCCACAGCCATTAAGACACCTGCATTCCATCTTCCAACTCATCATTTTTTTTTATTCTTTTAAGCTTACCCTGAGGCATCGGTAAATGTTTCCTGTGTTTCTTTGGCATCTGTGATCAGTCAGGGGGAAAGCCCCAACAGTGTACTGCAATCTATTTAATCACCAGTGCAATTTTCTCCGTGGACCTTACATGGGATGGCTTTTTAGGTGCTGTCACTAACTAACACCGCATGCCGGGACAGATTGTTGGCAATGGGTCGTCTGTGCTTAGGACAGTGAAGCAATGTGTGTATGTACTGATGATCCCAAAGAGTTTAAAAAAAAAAAAAAAAGCATGTGAGGGGAGAACACAATAAAGAAAGAATAAAAGAGAGAAGAAAAGGGCAAACACGAGCATGCCAAAAAAAGTAAGAGCAAAATATAGGACCCTTAAGTCAGATGTGGGTTCCTTAATTGGTGGGAAAATATCGTCGTACACGCAAATTCTCACCGTTGGTGAACCTCGGGGTTAAGATATAAGAGGGTGTGGCGGGGAGAGTAGCTAATAGCGGAACTCAAGAATATGACCCAAATGTCTAAGCTTTAAAAAAAAAAGTCACAAAAGTTTTCTTTATCAGTGTGTTCATTGATAATTATTGATAGTGAAATGTCGACAGAGATGCTTACTAAAAGAAAGAAGCCTGTTGAAAATATTGAGGTATATTATGGATTTGTTATCCTAGACAGTGTATGGTAAAAGATAGCAGTAAAACTGCTCAACTTTGACTTTCTTTGATGGAGGGGGGGGGGGTTGTAACAAGATAATAGGAAATAGTAACCCAGAAGAGGACCAAGACGTTACTCTCTATTTCCACAGTGTTATGTTGGTAAGGATTATCGGTGAAAAGTCAATTGAATTTTGATAGAACAAGTTTGTGATTTTGAGCAGTTGTAAGTTTAAAATGTTTTAATCCACTTGTTTCTAGAGTTTAACTTTGATATTAAAAAAATGATACATCGTTTTAACCATCTTTCAAGTAGCCGCATTCCGACTTTGGGAATTGAATCTAATAATTCGCCAATTACAAGAAGTTGAATACAAGCCACCAAAAGTGCAAAGCCGCAGTTTTGTTAGTCTTTTTGCCAATCTATTCTTGTTTTTTTGTGTATATGATTCTAACAATGTCTGAAAACAATGTATCGAGGTATGTCAGTAATATCATTACATCAATACTTAACAACTGAACTTGTGTAACACTCTCTGAAAACTGAGATTTCTGACTTTGATGGCTCGCTCCTCGCCTCCTCAGGCGTCTGAGGTTTTGAGGCGACTTACGTCAATACAGGACATGCAGTCCCTTTACCCTCACACACCCTCTCTCTCT
>CM060322.1:31975053-31977553 GCA_030674155.1 Stramonita haemastoma
TTTTTTTCTTCTTCAAATTCTTCTTTTCCTTCTCCCTTTTTTAATGGCCTCTCTCCTTTTTCCTACCTGCGAGGTAAAACTCAATTTGTAAATAGGTTCAGAAATCTTCCGTGACCATACCATACCATACCATACCATACATACCATACCATACCATACCATACCATACCATACCATACCATACCATACCATACCTACCATACCATACCTATCCGTACCGTACCGCACCGTACCGTACCGTACCGTACCCTAGCCTAGCCTACCAATATCTACAAAATTGCATACACACGGGGACCAGATGAAAAAAAGCACATGATTGCTTATTCTGTTATCCTCGATATAAAAGAATAAATAAATAAATAAAATAAATAATAAATAAAACCCTACCCTACCGTACCTACCGTACCCTACCGTACCGTACCCTATCCTACCGTACCGTCCCGTAATAAACCCAAACGATCCCATACCATACCCCAAGCCATACCATGCGTTACCATACCGTACCATACCATACCACACTATAATATACCATACCATACCATACCATACCGTACTATACCGTACTAAACTAAACGATGCCTACCGTACCATACAACACAATTTGCCCTACCTGCCTGCCCTCCCTACCCTACCCTACCCTACCCTCCCCTCCATACCATAATGGGAAAAGAAATCTGGCTTTGTGGTGATGTTTAAACTCAGACCGTAGATTTCCAAACCCATACGGAACCAGACTAAATAACGATCTACTCTTTGGCAATAAACCAACCGACCAATAACCAGCCAACCAATAAAACCAACTAACCAAGACAAGTAAGCACACACAACCCCCCCCCCCAAAAAAAAAAAAAAAAAAACCCGTAATTTTCCGCTGCAGTTCATTTGAATGATTTTAACATTTTTCCATAAAGCAAAAAACAAAATTCATGCACAACATGTGGGTATCTCGTTACCAAGGTTCAATGTTCGGGCCAGAAAACAACGAGCTATGGCGACTCATTCTTGTCAAAAGTGTAATCCCATCGGAGGACGAAAACATGGAATAGCTTTTTCGCCTGTCATTTGGCTTGCTTGAACGGAAATATTTTTACCCCTGTTGTTTCCTGTAAAACAGTCTCGTGTTACATCATTCAGAGTATGCCCTTCATTGTTACAAAATAACTTATTATTGCTGTTGTCATTGTAACTTTTTTCGGTGCCTTATCCTATGTTACGTTCCTGACCTGTTCTCAAACCGCTCATTTCAATTTCTCCGCCCGAGCCATACCCAAATTCGTTATGTCGTATTCTCAGGGTCAGATGTTCACAAGGATACCATCAATGTCAAGCTGCCGTGGAACCACCAGCCAGAGGGGCCTGCACTGCTGCTGGGTCACTTTGGAGGTGTTCAGTGATATCTGTTCTGAGCTTACACACGCAGGAGTACTACGTCCACTACTGACGACAGAAGTAGCTCAGTAGCGGAGCCAAAATGATTGAGATGTCTACTCGGAATGACGACCACCACAATGTTCCTCCAACGACCTTCTCCAGTGAACCTCCAACCCCGAAGACTTTGACACAAACTCACCACAGGCACAGGAGTGTATGAGTAAACCGAATCGGAGGTCACCATGAGACCAGAGCAACTAGGGTCACCGAATCACCGAACTTTTTTTTTTTTATCGCGTGATGATCAGTGGTGATGTTTATAGTGCTGTGAAAATGCAAGCGCTTTGAGACTACTTGACAGGGCTGTACTCAGTGCTTCCTATCATAATAGGTTCCTGCGTCAATCAGGCCTGAGAAATACAAACACCTGCAGTGTTGGTCAGGTAATACTCTCAAACTCGCATCCGTAAAGTGGATGAAGGTCGATTGTGTGGTCCCAATCTCCCCAATTAGCCCATAGCACACTCACTCTGGGTAGGATCTGGTCGGAGTCCAAAACAAAATCCCCCGTGACTCTTATGGGATTCAAATCCGCAACCTTCCAGTCTGTGACCCACCCCTAACCACGACGGGGTGCCTCGGTGGTGGCTCAAACCCGAGCCATCAGATCACGAGCTCAAATTTCTAACCACCACACTATCCCCCATGTTGTTTGTGGTGGTGGTGGTTGTTTCGTGCTTGAAATACAATGGATATTGTGGCTGATGAAGTTTTTGCTGCTAGCGTTTTAATTTACATAACAACAATTCTCTTCACATTTGAAAATCACACACAAACAAATTTCGAAACATAATGTTATCAGGCAGCTACCGTTTCTGCTTATCATATAATTTGCAAGCGACGTTTGCCGGGCGAGTAAATTATGTAGAAATTAGGAAAATTCTTACCTGATGTTACAGCCAATATCTTTTGCTGAGTTAAGGAGTTGTAACGTTGTTAGACATTTTGTGATTTCTGGACAATCTCCAACATATGTTCATAAAAGTTTCGTGATTCACAGATCAATTTTAGAATAATCAGGCTTTTCTAATTTCGGGAAAAATCTCCAACATATGTTTAAAAGTTTCGC
>CM060322.1:31982553-31985053 GCA_030674155.1 Stramonita haemastoma
ACCGAAGACAGCGGCGATGGAGACAGACAGATAGACACAGGGGATTTAGTGGGCGATGTTGAGCTAATGTCAACTGAGAGCCGGCATCAGTGAACACGACTGAGGTAATCACGTGACGGAGCAGAGCCTTCTCTTGATTGTGGTCTTAAGCTTGACCCAACATTTATAAGGTTTTTGTCATAACAACAACGTTGAGGAACCAACAATAGGATTCTGGATATGTGTCTAACTGGAGACATTAGGTTATTCATTTATTTATTCTTTTATATCGAGGATAATGGAATAAGCAATCATATGCTTTTTTACATCCAGTCCCCATGTGAATACAGTTTTTTGTAAATGTCGTCAGTTACCACCGGCACACGATGGCCTACTCTTACGAAAAGCGGAACATAATTTAACGTGTGCGCAAGATGTTCTGCGTGCGTTCCGCACATGGGGCCTCGGCCTCGGTTTATAGTCTCATCCGAAAGATATGCAATATAAGATCAAGATATCTTTCAGTAGTTTGCACGCGAATACTCTAAAGTTGATCAACAACAATACATTAATTACCGGCAAAAAGTAAGAGACAAAGAAAAGTAAGCATGTCATAGAAAACAAAAAGGCAACACTTTTCGCCTGAAGCATACAAACAGACTTCGGGAAATTGGACAAAAATGTAGACAGACACACAAACGCTGTGAATATCTAAAGCCAGGAAATCTATAGTAACCATTTTTAAGGAATGATTTCACTGACATTTTCCCCCAAACAGGCTACTTAACACCAAAGGCCAAAAAGGGTCCAGAAATCAGGATAGTAACGGAGCCGAAGAAACGGAGAGAGACACACAGCCTTCATTCCACCCGCGCTGGCTAACCCCAGTCTAGGGAATTTCCTGTGAAGAAAGAAAACCGTCATCCCACACTACTTTCCTAATCTGGCCTCAGGTTTGCTATTAAATAGTTAAACGAAACTTTCGTTAAGACACAAACCAAGGGCAAGGCGACACCCCTTAACTAGACACACCCGATGTCCTTGTCTTCCACAGGTAATGGTAATCATCCCCTAGGGGCTGTAGTCTGACTCTTCAAGGAAATCCAGCCCTGGAAATAGCAACAGTGGCGACAAACTGGGCCTCAGCTTCTGATAATAATTATGAAGGCCGAAGATAGCTAGGAAGAAAGAGAGAGAGAGAGAGACGGGGAATCTCAGCTTACAAGGGTGTCGGGTCGGGTTGGGAACACAGACAGTACAGTATGATGGCTGAGAATAATTGTGACGCTCCACCACATAATGAGACGGAGTGCACATGAGGTCAATTTTTAGTTATTGACATGTTATTAATGTACAATAAAGTGGCTATCAAATACAAAAAACAGATTGAAAATCGGACAATTCTGTGCAAAGTTATTACAAGTTGAAATGATAGACTACAGGAAGTGGCAAAATGAGAAACGGACAAGTTTACTTTCGTAACACGTTGTCAGAATGAGGGCTTGGGTATTTTCAAAACACATTTAAAAGCAAAAGGGATAAAAATTATGCCTTGATATTTCATTATAAGGTAGATAAACAGATATAGTTTAATAATCAATCAAAATCTCAAAATTGACAACTTGACCCCTACCTGCCTTTAATGGCTCCTAGAGCAAAATTGAGTAATGTGCTGAGCGACTCATTTCGTGGCGGAGCGTCACAATTATTGTCTCGGGATGTTTTAAGCCGTGTGTTTCTGAGATACAATTTTCTTCTTCGTCGTCGTCGTCGTCGAACGCTCAGACAGCAACTAATTATTGTCTGTTATATGAGCGAAAAACTGAACACTGTCAAAACTGAACACCATCTGGAAAGATAGAAAATATCTCACTCAAGTCCAAGATCAGACTAATGCGCTCCCTTGTCATGTCCATATTCCTGTATGCCTGTAAAACGTAGACCCTGACTGCTGATTTGGAGAGAAGAGTATAGGCGGTAGAGATGAGATGCTTCCGAAAACTCCTTGGCATCTCCTACAGAGACCACATAAGCAACGAAGACGTACATAACAGAATCCAGCAAACCATTGGTCCCTACAGAAACCCTCTATCAATCATAAAGAAGTGTAAACTTAAATGGTACGGGCATGTCACAAGATCAAAAGGACTTGCAAAAACAATACTGCAAGGCACTGTCCAAGGAGGAAGAAAAAGAGGCAGACCAATGAAGAGATAGGACAACATCAGCAAATGGACAGGCCTAGAACTCAACAAAACCCTGAGAAAGGCAGAACAGAGAGAGGAATGAAGGGAACTGGTTGTCAAGTCTCTAGGGGTGCCCCCACGGTCGCCAGACTAAGGGCTAGATAGATAGATAGATAGATAGATAGATAGATAGATAGATAGAGAGAGAGAGAGAGAGAGAGAGAGAGAGAGAGAGAGAGAGAGAGAGAGAGAGAGAGAGAGAGAGAGAGAGAGAGAGAGAGAGAGAGAGAGAGAGAGAGAGAGAGAGAGAGAGAGAGAGAGAGAGAGAGAGAGAG
>CM060322.1:32000776-32003276 GCA_030674155.1 Stramonita haemastoma
CAAGAAAGCAAGCAAGCAAGCAAGCACACACGCTATTAGCGCACACTCTAAAACCAATTTCGTCTTTCTGGAGAGAGAGAGAGAGAGAGAGAGAGAGAGAGAGAGAGAGAGAGAGAGAGAGAGAGAGAGAGAGAGAGAGAGAGAGAGAGAGAGAGAGAGAGAGAGAGAGAGAGGAGAGAGAGGAGAGGAGAGAGAGAGATTCGGATTCGGAATCGGATTTGGAATGATTTAATGTATAGGCCTTGGCCCTTTACAAGCAGATGAACATAACATGTCGTCATTAGAACATCAAACAAAACATGTAATTGTGTAATCACAGCGTTAAAGAAATCATGACATATTCTGTAATCACAACATTTAACAAAACCCGATATACGGTACTTGCAACATTAAACAAAACCCAATAATCCGTAATTACAACATTAAGCTCTGTTTTCTAATGTTAAGTGCTTTTTGGACAAAAGTGGCAACTTTCATCACAATTGTTCTGTTTTCATTAGACATTAATAATGAATATTTAAACATACATGGATGTCTGTAATATTTGCTAGGGATCAGTTCTGTTCTGAGATCATTGTACTTTGGGCACTGAAGCAAAAAGTGTGCTTCTGTTTCTAGGTCGTCATCACAAAAGGGACACGTTAAAGTATGTGCGTTGTTACGATTGTTAAATTGCAGAGAGCTGCAATTCAATGATGACATTCCAATTCTCAATCGTGCCAACTCCCTTCTTACAAAATATGATTTTATGTAGCTTAAGTACGCACTTTGTGACAATGATTGTTTGTAACTATTATACACGTTATAGAAATCATGATTCTCTAGTGCAGAAAGCCAGTCTTGTTTGAAACAATCTATAAGTCTTTGCTTAAGAGAGAGAGGGACAGACAGACAGAGACAGAGAGACGGAGAGAGACGGAGAGAGACAGAGAGAGACAGAGAGAGATAGACAGACAGACAGAACAGAGACAGACAGACAGACAGACAGGCAAGCAGACACAGAGACACAGAGACACACACACAAACAGACACACAGAGACAATCAGAGACAGAGAAACAGACCGAGACAAAACAAACATACAAACAAGCAAATCAACAAACATAAAAGAGAACAATACGTCTCTTTAGTTCAAGCCCCTACATAGTCCGATAGAAAATGTCATTGTGCCGGTATGTGTGACAGAACTGCCTGATGAAGGAACAGACCTCATTGCCATGGCTTGTTTGTTTGCTTGTTTGTTTGCTTGTTTGTCTTGGGAGGGGAGGGGAGGTGGGTTGGAGAAGGATCGGTGAGAGTAACTTGGTTAAAGAAAGTTGGGGCCCCACAGTGCCTTTGTTAGCTAGCTGGCTACTTGTGTGAGCGGTGGTGTTGGCGGTAATGATGTTTGTTGGGCTTGTTTGTTTGCTTGTTTGTTTGCTTGTTTGCTTGCTTCTTGGTTTGTTTGTTTCATGGTGTGTGTGTGTGTGTGTGTGTGTGTGTGTGTGTGTGTGTGTGTGTGTGTGTGTGTGTGTGTGTGTGTGTGTTTCAGGAGAGGTTGTTGTGTGAAAGAAAAGTACTAAAAAAACTTGTTCAAAGTTGTATGGTTTTTGTTGTTGTTGTTGTTTTTTGTTGTTTTTTTTAGTTGTGTGTGTGTGTGTTGGAGGGGGGTCGCGCGCGCGCGCGCGCGGGCGCGTGTGTATATGTGTGTGTGTGTGTGCGTGCGTGTTTTTGTAGGTGTGTGTGTGTGTTTGTTTGTGTGTGTGTGTGTGTGTGTGTGTGTGTGTGTGTGTGTGTGTGTGTGTGTGTGTGTGTGTGTGTGTGTGTGTGTGGTGTGTTAGAGAGAGAGAGAGAGAGTGAGAGAGACAGAGAAAAAGAGAACGAGTAGGTGTGTGTATGTTTGTATGTGTGTCTGTGTGTGTTTATGTTGTGGGTGTTTGTTTGTTTGTGTGTTTGTGTGTGTGTCTGTATGTGTGTATTTGTTTGTTTGTATGTGTGTGTTTGAGGTTGCGTGTCTATATAATATAATTATACACACACAAATATGTATATGCATATATATGCATATATATGATTATATATATATATGTATGTGTGTATATGTGGGAATGTGTGTGTTGTGTGTGTGTGTGCGCGCGAGAGAGAGAGTGTGTGTTTGTATGTGTGTTAGGTGGATTTTTTTGTTTTGGTCTTCCTTTTTTGTTTTTCTTTAAAAAAAAAAACACACAAAAAGACTCTGTGAAAACAAATTTTTTTTATTGAGATTCTTCGAGTGTTTTCCCCCTGTGATGTTATTTGTTCAACTCCGACATGTTTCTTTGATTAGGGTTGAGGTAAGGGAATGGTGATTCTGGTTTTTGGTTTTATTTGGCTGTGGGGGGGGGGGGGGGGGGCAGGGGGGGGGGGTGTTGCTTGTTTATTTGTTGTATCAGTGTCTTCTATCGTTTTTGTCAGTTGTTTTCTGTTGTTGTTGTTGTTGTTTGTAAGTCTATTTTGCCTCTTTCATTGTTTGGTTGCTTGTTA
>CM060322.1:32005776-32008276 GCA_030674155.1 Stramonita haemastoma
GTGATGGTGGTGGTTGTTATGTTTTTGTTGTTGTTTTTGTTGTTTTTTTTGGGGGGAGGGGCATGATGGTAGTGATTTTGGTGGTGGTAGTAGTAGTAGTAGTAGTAGTGATAGTGGTGATTGTACTTATGGTGATGATTGGTGGTGGTAGTTTTGATAGTGTAAGGAAATTTCATTTTTGTATCTTTTTTTTTTATTCTAAGAAAACTTAAAGAAAAAAGTCCTTCTCATTAGACCTTGGCAAAATAAAGATCGTTTCGTTCGCATTTATTGCTTTATGCTAAAAATGAGATCAGGTAAGTTGTGTTTTTTTTTTTTTAATTTCTCGCACTGGAAAATATCAATAATATTTAATTAATAAAATTAATAGCCGAAGAAATAAGAGTGAGCGGCCCCGCAGAAAGTCTAATTAATCGCTTTGAGGTGAATCATCTCCAATTCAAAACCTCTGCAAAGCGGCGAAATCATATTTCATTGAAGCGTGATTCACTTAAAACCACATGGGAATGAGCCCCCCCCCCCCCAAAAAAAAAAAAAAAAAAAAAAAAAGAAGAGAGAGAGAGAGAGAGAGAGAGAGAGAGAGAGGAGAGAAGAGAGAGGGAGAGAGAGAGTAGAGAGAGAGAGAGAGGAGAGAGAGGAGAATGAATGAATGAATGAATGAATGAATGAATGAATGAATGAATAATCTTTCTTTATTTTTCAAGGGTTACAGAGTAAGCATTGCATACTTTTTTTCATCCGGCCCTTGCCCTGATCAGGGAATAAAGCTAAGAAACCCCCCTCCCTACCCCTACATACCAGCATCACCACCAACAGCAGTTCAACCAATATTTTAAAAGAAAAAAACGAGATACATTCAACAAGAGAGAGAGAGAGAGAGAGGAGAGAGAGAGAGAGAGAGAGAGAGAGAGAGAGAGAGAGAGAGAGAGAGAGAGAGAGAGAGATAGAGAGAGAGAGACAGAGACAGAGAGACACAGAGACACAGAGAGACAGAGAGACAGAGAGACAGAGAGACAGAGACAGAGAGAGAGAGACAGACAGAAAGACAGACAGACAGACAGACAGAGACAGAGAAAGACCCTCAAGAAAGTAGACTTTGCAAAAGGGAGAATTCGAAAGGGATAATAATGATCATATAATGAATCAAGTAATGACGGTGATTATGACCATAATGTTGATGATAGTGATACCGATAGTGATGAGGAAACAATGAAAGAGCATAATAAAATTATGTCCATTGCCTTTACTTCTTCAAAGCCCCACAGAGTACCCACATTTAAAACTCTGCGGTATATATAATGTAGTTTTATTCACAACTCCATTCTACTGCTTATTAATAACACGTGTAGTACAATAAATCTGAATTGATCCTCACAGAGAGAGAGAGAGAGAGACGACAGACAGACGGGAGAGAGGGAGAGGGAAAAGAGAGAGGAGAGGAGAGGGAGAGAAGAGAGAGAGAGAGAGAGAGAGAGAGAGAGAGAGAGAGAGAGAGAGAGGGAGGAGGAGAGGGAGAGAGAGAGAGAGAGAGGAGAGGAGAGAGAGAGAGAGAGAGATGAGAGAGAGAGAGAGAGGAGAGAGAGAGAGAGAGAGAAGAGAGAGATAGGAGAGACAGAAGAGAGGGAGAGTGGAGAGAAGAGAGAGAGAGAGAAGAGAGAGAGAGAGAGAGAGAGAGAGAGAGAGAGAGAGAGAGAGAGAGAGAGGAGAGAGAGAGAGAGAGAAGAGGAGAAGAGAGAGAGAGAGAAGAAGAAGAGAAGAAGAAGAAGAAGAGAAGAAGAAGAAGAATTGCGAGGAAGACGAATTTCAAAAAAAGAAAGAAAGAAAGAAAAAAAATGAAAGAAGGAAAGAAAAAAAGAAAGAAAGAAAGAGAAAAGAAAAAAAGAATGAAAGAAAGAAAAGAAAGAAAGAAAGAAGAAAGAAAGAAAAAAAAGAAAGAAAGAAAGAGAGTTCGGAGGAAAACTGCGATAAAGAAAACTAACTGCGAAGAAGAAGAAGAAGAAGAATTGCGAAGAAGAATTGAAAATAAGACTTGCTAAGAAGAAAAAGAATTGCAAAGAAGAAGAAGTAGAAGAATAATTGCGAAAAAGAATAAGAAGATATGCAAAGAAGATGACTAATTTAACAAGAACAACCAAAACAGCAACAACAGTAACAAAAAACATCCCATAGAAACAGAAAATTCATCAATACATCATGCAAAGAAGTGAAATGTCGCAAAGAAGGAAATTATCATAAGGTAAACTGGAATACTTTAGTATTGTAAGAATGTAGAAAATTCAAGTATATACTAAAAGACTTTTCAGCAAAACAGAACCTATTCTGATTGGAAAAGTGTGGACATTTTTTTCAGGACAAAGAAAACTTTTTTTCTGAAAAAAATTCCGATTTGTCCTGACAAAACAAAAACAAAACAAAAAAAAAGACTCGTTTTGGATTGTATTTTATGTTTGGTGCAAAACCAACGAAGGGTTGGTAGTTTTCATGGTTTGTGCTTATCAGT
>CM060322.1:32013276-32015776 GCA_030674155.1 Stramonita haemastoma
ACAGCTAGACGGAGACCCATACTTACAGAGAGAGAGACAGACAGAGACAGGGACAGAGAGAAAGGACAGAGAAAAGACAGAAGACACAGAGAGAGACAGAGAGACATACAAACAGAAGAGAGAGAGACAGCGAGAGAGACAGCGAGAGAGAGACCGAGAGACATACAGATGCCAAACAGACAGACAGAGAATAAGAAAAAGGCATAGATGGAAAGGTGGAAATAAAAAGAGAAGGAAAAGAGCTGAGTGAGAAGACATAAAAAAACGGAGACAGAAAAAGACACACAAAGATAGGGAGCGAGAAGAATGAGACAGAAAAAATGTGTCATACGGAAGACTAGGAGAGATAAAAGAGATAAATAATAACAGAGGAAGAGGAACTGCAAACGAGAAGAAGAAGCATTGTAGAGAAAAAAAAAGCACAAAGAAAAGAAAAATGAATTTGAAGGCGAAGAATTTCGCAGAAAAAAATTGAGAAGAAGAAGAAGAAGAAGAAGAAGAAGAAGAAGAAGAAGAAGAAGAAGAAGAAGAAGAAGAAGAAGAAGAAGAAAAATAGATTAAAAAGGAGGATAAGGTGAAGGAGGAGGAGGAGGAGGAAAAGGTGGAAGACAATCGTTCTTCAATAAAACACTTACTACAACCTTACATATAACTTGCCTTCTCATTGTTTTTTTTTCATTCAATTGTAATATTATCATCCTTACAGTCTAAATAAAGTCAGTGTATGTCTTATGAGTACCACGTTCTTCCATTTAGAAAAAGGGTACTTGAATTGATTGTCCTGTTATCTTGAAAGAAACAAAGAAATCAAAGACATCAAACTAGAAAGGTTTCATCTTAGAATAAGCTTTAGTATTTTACTTACAAACACAATATTGAAGAAAATGAATCTCAAAGATGCTGATAGGTGTGGTTTTTGGCAAACAAGAAAAGTATACAATCAGTCATTATTTGTGGAGATGCCAACTTGTTCAGGCTTTCTGGTAAGACTTTGCCCTGCTTTTTGACACGGCATTGTTTTTATTTGTGAAAAAATGTCTTCAATGTTGAAGTTGTATTATTCAGTTCAGGTTCAAACACAAAGGCTGAGGACGTTTTAGACTTAATAATAATGCTTTGAAAATTTTACTGAATACAAATGCCACTTAAACTAAGCCAAATATTGATTTTCATGAACTAGTTAAATACAGTTATAAAATGTTTTTAAAAAATGGCACAAAATATGCACAAGAAATTTTACAGTTTAATTTTGTTTAAATAGCTTCCTCATCCAAACAAGGTGGAAACCTAAACACAACGACAGAACGTCATCAGTACAACAAAAAAACTGCCTTTTCCTGCAAGATCATCGTTTTGACAGTAATACAGCAATTCTGTGTTTTGTATTATGCAATCTTTCAAAGTGAAGGACTTTGCGTTTGCAAACCTAACACCATGCATATAGTTATTGTAATGACTCTTTGGTGAGAATGTTTGAATATCAGTGAGTTATCTGACAGAGTGGATGTGTGCCCCGATCAAAAATAAACAGTAAAAAGAGGTAAAGGTGTCCCATAACCTGTATGGTCATAGAGGAGCAAGGCATCGGAGACCTCAGCTACTTTAGGGAGCCAGCATGTTGAGGGCGGCGTCCATCTCCTCTCCCTCGCTGCTTTACCTTCCCTGACCCTTTTTTTTTTAAAAGGTGTGGTGTGGATAGAAAGGGGGTGAAGGGGCAATGTGGAAAGGGTGATGGTGATCGATGACGATGTGTAATTATCTGTTTTTGTATTATGTTATTTTTGCTTTGAGTGAATGGATTTTCTGCAAGGGAAAGATTATTGCGATGCAAAAAAATGTATAATCAAGTCTTGATATGGCAGGGTGTTTTGGGTTTTTTTTTAATAATGATTTTACCCATGTAATGCGCGTTGAGTTTTTCAGATGTTTTGTTTTATTTTTAGTGCAAAACAATGTGTTGTTCTTGTTATTATCATTTTTAATGGTGGTCGATAACAAATTTTGTGTGTCTTCTTTTACCTAGCCCTAGCCCCTAACCCTAGCCACACACGCACACATACACGCGCGCGCGCACACAACACACACAATACACATACACACACACATACTCTCCCCCCACACCAACATGCACCACACACACAACACACACACACACACACACACACACACACAACACACACAACACACACACACACACACACACAACACAACACACACACACACACACACACACACACACACCACACACACTAACACACACACCACACACACACACACACCCTTTCCCCCCACAACTCAATTGTCTCTTTTTAACTCTCTTAGACCCATCTTTTGTCTTCAGCCCTAAACACCAGAAAATCACCCCAGGGTTTCTCCCTAATACGTTTATATTACCAAGACCTCCCAGTCCTTCTATCCTGTTTACGATAGAAGTGTCAACGGGTGCCAGAAAAGAAAGAAAAAAAACGAGACGGAGACAAAGGAATGGGGTGGGGGGGGG
>CM060322.1:32033276-32038276 GCA_030674155.1 Stramonita haemastoma
AGTTTAGGATAGTTTTGTTTGGGATGAATACACACACACAAACACGAACACACAGACACACACACATGCGCGCGCGCGTGCACACACACACACACAAACACACACATATACACACACACACACACGAACACACGTATTTTTTCTTTACCCACCATACTCATCACAACTTTCTCACTTCCTTTATTCTTCTGCCTTTAAGAAAAAATCTTTTTCATTCCACCTCTCTATTTTTATTTCGTTTCAAGAAAATCGAATCTTTTTTGTCCCTGCTGCCGTGTGGCTATTCTCAGGCCCTGCTGTGACTATATTGACAGCAGAGGTGCAGCAAAGACAACAGGACAGGGATTTGTGTGACACAGGTTTAGCAATGCACTGTGGGCTTTTTCTTCTCTTATAAAAATAGTTTTGTATATCCTGTCAACTTTAACCACGTTTCTCACATACACCAAAATTTCGGAAAATCCTAGACTTGAATTCATGAACACGTGATTTTTTTTCCCTTTGGCTTCTTTTCTGTGTGCTTGTTTATTTTTATATGTACTCTCTATCTTATTTCTATATCACTCAGACAAAGATACACAAACCACACACACACACACACACACACACACACATACACACACACGCACGCACGCACGCACACAACACACACACACACCACGCACGCACAACACACACGCACGCACGCACGCACGCACGCACGCACGCACACACACACACACACGCGCCCGTGCACGATCAATCTCTCTCTGTCTCTATCTCAGTCTCTCTGTCTCTGTGTCTCTCTGTCTCTGTGTTTCTCTCTGTCTGTCTGTCTGTCTCTGTCTCTGTCTCTGTCTCTGTCTCTCTCTCTGTCTCTGTCTCTCTCTCTCTCTCACCCTATCCCCACCACCACCACCACCATCGCCCTCAATTTCTTTATTCTCCTACCTATTGGTAAGAATTTTTCCACGTCACACTTTTTTCCTCTTTTTTTAACCCTTAAAAATCCCCTTTTTAAAAATCCTACAGTCCCTGCAGTGAATATATTGGCAGAAGAGGCGCAGCAAATCTAGCAGTGAAGGGATTTGAGGCAGTCAAGCTTCGTGCACTCTGGGAGCCTTCTTGAAGGGATAGCCTAGTGGTCAGAACATTGCGCTCGCATTTTGACGACCCGAGTTCGATTCCCGTCGGAGGGGATTTTTCCCCTGGAGTTAACATCAGTGCTGACTCCACTCTCCCCAAAAGTCTTTCGGATGAGACTATAAACCGAGGTCCCGTGTGTGAACGCACGCAGAACATCTTGCGCGCACGTTAAATCCTGTTCCGCTTTTCGTAAGAGAAGGCCATCGTGTGCCGGTGGGAACAGATGACAATATTTACACAACTGCATACACACAGGGACTGGATGAAAAAAGCACATGAATGCTTATACCATATCCTCGATATAAAAGAATAAATCAAATCAAATCAGTTCAAATAAACCTCTCTCGCTCTCTCTCACCCTATCACCACCACCACCACCATCGCCCTCAATTTGTTTATTCTCCTACCTATTTCTAAAAAGACTTTTCCACGTCACACTTTTTTTCTTTTTGTTTTAACCCTAAAAAAAATCCTATACATTTTTTTCTGTTAATCCTACAGTCCCTGCAGTGAATATATTGGCAGCAGAGGCGCAGCAAATCTAGCAGTGAAGGGATTTGAGGCAGTCAAGCTTCGTGCAACTGTGGGAGCCTTCTTGAAGCCTAACTTACTTTTTTCTAGTGCTTTACTGCTTTCAAACGATTTTTTTTGTTGTCCACTGAGCCTCTTTTTTAAAATTTATTTTTGTTTTTACTATGTGGCATATATAGCTTGGGGAAAATGACTTTTAAAAGAAATTCTTATATTTCAGAGGATAATAGAATAAGCACTCCTCTGCTGAGCCTCTTTTTTTTTTTTTTTTTTTTTTTTTTTACTATGTGACGTATATAGCTTGAGGAAAACGACTTTTAAAAAAAATCCTTATATTTCGAGAGGATGATGGAATAAGCACTTATTGTGTTTGTTTTTTTTTACATCCAGTCCCCTTGTGTATGCAGTTTTGTAAATTTTGTCATCCGTTCCCACCGGTACACAATGGCCTACTCTTCTGAAAAGTGGAACAGGTTTTCTTTGAGTCAATGAGCACGTTTTGCTGCTGTCATTTTGTTTGGCTCTGTGTTTTTTTGTCATTGGTATTCTTTATCTACCTTTTAAAAACAAAATCTAACGATATATTTTGATGTATTATTACAAATACTTACTTTAAAAAAATGTAAAAAGAAAAAATACACAGACAGACAGATAGACAGACAGACACACACACACACACCTCTCTCTCTCTGTCTCTGTCTCACTGTCTCTCCCTATGTCTCTCCCTGTCTCTCTCTGTCTCTGTCTGTCTGTCTGTCTGTCTGTCTCTGTCTCTGTCTGTCTCTCTCTCTCTCTCTCTCTCTCTCTCTCTCTCTCTCTCTCTCTCTCTCTCTCTCTCTCTCTCTCTCTCTCTCTCTCTCTCTCTCTTCAACGCACCACCACCAAACCACCACCACAATCACCGCCTCACATTATTCTCCTACCTATCTTTAAAAACTTTTCCATGTCACCCTTTTTCTCCCTGTCTTTTAACTCTAGAAAATCCCATATATTTTTTCTCCACTGCTGCTGTGCGCCTATCCTATAGACCCTACAGTGATTATATTGGCAGCAGAGGCGCAGCAAACCTGGCAGTGAAGGGATTTGCGCCAGTGAGACTTCATGCAATGTGGGCGCCTTCTAAAAGCTTAACTTACTTTCTGGGTGCTTTACCTTCCTTAAAAATTAAAACACACAACCCACCAAAAAAAACCGATGTGTTTTTATTTCTTGGGTAGTGTCAGCTACCCAAATACTAGATCAGTCTATTTCTGTTAAGTCTACGTGTCTATTCCTAACAATCTGTCAATCTGTCTGTCTGTGGCTATGTCGTAGTGTTTCTCGTTCTTTCTATCGTTTCTTTTCTGTCTGTCTACCTCTCAATTTCTCTGTCTCTGTCTCTCCCTATATCAGTCTCTCTGTCTCTATCTCTGTGTCATTATCTGTCTGTCTGTCTGTCTGTCTGTCTGTCTGTCTGTCTGTCTGTCTGTCTGTCTGTCTGTCTCTGTCTCTGTCTCTGTCTCTCTCTCTCTCTCTCTCTTTCTCCCCCTCACTCTCTCTCTTCAACCTACCACCACCACCACCACCACCACCACAATCACTGCCTCACATTCTTTATTCTCCTACCTATCTTTAAAAACTTTTCCATGTCACCTTTTTTCTCCCTTTCTTTTAACCCTAGAAAATCCCATATATTTTTTCTCCACTACTGCTGTGCGCCTATTCTATAGACCCTGCAGTGATTATATTGGCAGCAGAGGCGCAGCAAAATCTGGCAGTGAAGGGATTTGTGCCAGTGAGACTTCATGCAATGTGGGCGCCTTCTAAAAGCTTAACTTGCTTTCTGGGTGCTTTACCCTCCTTAAAAATTAAAACACACAACCCACAAAAAACCCCGATGTGTTTTTTTTCTTGGGTTGTGTCAGCTACCCCATACTAGATCAGTCTATTTCTGTTAAGTCTACGTGTCTACTGCCTGACAGTCTGTCAATCTGTCTGTCTGTGTTGTGGCTATGTCGCAGTGTTTCTCGTTCTTTCTTTCTTTTTTCTTTTCTGTCTGTCTACCTCTCACTCTCTCTGTCTCTCCCTATATTGGTCTCTCTGTTTCTGTCACTATTTCTGTGTGATTGTCTGTCTGTCTGTCTCTCTTGCTCTTGCTCTCGCTCTCGCTCTCTCTCTCTCTCTCTCACTCTCTCTCTCTCACTCTCTCTCACTCTCTCTCTCTCACTCTCTCTCTCTCTTTCTCTCTTTCTCTCCACCCCACCACCACCACCATCATAGCCTCACATTCTTTATTCTCTTACCTATCTTTAAAAACTTTTCCATGTCACCCTTTTTCTTCCTTTCTTTTAACCCTAGAAATTCCCATAATTATATTTTTTCTCCACGGCTGCTGTGCGCCTATTCTATAGACCCTGCAGTGATTATATTGGCAGCAGAGGCGCAGCAAATCTGGCAGTGAAGGGATTTTTGCCAGTGAGACTTCATGCAATGTGGGCGCCTTCTAAAAGCTTAACTTACTTTCTGGTGCTTTACCCTCCTTTAAAAAAATAAAACACACAACCCACCAAAAAAAACTATGTGTTTTTTTTTTCTTGGGTTGTGTCAGCTACCCCATACTAGATCAGTCTATTTCTGTTATGTCTACGTGTCTACTGCCAGACAGTCTGTCAATCTGTCTGTCTGTGTTGTGGCTATGTCGAAGTGTCTCTCTTTCTTTCTTTTTTCCTTTTTCTGTCTGTCTACCTCTCACTCTCTCTGTCTCTGTCTCTCCCTATACTGGTCTCTCTGTATCTGTCTCTGTGTGACTGTCTGTCTGTCATTCTGTCTGTCTGTCATTCTGTCTGTCTGTCTGTCTGTCTGTCTGTCTCTCTCTCTCTCTCTCTCTCCTCCCCTCTCTCTCTCCCTCTCTCTCCCTCTCTCCTTCTCTGTCTTTGTCTCTCTGTATCTGTCTCTGTCTCTGTCTGTCTGTCTGTCTGTCTGTCTGTCTGTCTCTCTCTGTCTCTCTCTCTCTGTGTGTCTCTGTCTGTCTGTCTGTCTGTTTCTCTCTCCTCTCTCTCTCTCTCTCTCTCTCTCTCTCTCTCTCTCTCCTCTCTCTCTCTCTCTCTCTCTCTCCGCGGCTGGGGTGATCTCCCTTGGTTATAGGCAGGGCGAAATTTTGCTGCGTGCATTTTGTGTGAAAATAATCAAAATAAAACATCACCATGCCAGTTGTTGGGTTACCAACATCGCTGGAAGCGACACTAGATGCCCTGCTACGCGAACACTGCCTCACCTCCTGGAAAGTTTGTGGAGAAGGCGAGCAAACAACTGTTGTGCTGCGACTCAGGACTGGCTCAAATAATCGGAATATGGCGGGTCAACAA
>CM060322.1:32048276-32050776 GCA_030674155.1 Stramonita haemastoma
ATAGATAGTAGATAGAGAGAGAGAGAGAGAGAGAGAGAGAGAGAGAGAGAGAGAGAGAGAGAGAGGCAAGGCAAGGCAAGGCAAGGCAAGGCAAGGCAAGGCAAAATATTTTATTCGAGGATAATAGATAAGCACTTGTGTGCTTTTTTACATCCAGTCCCCGCCCTTTTCAGGGATACATCAAGTTGAAAAAATACTAAACAATAAAGCTTTATGCAAACCAAACAACACACAAGAATAAGGACACTATATATGATAAGGTAATAAAAATGCACTCGATCAGAAGACAAAAATCAGAAGTCACAATAAAAGATTTTGATAATGAAAGAATAGAAAAGTGTTAATAGGTAAAGAGCAAACAAGAGAAGAGAATAAACAACTGAAAACATCAATCCACCACCATCTGTCAAAAATTATACATGTGACATAAATCATACATTTGGATAAAAGGGGGAATTTTTTTTTTTTAACTAATATCCTTATTGGAGGGGGGGGGAGATACTGCCAATAAAAATATAAATAAAATCGACAATTATAATGATCCAAATACCAAAAGTAAGGAACCATACCAAGTATCAAACAACAGGCAAGAATTAACACAGAGATACAATATTAAGGTAATGTTATAAAGTCACTGATTCAGAAACGAAATGAGAAGTAAGAATCAATGATGATTTTGAGTTGAATAAAAGAAAGCAAGAAAAACAAAGAAAAAACAAAAACAAAAACAAAACAAAGAAAAGGCGCAATAATTAAGAGTAAACATGAAAATATGATGAGGTTAAATGACTGAAAGCATCAATCTACCACCATCTAACATCAAATAAGTCCCATAAAACGAAATTTTGATAAAGGGGAGAAAGAACAACAACAACAGGTAAGGAATACCTGAATATAAGAGAGAGAGAGAGAGAGAGAGAGAGAGAGAGAGAGAGAGAGAGAGAGAGAGAGAGAGAGAGAGAGAGAGAGAGAGAGAGAGAGAGAGAGAGAGAGAGAGAGAGAGAGAGAGAGAGAGAGAGAGAGAGAGAACTCAACTTCTGGCACGTGAGAGCTTAGATCTATTTATTTTTTAAAGCCAGGTACGAGAGTGTAGGTCTTCTTCAGTGATTGCTTCTGTTCCGATCGTGTGTGTGTGTGTGTGTGTGTGTGTGTGTGTGTGTGTGTGTGTGTGTGTGTGTGTGTGTGTGTGTGTGTGTGTGTGTGTGTGTGTGTGTGTGTGTGTGTATGTGTGTGTTTGTTTGTTTGTTTGTTTGTTTGTGTAGGTGTGTTTGTGTAAGTGTGTGTGTGTGTGTGTGTGTCTTTCTTTCTGTCTGTCTGTCTGTCTGTCTGTCTGTCATTCTGACTCTGTCCGTGTGTGTTTGTATGTGTGTGTTCGTGTGCGCGCGCGTGTGCATGCTTGCTTGTAAGCATGCATGCTTGTGTTTGTCTCCTTGTCTGCGTGTCTGTGTATCTCTTTTCTGTGTATGCGGAATGGAAAACACTTAAATCATCCTCTCAAGGTGATGAGCGAGAGGAGGTAGTGTGTTTTGCCTCCGACAGCTCTCGCATTTTACACACACTTGCTGCGTTGATACTTAAAACTTCCCTGTTTCCTGCACGTCTGCTGTTAATATAGTCATAGTCAGCAGGTAAACAGATATGAGGGAGAAGGTGCAAAATCTATCTCTGGCTCTGTTTGTTTGTCTGTCTGTCTGTTGTTTTTCTTCTTGTCTATGTACGTGTCTCTGTTTGTCTGACTCTCTGTCTTTCTGTCTCTGTCTTTGTTTCTCTTGTTTTTGTGTCTGGTTTAGTTTCTCTCTGTCTGTGTCTGTGTCTGTCTGTCTCTCTCTCTTTCTCTCTCTGTCTCTGTCTCTGTCTCTGTCTCTCTCTCTCTCTCTCTCTCTCTCTCTCTCTCTCTCTCTCTCTCTCTCTCTCTCTCTCTTTGTCTTTTGTAGGTAGGTGACTGAAAAATACAGGAAGATAGTTATGTCTTCAGGAGTATGAGTCATCATTCGAGCAAAACACAACCCACACATTACCCTACAAACGTACATAGATGTAAGTAAAAAAACAAAACAAAAAACCAGTATACAGACATATAACTACACTGACACACAAATGAATATAAAAAATAAGTATTTTCCACTGATCAACATGAGTCAGAATTGCTAACCCCCCCAAAAAAAAATCCTAAACATATCAGAGAAGATAGTACATGATTATCCTAAAAACAGAATACCTGAATTGTGTTGCGAGGGACAAAGATAAGACGTGTTACAAGTAGATAGTTTTCTTTTCTTAATCATTCCTTATGTTTTTTGGTAATACTTTCTATGAAAAAACTATACTATCTATCACCTTCCTATGCTTCTTCTCTCAAAAAAATCTCTTGTGTTTTCCCTTTTTTTTCTATTATCTATGTGGATCATGAATAAATAAGTCCATAAGTAAAAAAAAATCATGTCTTTGCATTGTTTTGCTACGTAAAACGATCCAATATGTTGTTTTAACAAAAATGTTC
>CM060322.1:32073276-32098276 GCA_030674155.1 Stramonita haemastoma
AGAGACAGAGACAGAGACAGAGAGAAAGACACAGAGAGAGGGGCAGACAGACAGACAGAAGGGAAAAAAGAGGGGAAAAGGAGGGAGAAAGAGAAAGACAGAAAGAGACAGAGATAAAGACAGACATAGACACAGACAGAAAGACAGAAAGGTTGGGACACAGAGAGAGAGACACATAGGGGAGGAAAAAAGAAAAGAAAGAGAGAGACAGAGAGACAGAGACAGAGAGTCAGACAGACAGACAGACAGATAGACACGCATACAAGGACAGAGAGTAAAAATGAGAGTGGCAGAGAAAGAAATTTCTAACATCTAGACCCAAATATCTATAACAATTCACAATTTCAATTCTACAACCACTGTATGTCCACGCTTCATGCTGAGAAATATAACCACCGTTTCTGACAATAACTATGTTAGATTGTTCTATATTGACTATTACATATAATTCAAGGGCCTAATTAGCAAGAATATTAATGAAGCTGAGTTTGTAAGACAGTGACAGTGTCTGACAGAAGTACAATGTCGTCGGCAAAAAGCTATCAACACAATTAATTCAGTGATGCCTGAATTTAGATGTACGCCGTGGTGCCCATTGTCTATAATGCTTCTTGCAAGTTCGTTGATGAATACAGAAAAGTGTAGAGGACTTGTAATTCTACCCTGCTTTAAACCTGTCTGACAGAAAAAAAGCATCAGAAACCCACCTTCACATCTACCCTGGGCTTTCACGGTTTTATATATACTCATAATGGTTACTAGTATCTCACCTCTTATTACAGATTTATGCTGTATGGCCCAGAGTTTACTATGTAAAATGAAATCGTATGCCTTATAGAAGTCAATAAAAGCTACATGTTATTTTTTCTGTGATAAATGTTTCTAAATTATTGAGAACAACGAAAAAATATGGTCAATAGTAGAATGGTATATTCTAAATCCAGCTTGCATTTCCTCCAATATTTTTTTTAATTTTCTAACCATCAAGACAGTCTCCTCTTAATAATACAGCTATAGAACTTGACACGTAATTATATCCAAAAGCGAAATACCTCTGTATTTGTGTCTTTGTATCTTTTATTTTTTTGTACCATTTTAAGTCACAGCCGGTTTCTCTGCGTGAAATTCGGGCTGCTCTCCCCCGGGAGAGCACATGGCCACAAGAGAAGAGTTACCCATTACTTTTTCTTTTCTTTTCCCTGTCTGCAACTGCATTTGTGTCCCTATCGGAGTCGCTTTTTCTACAGAATTTTTACCAGGGACAACACTCTTGCTGCCGTGGGTTCTTTTACGTGCGCTAAATAATTTTGTGTGGCACAAAGGACCTCGGTTTATCGTCTCGTCTGAAAGATAGAACCAAGACCACTATTCATGATCTAATAGATGGGGGGAAAGCTTTTGGCCCAAACAGGGATCAAACAACCGCACACTTCTGACCTAGACGTTTCGATTTCTAGGCAGGCGCGTTACCTCTAGACCACCGATCCATCGATCTGTCGTTCTCTGGTTTGTGTATACTACCTTTCTTATGTAAAGTGTGAATGATCGATTCAGTCCATGCTTCAAGGTACTGGCCTGATCCAAATACAACATTGAAAAGATGGAATTTTTGAAAAAAATAATAAAAGGAGAGAAAGAGAGAGAGAGAGAGAGAGAGAGAGAGAGAGAGAGAGAGAGAGGAGAGAGAGAGAGAGAGAGAGAGAGAGAGAGAGAGAGAGAGAGAGAGAGAGTGAGATAGAGGGGAGAGAAAGAGGGAGACAGAGAGAGACAGAGAGAGACAGAGAGAGACAGATAGATACAGACAGATAGACAGACAGAGACATAGACATACAAACAGACAGACAGACAGACAGACAATAGACAGAGAAACAGACAGGAAGACAGAGACAGAGTGTGAAGAACAGAAACAGTGAGACAAAGAACTGAGGAGCCAGAGAGGTCCGCAGAATTAGCAAACCACAACAATGAACAGCACTTGGGGGCATTTAGCCATCCCAAATATCCTGTTGCCTCCCAAACCTCCTTTTTCTCCCAGCAAAACGTGTATCCTTTACACATTCCGAAGACGGCTTCAATCTGCTTGTGTCAATATCTTTAACGACTGTGGTCAAAACTCTTTTAATGAGATCTCCTGAGCTTTAAGCGGATTGAGAGAGCAACATGAAGAGAAGTTGTGATGTGTGGGTAATAAGAGAAAGAGACAGAGAGGAGAGAGTGGGGAGAGGGGAGAGAGAGAGAGAGAGAGAGAGAGAGAGAGAGAGAGAGAGAGAGAGAGAGAGAGAGAGAGAGAGAGAGAGAGAGAGAGAGAGAGAGAGAGACAGACAGACAGACAGACAGACAGACAGACAGACAGACAGACAGACAGGCAGGCAGGCAGGCAGACAGACAGACAGACAGGCAGGCAGGCCGGCCGGCAGGCAGGCAGGCAGGCAGGACGGCCGACAGGCAGGCAGGCAGGCAGACAGACTGTCAGACAGAAACATCAGAGACAGAAACACATAGAAAAGAGAGGAACGGGATCAAACATATACCGGAAGGTGAAACATATTTTGGAGAGACTGTCAGTTAATCAGAGGAATCATGTTGCGACACTGGTCATCATCTAACACAACAGCATGTATACCACGAAAATAAAAGGAATACAACAGAATACTTATCAATATTCTGTTGATTTATTTCTTGATACTTATCAATATTCTTTTTATTATTTAGTTATTTCTTGATGCTTATCAATATTCGGTTTCTTTCTTTCTTTCTTGATGTCTCATTTCTTTGAACAGACATTCAGAAAAAATAACCAACTTCTGATGTTTTAGGGGAATAATTACGGGTTCTTCATGGTTGTCAAGCAGCGATTAAGCTCATTGAGAAAGCGCTTTCTATTTTTGAGCTCATTCATTCAAAGCTTCCCCAAGCCCCACTCATTTCAAATATGAAAATTGTCCGAAAGAATCGAGTGTAAAAAGGATAAAAAGCTATTTGAATTGGACTCTAAAATCAAATGCTGGAATAGAGTGTATTCACTGAACTGTAGTGATTTGATACTGAACTTTTTTTAAAGCCTTTTGTATGCTCTCATCTAATTGGTATTTCAACATTTTTCTCATTCAATTTTTTAACAAACTAATTTGTCAACACGACAAGGAAGTAGCGCAATGCGTTTGCAAAGCAAAACAATTAACGAAATTAAAAATGAAATCGAATACAAGCCACAGTAGGTATCAGATTGATTTTGGGTGCTGACGTCATTTTGCCACATTTTCTGTGCGTCTGGAAAGGCCATGTATTTCCCTTCATTATTATACTGGTTTTGTTTTTCAGAGAAATCTGAAAAATTCTTTGGAGGGTAATTTCTTTTGCATCTTGTTATATTTTCATGAATGATTGTACAAATAGTTCATTACATTTTACACATGCAAAGTATGCTTTCTGTTGCATTGTTTTGTCAAAGGTAAAGGTAAAGGTGTTCTTACAACTCATACTGCCCTTAAGGAGCGAGGTGTTAGACTCCTCAGCTTGTTTTTGTTGTGATTAGATTAACGTCCCAGCGGAGATTTCCAATTTAAGAGGACTGTCCTCAGCTTCTCTAGGGGCCAGCATTTAGAGGGCAGCGCCCATCTCCCCCCCCCCCCCCACCCTCTCTCTCTCTCTGCTTTACATTTCCTGTCCCTCAAAAAGGCCATGTACCCATTTACAGCTGGTTGAACTGGGGGACTGTACTGGAGCCAAGGCGCAAGAGGTAAATCACCCACGCTCATAGCTAGCTGCTTAACTGTAGCTTGGGTAGAGAAAGAGTGGTCTGACCACTGAACTATCCTGTATTGTATTGTATTGTATTGTATTGTATTGTATTGTATTGTATTGTATTTTATTGTATTGTATTGTATTGTATTGTATTGTATTGTATTGTATTGTATTGTATTGCATTGCATTGCATTGCATTGTATTGTATTGTACTGCATTGTATTGTATTGTATTGTATTGTATTGTATTGTGTTGTATTGTATTGCATTGCATTGCATTGTATTGTATTGTATTGCATTGCATTGTATTGTATTGTACTGTATTGTATTGTAATGTAATGTATTGTATTGTATTGTATTGTATTGTGTTGCATTGGTGATGCAGATCAGGCTTTTGCATCATTCCCATCACTACGACACAACACACAACATTGTTGACTGTGTCCTGTCTTCATGTGTGTGTGTGGTGCTAGATAAATGAATGACCGTCATGGTGGTAGCTCATCGCAGACAATGCCTCTGTAGGCTCTCAAACAGGAACAGAGACACAGAGAGAGAGAGAGAGAGAGAGAGAGAGAGAGAGAGAGAGAGACAGACAGACAGACAGACAGACAGACAGACAGACAGACAGACAGACAGACAGACAGACAGACAGACAGACAGACAGACAGACAGAGACAGAGAGGGGGGGGGTCAACATCACTTTGTGAGCTCAAACAAGACAGACCGAGAGAGGCAACAAGTTGGATGGAGAAGACACACCACTGTGTTTTAAAACATGGACCCTTCCCCCCTGCACACACCATCACCCTTCAATTATCTGCACCATTTAAGAAAACAGCCTGGCAACCAGGACTAAATGGGATATTGATCACCATTCTCTGTTTTGTTTCCTTTGTGTTATTTCTATTCTATGCGTCTTTCATTTCAAGAGAGAGAAAGGCAGAGAAAATACGACGAAACCTCTGCTGCTTGAGGCGGTATCGTTCTTCACCACTGTGGTCAGGCAGTGATTGTCTTCATTGAGAGAGGAGAGAGAGAGAGAGAGAGAGAGAGAGAGAGAGAGAGAGAGAGAGAGAGAGAGAGAGAGGGGGGGGGGGGGGAGGGAGAGAGAGGGAGGGAGGGAGGGGAGGAGGGGAGGAGAGAGAGGGAGGGAGGGAGGGAGGGAGGAGAGAGAGAGAGAGGGGGAGGGAGGGGAGGAGAGAGAGAGGGAGGGAGGGAGAGAGAGAGAGACAGAAACAGAGACAGAGACAGAGACAGAGAGATGGAGGGAGACAGAGACAGAGAGAGAGCTAACTTTCCATTCTGAGCTCATTCAGTAAAGCTCCTCTCCCCCAACCCCATTCATTCATTTCAAATCTGGAAATTCCCCCTTTAAGAATCAAATGTGAAAAGGAACAAAGAGGGTTTAAGCTGGAGAAATTGTCTGATCACTGAACTGTGGTGCCATGACAATAACCACATCAATGGCCTTTATTCATGTTAACATCTAACATGTTCTCCCTTTTTCTGATTCACTTTTAACAAACATGTGTATCAACACAACACCAAAGTCAAAATTTTATTTCCAGATGGAACATCGAGTAAGCAATAGATTTGCTTTTTCTCATCAAGCCATCTATCTAAAGGGACACTATGTGGTGGGAAAAAAACAATCGTCAAAAACACAAACGGAAAAGAAGCCATTGTATAGAAGCCACAAAAGCTGTCTATATTTTGTTGCTCACATCATTTCACCATCAGACGTTTTACATCTCTTGAAAGGTCACATATCTTTCCTTTGTAAAAATCCTCTTTTGACCGCTTTTCTCTGTAGATAGCTGCTCAAATGCCTTATTCATTTCGTAAGACCCACCTGGTCTGTCTTGTCTTGTATTTACAGTATTGTATTGACTTGTCTTGTCTTAGCAGTGCAGATTTGTCTCCACCATATCATTAAAAAAAATAGTCAGAGAAACAAGAAAGACTGAAGAAGCAACAAGTGGAGAAAAAAATGACGGTTTTGAAACATTTTGCCCACTTCCTTCAATTAAAAGTTAAAAGTGTCCTATAACCTATATGGTCGTAGGGGAGCAAGGAATCAGAGACCTCAGCTTCTCCAGGAGCCAGCATATTGAGGGCGCGGCGCCCATATCCTCTCCCTCACTGCTTTACCTTCCCTGACCCTAAAGAAGGCAGGTACCCATTTACAGCTGGGTGAACTAGGGGAACTGTACTGAAGTGCAAAATGTCACCCATCCAACTAGTAACCATGCTCAATGCTGCTTCACCTTGACTGGAGGAAAGCGAGTGCTGTGACCACTAAACTATCCCATTCTCCCGTCAATCACCTGCACAAAAGAACACAGTATGCAAACAAGGAGGAAATGGGATACAACGGGAAATGGATCAGCTTTTTATTTTTATGTTCCTTTCTTGACGTCTGCTTTCTTTCCACAGAGATGCTGAGAACACACACAAACATTCGGTGCTTGAGACCTTATTAGTCTTCATCATTGTCAAGTGGTGATGGTGCTGGCTGAGAAAAAAGCTGGAGTTCGTTCAGTAAAAGCTTCCCCCAAATCCCCTGCTCATTTCAAACCTGATGATTAATTACCTAAAGAGTCAAATCCGAAAAATAAAAAAAGAAATGGAATGTTTAATCTTGACACCCAAACCGAAATGCTAAAACCAAAATAAAAGGTTGTGCGCACTGATCTATAGTGGTTTTGAGAACACCCACAAAACTGGTTTCTGTTGATTCACTTTTAGTAAATCATGATAAAATATGTACCAACAAAACATGAACGTAGCGCAGTGCGCTTGAAAAGAAAACTATCAACAACAACGGAACGGATGGGAAAACAAAATAAAAACTGCATGCATACCGGTGTCGTGTTTAGACACTATTCCCGAAGCCAGAATGTGGCTATCGTAAGGATGGGTAATAACGGTCGCATACGCCAAAATCTCAACATTGATGAACATCGGAGGTTTAGCTGAGGACAGAAAAAAACCCAAACCAACAACAGCAACAACAACAACAAAACAAACACCACTGCAAAACTATTAGTTGTGAAATAAAAACCTCTCTAATCTGAACACCCTACACAAGATGGTTATTGTTTGATCATTGAACTTTGACAGTTCGACGGCCCCCATGGAAATGAGCTCTCTGTATCTTTAATTTACAGGGTATTTTGTAAATGTTTTACTCGTGTCCAATATTATATCAAAGATATACATTAGCACAACACAAAAACAACAATCACTACACATTTCAAGAAAGACAACACAACGAAAACATACAGCGAAGCCATTACATACAGCTTACACAGAAGACAGTAAATTACTTTTTTTGTTCCCTCGGAGACAATATCTGCTCTGACATCAGTTTTCGTAGCCCCAGAATCAGCACTTGTAAGGCTGAGACATTCATCACTGCAAACAAACGGATATTTAAAAAAAACATTTTTTCTATAAGTGTTGGATGCTGTAGACAACACATAGTTGTTAAGAGGGGGGGGGGGGGGGAATGCAATGTCAATATGTGAGAGTATGTCTGTAAAAATAAGTCATTTTGTAAGAGATCTTGTGACCGAGATTTGTTTTGGTTTTGTTCTCTTGGTTGGTATTATCTTGTTGTTGTTGGGTTTTTTACTAACTGTCTTATCGTGGAAGATTTTCTGTATCAAAATTCATCTGATAATTTATACAATACTGCTTTTTCGTTGTCTTGTATTAACACACGCATACACACACACACACAAAAATATATATATAAGTTGGTTTCAACAACAAAAATATTTACCTGGGATAACTATCTTTACTACCTTAGGTTCACACAATGTTGTCTTGATCCAGGACTTTTCTTTATCGCCTCAATCAAAAAAGACTAGAACCCAGGTCACCACACACGATCTAGTGACATAACGAAGAAAACCCACAAATTACGACAAGATTTAAACCACAACCAACTCACTCGCTTCTAGAATAATAATATATTTGTAAACTTTCCAGCCAACCAAGCCGCTACATCAGTGCCACCTTCTGCCCGCCTGAAGAAAAACGGTCAATTTGATCTTGCTGGCGTAATTGACAAAGGCAGAGAGGAAACTGATTTCATAAAGCGCCAAAGGCTTTTAGCCACAATGCACCTTGCCATCGAGGTCGCTGTCATTTGTGAGCATGATTTGAAAACAAAAAGGGAAAAAAAGGCGAGGTAAAAATCCCTGTAATTTGAAATATGTTGGCCAACATTTCAATCAAAAGAATGAAACAGGACAAAAGAGCAAGGCAAAACAATGAAAAAAGAGGCGCAAAATGGGACATTGATCTTGAGGTTGAGCTGTTTTGTTTACTTTTTTGTTGTTGTTGTTATTGCTGTTGCTTTTTTTTTTTAATAGAACTGCAAGTCCACAACGCTTGAATACGTGTTATTCTTCATTATTCGTCAATGCTTGAATACATATTATTCTTCATTATTCGTCAATGTTTGAAGACGCATTATTCTTGTTATTTTGTCAATGCTTGAGGACATATTATTCTTCATTATTTGTCAATCAGTGTTTGTGTCATTAAGCAAAGAGCTGTGTGTGCTTGAGTTCGTTCAGAAAAAACAACAACACCAGGACGATTGTTGTTGCTGTGAAGCGTTCCCCAGGTTAGCATTGTTGAGGTCACTAACAACAGTTTACTCTGAGTCACTCACTCCTCATACCTGGGAATCACTCTGAGATCATACCGACTGTCCAGATGAGAAGTTGGCGTGCATTGCTGTTTTCAAGTATGTGCACCACCATAGTCATAGGCAACCCTACACACAAGATAGCTCAGTGGTCAGAGCACTCGCTGCCCTCAAGTTATTCTTTATTCTTATTCTTTTATATCGAGGATAATGGAATAAGCACTCTTATGCTTTTTTTTACATCCAGTACCCGTGTGTATGCAGTTGTGTAAATGTCATCTGTTCCCACCGGCACACGATGGCCTACTCTTACGAAAAGCGGAACAGGTTTAGCAGGTTTAGGTTTAGCAGCGTTGTGTGTGGTCACCTCTTGGATTGGGCGACCGTTCGTTCGCCTTGGCTTTCAGTACAGTCCTCCAGTTCACTCAGCTGTAATTTGATGGGTACCTGCCTCTTCAGGGTCTGTGAAGGTAAAGCAGTAAGGTGAGAGGAAGACGGGCGCCACCCTCAACATGCTGGTTCCTTAGAGAAGCTGAGGTCCTTGACACCTCGTTCCTAACGATCACAGAGGTTATGTGAAAGCTTTCTTTTGCTCCGACTTTAACGAACGATTTATTCTCTTTGAATGAAAGGGCACAGGTTGTCATGCTAAGAGCTTATCATGGATGAAATTCTCAGCGTCGCAATTCAGTGTAACAACAGTGTGATACAGACCATGGCGCGTTCTTCCGACACTAACTGACAAACCTGTTGGTAGAGATCAGGTCAGGTCAGGTCAGGTCAGGTCAGGTGAGGTCATGTCAGGTCAGGTCAGATCAGACGTTTCCGATCTGAAGATATACCCTCGGCCCATCAAATCTCAAAGAACTGACCACTGTAAAGGATACCTTGTCCACTTAGTTCAACTGTCAGTCAAAAAAAAAGCTGTCTTTTCTTGATTAATGAATGACCTCAGCAACAACAGAAGCAATTCTTATCTCATGATGCTTTGATTAGACTGGAACAGACAACGGGGTCACTGCTGTTGTTAGCTACACCACACACAACGAGGAGGAGCAACAAGTGGAGTGGGGCAAAAAAATCTGTCTCCAGGTTTAAAAATCTAGCGACTGCTTTAGCTGTTTGCTCACGGGAGAGAGAGAGAGGGGGGGAGAGGAGAGAGAGACAGAGAGAGAAGAGACAGAGCAGACAGACAGAAGAGCAGAAGAGAGAAGAAGGCGAGATACAGACAGACAGACAGACAAGAACAGACAGACAGACAGACAGAGACAGAGAGAGACAGAGAGAGTGAGAGAGTGAGAGAGATTTGATTTGATTTGATTTGATTTATTCTCTTATATCGAGGATAATGGGATAAGCACTCTTGTGCTTTTTTACATCCATCCTCGTTGTGTATGCAGTTTTGTAAATGTCATCTGTTCCACCGGCACACGATGGCCTACTTTTACGAAAAACGGAACAGGATTTAACGTGTGCGCAAGATGTTCTGCGTGCTTCGCACACGGGGCCTCGGTTTAAAGTCCCATCCGAAGGACTTGTGGGAGAGAGAGAGAGAGAGGGAGAGAGGGGAGAGAAGAGAGAGAGAGAGAAGAGAGAGAGAGAGAGAGAGAGAGGGGGGGGGAGAGAGAGAGAGAGAGGGGGGGGGGAGAGAGAGAGAGAGAGAGAGAGGGGGAGAGGAAAAGAGAGAGAGGAGTGAGTGAGTGAGTGAGTGAGTGAGTGAGTGAGTGAGTGAGTGAGTGAGTGAGTGAGTGAGAAGAGAGAGAGAAAGAGAGAGACAGAGAAGAGAGACAGAAAGAGAGAGACAGAACAGAAGAGATAGAGAGAGAACACAAAAAGAATGCAAACGACAAAGTATAATGAAATTAAAGAAGCATCAATCATCCATTTTCCATTGTTGTCTTCTTCTTTTTTTAAGTTTCTTTACCTTATGCTGCCTCCTTGATGTCAAGGGAGATGGTAACGATTCAGAGGCACTCTAGTGCCTGCAGGTTTATGACTCGTAATTGAGATCAAGCGGTACAGTGCTTGTTCTCAGTGTGAAGGAACGTTTAATTCTAAACGCTCCTTCAGAGAAGATTCATTCCTTTCAAATGTTAAAACTAACTGAATCCCCAGAGAGAACGGTGAAGAAGAAGGAAGGCTTGTGTAATCTGGACACAACATCCACAATAAATTCTGAGAGGCTGTGCTCACTGAAACTATGGACATTTATTTAATGACAGCCTTCAAAAATCCTGTTCCGCTTTTCGTAAGAGTAGGCCATAGTGTGCCGGTGGGAACAGATGACAATATTTCACAACTGCATACACACGGGGACTGGATGTAAAAAAAAGCACATGAGTGCTTATTCCATTATCCTCGATATAAAAGAATAAATAAATAATAGATAAGTAAATAAATAAAACAACTCCTAACATTCTCTTTTTGGCTCACACCCCAAAATTTTACCACTGATCTAAGCAAACAAATGACCAAGGCCTACATTAAATGCTGCTAACTTAAGAATCAAGACTATATAAACCAAGGTCCCGTGTGCGAACCACGCAGAAACATCTTGGCACACACGTTAAAAAAACCCGTTTCCGCTTTTCGGAAGAGTAGGCCATTGTATACCGGTGGGAATGGATGACAAGGTTGACAAAAAACTGCAACACACAGAGGGACTGGATGTAAAAAAAACAACCAAAAACAACGCGAGTACTTATTCCATGATCCTCGAAATAAAAGAATAAATCAGATGAATAAATCAGATTAATCATGAATAAAGAGAACTGAGCGTTGATTTGGCAGGAGAGTGCCAGCTGGCCGCTTCAACCCTTATCCAAATAATTATAGAACACGCCCTATCTCGAACAGTTGGCTTAAAACTGACCATACAATCCGTTGGAGACGTACGTTAACTGTGACAGATGATCCGTTATTTATTTATTTATTTATTTATCTATTTATTTATTTATTATTTATTTATTTATTTATTTATTGTTATTCTTTTTATCGAGGATAATGGGATAAGCACTCTTGTGCTTTTTTTTTTTTACATCCAGTCCCCGTGTGTATGCAGTTGTGTAAATCTTGTCATCTGTTCCCACGGCACACAATGGCCTACTCTTACGAAAAGGGAACAGGATTTAACTTGTGTACAAGATGTTCTGCGTGCGTTCGCACCGGCCTCGTTTATAGTCTCATCCGAAAGACTTTTGGGGAGAGTGGAGTCAGCGCTGATGTTAACTCCAGGGGAAAAAATCCCCTCCAACGGAATCGAACTCGGGTCGTCAAATTGCCAGTGCAATGTTCTGACCACTAGGCTATCCCGTCCCCCCGGTCGGGATCTGTTTCACCTTGACGCCCAACCTCACAGTTCAGGAGGCTAGTCTGTCGTTTGCTCTAGCAACTCAGGAGTTTACATCAGTGCCGACTCCACTCCCCCAAAAGTCCTGGAATGAGACTATGAACCGAGGCGCACATATAAAATCCTGTTCCGCTTTTCGGATGAGTAGGCCATTGTGTGCAATTGGGAACGTATGACAAAATTTAAAAAATTCATACGCACAGGGACTGGATTTAAAAAAAAGAACATGTGCGCTTATTCCATTACTACTACTACTACTACTACTACTACTACTACTACTACTACTACTACTACTACTACTACTACTACTCTACTACTACTACTACAGAAGAAAACTAAGAAGAAGAAGAAAGATGAATGAATAAAAAATATAATATGATAATTAAAATAATAATAGTTATGGGACTTAAAGCGCTGAATCTTGTAAAGCACACAAATCGAATCGCTTATTCTCGAAATAAAGTAATAAAAGAATTTTTTTTTAATTAAAAATATGACACCAACAAAAACAAAAGCAAATAAATTATAAACCCGTTCTACACATGATTTCTACAGGAAGTGTGGAATTGAGTTTTCTTTTCTATTTGACGCTACACTAACCCCATTGATTTCTTGCTTGTCGCTTTAGCATTGCCAAACATTTGAAAAGGTTTCATGTCTAGCGTTTCAGACTGATTTTTTATGTCCAGAAAATATCTATATTGACTTCTGTATCTGAAGAAACATCATTTCCTCATCTTTACTTATGTTTTTTTTTTGTTTTGTTTTGTTTTTTTGCAAAGTATGGCTACAAAATGGCTAGTTATTGTCAGATTTTAGCAGTGTTGTCTTGTTTTGCCTTCCTTTGCCTTGTCTTGTCTTGTCTGTTCTCGTCTTGTTTTATCTGGTCTACTCTTGTCTTTTATTGTCCTGTCTTTGTCCTTGTCCTTGTAGATTTCTCTGTGTAAAATTTACGCGGCCATATTACAATGTTCTTTGTGCTATGTAGTTTGATTGGTCATTTTGTGTCCGAATGCAGAATGTATATTGCCACAATGAAACGTGAGAATGCGGGCACTATCATTATCTTAGGAAAAAAAACCTTCAGAAAATCAGTGTAAACGTGACAAAGAAAAGACTCCTCATCTTTTGAATTATGCTTACCAATGCTTCAAATTAATAGCATGAAAAATAAACCAATGTAAACAACGAAACAACTTCGCAAAATTTGGACACTAACATGTTCTGGAGGGTTTAAAAAAATATATAATCTCTTTCCGACGAAAGGCAGAAAGCTTGCAATGCTTAAAGTCACATTATTCCTCATCTTCCTCAAACACAGATAGCGCTTTTCAGCAAAGTGCTTTGCATTCTTGAGATTGTTCAGGAAAGTGCAGGTGATCATTCAAATTTGAAGAATGACCTTGGTACTCAAGTGTTCGGGAAGAACTGAGCTTTGCGAGGGAATGTTGTAGCTTTGTTAAATTGTTAGATCCGAAAAGTTGTCTGTTTTTACCACACTGAATGTTGTCACGGGTAAAATGACATGTTGCTAGAAGTTCTTGGTTTGGGTTTGTTTTTTTATTACACACATCTAATGCATCAATAATTTGTATTAACAACCTCAGGGGTGGGGGAATAGGTGGTGTTTGGTGTGTGTGTGTGTGTTTTTTGGGGGGGTATGTTTTTTGGGGTTTTTTTTTGCTTTTTGTTGGTATTTTGTGGTTGTTTGTTCTTGATTTGGTTTATTTTTGCTTTTTGTTTTTTGTGGTGTGTGTGTGTGTGGGTGTGGTGAGTTTGTGTGTGTGTGTGTGTGTGTGTGTGTGTTTTGGTTTGGTTTGGTTTGGTTGGGTTTTTTCGGGGGGGGGGGGGGAGGGGGGCTTGCTTCATCTGAAAAACCATCACTTGAGATCACCACAACACATACTGTAATGAAATGGTAAAGACAAAACTGTTGTCATGTCAGATATGAACCCTACACCTCTTGTTTTCTGCACAAGTGCATCGGCTGTTAGGCCACTAAGCTACTAAATCTGCAAGGGCTTCAGCATAATAAAAAAGCTAAAAGCTAATCTGATCTTGCTTTTGCTTAACTGATAGACACAGGAGAATCCTATTCCATGAAAAGCCGCAGGCTTTTAGCCACAACGAGAGTGACAATGAGGTCACCGTCAAGATGAAGAAGAACAAGAAAAACCAACAGAAAAAAACAGTTAAAGTGAAAAAGTAAAATCTCACTCTGTTTTGAATCATGCTGGCTAAATGTGTGAAATTGATAGCATGAAAAGAAACACGCAGGAAACAGGGAAGCAACTGCACAAAAAGGGGGACACTAATCTGTGGTTTGGGTTATTTTTAAAATCTTCTCTTTTCGACAGAAACTAAGGCAGAAAGCTTGCGATGCTCAGACACATTATCTCTCATTGATCGACCAGCTCGAGATTGAGCTTTTCAGCAAAAGAGCCTTGTGTTCTTTTGCGATCATCCATCAGTACAGAGCTGATTCAAATTTGAAAGAATAAACAAAAATTATCAAGTGCTAAAAAGAAGAATTGACCTTACAGGAGACTGTTTTTACTCATTTGAAATTGGTGAGTCAGAAAATGGTAAAGAGGAGGTGTGGGTGTTGTTTTGCTGCATCATCTTCTGTGATGTTCCTGTCCTGCTGTTCCCATGCCGCTCACCTGAATTTTTCCGCCACAGCCATACCCAAATTCGCTACATTGCATCCACAAAGGGAAGTCCGCAGTAGCCATCAATATTAGGCCTCTGTGGGCCACCAGCCAGAGGGGCCCAGCACTGCTGCTGGGTCACTTTTGTGGTGTTTAAGGGTGCCTGTCCAGGCTAACATAGTGAAGGGGGCAAGGTGGTCCAGTGGTTAGAGGGTTGCGTTCGTGATCTGACAGCCCTGGATCAAACCAACACCCAGGCACCCGTTCGAGGGGATTTTCTCTTGGGTTAACATCAGTACCAACTCCACCCCCACCCCCCAAAAGTCCTTCAAATAAGACTATAAACCGAGGCCACGTGTGCGAACGCACACAGCAGAGCACTTGCGCACACAATAAAACCTATTCTGTCTTTCAAAAGAGTAACCCACTTAGCATCGGTAGAAAATGGATGACAAATTAAAAAAAAAAAAAAAAACGAAAAGTGCATGCACACAAGTGTTAATGTCGTGTATAGATATCATCCCCGAAGTTGGAATGCGGCTACCTTAGTGTTGGGCAAAAATAGCCATATACACACAAACAAAACTCTCACCATTGGTGAACCTCTGAGGAAAGAAAAACAACTAGAATGATATACCAACTCGTTTCCTTCACATGTTGGCCATTAAGCCACAACAAGATCTGTCCCTTCTTCACCTTTACAAAAAAATTTAATTCAATCTTGCTTTTTTGCTCAATTGATAAACGTAAAAGAAACCCCCTGAAGGCAAAATGTGGCGTCCTTCAAATTCGAAAAAAAAAAATCCCATACACAAAACCTCACCACTTTTGAACCTCAGAGCACTAGCCAAAAAACGAAGAAGAAAAAATAGCAAAAAAATTAAAAATAAAAATAAAATAAACCGTACAGGAAATTGGTTTCCAAAAAAAATGGTGGTAGGGCTTTTAGCCCAAAGCTGGCCAAGACAGAAACTGGTCAGTATCATGTGTGAGCAAGGACAAAGAAAGAGCAGCAAACAACAACAACAACAACAACAACAACAAAAATAGAGAAGTGGTAAACGTGTAAATGGAACATCACTCCAGTTTGAAAGATGGTTAAGCAACGTTTCAATTAATACGGAGGGGGTATAGAAGGAAACGTGATGCAAACAGCGAATAAAAGAGACGAAATGGGAGATATCGATTCGTGCGTGTCCGATTTGTTCGGTTGATCTTTGTTTGGCTTTATTTTTATTGGTGTCTTCTGTGTGTCCTTGCAACATCGTACAGAAGTCTTGCAGTGTGTTGAAAGTCACATTATTCTTTATTGCAGTCAAGCACCAAAGGCGGGAGGAGATAGCTTAGTGGTTAGAGCGTTGCACTTGTGGTCTGACGGCCAGGATCAACCCACCACCGTTTCAGAACATGATTTTTTTTACCCTGGAGTTACGTTAGTATTAACTCCATCCCTAAAAAAATTCTTGGCATGAGACTATAGATCAAGGCCGTATGTGGGAACGTAGGCAGAGCATATTGCGCAAAGTTAAAAAAAAAAAAAATATTCCGCCTTTCGGAAGAGTATGCCATTTCGTATTAATAACAACAGATGATCTTTTTTAAACGCATGCGCGCTGGTGTCATGTTTAGACACCATCTCCTAAGTTTGAATGCGGCTACATTCATGGTGGTTAAAAAAAAGAAAAAGGTGGTATACACAAAATTTCACCGTTGGTGAACCTCACAGCTCGAGCCAAGGAACGAAAAAAAAAAAGAAAAAATATTTGCAGTCAACCAGTGGGTGTGGTCGTCAGTAAAAAGCTTTTTTTTTTAATATAAAAAAAACAACTTGTTTACAACAAAACAAACACCCCAAAACAAGATGATTCAAATATTAAAAAACTGCCGCCCTGAAATTGTCAAATTAATGTGAAAGGGGTTTGACTGCTACTCTAGTGGCACACTTTGGGTATGATCATGAGCCCGAATGGTGATGCGAAAATCTCAGAATCAGAGGGTGCGTCGTTCAAATCTCATCCTGTGCTGTGTTCTTTTCTCTATCTACTAGAATTTGAGTAATGGTCTGATTCTTGTTCTTTTGTCGTCACTGATTTTGTTGTTGTTGCTGGTGGTGGTGGTGGTGGTGGTGGTGGGTGGTGGTGGTGGTGGTGGTTTGGTGGTGGTGGTATATTTACATGTGCGCATACTTGCGTGCGCGCGTATGTGTGTGTGTATTATGAGTGTGTGCATGTGTAGCTGTGTATGTGTGCGTGTGTGTGCGTGTATTTATGCATGAACACGCTTGCACTTGTACGCATCTTCACAATCCTCACCTATATAATATGTGTATAATTATGAATGTGTACTTTTCTTTGTGTTTGCATACGAATTTACTTTCGTTATAGGAGAACCTAAGTGCTGAGCACTTTCATCTCTGGAAAATCCAGAAATCGGATTCTAAATTTGATACTTGCAACAACAACAAAAAGAAAAAAAAACACAAACATCATAATCTTCAAAATTCTGTCACCACAATTATTTGCTTTAGCTCTTTTAATTCTGCTTACAAAGTCTTTTGATCCCACGCCAGATCAAAAGATTCTCATAGAAAATCAACTTTTGTTGTAAGGAAATGAAGCGAAAGGATTAATTCTGAATTTGTCTTCGATTGCAAGTTAGATGAAAAAAAAAAAGGTTAGCGAATATAAAGCATTGGTCTTTGTAATCAGATTTCTAAGAAAAGCATGGCGCTGTTTTAGTTTGTTTTCTTGTTTTCGCGGAATCAATTTATTTCCAACAGAACATGAGGTAACTGCCTAGATGTGACCTAGGTGGTTGGCGGAGCAATAAACAATAGGAGACGATTGGATTGGATAGATTGGATCTTCAAAAGGATCTTTTAGTGTCAGACTTGCTCTGAAAAGAAATAGCATAGAGGTAAGTGTGGTGTCATATAAGATTAAGTTTATCATGACAGGAATCAGATTTAGAAGACAGAGAGACAGACAGACAGACAGACAAAAGGGGGAAACAAGGAAATAAAGAAAAGAAGGGACGGTACGAAGGATGGACAAAAAAGAGAGGACAGAAGATCGGAAGGAAGGAAGGAAGAAAGAAAGGAAGAAAGAAAGAAAGAAAAAGAAAGAAAAAGAAAAGAAGAGAAAGAAAAGAAAGAAAGAAAGAAAGAAAAGAAACAAAGAAGAAAAGAAAACGGGACAGAAGAATGAAAAGGATAGAAGATAGGAAGGAAGAAAGAAATGAAGAAAAAAAGAAAGAAAGAAAGAAAAGAAAGAAAAGAAAGAAAGAAAGAGAAGAAGAAAGAAAGAAGAGGAGAGAGAGAGAGAGAGAGAGAGAGAGAGAGAGAGAGAGAGAGAGGAGAGAGAGGAAAGAGAGAGAGAGAGAGAGAGAGAGAGAGAGAGAGAGAAGAAAGAAAGAAAGAGAAAAGAAAAGAAAGAAAGAAAGAAAGAAAGAAAGAAGAAAAGAAGAGAAAGAGAGAAAGAAAGAAAAAAAGAAAAGAAAAGGGAAAAAACCCGACTGCTTTTAGAACATACAGAAATAAAGTTATGGCTAGAAGTTTCCATTTAAAACCTATTATGCTTATCAGAGAATGTTTCCTATTTTACAACGGTCCTCTTTGTTTAAAGAAAAAAACAAGTAATTGATATATAGAAATACAGACAAGGCACATATCACACAGAGAGATAGAAGAGAGATATAGATAGACTGAGAGAGGAAGAGCGCGGAAGAGAGAGAGAGAGAGTGAGAGAGACAGACAGACAGACAGACAGACAGACAGACAGACGGATGGACAGACAGGCAGACAGACAAAACGGAGAGAGAAGAGAGAGAGAGAAGAGAGAGAGAGAGAGAGAGAGAAGAGAGAGATGAGAGAGAGAGAGAGAGAGGAGGAGAGAGAGAGAGAGAGAGAGAGAGAAGTGGATCCTAAATTGTCTTCAATTGACCCATGGCCCCTTTTGAAGGAATAAGAAACATATTAAAGCAGCATATACAAACGAGTGCGACAAAAAAAACATTTTGACATTCAATATAAAAAAAAAAAACTTATGACATAACCGCCACTCTAAACTTAAAAGGCTTTGTACAAATACAGCAACAACAGTTCACATCAGCTCTGAGGACGCTGAAACATGAACAGCACTTAGTTTAAACAGTTGTGCACAGAGAGAGGGGGCACTGGCACTCCTGCAGACAAGCTTGACCCCTAATTTATTTTTAAATCGTACTAATCCCCATCATTAATCCACCAAGCACTGTCCAGATCTTGAACCCCTAACCCACAATTTCAAAAACCATTTAAAATCATAACTCTGTCATCTTATCTGTAAAACCCTCTCACACACGCTTTTTTTGGGGGGCCAAGACAGACGCGTTTACAAAACCAGGCGAAGGGTTCTTGACTTAGGGTTTTGTTTTGTTTATGTTTTTGTTTTAAGTTTAGGGAGAGTTCATTCTATGAAATGCCACAGGCCTATATCAGAAAAGAAAGGGAACAAGAGAGCCAATGTCCTTCTCTTAAGCAAAAAATAACAACAACAAATACAACAACAACAACAACAACAAGAAGATACAAAGAAAGAAACAAAACATTGTAGTATAGGAAACAGAAAGGGGAGGAGATAACAGGGAGTGAAATATGCAGGCCGACATTTCATTCTGGAGAACCAAATATCCAAGAAGAAGAAAAAGAAAGAAAAAGTAAAGAAAGCATATTAATACTATATACGGGACGTGAAATAAAATAGAATGTCAGGGATTGTTTATACAGATTTGCATTAGTTTTGTTTTTGGTTTTGTTTGGGTTTCTAAGGTTTAGTTTGGTTTTTTTCTTTGTTTTTGTTTGTTTTTAGGGTTTGTTTGTTTATTTGTTGTTGTTGTTTTGTTTTTGTTTTCTTTTGGTTTTTTTAGTTTTTTTTAGTGGAGATGGTTTGATTTGATTTGACGTGGTTTGATTTTGGTTTGTTTTGATATGGTTTGACTGGTTTGTATGGTTTGACATGGTTTGTTATGGTTTGACATGATTGTTATGGTTTGACATGGTTTGTTATGGTTTGACATGATTTGTTATGGTTTGACATGGTTTGTTATGGTTTGACATGGTTTGTTATGGTTTGACATGATTTGTTATGGTTCGACATGGTTTGATTTTTGTTTCAGGTTTGGCTTGGTTTGATTTAATTTGGTTTGGATTGACATAGTATGATTTGGTTTGGTTTGATCTGACATAGTTTTGACATTTTTTTAATTTGATTTTTGTTTTTGACATGGTTTGGTTTGATGACATGGTTTGGTTTGGTTTGGATTGGTTTGGTTTGGTTTGGTTTTAGTTTGGTGTGGGCAGTTGTTTGTTTTTGCTTTATTTAGTTTAGTTCGGTGAGTTACGTTGAGTTGAATTGAGTTAAATGAGCTGGGCTAGGTGAAGTTTATTTTTGTTTGGTTTTGGCTTTTTTTTCTTTGGTTTGGGTGTGGTTTTTAGGGGTACTGCTGCTGCTGTCATTGTTTTAGTTTCTTGTCTTTAATGTTATTGCTGTTGTTGCTTTTGTCACTCTTGCTGTTGTTAATGGGCTTTTTAGGAAAATAGCTATGGCATCATTTTTCCACATCATTCTGTTTAGATTTACATTAATAACAATCCTAAGCAACTTGCATAAAATCTTACTTCTGTCATATTCAATTATCATTCAACATTCACACTGTGATTTCTGATAAATATTGAAACTATGGTGAACTGGTTTGATTTTAGCTCCAAGCTAAAGATTATGATCATACAAATTGTAGGATTACCTACCTATTCTTTTGGAGATTGTTTTGTAGATTATGGAGATTATGTCAGATGTGTGTTGATGTCACGTCAGATACCAATAAAAAAAACTAGGTGGAGATGGCCACCAAACACGATCCATTGCCTTTGCTCAATCGCTGAACTGAAAATGTTAAAATAAACAAAGGCTTTATGTGTAACCTTTTTTCCTCTTTTCTTTATTTTTCTCTACTTTTTTTTCTTATCCCTAGTGCCTCTTTATCTTCTGTCACATAATCTGTTTGTTGCAGGCGACAAAATGCACCGTTAACCTAAATGTTAAAAGGGGCATATTTTTATAATTTTATTTTAGGACGTCCTTCCCTGTTTCTGTCATTGCGCTGTTGCTTCTAGCTTGCTAGCTTGCTTGCTTGCTTGTTTGCTTGAGAGAGAGAGAGGTGAGGTGAGTCAGGGAGAGAGAGAGAGAGAGAGAGAGAGAGAGAGAGAGAGAGAGAGAGAGAGAGAGAGAGAGAGAGAGAGAGAGAGAGGTGAGTCCGGGAGAGAGAGAGAGAGAAGGAGAGAAAGAAAATAGAGAGAAAAGAGAAGAGAGAGAGAGAGAGAGAGAGAGAGACAGAGACAGAGACAGAGACAGAGAGACAGAGAGAGAGAGAAAGAAAATAGAGAGAAAAGAGAAGAGAGAGAGGGAAGAGAGGGAGAAAGAGAGGAGAGAGAGAGAAGAGAGAGAGAGAGAGAGAGAGAGAGAGAGAGAGAGAGAGAGAGAGAGAGAGAGAGAGAGAGAGAGAGAGAGAGAGAACTCGAACTCGAACTCGAACTCGAAAAGTTTATTCACAAAAAGGCCATTGGCCCATACATGAAGGGGGTTGCCAAACTGCTTAGTGTTTTGGTGGAATAAAAGACAACAGCAATGAAAACAGCAGAATTGTATAGCAACAAAAACAGTAGCAAAAATATGACTTACGATAATAAAGTATCTCTTATTCTAAAGGCTTTACACAAATATAGAGTGAGGCTGTGCACAACCTCAGGCTGACTTGATGCCATGAGTAAACAGAGTCTAAATGAATTAGGCTGCTTTCTATATTTCACAGGAATGTAACTCTGCCTAACATCCTCTAACACTGGACAGCACAGCACAAAATGCACCTCATTTTCAGGTGCTTGCTTACATAACGGGCATAGTAACCTGAGGTCATCAACATCATATCCTCTGTATCTGAATTTATGAACATTTATATCTGATACACCAAGTCTAAACTTTGACATAATTCTTTTCAAATGTATGTCCATATCAAGCTTTAAATAAGGTTTGATATCATGTGTACTTATAAATTGTCTATACATTTGATACCTATCACTGGTTTGTATATGATCATTCCATTGCTGCCAACGGCAGTCAATCAGTCTTTGTCTGAAAGTGTTTATAAATTCTCTACAATTTCCAAGACCTTGACTGAGCCAAACAAATCCAAAACCGAGTTCACATAAACAGGTGCGTATTTGTGTAGCCCAGTTGTTTTTCCCTTTCACATCTAGATCATAAAGCATCTTGTAAGATTTAAAAGGTAGCCTGTTCTCATCCATATGTAGAATCTTAATCCAGTATCTAATACATCTTACAGCAGCATTAACAGAGAGAGGATATCTATTAGTTTCACTATACACAAGATCATTGGGCGTTCGTCTATCTAAGCCTAAGAACTGCTTTAAAGCAAAGAGGTGCACTGATTCACAATGCGTTACAGCTGCATCCAAACCCCAAATTTCTGCACCATATAGCACAGTGGGTTGTATTTGGGCATCAAATATTTTAATGAACAAGTCAAATGAGTTATTATTCAATATTCGCAATTTTCTCAAAACCAATAACAAGCTTCGTTTACCTCGACTTGCCAGATCTTTACATGCAGTTGTGAAACTAAGTTTTGTAGAAAAACAGATTCCTAAGTATTTATATACATTAATCACAGGCAAGACTTTTCCATTGTACAACCATTTTTCATGAACAGCTAAATGACCACCTTTTCTGAATACAACGATATTGCTCTTATTCAGATTAACCTTAAGATCAAGAGCCGATGCAGCACTGCTCAAGCTATTTAACTGCTTTTGTAAGCCAACAACTGTTTCAGATAGCAGGATAACATCATCAGCAAGAAGAAGAATAAACAATTCTGTGACATCTTGGGAGAAAGAAGCACCATGCTTACCATTATTGATGACTTCTCTGGCTAACTCATTAATGAAAACAGAAAACAATAAAGGGCTACATACATCGCCCTGTTTAACACCAGTGGTACAGTATATTATGTCAGTCAGTTTAGTACCACATCTTATTCTGCTTTTGACATTCTGATACATGGCTCTCAAACAACGTAATAATTTACCCCTCACACCATTTTTCTGGAGAATAGGCCACAACAAGTTTCTATTAACAGAATCAAATGCCTTTTCAAAGTCAATAAATGCCACATACAGTTTACGGTTATGAGTAAACTGTTTCTGAACAAACGCAAGCAAAGTAAACATATGATCTATAGTAGAGTATCCTCTCTTAAAACCAGCTTGGTGTTCACCTGTAATATCATTTTTCGTAACCCATTCTTGTAATCTATTATTAATGATAGTACTATACAACTTACTACTTATGTCACTAAGAGAGATTCCCCTGTAGTTATTAGGGTTATCAACATCACCCTTTTTGTGTAATGTTAGGATTATAGATTCAGTCCAATTATCTGGGAAAAGGCCATCATCAAAGATTTTGTTAAACAATTTTAGAAGGAAAAGCACTACATTTTCACCTCCATTTTTCAGCAATTCTCCAATGATTTGATCAGGACCTGCTGCTTTATCATTCTTTAGTTTTCTAAGTGCCCAATATATTTCACCTTTAGATATTGGACGATCAAAATCTTCCTCACTTTCATCAGAGTCAACATTAGCATTCATGGAGTTGTCTGATGAATCTTTCTCCAGCAGGTTTTTGAAATGTTGAAACCAACTGTCAACTGATATACTATTCTTTGGCTGACTATTTCTAAATGATGCCTTCTTAACACTCTTCCAGAACTGGACTTGAGAGGAAATTGAAGACACCATGTCTGCAAGTAATGACATATTATACTGTTTCCTTTTCCTTTCTAACATGTATTTATATTCCCTTCTTAAGATGCAGTACCTGTTTTTGTCTTCGTTCTTTAACGTTTTTCGGTAAGTCTTCAACAGTTTTCTTACTCTATATTTCATACTTTTACATTCATTATCAAACCATGTAGCATTAGGTAAACCTTTATTAAGATGTACCTGTTTCTGTATACATTTAGCACTGGACTTTATGCAATCATTAAACAAATCTAGAGCTTCATTAATGTTCTCATCAATCATCTGTAAGGCACTTGAAAAATTTACACACATGTCCTCTTCACAAAGATTATCTTTATAAGCTGAGAGTTTGTTTTCATCCCACACAAACTTTTCCACTACAGATGGCTCTTCAGCTGTTACATATGTTTTACACAATGGATTAATATGTAATTCTACAGGAAGGTGATCTGAATCAGAACGTTCAGCAACAAACAAACGACATGAATCAAAAATCTGAGAGAACAAATCATCTGACACTAAAAAGTAATCATTAACACTGCATCCTCCATCAGAAATATAGGTAAAGCGTCCTTGCTGATCGCCATTACACACGCCATTCAGAATTTGCAAACTAAGTGCAGTACACATATTCAATAATAACTTACCATAATTATTGATAACAGAATCTTCAGAATACCGATTACCACTGAGAGACATGCTTTTACTATAAGAATCTAAAATACAGTCATTCGCCACATGATGACAAGAAAAATTTGATGTCCTGCTATTTAAGTCTCCACACAATATTATATCAACTTCATCCAAAGTAACAGCACAATTGACTAAATATTCTTCCAACATAGCAATCCCGTTATCATAGTCAAACATGTTATAAAAAGGAGAACCTTCAGGTGGGATATACACACATACAAGCAAAACATTTCTTGAAGTACACAACAAAGATTTGTCACAGAGAAAAGAACAAATATTAGGGTATGGAACATCTAAACATTTTACAAGAGCAGCTAACTCATGCTTTATGAAACAAACTACTCCCCCCGATCGCCTCCCTTGATGGCTAACTTTAATTGCCGACTTACAGAAGGCCTTATAGCCACTAAACACATCTGGCTGAATATCTTCTAGGAACGTTTCTGTCAGACAAATAAAATCGAAGCTACGCACATACGACACAAAATCTCCATCGGAGAGTTTTGAAAACAACCCATTAATGTTCCAGGACAAAAAAGAAAAAGTTTTATTTGTTTGATTTGTAATGTCACAATCCAGTTGATCTACTACATCATCTACACACTCAATTTCAATAATTTCATTAATAGTACAAGACACGGAATTAATACTTTCAACAGTACCAAGATCATCATTTAAAGAAGACTCTTTATTTAAACAAGGACTACAACATGACTCATAGATATGTTGGGTTGGGTCTACGCCTAGGCCAAGTGTACAGTGGTCTTTGTCTTCGTCTCCTCGCGTGGCTTCGCCACGCGCTGTGTCACTCTCACTTGAAACAGCACAAAGCCGTCTTACGTGATTATCAGTCTGACGCTTCATGACCGGTGTACTTCTACTTTTGCTTCCCTCCTGTGAATTGCCTCCACCGTACGATGTGTGTATGGGCCGGCCAACAAGCTATTCCTTTCTTTCTAAATCATGAAGGGTCACCCTTTCACCATCAATGATCAAATGATCAAAGATCATTCTCACATTTTTTCCTTCTGCTCGGGC
>CM060322.1:32108276-32110776 GCA_030674155.1 Stramonita haemastoma
GCAAATTCAAATGTAGAAACATAACCAAGAAAAGAAAAGTCATTTAGTTTCGAATACACGTTTTCAACATCATAAACAAGAAAATTAAGTTTTTCCAAATGATCCTGCCTGTCCTATTGGGTGCTGCTTGTAGAGCAGATAACGCGGGATGGGTTATGACCAGAAACCCTTCTGACTGGAGCAGACTGATTGTCTCTGGACTGGGTTACATTTCCGCGGCTCTGTCTCTGTCTACTGCCCCCCCCCCCCCACCCCCCACCCCCCGCAATCCCCTCTACCAGCACAGAAACTGTCAGTACGTGTGCTCTGTGTATGGATGCACTATCTGCCCTCTTGGCTAATACCAGGGGAGTTCCCATTCCCTTCCCTATAGTGTTTCTCAGCATCCCGACCCTGGACATCACATGCACTTACCTCGGTCATCCTGTTGGTGTGGTGACTGTCATGTGCATGTCATCCAGAATGTTTACTCCTGTCACCTGAGGAACGAGGAGAACCTTCACCTTGCCATTCTGCCAACATTCCGGTCATGACCTCTGCTTCCTGTCATCTTGTCACTGTGTTCATGTATCCACTGTGTTCATGGTATCTACTGTGTTCATAGCATCCACTGTGTTCATAGTATCCACTGTGTTCATGGTATCCACTGTGTTCATAGTATCCACTGTGTTCATAGTATCCACTGTGTCCATAGTATCCACAGCGTTCATAGTATCCACTGTGTCCATAGTATCCACAGCGTTCTAGTATCCACAGCGTCCATAGATCCACAGCGTTCATAGTATCCACTGCGTTCGTAGTATCCACTGTGTTCGTAATATCCACTGTGTTCGTAGTATCCACTGTGTTCGTAGTATCCACTGTGTTCGTAGCATCCACCGTGTTCATAGTATCCACTGCGACGGTGATCACAAGAACTGCTTTCAGCACTCCACTAAACATCCTCACTAGAAAGACGTGAAGAATCTCTGTCTTGCCTTCTGCCTTCACGGGCCACATCATTGCCTATGTCTTTCCACATGCTGCACTGGCTATATCATTTGAAATTGAAAGTGTCCTGTAGTTCTCTTTTTGATGTTGCATGGCTTGTAGAATCTGAGTTGCCATGCCGTTGCTATACCAGCTTCAGTCCCACAAGAAGAGGGGGGGGGGGGGGAGCAGACACAGACATTTTGCCGTCACTGCCAACATTACAACTGCCTTTCCCTGTTGTAACACTGTCAACATCACAACTGCCTTTCCCTGTTGAAACACTGTCAACATCACCACTGCCTTTCCTGTTGTAACACTGTGCTCTTCTTTTCATGCTGCTGCTGCTGCTCCTGTGCAGGGGAGTGGCTGTCCACTGGTCCAGGACTCATTTCTTTATCACCACAGCAGCACAAAAAAGTAGGAAGCAACAAACACAAACAGCAAGAATTCGGCACTGGTCCGCACAGCTATCAGTTTCACGTGCATCTTTCTCGGGAATTGTGCACGCTTCGCCATGAAGAAGCAATCTGTGCCTAGAACTAGGCCACATACACACAGAGAGCGGAAAACACAAGTTAGGAACCGGCATGGTTGTTTTTTATACGACTTTTTTTTTTTTTTTACATAGGAGTGATCAGTACCACAATATAGTCAATGCACCATGTACAAAAGAAATTATGAAGTCCAATAATAACCACATTAGCTAAGCAAAATTTGATTCATTTCAGGAGCACTTCAAAAACACGTCTTGTCACTTCAATGAGATCAACTTATCCAAGAGAGAGAGAGGAAGAGAGAGAGAGAGGAGAGAGGGAGAGAGAGAGAGAGAGAGAGAGAGAGAGAGAGAGAGAGAGAGAGAGAGAGAGAGAGAGAGGAGAGAGAGAGAGAGAGAGAGAGAGAGAGAGAGAGAGAGAGAGAGAGAGAGAGAGAGAGAGAGACAACAGACAGACGACACAGACAGAGAGAGGAGACAGACAGACAGACAGACACAAACACAGAGAGACAGAGACAGACAGACAGAGAGTATGAAAAGGACGAATGATTTGTTCTTCAGACTCGAAGTGTTCATAAGCAAGGAGCTATGAATATACACCAAGAACTGCAGCAATTCATTACGTTAACAATACCCTTTCAAAATTTAATCCCTTGAAAAAAAATAGACTCAAACACACGGACAGACAGACAGACAAAACAAATTAAAAACCAGATTGGCGCCACATGCATTTTGGTCAGTTAAGTATCTCAACTCTTGCTTTCTCGTTCTGGTTCGAAAAAAAGTGCAATTTGTCAATGTTCGTTGTAAAACATCAATGTAAGAATGCTTGAGTATAACACCGATACACGCATAGTTTGTCCGGTGGGAAAAATGTCCGTTTGCATATTTTAAAGTGCACCAGCTTTACATTTCTTTCAGCGAAAGTTTAAATGTCAAGAATAGGACACACAAAGTACAATTTTAGGATAACAATATTTGACCTGATTTTTACGAAAGGAGTTTTAAGGAATAAACGGGACAGTTTGAGTTGTT
>CM060322.1:32118276-32120776 GCA_030674155.1 Stramonita haemastoma
AGATAGATAGATAGATAGATAGATAGATAGATAGATAGACATTGTATCTTGGTTCGTCTATTTAAATTCGCTTATTTTTTCAAAGTAACCTTTCAAAGCATAAATCAGAAGACTTTTTTTTCGTTCCTTGGCTAGATAAGACAGACTGCATATTTTGTTTCATATATCGAAATTTGTTTTCTTTTCAACGTAACCATTTACAGCATAATTCTTTTTTTCTTTTTTTTTTGGCTAGAGCTCTGAGGTTCACAAAAATTAACATGTTTGCGTATGCGACCCTTTCTGCTCACCATTAAGGTAGCTGTATTCCACTTCAGGGGATATTTTTAACACGACACTAGTTGTGCATGCGTTTTTTGCAAAATGTTGCTACCCACCCCTACCAGCATGCTCTTCCAAATGGCGGAACGGGTTTTAACATGGGCGCAAAGATGTTCAGCAAACATTAGCACACTGTACCTCGTTTTAGAATCTCATCATAAAGCCTTCCTGGACAGTGGTGTCAGTATTGATGTTAACTAATATTAACTCCAGGGCAAAAAAATATTCCTCGAGCAGGTGCCTCAGTGATAGTTTGATCCTTGTCGATCAGATCACGAGTTGAACACACTAACCACTAGGCTATCCCTCTCCTATCCCTCTCTATAACAGCAGGATGTTGACGTAGGTCTTGGAACTTAGCCTTACATCGAGAACTGAAGAAGCTTTAAAGCCTGGGCCAGAGAGAGAGAGAGAGTGGATGCAGAGCATGCTTGCAGTAGCTTTGATCTTCTCATTAGTGCAAAGCTCATTTCAGCAAAGCTGTTGTCAGCAGGGGCCCACCTCAGCTGCCATGAAGTGGACGTCTGCAGATTCCTTGCTGGTAGTTAGTGACTGGGATGGGTTTTGGGGACAGGGGGCGGTTCTTGTTCGGTGGTTTCAAATCGAAAGTGTGTATTCTTCTTCTTTTTTTTTTAGCTTATTAGTGTGGGTGGGTGGGGGTGGGAGTGGGGTGGGGGTTAGAGGGTGTGTGTATGTGTGTTTGTGTGTGTGTGTGTGTGTGTGTGTGTGTGTGTGTGTGTGTGTGTGTGTTGTGTGTGTGTGTGTGTGTGTGGTGTTTTCATTCCTTGACTAGAGCTCCTAGGCTCACCAATGGTGGTGAGATTTTCGCGTAGAAAACTGTTTTCTTCTCACTATGAAGGCAGCGGCAATCCAACTTCATGGATAGTTTAGAGTTGTACTCGAAAACCTTGTAGAAGGAAAGCCTCTTAAACGGTAATTTCAATGGCAATTTGAACTCGTGCTTTCAGATTAGTTTTCCATCATATACCTTATAGTCTAACCACTAAGCTACCCTCTTCGGCTCCCCCCCCCCCCTCCATCCCCCACCCCAAAGACAAACTAAAGTCGAATTTTTCTCACACTTACGAAATATTTCACAAAGTTCAGTCTTTCATTTTTAAGAGTGCAAACAGTGTGAGGATCGTCGACACATGATTTCCATAAAATTGTAGAGGACTACACACAGAACATGACATTTTTTTCCCTATTCGACTTACCGTTAATACGTTAGTGTATCTGAGCGCATGCGTATCTATCTGTGCATGTATACATAATTGTTTGAGTGTGTGTGCCTTACCATTCCTTGCCTCACTCTCCCTAAGTGTACTGCTGTAGCTTTCCAAGGATGGACTTTGGGGAAATTTCCCGGGATGGAGTGGTGTGGACCATGTCTTGCCCAACTGCCCACTGGAGACTGGACATCAAAGACTGCACTCAGTTCCTCCACAGCATCACTGCTAATGGTAGAGGGGAGTGGGGAGGAGAGAGGGAGGGAGAGGGAGAGTTCTGTTTCTGCCAGTGTCAGTCATTGCACTGCAGGCTTCTTTCATCTTGGCAGAGATGTCGTGAAAAGGAAAATTTGCAGTGCAGTACATCGTTTGGGTTATATATCTGTTTCAGCGTGTCAAATGTGTTTTCTGCAATTACAGCTTCCCTTTTTTCTTTTGGTGAAAAGGTGTGGCATTTTGATGTATACTATAGTTGTGGTGAAGACTGTGATGTAGATTGTGATGTAGACTGTAATGTAGATTGTGATGAAGATTGTGATGTAGACTGTGATGTAGACTGTGATGTACACTGTGATGTACACTGTGATGTAGATTCCAGCTGTGATGTAGAATGTGATGTAGATTCCAGATGTCATGTAGAATGGGATGTAGATTCCAATTGTCATGTAGAATGGGATGTAGATTCCAGTTGTCATGTAAACTGTGATGTACAATGTAATGTAGATTCCAGGTGTCATGTAGAATGTGATGTAAATTCCAGTTGTTATGTAGTCTGTGATGTAGAATATGATGTAGATTCCGGTTGTGATGTAGAATGTGATTTAGATTCCGATGTAGATTCCAGTTGTCATGTAGAATGTGATGTAGATTCCAGCTGTGATGTAGAATGTAATGTAGATTCTAGTTGTGATGTAGAATGTGATGTAGATTCTAGTTGTGATGTAGAATGT
>CM060322.1:32142062-32149562 GCA_030674155.1 Stramonita haemastoma
TGTCATCGTCGTTGTCGTCGTCCTCCACCTCCTCCTCCTCATCATCATCATCATCATCACCACCACCACCACTACCACCACCACCACCACCATTACTATCACCATCATCTTCCACACATCATCATCATCACCACCACTACTACTACCATCACCACCACCACCACAATTACCACAACACCACCACCACCACCACCACCACCATCATCACATCATCACACTACCACTACCACCATCACCATCACCACACCACCACCATCACCACCACCATCACCACCACCATCACCACCACCACCACCACCACCATCATCATCATCATCATCATCATCACATCATCATCATCATCATCATCATCATCATCATCATCATCATCATATAGCCGTCGTTGTCGTCCTCAAGTCTGTCCTCTATATCATCATTGATGTTATTATCGTCATTATCTTCGTCGTTGTTATTGTTCCTGTTGCTGTCGTCGACGCTGCTGATGTAACAACAACAAGGACAACGACGATGATAGTACTGACTCCGTTCCCCCCAAAAAGTCCTCCGGATGAGACTATTAAAACAGGCCATGAGTGTGAATGCAATTCACGCAGTACGTCTTGCTCACACGTTATCTGGTCAGCCTTTCGAAAGAGTCGGCCATATTGTGATGGGTAGGTAGAGATGACCAAAATCTTTAAAAACGCACGCACGAAGGTGTGGTGTTTAGAAATCAGCCCCGAAATTGGAATGTGGCTACGTTTATATGGTGGTGCCAAAAAAAATGGTCGCATACCCCAAAATCTTACCACGGAGCTTTAGCCGAGGAATGAAAGCAAAATATCTTAACCCTTTCTATTTAAGAAAAATAAATAAAATAAATAAATAAATTAAAAAAAATAATCCCACAGGTGTTTCGTTATCACGAAACCAAAGATTTTCTTTGCTCAGCGGGCTAAAAAAAAAAAAAAAAAAAACCTCCATGGAAAAGGGAAGTAGATTTTGCTTTGACATCAAAGAGTGCAGGTGCACCACAAACTGCATGATTATCTCCCTGTGTGCACGTGATATCCGACAACCGGAACAAAGTTTCTGCGCACTTCCCCCGTGTCTCTTCCGGTGTGCATGACCTTCCATGTTGAGACTCTTGAGGTCTCATACACACACACCAGCCAGAATTAATATAGCTCTTTTTGATGGCGCTACAAGAGCACATCTTGCACACACACACACATGCATACACACACATGTGCACACACACACATGCATACACACACAAAAAACACACATTTACACACACATGCACACATATACATGCATACACACAACACACACGTGCGCGCACACACACACACATTTACACACACACATTTACACACACATACATGGATACACACAACACACACATGCACACACACACACACACACACACACACACCACACACACACACACACACACACACACACACACACACAAGAAAAAAAGAAAGAAAGAAAGAAAGAAAGTAGAGAAAGAAAGAAAGAAAGAAAGACAGACAGACAGACAGAAAGAAAGAAAGACAGATAGAAAGAAAGAAAGAAAGAAAGAAAGAAGAAAGAAAGAAAGAAAGAAAGAAAGAAAGACAACAGACAGACAGACAGACAGAAAGAAAGAAGAAAGAAGACAGAAAAAAAAAGACAAAAAAGAAAGTAAGTAAGCAGAATCGAACAACGAAAAAGTCGATTCATAAGTACTAAATCAATAACCAAGTACAGAAGTAGTAAACAAAGAAAAAAAAGAAGAAAGAAAGAAACAGAAAACAAGAAAGAAAAGAACAAGAAAAGAAAACACAGAAAAGAAATGAAAAAAAAACAAAAAAAAAAACAAACAAAAAGAAACAAAGAAAGAAAGAAAGCAAAAGAAAGAAAGAAAGACAGACAGAAAAAAAGAGGGAAACAAAACAGAAAGAAAAATAAGAAAGAAAGAAAGCAAAGAAAAGAAGAAAGAAAGAAAAGAAAAAGAAAGAAAGAAAAGAAAGAAAGAAAGAAAGAAAAGAAAAAGAAGAAAAAAAAAAAAAGAAAAAAAAGAAAAAAAAGAAAAAGAGAAAAAGAAAGAAAAAGAAAGAAAAAAAAAAGACAAAAAGAAAAAAACAAAGAAAGAAAAGATAAAAGGACAGAAAAGCAAGAAAAAAAGAACAAACAGAAAAACAAGAAAGAAAAAAAGAGAGAAAGAAAAAAAAGACAGACAGACAGAAAGAAAGACTATACGTCTTCTTAAGGTGGACGTGTAAAGCGAGAAAGGTTTCTGTGCTGTCCCCAATTCCCCAAAGACAAACAGGCAGTAATTGGCCTGTCTCTCCAGCCATCCCTTACTGTCCAACCAATCGCTGTCCTTGTTACTTGAGCACTCGTGCGACCCTCTGACTGCAACTGATAATCGACTGCTTGTGTGCTCAATGTCAATCAGCTCGTTTGGGAGATAGACAGATAGATAGATAGATAAATAATAGATAGATAGATAGATAGATAGATAGATAGATAGATAGATAGATAGATAGATAGATAGATAGATAGATAGATAGATAGAGAGAGAGAGAGATAGAGAGAGATAGAGAGATTAGAGAGATTAGAGAGATTAGAGAGATTAGATAGATAGATAGATAGATAGATAGATAGATAGATAGATAGATAGATAGATAGATAGATAGAGATAGATCGATCGATCGATCGATCGATCGATAGATAGACGGACGGACGAAGAGGCAGACAGATAGACAGACAGACAGACAGACAGACAGACAAATACATGCATGCATACATACATACATACATACATACATACATACATACATACATACATACATACATACATACATACATACATACATACATACATACATACATACATATTGCTCACTCAGAATGACATATCCATATGCAAGCAGCATTCGTGCAGTACACTCTTTCTCTCTCCCTCTCTCTCTTCGCAATTGTCATGCTCTTTATCAACACTCCAACAGCTTTCAGTGTCTGTCATGTTTGAGTATTTCGTGCAGGCGCAAAAGCGATTGTCGACCTACTTCCGGTAACAGTTTTTTCGACATCATAACAGTCTGCTGTTTTCACGAAAACATGATTTACACACACACACACACACACACACACACACACACACACACACACACACACACGCACGCACGCACGCACGCACGCACGCACGCACGCACGCCACACACACACACACACACACACACAAAGACAGAATGATAGACAGTCAAACACTTCGTCGTCATTTTATTTTATTTTGTTCTATTCTATTCTTTTTTTTAATTATATTTTATTCTTTGATATCGAGGATAATGGGATAAGCACTCACGTGCTTTTTTCATCCAGTCCCCGTGTGTATGCAGTTGTGTAAATATTGTCATCTGTTCCCACCGGCACACAATGGCCTACTCTTACGAAAAGCGGAACAGAGTGACATCAAACACACAGAGAGCAACCACTGTTGTCTGTCATATGAGCGAAAATGCGTTGCATTGACATTAAACGCTTGCCAAGTCAGGCCCGGCACATCCGACTTCGGCGTAGGTGAGAATTGTTTTTGTTTTTTTAAGTCTTTCTAGGGGTTAAAAAGCAAACGAACGGACCCCAAGAAGGCAGAAAATGCCAAGAAGGGGATGATAGAAAGAATAGTAACAAGGCAAAAAAACGGAGAGAGGGATATAGAGAAGAGGGAATTCCTAGCACAGAATATCCAAAAGTAGGGATGCTGTATTATACTGACAGACTCCCCGGTATCCCCACGGAGGGAAGGTTAAGTGAGGACAGACAGGAGAAGAGGCAGAGAGGGACACATAAGAGAAAGAGAGAGAGACAGGGACGACAGACAGAGAAAAAGATAGACAGACAGGCAGAGAAAGTACACAACAGAAAACTATAAAAAAAAGTTAAAGCAAATAATCATACTGACTAAAGGAAGATATGAGTTAACGCTTTGCCAGACAGACAGAGAAGAGAAGATAGGGACACAGAGAGAGAACAGACACAGACAGACAGAGAAAAGACAGACAGACAGACAGACAGGCAGAGAAAGTACGTAACAGAAAACTTAACAAAAAAGGTTAGTAAAGGAAGCTAAGAGATATCGCTTTGCCATACAGACAGAGAAGAGACAGATAGGGACACATAGAGAGAGACAGACACAAACAGACAAGAAAAAAAGACAGACGGAAGAGACAGACAGAGAAAGTACACAAGAGAAAACTGAAAAAGTTTACAGCAAATATACTGACTAAAGGAAGCTAAGAGATAACGCTTTGCCAGACAGACAGACAGACAGGAAGACAGATAGACAGACTGACTGACTGACAGACAGACAGACAGAGACAGACCCCACAGATAGACAGACAGACAGACAGTCAGAGACACAGAGACAGAGACAGAGAGTGTGCGTGGAGAGAGAGAGAGTGAGACAGAGAGAGAGAGAGGCAGAGGAGAGAGACAAGCAGACAGACAGACAGATAGACAGACAGTCAGACAGAAACATAGAGACAGAGAGAGAGTGTGTATGTGTGAGAGAGAGTGAGCACAGAAGAGAGGGGAGGAGGAGAGAGAGTCAGAGAGACAGAGAGAGGAAGACAGAGAGACAGAGACGGGGGGAAAAGAGAAGGAGAGAGAGGGGAGGGAGGGGGAGAGAGAGGGAGGGAGGGAGAAGAGGGACAGAGAGGAACAGAGACAGACAGACAGACAGACAGACAGACAGACAGACAGACAGACAGACAGACAGACATACAGAGAAAGACAGACAGACAGAAGAACAGAGAGACAACAGACAGACAAACAGACAGATACAGACAAAGAGAGATGTGTGGAATCTCTCCAGGCATAGCTTCCTCTTTTTCCTTCTCTCCCAGCCTGTAGCAGCAGCAGCAGTAACAACAACTGTAGAGCTTTTTTCAGTGCCTCTGTCTGATGATGACTGACTGCAGGCATGGCGGGAGAGTCTGGATCAGTCCTGATGGGGGACATGACTCTGTGTGGTGTGTGTGTGTGTGTGTGTGTGTGTGTGTGGTGTGTGTGTGTGTGTGTGTGTGTGTGTGTGTGTGTGTGGTGTGTGTGTGTGTGTGTGTGTATGTGTGCGTGTGTGTGTGTGTGTGTGTAGTGTGTGTGTGTTGTGTGTGGTGTGTGTGTGGTGTGTGTGTGTGTGTGTGTGTGTGTGTGTGGTGTGTGTGTGTGTGTGTGTGTGTGTGTGTGTGTGTGTAGTGTGTGTGTGTGTGTGTGTGTGTGTGTGTTGGGTGTGTGTGTGTGTGTGTGTGTGTGTGTTGTGTGTGTGTGTGTGTCTGTCTGTTGTGTATGTGTGTGTGTCTGTTGTTTTGTGTGTGTGTGTGTATTTGTGTGTGTGGTCTCTTGTGTGTGTGTGTGTGTGTGTGTGTGTGTGTGTGTGTGTGTGTGTGTGCGTGTGTCTGTGCGTGTGTCTGTCTGTATGTCTGTCTGCTATAGGGAAAGGTTGTTAAGGTGTGTCTGTGTGTCTCGGGTTATGGGACACCTTTACCTTACCTTTTTAGGGGGAGGGGGTGTATTAACTGTAAAATCTATCAGAAGTGAGTGTAAGTGTGTTGTGATCATTAAAGTATATCAGGTCGAATCTGATTGATTCCTTTATTCCATTGTTGTATTGTCTAATCTTGTAAGTAGGTGTCTGGCAAAATTAAAACAATCAAGGTCAAAGTCAAAACACTTCTAATTGCTGAAATAAAAACTTTTTTTTGTTTGTATTTGACTTTAGGTTTAATGTGAAGTTTAAGAACAAATATTTTTCAGACAAAGGTACGGTTAAGTGAAAGATGAAAATCAAATATAATCATGTACATACAGGTCAGACTAAGAAGCTCCTGATTTGGCTTAGAAACTAGTACCTGTAAACAAATGCGAGAGTAGACAATAAGAAAGAAAACAAAAAGAACAAAGAAAGAAAGATATATATATAAAAAAAAAAAAGACATCACCTATCAGGATAGAAGAAGAAAAGAAAGAAAGAAAGAAAGAAAGAAAGAAAGGGAAAAAAAGAAAGAAAGAAAGAAAGAAAGAAAGAAAGAAGAAGTAGAAGAAAAGAAAGAAAGAAAGAAAGAAAGAAAGAAAGAAACAAAAAAGAAAGAAAAAGAGAAAGAAAGAAAGAAAGGAAAAGAAAGAAAAAGAAAGAAAGTAATAAAAAAAGAAAGAAAAAGAAAGAAAGAAAGAAAAGAAGAAGGAAAGAGAAAAAGGAAAAAAAAAGAAAAAAGAGACAAAAAAAAAAAAAGAAGAAACCATCATCATCTGCACAACTCCATTAGAACTGTAAAATGAACAGGGATGGTGTACTGTACATCATCGTCAGCTTTCATCTTCTAAATTAACTCCTGGGGTTTTGTTTACATTTAGCACACGTAAACTTCATTTTTTAATCTTTTTTAATTATCGGCATCTCGCATGTTAATTTGTATGCCCCTTGTGTGTTTCCATGTTTTTCTCTCGTTCCCATTTCATTATCTCCGCAACTGACTCCATCCCTACCACCATGGGAGATGCAGACGGGATGGGGGATGGGATAGCCTAGCGGTCAGAACATGGCGCTCGCAATTTGACGACCCATGTTCGATTCCCGTTCGAGGGATTTTTCCTCTGAAGTTAACATCAGTGCTGACTCCAATCCCCCCAAAGTCTTTCGGATGAGACTGTAAACCGAGGCCCCATGTGCGAACGCACGCAGAACATCTTGCACGCAGGTTAAATCCTGTTCCGCTTTTCGTAATAGTAGGCCAGTCGTGTGCCGGTAGGAACAGATGACAAAATTGACAAAACTGCATACACACAGGACTGGATGTAAAAACAAACAAACATGAGTGCTTATTTTCATTATCCTCGATATAAAAGAGGGGGAAAAAAGACTTTCACGTTTACGCTGCCACATACACTTGCAGATTGTTCTCGTCCAGTCTTTTTTCATCGTACACATTGATGCTGGGGGATGCTGGGGGGCAGCTGCAAAGTGAGAGACTGTATGACTAGTGGCTTTCTTTCCCACTCATGGAATGCCGCCACTTTACAGTTTAGTTCTTTAGTGATCGATTATAACTCTCTGACTAAAGGAGGCTTGAATTGTACAGTACAGTCCTTATGTGCTGCAGCCCTGGGGGTTAGTTGGCCTTTGGAGGATCCCTCCAATGCTGACTGTCCCTCTGCCCTCTTGGCGAGGGGAGAGGGAGAGAGCGAGAGAGGAGAGAGCGAGAGAGAGAGAAAAGAGAGAAAAGGAGGGGGAGAAAAACGAGAGAGGAGAAAAGGTGAGTGTGTGTTTGGTGTTTGGGTGTGTGTTTTGTGTGTGTGTGGTGTGTGTTGTGGGGTGTGGCTTTTTTTTTGTGTTTTGTGTGTGTGTGTGTGCTTAGGGTTTTTTGGGTTTTTCTTTTATGAAAAGTACTTGAAATTTTTCTCTCTTTTTTTTTTACTTATGTGTAAAAATAAAAACAAAATACTAAAAAAGAATGCCATACAAAATTAAGAAAGAAA
>CM060322.1:32154562-32162062 GCA_030674155.1 Stramonita haemastoma
GACCACGGTCCAGCCCTCACTTAGTTTGTCGATTGTTAAAAAATGAGCCTATCTGGAGCTAAATGTTTCTAAAATTTAAGATCTTCCTGACATTCCCAGAAGATCGGGTGACACTTCTGAGAATATCATCATTCATAATCGAGAAGTTAAAAATGTCTCAGACTACAAGTATTTGGGAACTAGTTTTGATCATAAGTTAAACTGGAACGCTAGAACTGACGATGTTGTCAAAAAGGGACAAGTACGTGTGTATTTTCTAAGGAATATTGACTCTTTTTTAGTTGACAAAAAGATTATTTCTTTGTTCTATAAGCCTTACATAGCGAGTGTTCAAAGTTTTGATTTTATCTGTTGGTTCAGTAACCTTAGTGTTAAAAACAAAACCAATCTTCAGAGAATTGCGAAAATCTGCTCATAAGTATTTGACAGTATCTCGTCTCGAAACTTGATTAGAAAGAATATAGACAATGAACTTACTTCCTTTAAAGCAGCAACTAAACTAAGTGTTCGATAGAAAAGAAGATGAAGCAACCTAAGTGACAAAAAACAGCAATAGTGTGTTTTTAGTCAATCTGGGCATCCGCAATTCCAATCACAAAAATTGTTGTTCTCTTTTCTCATCCTCGTTTTCTTCATGATAATCACTCCTCCATTCATTCGTAAAGTATATAAGTCACTACTAAAGGGTCTGCCTCTCTATCTGTTTTATTCTCAGAAGAACGGTATTTCACATATCTACAGGGGAAAACAAGGAGAGATAAAGGAGGTCACTGCCCCTACGGCAATAAATCCACAGTACTCTCTCTTTCCACTAAATTAATTACAGCTGTCGACCTGTCTGTTCATGTCCTGGGCCGTTTTCCTTCCTGATGGAAGCAGACAATAGGGAAGTCTGAGGAGTGTGTGTTGAAATCAGATCATGTCGACTGGACAGTAAATTTGGTTTTTTTCCTTCTTTCCTTCCTTGGCTAGAGCTCACCAATGGTGAGATTTTTAGCGTATGTAACCGTGTTTATCCCACCATCAGTAGGCACCCGTCTAGAGCGCAACGCCTGGGTAAGTAAGTATGGAAGGCAAGCTGTTACTCATACAACAGACCTCCCCTGTCCACGTCGCTGGAATGGTCCATTGGAAAGGTAATTACTGATACGTATGGTTCCAGTGCCGTCGCGCAGGAGCTGCCAGAACGTTGCTATATACCGCCCCGGGGACTCCAACTCACCGATTTTTTTTTCAGGGATGGTATCTAAAGGTGACACCTGTGTGCATGCTGTTTTTTTTTTTTTAATTTTGTTGTCATCCGCTCCTACCCGCACACAATGGCCTGATCTTCTAAAAGGTGGAAAGGGTTTCTAACATGTGTGCAAGATGTTCTGCGTGCGTTCAGACACCACTGCACACAAATCCAGCATACATAACTCAATCAAGGGTCCAGGGGCCTATTGCTAAAATTAGTCTCTTTCTTTTATCTAGTCCAAGTGTGGTCAGTTTCTGCTATGATTAGCACCAACTGGGATGGAATGGATAGCAGCAGCAGAGAGTAGCTGAAAGTGGACAGTTGTGACGCGCGGCCTCTGTTGATGGTCTCCACCAAAGGTAGCCACATTCCCACTTCGGGAACGACAGTTTATCAAGGATGTCAAGTTTTTGTTTCAAGATGATACATTGAATAAGCATTAATCTGCTTTTATCTTTTCATCAAGCCATCTATTTGGTAACATAGGTAACAAAGTAACGAGGTATATCTGTGTCGTTCTATATAGTATCCGAGCCCCGTCCCCTTCCCTCCTCCCTCCCTTCCCTCCCTCCCCCCCCCCCCCCCCCCCCCAAAAAAAAAAACTCCAGTCAAATGACATTAATATATCAGTTTGTGACAACGGTCATTTGGATGGGACTATAAACCGAGTCTTCGTGTTCGAACGCGTAACGTAGGCACGTAGAACATCTTGGGCACACGTTAGAAACCCATTCCGTCTTTCGCAAGAGCAGGCCATTGTGTGCCGGTAGGAGCAAATGACAACAAAATTAAAAACTAGCATGCAGACAGGTATAGTATTTAGACACCATCCCTGAGGAAATATCGGGGAGTTGGAGTCCCCAGGGTAGTTCAGCGCTGTAGGTCTATATAGCAACGTTCTTGCAGCTCCTGCGACGGTACTGGAACAATTCGTATGGGCGATTGCCTTTCCAATGGACCATTCCAGCGACGTGGAGAGATGTGGGGGGTTTGCTGCATGGGTAACAGCTTGCCTTCCATACTTTACTTACCCAGGATTTGCGCTCTAGAGCCTAGAGCGTAATTTCATAGTCTTCTTGAGACTGACGGATGTCTACTATTGACAACGGCCATATCTCTCTGGAACAATGGCCTTTAAATCCCTGGTCATTTTCTCCGGTCTTAACAGATTATTGGGCCAACACTGACAAGAGTCCGAACAACTGTGGTCAATCCGATCTAATGGGACTGACTAGTTCTTCCTCTCCCCCTTTCCCCTCCTCCCCCCCCCCATTATGCTGTCCTCAGGACGAGTGACTTATTTTCTTCTGCCACCTAAGTAAAATAGTTCGTTTTCTCTTGTCTGGGTTAGTCGGTCTGTCTGTCTGTCGGTGAAACTGTGTCCCTGTCTGTCTGTCTGTCGTCTGTTTGCCTCTCTCTCTCTCTCTCTCTCTCTCTCTCTCTCTCTCTCTCTCTCTCTCTCTCTCTCTCTTCACAAAATTGCATACACACGGGGACTGGATGTAAAAAAGCACAAGAGTGCTTATTCCATTATCCTCGATATAAAAGAATAAATCAAATTTTAAAAAATCAAATCTCTCTCTCTATCTATCTGTCTGTCTGTCTCTCTCTCTCTATCTGTCTGTCTCTCTCTCGTCTCATTACCTTTTTTTGGTTACATTCATCACGCGAAAAGCTGCTTGCTACTTAATCGCCTTCTTTCTGTTTGCCGCCAGATCTGTCACGTCTATTTGCTTCCTGGATTACACATGTGGGGAGAAATAGCAGTACCACGGTATCTAGGCGGCAGTGTATTTGCTTTTCTGAGTCTTCTAATAAAGAGGCTTTAAAAGTGTACCTTTCTCGTGAGGGACGCTGTTCGGGGGTCTGTCAGTTTACGTAGCATCCTCCGCCTTCTGGAAATTGTGTGCTAGGAATTCCCTCTTTTCTATCCCCCTCTGTTTCTGCTTTTCTTGCTTTTTTTCGTGTCACCTCCTTCTTGTCTGTTAACTGCCGTTCTTGGTCCATTCATCTACCGGTTTTTTCCAGATAGACTAAAAGATAATTCTCTCCCACGTCGAATTCGGATGGCTGGGCCTGAGTTGTCAAGTACTTAACGGCAGTGAAACGCATTTTCACTCATATATTTGTATACTTGCTGTTTGAGCGTTGGAAGAGGAAAAAAAGAGCACATATTTTATCTTTGTAAAGGTTCCCTTGATATGTAAAATAATCAGGAATCGTTAAAGTGCACTACATAAGAATAAAGCATCTGCTTTGAAGATACAGACTAAACACATGCGAGTTATGTATCACAGTGAACATTTGTGATGTCCCATCTCTGCCCAGTATCTCGGGTGTGTACAGCTAACAGAGCACCACACAATTCGCAGGTGTGTCCCGATTTAGTAACACAACGCTGCGACAGGGCTCTGATTGCATGGGAGGTAATCTACTTACCACCCCATCACAGTTAGATAGATAGATAGGTAGGTAGATAGATAGATAGATAGATAGATAGATAGATAGATAGATAGATAGATAGATAGATAGATAGATAGATAGATGGATAGATAGATAGATAGATAGATAGGTAGATAGATAGACAGACAGACAGACAGACAGACAGACAGGTAGGTAGGTAGGTAGGTAGGTAGGTAGGTAGGTAGGTAGGTAGGTAGGTAGGTAGACTGACAGGCAGGCAGACAGACAGACAGATAGATAGATAGATAGATAGATAGATAGATAGATAGATAGATAGATAGATAGATAGATAGATAGATAGATAGATAGATAGATAGATAGATAGATAGATAGATGTGCGTGCGTTTGTGTGTAAGTATGTGTGTGCGTGCGTGTGTGTATATGTGTATGTGTGTATGTATGTGCGTGCGTGTGTGTATATGTGTATGTGTGTATGTATGTGTGTGTGTGTGTGTGTGCCGGCGCGCGCGCGTATGTGTGTATACACGCCTGCGTTTCTGTGTCTGAGTCACTATCTTTTTCATTATGATGCTCTAACTGTTAGTAAACAAGCCTGTTTTCATCCTCACCAGACCTGTCTATGATATGTATTAAGAGATAATAATCGTAGAAAACACACACAACAAGAAGAAGAAGAAGAGATAAAGAAGGTCAGTGCCCCTAGCGATAAATCTACTGTGGTCTTCTCTCTCTCTCTCTCCTCTCTCCTCTCTCTCTCTCTCTCTCCTCTCTCTCTCTCTCTCTCTCTTCTCTCTTCTCTCTCTCTCTCTCTCTCTCTCTCTCTCTCTCTCCTCTCTCTTCTCTCTCTTCTCTTCTGTCTCTCTCTCTCTCTCTCTCTCTCTCTCTCTTCTTCTTCTCTCTCCTCTCTCTCTCTCTCTCTCTGTCTGTCTGTCTGTCTTCTGTCTTCTTCTCTCTCTCTCTCTCTCTCTCTCTTCTCTCCTCTCTCTCTCTCTCTCTCTCTCTCTCTCTCTCTCTCTCTCCTCTCTCTCTGCGTTCATTACATCACTTAAGTACAGTACATCTCTCAGCTTCACCGTTCGTGCCTTAGGCTGTATTTTTTCTTCTTCTTCTTCTTCCCGCTAATACAAGCCAGACAATACAGGAGTCTGATGCGTGCGAGGATCAAATCAGATTGCGGAGAATGGTCAGTAAATCAATATGATGTAACAAAAAATGGTTGGAAGAAAAAACAACCCACCTAAGACTTATAACAAAGAGGCCTATTGTATGATTGCTCAAGATTGTATTATTGTTGTATAACACTGCCAGGTCGTTTTAAAGATGTTGTCATGTTAAAAAACTCAGGGTTGTTGCCCTCTCCTTGTGGTAAAAAAGATATCTCGCCACACTTGCAGTGCCACTGGTTTTTGTTTGTTTTTGTTGCTGTTGTTTTTTGGTTTTTCATTTTTTGCTGATGTATTGTTCTTTTTTATTTCGAGGATAATGGAATAAGCACTCATGTGCTTTCTTTTACACCCAGTCACCGTGTGTATTCAGTTTTTTTGTATATTTTGTCATCCGTTCCTACTGGTACACAATGGCCTCCTCTTGCGAATAGCGGAACGGGTTTTAACGTGTGCGCAAGATGTTGTGCGTACTGTATGTATGTTTACATTGCTTTCCTTTGAGTTCGTGATTTTTCTGCATAAGGTTTCGCAAACTTTCAAGTATTAATTGCGTGATGCTACAGACGCTATAACCGAGTGGCCAAGAGTGTGTGATTTCAATTCCCTGAGTCCAAGTAGTCGTTGTTTTGAATCTTGGCAGTGGTGTTTGTTCATTTTCCCCATGTTCCTCAGTTACAGCTATGAGGTTCACAAATATTGAGATTTTGTGTATGCAACCACTTTTACCCACCATGATGGTAGCCACATTCAGACTCCGGGATATGTTCGTTTTTCCGTGACCCTACCGAACGCTCACAGAAATAACAAGATCTTTAACGTGGATAGTCGATGCTGGTAGACCAGACAGACGAGAGTATAATAACGGTGGTATGATTTTATGCATGTGTATATACACACAAAAGGAATTAGGGCACTGGCAGGTCTGCACTTGAAGTTGACATGGGAGATCGTAAAAAAAACCCAACGTTAATTCGCCAGACGCCACTGAGATTCGAACCCAGGATTTTATGGACCCATGGGGTTGAAGTCGAACGGTCTTAACCCACCCGGTTATAGTGTCCGTCGTCTTTTCGCTTAAGGGTAGGTGATTGTATAATCTCCAAAGTCATCTTTAAGTGCAGACCTGCCAGTGCCTTGATTTTCTTCATGACATTGTAATAGTTATACACACGCAGAAGATGAGGTATTCACATGATTCCAGTGATTAATGTCAGTGTTGTGTGAGTTTTAACAGAAGCACGAGCATACCCTCTGCCGGGTTCAACTTCTCCATGAGAAATGTGCTTTAAAAAAAAAAAGTATTAGTACAGCGCCCTGATGTCTCCTCGGGAAGTTGAGAGAGACAGACAGACAGACAGACAGACAGACACAGACATAGAGACACAGAGACAAAGAAAACAGAGAGAAACATATACAGAGAGAAACAGAGACAGAGAGAAACAGAGACATAGAGACAGGGAGACAAAGAGAGCGTGACAGACAGACAGACAGTCAGACAGACAGGTAGACAGATAAACAGAGGCAGAAACAGAAAAAGAGACAGACAGACAGAGACAGACAGAGACAGAGACAGACAGACAGACTGACAGACAAATAGACACACACAGAGACAAAAACATACAAAAGAGAAACAGAGAGAGACATTGAACCTTGATTTAGTAGTATCTCACACCTGCACTAGACCACTCCATTATTCATGATAGTTGGCGACAAAAAGGGGAGAAGGATAAAAAAAATATATATAAAAAACTTCTGCTTCCAGTGTCCAACAGGATCAAACCTGCAACCCCCCCTCTAAGCTTTACAAGATAGATAGATAGCTATATACATATATACATCAGGACATAACAAGCTATATTATGTCTACCTATACCTGGCCACTGTAGTAAATCCACCAGGTGTATGGAGGGGGGGGGGAGGGGGACGAAACCCTATATCTATCTTCTGCACAAGTTGGCTTAGCACAAAGACAACCATGAGACCACGATGCTAGTTCCAGATGCACTTACAGAGTCCAGATTCTCTAAGGGGGTTGAAGGGAAACATGGCCTTTTAAATCCCCAAAGGGTTGTTTTTTTTACCAGTTTTAACAGATATGTGTGTGACCCGAGGTTTTTATTTTCAAAAAAACAGAAAAAGAAAGAAAGATAAGAAAAAGAAGAAAAAAGAAAGAAAACAGTTAGTGTGGCTGTAAATTCAGGATGGTTTTGGGTTTGGGTCGGCCATCTCTATGGTAGTTTCTGCTGGCCTTTAATTGTGTGATGTTAGCAGCAGTGCGGTGCTTTTTATTTGTTTGTTTGTTCTCTCTTCTTTTCTGTCTTTGTGCTTTGTGTCTCACACTTTTGGGAAGAGTAGGCCATTGTGTGCCGGTGGGGAACGGATAACCGAATTTACAAAACTGCATACACAAGGGTACTGGATGTAAAAAAAAAAAAAAAGCTTATGAGCGTTTATTCCATTATCCTCGAAATAAAAGATTTTTTTTAAAGGAAGTAGAAGAACAAAGTGAGAATTTGAATAAGGGTGTGGTAAAGCAATCTGAATTGGAACTATGGAAGAAGAAGAAGTACCTTAGGGAAGGGTGTGAAAGTACTGGGTTAGGGTGGGTGTGATGCCTCCCTTTTCTGAAAATTGATTTGTCTGGCTTGTCTCCGGGTTGTTTGTGAGTGTAAA
>CM060322.1:32164562-32167062 GCA_030674155.1 Stramonita haemastoma
CAGTCAAGTCTCAATCCATCCCCATCCTTTTGTTTATTCTTTTTTAAAAAATCTGTTGAGAATTGAGGATGAAACTCCATCAGTGTTCCACTATGATTTTTTTTAAACAGTTATTTGAAATCAATTTAGCACCGGTGAAAATCCATATTTTCTTGCAAATAGGAGTCCTTTGAAATTGCACAATGAACTAAAGGTGTGCGAATGCACGCAGAACATCTTGCGCACACGTTAAAACCCCGTTCCACCTTTCGGAAGAGTAGGCCATCGTGTGCCGGTAGGAGCGGATGACAAAATTATAACAAACCAGCATGCACACAGGTGTCGTGTTTAGACACCATCCCTGAGGAAAAATCGGGGAGTTGGAGTTGGGGATCTTTGCGCCTGGTGGCAGCATGATCTGTGGCTCTGTAGGTCAAATGCAAGCGCTTTGATTTGTCTTTACAAGAGATAGCGCTATACAAATTCCGTGTGTTATTATTAAAGGTGAAATCAATATGTCATCTTTCAAATTACGATTTTACAGTCTTTTCTTTGTTGTTGCTGTTCCTTGACTAGAGCTCCGAGGTTCGCCATGGTGAGAGTTTTGTGCCTGTGACCATTTTTGTCCACCATGAAGGTAGCTGCATTCCCATTTCGTGGATGCATGCTGGGTATGCTCGTGTCTCCATAACTCACCGAACGCTGACATGAGTTACAAGTCTATCTTTAACTTGCATATGTAAACTTCTTCCTGTGTACATATACACATAGGGAAGTAAACCACTGGCAGATCTGCACTTGAAGTTGATCTGGGAGACTGTAAAAAAAAAAATCCCTACTCTTAATTCACTGGATGCTGCCGAGATTCGAACTCACGACTTCTATAACCCATGGGACTGAAGTGGAACGGTCCTAACCACTGTGGCGTCTGTCACAGAGTTACCTGAAAACTGAGTGAAGAATTAAGGGCGAAACTCCTTCATCTTTCAACTATCTTCTTCTCTCGTTCGCTTTTACACCGTCAGATGTGTCTGGAAAAAAAATAATGGCAGTTCCTTTCCAGCTCCTACTCGTGGGCCGTACAGCTTGGTTTTTGCAGAGTTATCTATCTCCGTCAGTTACACAACTTTCTTCAGGTCGCTGTTTAGCGTGCATCTTTGAAGGATGTGCTCGCCGGTCTGATTTTCTTTACCACAGGTACACAGGAGAAAAGGAGCAAGATTCAGCTTTGTAGACATAATATGGTGATTTTGAGCTCGATGTGCCCAGTTGTGGGTTGTATGTCTTGTGTCCCTGTCTTAAAATGATGACTAATTGTTCTTGTCTTTTTGAGCAGGTGGTAGTCGTCCTTCTCTACTCTGGGTCGCGCCACAGATTTGATGAGTTTTAATATACGAATATGAATGTTAACAGATTTGTTTAACACTGCCCCTAAGAATAAATAGAAGGTGCCTTGCTTTGAAGTCCTTTAAGTCTTGACAGACAGACAGACAGACCTGACCTATGAATAATGACGTTAGGGTTCTAAACGGACCTTCTCAGTAGTCCCTGGCTGGCTTAGCTGTCTCATGGCTCACTGGTGGTGGTGGTGGTGGTGGTGGTGGTGGTGGTGCCGCGAGACATTTCCCATAAAACAGTACTATCTGTGCTGGCATTCACTGGAATTAAAAAAATCACGGCTGCTATTAAAAGCCGATGCTAGAAGAGAGAGAGAGAGAGAGAGAGAGAGGAGAGAGAGAGAGAGAGAGAGAGAGAGAGAGAGAGAGAGAGAGAGAGAGAGAGAGAGAGAGAGAGAGAGAGAGAGAGAGAGAGAGAGAAGAGAGAGAGAGGAGAGAGATAAGGAGAGAGAGAGAGAGAAAGAGAGAGAAAGAGAGAGAGAAAGAGAGAGAGAGAAAGGAGAGAGAGACACAGAGAGACACAGAGAGACACAGAGAGACACAGAGAGAGAGTGTGTGCGTGAGAGGGGGGATGTGCTTGAAAATAGTCGGAAGTGGATCAATAAACTATTGTGTTTTGTTTTTTGTTAGGGGTTTTTTGTTGTTGTTGTTCGTTCCTCGGCTAGAGCTGTGAGGTTCATCACCACTGGTCAGATGAAGCGATTACGACCGGATTTGTTCTTTTGGCCCATCATTAAGGTAGCCACATACCGACTTCGGAGATAATGTCTAAACACAACACCAGTGTGCATGCATTTTATTTTTTAACAATTTGTCATCCGTTCCTGCTTTAAGTAGTCTGCTCTTCAAAAAAAAGGACTGAACGGGTTTTAAACGTCTGCGAAAAATGTTCAGCATGCGTTCACACACAGGACCTCGGTTTATAGCTTTATCCGTAGAACTTCCAGAGGAGTAGAGTTGGTACTGATATTAACTCCAAAGGGGAAAAAAATCTCCTCGAACGGGTGCCTCGGTGGTGGCTCGAACCTGCGCCGTCAGATTGTGTGTGCAACGCTCTAACCACTAGGCTATCACCCCCCCCCCCCCTCACTAACCACCACCACTACCATCACCATCACCACCAC
>CM060322.1:32172062-32173112 GCA_030674155.1 Stramonita haemastoma
ATTTGCCCCCATAGCTGGAAGCCCAGTCACCACTGCCAGACAAATAACACGCCTGTCAGTATAGTAGCACTCGTCTGCATGAATATTTTGACTGACATTATCTGCCTGTGTACTCACACAGTGTTGCTGTGTGTGTTTTATTTCTGGGTCAGTATCATGAGTAAATGCCACAAAAGATTACTTTTACTGCGACGGCAGCAAACTGTGTTCGATCAGAATCGTTTTTATTAGACTCTATAGTACTTTGTCTGCAAAAAAAAAAAACAACACCTTGACTTACACCTTTTAGGCTGTTAAAAATTAAAATATTCCAATAGTTTTTTTTATAGACTTAAGCTTGCCAAAGATCTTAACGTTCTGTTTAACTCTCACAACATTCTTCCTCTTCTCCCTTGTTTCTTATAACGCGTTTAAGAAAACCGCTGTTTACATTTAATCAAATGCCGTACTCAAATCTACAGCACTAATCCACAACTTTACCTACTGATTTAGTTAGAGACGTTGCTGGTAGTGGTGGATCTTCCTTCCATGAATCCTCCCTTTTCTTTTTCTGATTATGTGCTGCCCTTTCAGTTATTTATTTCTTCCTTTTTTTAAAAAAAAAAACGTAAAATGACCGTTTAACTCTTGCTGGTATTGCTTAGCGTGGAATTTATAACGCTCATTTCTGAAAGTTATCGTCTCTTTTGTAAACAAATGGACTCGTCATAAATTTAGACTTGTTAACGAAGAAAGTACCTATAACCATTTGTATGACTGAGATATATATTCCGTGACAATAATAAAGAAATACTGAAAGAAAATGAGATAAGAAACGTAAGAAGAAAAGAAGTGAGGGAAAAGAATAAAGATAGAAAAAAAAAGAAAAGGACAGAAAGAAAAGGAGAGAAGAAACTAAAAAAAAACGTCAGAAGGAAAGAAGTGAGGAGAAAAAGAAAGATAGAATCAAGAAAGAAATCAGGAAGAAAGATGAACAAAATAAGAGGGAGAAGAAAAGCAAGAGAAGAAAGAAAAAAACAAGAGCAAGGACAAAAAAAAAAGAAGACAAAG
>CM060322.1:32173212-32178212 GCA_030674155.1 Stramonita haemastoma
TATCAAGGATGTCAAATTTTTGTTTCAAGATGATACATTGAATAAGCATTAATCTGCTTTTATCTTTTCATCAAGCCATCTATTTTGGTAACATAGGTAACAAAGTAACGCGGTATATCTGTGTCGTTCTATATAGTATCCGAGCCCCGTCCCCTTCCCTCCTCCCCTTCCCTCCTCCCCTCCCCCCCCCCAAAAAAAAAAACTCCAGTCAAATGACATTAATATATCAGTTTGTGACAACGGTCATTTGGATGGGACTAGAAACCGAGTCTTCGTGTTTGAACGCGTAACGTAGGCACGCAGAACATCTTGGGCACACGTTAGAAACCCATTCCGTCTTTCGCAAGAGCAGGCCATTGTGTGCCGGTAGGAGCAAATGACAACAAAATGAAAAACTAGCATGCAGACAGGTATAGTATTTAGACACCATCCCTGAGGAAATATCGGGGAGTTGGAGTCCCCAGGGTAGTTCAGCGCTGTAGGTCTATATAGCAACGTTCTTGCAGCTCCTGCGACGGTACTGGAACCATTCGTATGGGCGATTGCCTTTCCAATGGACCATTCCAGCGACGTGCAGAGATGTGATGGGTTTGCTGCATGGGTAACAGCTTGCCTTCCATACTTTACTTACCCAGGCTTTGCGCTCTAGAGCCTAGAGCGTAACTCCATAGTCTTCTTGAGACTGACGGATGTCTACTATTGACAACGGCCATATCTCTCTGGAACATAGGCCTTTAAATCCCTGGTGATTTTCCCCGGTCTTAACAGATTATTGGGCCAACACTGACAAGAGTCCGAACAGCTGTGGTCAATCCGATCTAATGGGACTGACTAGTTCTTCCTCTCCCCCCTTTCCCCTCCTCCCTCCCCCATTATGCTGTCCTCAGGACGAGTGACTTATTTTCTTCTGCCACCTAAGTAAAATAGTTCGTTTTCTCTTGTCTGGGTTAGTCTGTCTGTCTGTCTGTCGGTGAAACTGTGTCCCTGTCTGTCTGTCGTCTGTTTGCCTTTCTCTCTCCCTCTCTCTCTCCTTTTACAAAATTGCATACACACGGGGACTGGATGTAAAAAAGCACAAGAGTGCTTATTCCATTATCCTCGATATAAAAGAATAAATCAAATTTTAAAAAATCAAATCTCTCTCTCTATCTATCTGTCTGTCTGTCTGTCTCTATCTGTCTGTCTGTCTGTCTCTATCTGTCTGTCTGTCTCTCTCGTCTCATTACCTTTTTTTGGTTACATTCATCACGCGAAAAGCTGCTTGCTACTTAATCGCCTTCTTTCTGTTTGCCACCAGATCTGTCACGTCTATTTGCTTCCTGGATTACACATGTGGGGAGAAATAGCAGTACCACGGTATCCAGGAGGCAGTGTATTTGCTTTTCTGAGTCTTCTAATAAAGAGGCTTTAAAAGTGTACCTTTCTCGTGAGGGAGGCAGTGCGGAGGCCTGTCAGTATACTTAGCATCCTCCGCCTTCTGGAGATTGTGTGCTAGGAATTCCCTCTTTTCTATCCCACTCTGTTTTCTGCTTTTTTTCTTCGTGTCACCTCCTTTTTGTTTATATGCTGCCGATTTTGGTCCATTCTTCTGCAGTTTCATTCTCTCCCACGTCGAATTCGGATTTGCTGGGCCTGACTTGTCACGTGCTTAACTGTAGTGAAATGCATTTGCACTCATATGACAGATATGAACACTTGCTGTTTGAGCATTGGAAGAGGAAGAGAGTGCGCACAATTTATCTTTGAAGATGGTCCCTTGACGTGTAAACTTGTCAGGAAGCGTTAAAGTGCACTACACCTGGATAAAACATCTGATTTGAAGATACAGACTAAAAGAAAACATGCTAACCGATGTCTATATGAGTTATGTAACAGAGTGGGCATTTACGATGTCCTCTCACTGCACAGCATCTCGGGTGGGTACAGCTAACAGAGCATCACACAATTCGCAGGTGTGTCCCGATTTAGTAACACAACTCTGCAACAGGGCTCTGCTTGCATGGGAGGTAATCTACTTACCACCCCATCACAGTTAGATAGATAGATAGATAGATAGATAGATAGATAGATAGATAGATAGATAGATAGATAGATAGATAGATAGATAGATAGATAGATAGATAGATAGATAGACAGGTAGGTAGGTAGGTAGGTAGGTAGGTAGGTAGGTAGACTGACAGGCAGGCAGACAGACAGACAGACAGACAGATAGATAGATAGATAGATAGATAGATAGATAGATAGATAGATAGATAGATAGATAGATAGATAGATAGATAGATAGATAGATAGAGAGAGAGAGAGAGAGAGATAGACAGATAGATAGATAGATAGATAGATAGATAGATAGATAGATAGATAGATAGATAGATAGATAGATAGATAGATAGATAGATAGATAGATAGATAGATAGATGTGCGTGCGTTTGTGTGTAAGTATGTGTGTAAGTATGTGTGTGCGTGCGTGTGTGTATATGTGTATGTGTGTATGTATGTGCGTGCGTGTGTGTATATGTGTATGCGTGTATGTATGTGTGTGTGTATGCCGGCGCGCGCGCGTATGTGCGTATACACGCCTGCGTTTCTGTGTCTGAGTCACTATCTTTTTCATTATGATGCTCTAACTGTTAGTAAACAAGCCTATTTTCATCCTCACCAGACCTGTCTATGATATGTATTAAGAGATAATAATCATAGAAAACACACATAACAAGAAGAAGAAGATATAAAGAAGGTCAGTGCCCCCTAGCAATAAATCTACTGTGGTTTTCTCTCTCTCTCTCTCTCTCCTCTCTCTCCTCATCTCTCTCTCTCTCTCTCTCTCTCCTCTCTCTCTCTCTCTCTCTCTCTCTCTCTCTCCTCTCTCTCTCTCTCTCTCTCTCTCTGCGTTCATTACATCACTTAAGTACAGTACATCTCTCAGCTTCACCGTTCGTGCCTTAGGCTGTATTTTTTCTTCTTCTTCTTCTTCCCGCTAATACAAGCCAGACAATACAGGAGTCTGATGCGTGTGTGGATCAAATCAGATTGCGGAGAATAGTCAGTAAATCAATATGATATAACAAAAAATGGTTGGAAGAAAAAACAACCCACCTAAGACTTATAACAAAGAGGCCTATTGTATGATTGCTCAAGATTGTATTATTGTTGTATAACACTGCCAAGTCGTTTTAAAAGATGTTGTCATGTTAAAAAACTCCGGGGTGTTGCCCTCTCCTTGTGGTAAAAAAGGTATCTCACCACACTTGCAGTGCCACTGGTTTTTGTTGCTGTTGTTTTTTTGGTTTTTCATTTTTTGCTGATGTATTGTTCTTTTTTATTTCGAGGATAATGGAATAAGCACTCGTGTGCTTTTTTTACACCCAGTTCCCGATTCGAGTGTATGCAGTTTGTGTAAATTTTGTCATCCGTTCCTACTGGCACACAATGGCCTCCTCTTCCGAAAAGCGGAACGGATTTTAACGTGTGCGCAAGAAGTTGTGCATGCTGTCTGTATGTTTACACTGCTTTCCTTTAAGTTCGTGATTTTTCTTCAGAATTTGGGGTTCACTTTCAAGTATTAATTGCGTGATGCAACAGACGCCATAGCTCAGTGGTCAAGAGCGTGTAATTTCAATTCCGTGGGTCCATGTAGTCGTAGGGTTGAATCTTGGAAGCGGTGTCTCTTCATTTTCCCTCTGTTCCTCAGTTACAGCTCTGAGGTTCACCAATGGTGAGATTTTTTTCGTATTCGACCATTTTTTACCCACCATGATGGTAGCCGCATTCACACTTCAAGTAAAGTCAAAGTCAAGTCAAAATTTTATTTCCAGATTGTACATTTAGTAAGCAATATTTTTTTCATCAAGCCATCTATCTGGCACAAAAAAATTAAAACAAAACAAAACAAAAATGAAAAAAAAATAAGAAAAAGACTTCGGGATGAATGCTAGGTATGTTCGTTTTTCCGTGACCCTCCGAATGCTGACAGGTGCATGTGTATATACACACGAAGGAATTAAGGCACTGGCAGGTCTGCATTTGAAGTTGACATGGGAAATCATAAAAAACACAACGTTATTTCACCAGACGCCACTGAGATTCGAACCCACGACTTTATGGACTCATGGGATTGAAGTTGAACGGTCTTAACCCACCCGCTTATAGGGTCCGTCGTCTATTCGCTTAGGGGTAGGTGATTGTATAATCTCCAAAGTCATCTTAAACCTCAGACCAGCCAAAGCCTTGATTTTCTTCATGTAATAGTTATACACACGCAGAAGATCAGGTATTCACATGATTCCAGTAAGTAATGTCAGTGTTGTATCAGTTTTAAACGGAAACATGAGCATACCCTCCGCCGGGAGAAATGGCTTGAAAAAAAGTGTATTAGTGCAGCGCCCTGAAGACTCCCCGGGAAGTTGAGAAAGAGAGAGAGAGAGAGAGAGAGAGAAGAGAGAGAGAGAGAGAGAGAGAGAGAGAGAGAGAGAGAGAGAGAGAGAGAGAGAGAGACAGACAGACAGACAGACAGACAGACAGACAGACAGACAGACAGACAGACAGACAGACAGAGACAGACAGAGACAGAGACAGAGACAGAGAGAGACAGACAGACAGACAGACAGACAGAGACAGACAGACAGACAGACAGACAGACAGACAGACAGACAGACAGACAGACAGACAGAGACAGACACAGAGAGAAACAGACAGAGAGAGACAGAGACAGAAAGAAACAAAGAGAGACAGAGACAAAGAGACAAAGACAGAGACAGAAAGAAACAGACAGACAGACAGAGAGACAGAGACAGAGATAATGAGACAGAGAGACAGGGAGACAAAGAGAGCGTGACAGACAGACAGTCAGACAGACAGGTAGACAGATAAACAGAGGCAGAAATAGAAAAAGAGACAGACAGACAGAGACAGACAGAGACAGAGAAGACAGACAGACTGACAGACAAATAGACACACACACAGACAAAAACATACAAAAGAAAAACAGAGAGAGACATTAAACC
>CM060322.1:32183212-32203212 GCA_030674155.1 Stramonita haemastoma
GTTAGAGTTCTAAACGGACCTTCTCAGCAGTCCCTGGCTGGCTTAGCTGTCTCATGGCTCACTGGTGGTGGTGGTGGTGGTGGTGGTGGTAGCACCTTGCCGCGAGACATTTCCCATAAAACAGTACTATCTCTGCTGGCATTCACTGGAATTAAAAAAAAAATCACGGCTGCTATTAAAAGCCGATGCTAGAAGAGAGAGAGAGAGAGAGAGAGAGAGAGAGAGAGAGAGAGAGAGAGAGAGAGAGAGAGAGAGAGAGAGAGAGAGAGAGAGAGATGTGCTTGGAAAAAGTTGGAAATGGACCAGTAAATTGTTGTGCTTTATTTTTTGTTTTTTGTTCGTTACTTATATGCCCACCATTAGGGTAGCCACACACCGACTTCGGGGATGATATCGGAACAGGTTTTAACGTGTGAGCAAAATATTCTGCGTGCGTTTACACACGCGACCTTGGTTTATAGCTTTATCCGTAGAACTTCCAGAGGAGTAGAGTTGGTACTGATACTGGGCGGGTGGGTGTGGATTGTATGGGGAGGGGGGGAGCGTGTGTGTGTGTGTGTGTGTGTGTGTGTGTGTGTGTGTGTGTGTGTGTGTGTGTGTGTGTGGTGTGTGTGTGTGTGTGTGTGTGTGCGCGCGCGTGTGTGCGTACATGCATGCATGTATATGTGCGGGTGTGAACGCGTGCGTATAATGTGTAAATAATGGTGATCATATGTCTTTTCTAGTCAATGGTTTTTAAGAATATTGTATCTAAACATTGGTGTGTGTGTGTATGCGTGTGTTTGCGTGTGTACAAGCGCGCGCGCGTAGAGTGTGAGTGTTTGTGACATTTTATTTGAAGTTATATAATGTTTGAACAAATATGAAATGTAGCTACTTCGTGTGTTTGATTATGATTTGTATCGATATGCCTGTCAGTATTGTAATTGCCCTTCAGGGATGATTAAAGTGTTTTTGACTTGACTTTGACTTTGACTTTGACTTGATATTAACTCCAAAGGGGAAAAAAATCTCCTCGAACGGGTGCCTCGGTGGTGGCTCGAACCTGGGCCGTCAGATTGTGAGCACAACGCTCTAACCACTAGGCTATCAACCCCCCCCCCCCCCTCACTACCACACACACACCACCACCACCACCACCACCTCCTACCACTACCATCACGACTACCATCGCCATCACCACCACTACCACCACCCCAACCCCCAGAATCATATATTAAATGAATAACAAAACAAATACGTCCTACAAGTTAGGAATCCAAACAGGTGCCGGAAAGAGCACTTTGAATGCTTTATAGGAATGAGACCAATGTTAACTTTTTTTCAGAGGCATGTCCATGTAGCTGCTAATTAACTTCTAATGAGTTGCTAAATAACGTTTTTTTTATTAATTGCCTGTGGCGACACCTCTCTCTGTCTCTCTCTGTCTCTCTGTCTTTCTGTCTCTGTCTGTCTGTCTCTCTGTGTGTCTGTCTGTCTCTGTCTGTCTCTGTCTGTCTCTGTGTCTCTCTGTGTCTCTCTCTGTGTCTTTCTCTATCCTATAGTCTGTCTGTCTGTCTGTCTGTCTGTCTGTCTGTCTTTCTGTCTGTCTATCTGTCTGTCTGTCTGTCTGTCTGTCTGTCTGTCTGTCTGTCTGTCTGTCTGTCTGTCTGTCTGTCTGTCTGTCTGTCTGTCTGTCTTCTCTCTCTCTCTCTCTCTCTCTCTCTCTCTCTCTCTCTCTCTCTCCTCTCTCTCTCTCTCTCTCTCTCTCTCTCTCTCTCTCTCTCTCTCTCTCTCTCTCTGCTCTAAAGATATACAAGTGATTTCTAAAAAGAAAAAATTAAAAAGGTTTTCCAATGCCTTTCAATTCAAGTCATTAAAGCTTTAATTATCTCATAAAGACAAAATTCTGGCAAGCTCCACACCACTACTAAAAAAATCAAACAAAAACCCCCCAACAAAACATTCAGACCAAAAACAACAAAATCGAAACTCTCTAAAACATGGATATTGATTCGATTTTTGTTCCGTTCTATAATTTTAACATGAACATCTGCTTCCATAATTTGGCTGATAAAAAAAAAAACAGAGTGGCATTTTTATTTTGGTATGGTTTCGTTTCGTTTCGGTCAGGTCTTGTTCTACAACATGGGTCAAATAATTTTTTAACAGACAATAACATATTTCGGAGCTAATGATCATCTTTTGCCTTGCAGGTTGTGTAGCGAAAAACTGTCTTCAACAGAGCAATTAGTTGGGATTTACAAGATGTTTTAACGGGCACAACACTTTAATTAGTCGATGGGTTTGGGGCTAGGGGTTTTTTTTGGTTCTTCTAAGGAAATTCTCTCTTTGTCTGCCTGCCTGTTTCTCTCTCTTTGTCTGCCTGTCTCTCTGTCTGTTTGTCTGTCTCTTTCTGTCTGTAATTCTGTCTCTGTCTCTGTCTCTCTCTGTCTCTCTCTGTCTCTGTCTCTCTCTCTCTCTGTAAATGCGCGCGTGTGTGTCTGTACGTGTGTGCGTGCGTGTGTGTGTGTGTGTGTGTGTTTTGTGTGTCTGTATGTGTCTGTGTTTCTGCGTGTGTGACAGAGAGGATGTTGAGAGGGATATATAATATATATAGAGACAGAGACACAGAGAGACTGACAGGCAGACAGAAACAGAGACAGACAGGCAGACAAAGAAATACTCTCTCCTCTCTCTCTCCTCCTCTCTCTCTCTCTCTCTCCTCTCTCTCTCTCTCCTCTCTCTCTCTCTCCTCTCTCTCTCTCTCTCTCTCTCTCTCCCTCTCTCTCTCTTCGTAAGAGTAGGCCATCGTGTGCCGGTGGGAACAGATGACATTTACAAAATTGCATACACACAGGGACTGGATGTAAAAAAAAACAACCAAGAGTGCTTATTACATTATCCTCGATTTAAAAGAATAAATCAAATCAAATCAAATCAAATCTCTCACTCACTCACTCACTCACCCATTGATATTTATAATGCACAATATACCTTAAAACTAAAAGCAACTTTAAACTTTTTGATGCAAGTCATAATTATTGTCTTTCTTTAGTCATGTTGTGGTAGTAAAGTTGCAACGTAACAATATGTTTAAAGAATTAAAAAAAAAGCCAATTAACCAAACGAAGAGCTCCTGATTTCAATGAAAAAAATGCTTGCTCAAGTAGTACGGGCACGTCGTCACACGAACATCTGGAGTGGCCAGAACTGTCCTACAGAGAACAGTACAAGGAGAAAGACAAAGAGGCCGACATAGAAAACGATAGGAAGACAACATCAGAGAGTGGACAAGGCCTTGGGTGGAGCGATCTGCATGCTACGAGGGCGGAGAACCGTGAGGAGTGGAGGAAGCTGGTTGCAAAATCTTCAGTGGTGCCCCCCACGGTCAGCGGGACTACGGGACAGGTGAAGGTGAATACGTTAAAACTTAAAAGTGGTTTTTCTTACACTGATAGAATAGCCCAGTCTACGTGGCAAAGCGCACAGTGAAGAAAATGGGTCATTCCCAGTAGAATGACTCTACACCTTGCAGATTTTATTTTCTTACTTTGCGAAACCTCCTGGCTAAAACCTTATTTTGTCACCCCAAACTTTCTCTAGATGGGACTAATAGTTTCAACACAAAGATTCAAAGTATATGTTTCACGATTACCATTTCAAGACTACCTCGAAGAAAAACGAGGTTTTTTTCCATAATAAGCGACAATGGACTAAGTAAAGTTGATTTCTTTCAATTTGTGAAAATCTTCTAGTCCGTAACTTAATTTTCATCCTTGTTATACCTTATCTATATCGAATGGATTCCACATTTCAATGCAAAGTGTATGTCTCGGAGGTTAGTATTCCAAGATTTCCTTGAAAAACGTTTGGTATTCACAGACAAAAAACAAACAATGTAGATGTTGTAAGTTTCTACGTGTTGGAAGCCTTCTTTGTCAGAAAATGTAGTTTGCAATTCATTACCCGCTGTTTACAGGACTAGGGTCAACAGCATATTGATGCCAGATGTGTGTTAAAAGGTCGCCTGTTCAAAAAACTTCTCTCGGTGGAAATGGTGTATCCCATAGCCGCACGGTAACTGACTTTGCAAATTCTTTTTTTTTCTTATGAGTCAAATCTTGTTTGAAAACTCATTTACCACTCATGATACCCCTCCGCCTCCCCCCCCCCCCCCCCAAGGAGTGGTTACAACTCACTCACTCACTCAGTCCCATGTCCCAAAGGACGTAGGGGGGACATGAGAGAAGACGCAACAGAGATCTTTTTCCATGCTTCACGATCCTGTGTGGCTAGTAGGAGGCGTTGCAGGGGTTGGGCAGTCCAGTCTTTGATGTTGTCAACCCATGATTTCTTTTGGCGGCCTCTTCTTCTTTTGCCCTCGACTGTTCCTTGCAAGATGGTTTTTGCTAGGGTGTTGTGTCTTGTGGTGTGACCAAACCACATCAGCTTTCTCCTCTTTATGGTGGAGAGCAAAGGCTCTTGGGGGCCCACACGCTTTTTGATTTCCTCTTTCACATAGTTATTGGTCTTGTGTTCTTTGTATGATATTTTGAGGAGTCTTCTGTGGCACTTGTTCTCGAATGCTTGGATTCTTCTCTCTAACTCTGCTGTCAGAGTCCATGATTCACAGCCATATAGGAGGATAGATATTACGAGGGATTTGTAGAGGTGGTATTTGGTGCAGAAGCTGATGTTGTTGCTTCTGATGATCCTCTGGAGTCTGACTAGAGCAGATGTTGCTGTTGCAATGGTTACAACACATCAATGCAAACTGTTTGTCTCAGTTGTCACTGGTTTCAAGAAATTATGTCACTAGAATTACTCACACACCAAGCCGGCCAGGCCTTTTGAATGAGAAATTCAGAGTTAGAATGTGTGACCATAATGGTGTCTGGATGTGAAAGACCAGGTCAGGACTATCGGGGATTGCCCTAGAAAAGAGCATTAAGAGAAAGATGTGATATCGAGTTTTCTGGAAATGTACTTGTCGTGTTTGGGGGTTTGTTTTTTTAGTAGTAGTTAAAAAATGAATCTGATTCCCCCTAGTGGTTCGTGTGGTGTTATTTGGGATTTTAAAAAAATCTGGAACACGGCAAAAGTACCATTGGTTTTGTGTGCTCTTTGTCGTCTTTTATAATTTTATATTCTCCCTCCACCTGCGGGGATGCCGGGGTCTGTCAGTATGAATAGCATCCCCACCTTCTGGAAATTCTGTGCTAAGAATTCCCTCTTTTCTCTCCCTCTTTTTGTTTCTGCCTCGTTTCTTTTCTTCGGGTCACCTCCTTCTTGTCTATTTTCTACCTTCTTGGTCCATTCTCAAGACTTAAAAAATAAGAATTCTTCCCCACGCCGAAGTCGGATGCACTGGGCCTGACTTGCCAGGCACTTAATGGCAGCACAACACATTTTCACACACATAAGAGACAATGATATCTGCCGTCTGAGCATTCGACAAAGAAGAAAAATAATTCATATTATGTAAATTCCTTTGCGTTTAGCATGACAGACAGACAGACAGACAGACAGACAGAGACAGGCTGATAGACAGAAAAAAAGAGAAAGAGTTCTTAAGAAACACAGAGGGAGAAATAAAGTGCAGAGATAGAACCCAGCATCAAAGTGAACGTGTTTGGTTTGTTTGTTTTATTTTTAGATCACAGTGTCAGTGAACTACCTCATGGCTTCCGGACTCTTCAATTCAGACCTAGTACCTTTCCTCTCTGCCATTGGGGCCTAAAAGACGCTGCGGGAGAACCTGCGGGCAAACATAGCAATATGCAGGGAAACATGCTTTGACCTTCTGGTTTGCCTGAAGCAGCCTAGTCAGCACCAATAATGAAAATGTTGAAAGACTGCAAGATCTGTCCCTTCTTCTTTCCCTGCATGTGTTGATCTCTCTTCTTCTTAATTAAGATCCTTTTCTGTGATTCATCAAAGGCTAGTCTGTAATCATCAAAGCTTTTTACCGAGTCAAGAAAACTCATTATCAATGTTCTGTTACTAATTGAGCAATATTTTAATCCCTTTTTCCTCCTTTCTTGGGTATGGCACCGGGGGGAAGGGTGAATATCATGTTATAACAGAAGAAACAAAACTGTAATGAGCCAGAATTCGCTGAGTATTGCAAGCGAATAATTAATGATCTAGTAGATTCTGAGAAAGGAAGCATTTCTTTTCGATTCGCAGAGGAACTAACATAAGTATAACCTGAAATAGTCTGCAAAATGTTTGATTGAGCTGACAATGTTAACTCGGGAACGGGATAACTTAGTTGTTAGAACATTGCGCTCGCAATTTGACGGCCTGGGTTTGAATCCCATTCATGGGGATTTTCACCCTGGAGTTAACATCAGTACCGACTCCACTCTCCCCAAAAGTCCTTCGGATGAGACTATAAACCGAGGCCCCGTGTGCGAACGCACTCAAAACATCTTGAGCACACGTTAAATCATGTTCCGCTTTTCGGAAGAGTAGGCCTTTGTGTGCCGGTGGGAACAGATGACAAAATTTACAAAACTGCATACACACCAGGGACTGGATGCAAAATAGCACATAAGTGCTTATTCCAATATCCTCGATATAAAAGAATAGATAAAGATATAATTAAATCACTCCAGATATCTGCATTCATGAACGATTTGCCCCCATAGCTGGAAGCCCAGTCACCACTGCCAGACAAATAACACGCCTGTCAGTATAGTAGCACTCGTCTGCATGAATATTTTGACTGACATTATCTGCCTGTGTACTCACACAGTGTTGCTGTTTGTGTTTTATTTCTGGGTCAGTATCACGAGTAAATGCCACAAAAGATGACTTTTACTGTGACGGCAGCAAACTGTGTTCGATCAGAATCGTTTTTATTTACACTGTATAGTACTTTGTCTGCAAAAAAAAACAACACCTTGACTTACACCCCTTTAGGCTGTTAAAAATTAAAATATTCCAATAGTTTTTTTTATAGACTTAAGCTTGCCAAAGATCTTAACGTTCTGTTTAAATCTCACAACATTCTTCCTCTTCTCCCTTGTTTCCTTATAACGCGTTTAAGAAAACCGCTGTTTACATTTAAATCAAATGCCGTACTCAAATCTACAGCACTAATCCACAACTTTACCTACTGATTTAGTTAGAGACGTTGCTGGTAGTGGTGGATCTTCCTTCCATGAATCCTCCCTTTTCTTTTTTTAGATTATGTGCTGCCCTTTCATTTATTTCTTTCTCATTTTTCTAACTTAAAATTACCGTTAACTCTTACTGGTATTGCTTAGCGTGGAATTTATAACGCTCATTTCTGAAAGTTATCGTCTCTTTTGTGAACAAAATGGACTCGTCATAAATTAGACTTGTTAACGAAGAAAGTAACTATAACCATTTGTATGACTGATATATATATTCCGTCACAATAATAAAGAAATACTGAAAGAAAATGAGATAAGAACGTAAGAAGAAAAGAAGTGAGGGAAAAGAATAAAGATAGAAAAAAAGAAAGGACAGAAAGAAAAGGAGAGAAGAAACTAAAAAAAAAACGTCAGAAGGAAAGAAGTGAGGAGAAAAAGAAAGATAGAATCAAGAAAGAAATCAGGAAGAAAGATGAACAAAATAAGAGGGAGAAGACAAGCAAGAGAAGAAAGAAAAAAACAAGAGCAAGGACAAAAGAAAAAAGAAGACAAAGAGAAGACAGACACAGACAGACGAAAAGAGAGACAAACACGACACCCCATTGATCAGAATCACTCTTAACTAAACTCACACACCAAAACAAAATGCAAATTCCAAAAGTTAAACACTTACTTGGAGCCTTGTCGAAGTACTAACTGTGATTTATCTCTCACAGAAAGCAAAATGTCACAGAACAAAAAAAAAAAATTCAAAGGAAGGCAATAGGTTTACGACCCTCTGGAGATGCCAAAGATACTTGAAATATTCACCACAGTGGATGCATCGGAAAGTTCTCTCAGGCTCTGTGGGGACTAGCACTCCTGGCAGAAGGACTGGCTGATTTGCATGGAGCTTTGGGTTCCAGACAAGCGCTAAGCACACTTCATATGTTCATGAGAGTCAACAACACAGACTTGCAGAAAAATTAATGAGAAAAAAATAAAATAATAATAATAATAAAATAATAATAACAATGATGATGATGATGATAATGATGATGATGATGATGATGATGATGATGATGATGATGATGATGATAATAAATGATAATAATAATAATAATAATAATAATAATAATAATAATAATAATAATAATAATAATAATAATAATAATAAAGAAGTAGTTATTGGTGTAAAAAAAAAAGCACATGAGGGCTTTAACCCTAAACCTCCTCCCCCTTCCATACTCCCCCTAAACCTCCTCCCCCTACCATACTCCCCCCTAAACCTCCTCCCCCTTCCCTACCCCTACCATACTCCCCCCATCCCTCTTTCCTACTCCAACCCCCACCATACTCCCCCCATCCCTCTTCCCTACTCCAACCCCCACCATACTCCCCCCATCCCTCTTCCCTACTCCAACCCCCACCATACTCCCCCCATCCCTCTTCCCTACTCCAACCCCCACCATACTCCCCTACACCTACCCCCCACCATACTCCCTCCCTAAACATCCTCCCCCCCACCATACTCCCCCCTAAACCTGCTCCCCCTTCCATACTCCCCCTAAACCCTCCTTCCTCTACCACTACTCCCCCCTTCCCTACACCTACCCCCACCATGCTCCCTCCCTAAATATCCTCCTCTACACCTACCCCCCACCATACTCCCCCCTAACCCTTATCCCCCTTCCCTTCACCTACACCTACCCCCATCATACCCCCTAAACCCCCTCCCCCTTCCCTACACCTATCTCCACCATACTCCCTCCCTAAACATCCTCCCATACACCTACCCCCCACCATACTCCCCCCTAAACCTCCTCCCCCTTCCATACTCCCTAAACCTCTCCCCTACCAACTCCCCCTTCCTACACCTACCCCCACCATACTCCCCCCCTTCCCTACACCTACCCCCCACCATACTCCCCCCTAAACTCCTCCCTACACCTACCCCCACCATACTCCCCCCTAAACCTCCTCCCCTTCCCTACACCTACCCCCACCATACTCCCCCCTAAACTCCTCCCTACACCTCCCCACCTCTCCCCCCTTCCCTACACCTACCCCCACCATACTCCCCCCTATCCTCCCTACACCTACCCCCACCATACTCCCCCTAACCCTCCCCTTCCCTACACCTACCCCCCACCATACTCCCCCCTAAACCTCCTCCCCTTCCCTACACCTACCCCACCATACTCCCTCCCTAAACATCCTCCCATACACCTACCCCCCACCATACTCCCCCCTAAACCCTCACTCCCCCCCTTCCATACTCCCCCCCTTCCCACACCTACCCCCCATACTCCCCCCCTTCCCTACATCTACCCCCACCATACCCCCCCCCTTCCCTACACCTACCCCCACCATATCCCTCCCTAAACATCCTCCTCTACACCTACCCCCCACCATACTCCCCCTAACCCTTACCCTCCTTCCCTGCACCTACCCTTACCCCCATCATACCCCCCTCTTAAACTGCATCCCCCTTCCCTACCCCTACCCCTACCCCCACCATACTCCTCCCTCCACGTCATACTCCCCCCCCCTTAAACCGCCTCCCCCTTCCCTACCCCTACCCCCATCATACTCCCCCCCCCCTTAAACCTCCTCCCCCTTCCCTACCCCCACCCCCATCATACTCCCCCCCTTAAACCTCCTCCTCCTTCCCTACCCCTACCCCCCATCATACTCCCCCCCTTAAACCTCCTCCCCCTTCCCTACCCCTACCCCCATCTAACTCCCCCCCTTAAACCTCCTCCCCCTTCCTTCTCAAACTTTTCCACCCTCCCTAGACCTACCCCCATTATACTCCCCATAACATTCCTCCACCCTCCATGTACATTTTTTTTTTAAAGAGCATAAATTTGACAACTCCTAGGAAGCCAGTAAAATTCCCATTGAAATTCGAACCCATGACACCAAGAACATACAGATTACAAGTCAATCGTCTTATCCAACAGGCCACGGTGCCTGTCTCTTAGCTAACTGGAACTGGGAAATATATATATCTGAATTTAGACTGAGAATCAAGTAGGATATAGACAATACATATTATGCTGTATTGTATTCTATTCTACCTTAATGATACACACAAAAATTTTCTTTCGTTTATTCATTTTTGTTTCATTTTATTTTTGGTTGTGTTTCCGGCAATAGCCGTGCATTCGTAGATTTCTATGAATAAACGGGAAAATCCGTGACCTATGAACTCTGCATTAAACATTCTTTATGTGAGTAATTGTCAGTTGTTCAGTTGACGGGAAAAATGTAAATATTTTCTAATTTTCTTCATTCCTGTTCCTGATGAATGTATATATCTTGATCATTGGCATTGTGGAGCAATGTTGGGGGGGGGGGGGGCAGTCAAGTCAAGTCAAGTCTAGTCAAATTCTTTTGTTTCGAGGATAATAAATAACAACTTACGTGCTATTTTGCATCCAGTTCCCGTCCTTATCAGGGATAAGATCGATATAAAAAGCCTCTAATTAAACAAAAACAATAACAATAAACCAGAATAACAAAAACACGAGACCTAGAGAGAGATAGCAACAGAATCAATCAATCAATCAATCAATCAATCAATCAATGATCTTAAACACACAAGCATGCAGATTCTAGGTCAAGCCAAGCCTTATATACCCCTTCTTGTAAACATACATACATTAAAAAAAAAATCAAGAGTAATTGAATTTGACTGTGCCAGTTTCGATATTCTGTGTGTTCCTTTCTCTCTCTCTCTCTCTCTCTCTCCTCTCTCTCATCTCTCTCTCTCTCTCTCTCTCTCTCTCTCTCTCTCTCTCTCTCTCCTCTCTCTCTCTCTCTCTCTCCCTCTCTCTCTCTCTCTCTCTCTTCTCTCTCTCATTCTGTGTATCATTAGTTAATCTTTTGCTTTGCGCTAGATATTTTCCTTTCCCTTTCTTAATCTGTCCCCCATTCTTCAATTCCTCTCCCCCCCCCCCATCCTATCACCCTCAACTATCCCCCTCCTCACTCATAAACCCCTCTCTAACCTATTGTCCTCCTCCCTCCCCCGTAACTTCCTCCTTCTCCTATAGCAAAGCAGTTACAGAGACCGGCATAAACTAAATGAATGGGAAAAAAAGAACAGTTTTATGGCTCTGCCTTTGTGGTGGCACGCTCATTTGATTTCATTACATTTCTTGTGTTGCATAGCCCCACTGACCACAAAGGCATTTTTTTCTTCGTCTAACGCTCAGACAGCAACTATTGTCTACCATAATATGGGCGAAAATGCGTTGCAGTGTCATTAAGCATGTGACAGTCAGGCCCAGTGCATCCCACTCTGGTGCGGAAGGGATTTGATTATCTTTTAAGTCTCTCTGGAAAAAAGGTGGAGAATGGCTCAAGAAGGCAGAAAACAGACAAGAAGGAGGTGACTCAGAGAAAAAGAACAACGCAAAAACAAAGAAAGGGACAGAGGAAAAGAAGGAGGGGGTAAATCTGGGAGGATGGGGGAAGCACAACAGGTGCTGAACATCTACGGTAAACCCAAAGTGTCAAAATTGCCCAGCTCCAGAAGTGTTGCAAAATTTTAGTGTTCGCTATGTCTCCCATGGGGCACAGATTCAATGTTCACCACGCTAATATTAAATTCAGTATGATAGTAAGTATGTGTATGCAAACTGACTTGCTGTCACTCTTCATGTCAGAATTAAATCCTTGGTGGCTATACTATTGAAGTTATCTGCCTTTAAAAGATTCACGCCAAAAGATGAAAACAAAGTGACTTTGGTAAAGGTTTAACACAACCAAAGAGGAAGTAAGATGGCAAACTTTCACATTTGAAACCGTATTATAGTGTTGAAAAAAATAAGACAGCCAGTTCAAACTGAACAAAATGATCGATGCTTTAAGTTAATCCAAAGACAAAAATATCTTCAAATGGATAACTTCGTGTTGATTTAAACTCACCCCTTCAGATTGAATCCGGTCCCAGTATGTCTTACCAGAGAGAAGAGAAGAAGAAGAAGAGAAAGACAGAAGGACAGGAGAGAGAGAGAAGACGAGAGACAGAGACAGGGAAGGTGAAAATGAAGAAGAACGAGTTTTATTGATTCAGTACAGGTCATAGCCCCTTCTGAATATGGGTACAGATAAACGTCACATAAGTGACACAAAAATATAACTGCCACAAAATATTAGATAAGAAAGCTTTTACATGCGTTACTTCTTATTCCACTGAGAGAGAGAGAGAGAGAGAGAGAGAGAGAGAGAGAGAGAGAGAGAGAGAGAGAGAGAGAGAGAGAGAGAGAGAGAGAGAGAGAGAGAGAGAGAAGAGAAGAGAGAGAGAAAAACTCGAACAGTTTGAGAGAGCCAGTTGTTACTTGGGATTCTTGAGACAACATTCCATGAGTGATCTCGTTTTGGAATTAGTTATTATTCTTGGCACACCATTCCACTAATGGTCTCCATTTCCGACTATCATCCTTTGTTAGAATTGCATATGAGTATACTGGAATCTTCCACTTTATAAGTCATAAAATGCCCTACACAGACATCAAAGGGTTAAAAAGAAAAAAGGGGTTGATTCTACATGTGTGTTTACACTCAAGGCCAAAGCTGTTTATCTTTATGTTTAGAATCTCACCCCTTGAGAGGATACACACCGAATACCCAAAGTGGTGTTTTTAATCCAAAGTAAGACTAGCCACAAAAAAACAGAGTGGAAGCCAATTTTAACTTAAGTGGGAACATGCTTCAACCAGATAGCTTAGCAGGTACTCCAAAAGCCAGCTTCCCAAGTATCAACTAGAATCACAAGTTCAAAGTTATATCTACATCTTTGGACTCTGTTGTAGATAAGCAGAATCTTTAAAGAGCACATATTCACCAGAATCTTGTGAGAGTGGCTTGCTTCAAGGTCCGAGCAGTTCTGTGTATATCTTACAATCAGGCCACAGGCTTTAAAAGTGCTATTCATATCTCAAGACTGCCATCACGCGAAGTACGTACATGATTCTGATTCAGGCTTGTGTGAGACTGCTGTGAGTGTTCATTTGCAGAAAAGCAGTACACAAAGAAGAAATATGTCTGTTCTTTTCTTTTTTCATGTTTTTGCAAGACTCAACACAAAATCGATTTTCTTCAAGTGAAAAACTCTTTCATAGTATGTGGTTTTTTTTTTTCTTTCTAAAACACCAGACAGCAAACCATTGTTGTCTGTCCTATGAGCGAAAACGTGTTGCACTGCTGTTAGGCGTCTGACAAGGTCTAGCCCAGTGCATCCGACTTGGGAGAAAAAAAGACAAGGTGAAAATGGACCCAAAAAGGGACCAAAAAGGAGATAACAGGAAGAAAAAGAACAAGGCAAAAACACAAAGGGAGGGATAGAAAAGAGGGAATTCTTAGCACAGACTTTTCAGAAAAAGGGAATGCTATTTTATTCTAACAGATCACAGGATAGAGGGGGGGGGGGGGGCGTCAAAGCTCTTTTTTGATAGAATAAAACGGCAGCTTTGAGTGAAGTGTCCAAAGCAAAATACTGCCTTATAAACAGTTGACAAAGCAGCTGTTGTTGTTGCTATTTCGTTGTTGTTGTTGTTTGTTGTTGTGTGCGATTTCCCCCAGCTTAACAAACTGGGGGTCACCCAGAATGTGCACTCTGACTCACTCATCCCACCCGGGAGTCACTGTGAGACTGAAATTGCACGCTGGATGAGACTTTTTCGTGTATGACTGTTTTCAAGTACCTCGCCATATAGGCAGCCATACTTAACCTTGGCTGGGGGAAATCGAGTGCCCTGAACCACTGAGCTATCCCTTCCCCAGTCAACAGACAAACATCTAAACAGACTAACCTTATAACCCGAACAAAATCAATCATAGCTTTTTTTATATATCTTTACGTGTATCTACAGTCTCTTTTCTTCATTTCATTCTATAACCGTTAAAAATCCTCTATCCCACAGTTTCCACAGACCAATTCAAAGAGAAAGTGAAGTCAGATCTGTACGCAAAAGATCCTATCCTACAGTTTCTGCAGACCAATTCAAAGAGAAAGTGAGTCAGATCTTACCAAAGATCCATCGACAGTTTCCAACATCAAGAGAAATAAGTCAGATCTTCGCAATCTCACATGACAACCTTGGAAGCAGACAAAAATTGATGTGGACACCAGAGCTTTCTCACAACGTTCTTTGCATTTTTTTGTGGTGGTGGTGGGGGTGGTTGGGGCAATGCAATCAGTCTCTTAGCGTAGGAGGTATTGGATGGCTTGTAGAAGTCCTGGCTGGTCTTCAGTTTCCGTTACCGAGGGAGTATATACGCTCTAAACTGTTTAGATCACAACTCCGTATGGGTGTGTGTGTGTGTGTTGTGTGTGTGTGTGTGTGTGTGTGTGTGTGTGTGTGTGTGTGTGTGTGTGTGTGTGTGTGTGTGTGCGTGCTGTGTGTGTGTGTGTGTGTGTGTCTTTGTGTTGCCATTATTTTGGGTTATGTTTTCATGTGTGTTGATGGAATAACGATTGTTCATCTTTTTTTTTAAGTTCTAGTTACGTCTGGACCAGACTCATGCTTTTCAGCATCGTAAACCAGAAAGCAAAAACAAAAAACTTTATAACAACACCACACTCACACACTGATAGAGAACTTTAAAAAATAATAATAATAAGGGGGGGGTAAAGGTGCCCCATAACCTATGCGGTCGACTGGGAGCGAGGCATCAGAGACCTCAGCTTCTCTCGGAGCCAGCATATTAAGGATGATGCCCATCTCCTCTCCCTCGCTTCTTTACCTTCCCTGACCCTTAAGAGGGCAGGTACCCATTTACAGCTGGGTGAACTTGGGGAACTGTTATTAAACCAAGGCGTGCAAAAGAGTCACCCCTCTAGTTGGTAACCACGCTCGAAGCTGCTTAACCTTAGCTTGTGGAAAGCGAGTGCTCTGACCACATTATGTCCCCTAATCCAGTTAGCAACAACAACAAATGTTTATAACGACACCTCACACACACACATACACATTGATATACAATTTTAAGCAGCGTGAAAAACACAATCTGTAGCTAATAAACATACACACAAGGTCATTCCAACAACAACTTCTACATTTACAAACACAAAGACGTGAGCCCACCAGACAGCTGGTTGGAAAGGGGTGGATTCAAGAGAGACCTCACAGACGTTCATTCACAGTCACAAAGCACAAACAAAACAAACAGACATTCGATAGGGAATGTGATGAAGAAAAAAAAAAAGAAAAAAAAAAACAACAGCAAGGCCACTTTGTGGTGTAGTGAAAGTAAAGGAACCCCCTCTCTAATTGAACCCAGACGGCTAAAAAGAGCCAGGGGCTCTATACATTAAGACTGGCCGTATTGTAGCACGAGTGTGAGACAGAAAGTGAAAAAACAATCTAGTGTCTATTCTGGGGCAAAATTACCCATTGATTTAGAGAGTGGGGTTCGTATTTTTTGTTTTTTGTAATTTCTTTCTTCTTCTGTCTTCTTCTTCTTCTTTTCTCTTTTCTTCTTCTTCTTCTTCTTCTTCTTCTTCTTCTTCTTCTTCTTCTTCTCTCTTTCTCTTCCTTCATTTCTCTCTTCTCTCTTCTTCTTCTCTTCTTTCCTTCTTCTTCTTCTCTTCTCTTCTCATTCCTTCTCTCTCTCCTCTCCTTCTCTCTCTTTTCTTCTTCTTCTTCTTCTTCTTCTTCTTCTTCTTCTTCTTCTTCTTCTTCTTCTTCTTCTTCTTCTTCTTCTTCTTCTTCTTTCTTCTTCTTCTTCTTCCTTCTTCTTCTTCTTCTTCTTCTTCTTCTCTTCTTCTTCTTCTTCTTCTTCTTCTTCTTCTTCTTCTTCTTCTTCTTCTTCTTCTTCTTCTTCTTCTTCTTCTCCTCCTCCTCCTCCTCTCCTTCTTCTTCTGTGCAGTTCTTCTTCTTTGCTATTCTCTTCAATCTTCTCTTGCAATTCTTCTTCTAGCTTTGCAATTCTTCTTCTTCAGTCGTTCGTCGTCATCATCGTCGAACGCTCAGACAGTGACGATTGTTGTCTATCAAAGGAGCGAAAATGCATTCCGTTGCCGTTATTCACCTGACAAGTCAGGCCCAGCATATACCAATTCGGCATGGGAGAGAATTGTTATCTACTAAGTCTTTCTGGGACAAAAAGGACAGAGAAATAAACCAAGATGGCCGAAAATAGACAAGAAGGAATTGATAATAAAAAAGGGAACAAGGCAGAATCAAAGTAACGGGATAGAAAAGAGGGAATCCCTATCACAAAAATTTCCAGAAGGTGGGGATTCCATTTTATACTGATAGGTCCCCTTGCATCCCCACGGGAGATTTCATCAATTAATTTTGAGGTAATGAGTTTGAGTTGGTGTTACGATGTCTATTTTGGGTGGAATTTCTACCAGAAAATTACACACGCATACATTTCTATGACAATGTGATAGATATGAAGCAGTGATGGTTTCAAATTTTCGTCAACAATAGGATTGGTAGTCTGTGTGTCTCAATCTCTTTTCGCAAGAGTAGGCCAATGTATGCTGGTAGAAACAGATGACAAGATTTGCAAACTGCATACACACGGAGACTGGATGTAAAAAGCACATTAGTGCTTATTCCATTATCCTCGATATAAAAGAATAAATAAATTGATTAATAAATTTTTTAAAATCGTCTCTATCTCCTTAGTTATAGATTTTCTACACAATTGCTTCCAATTATTTTTGGGTATTTACATTTACAGATAGTTTCTAACGATTTCGGAATCTTTGATGTATTAAAAGCCATAACGTAGGGCTACCATTAAATGTAACATAATAGATTTCATCAGAATTGGACGACTTTTACAAATATCCCCCTCCATCTCTCTCTCTCTCTCTCGTTCTCTCTTCTCTCTCTCTCTCTCTCTCTTCGTCTTCGTCTCTTTTCGTCCCTCTCTCTCTCTCTCTCTCTCTCTCTCTCTCTCTCTCTCTCTCTCCTCTCTCTCTCTCCTCTCCATCTTTCTTTCTCTCGACAAAGTTCTGCTCCGATATTTCATTATCTTTCATTATTTTCGAGTTCGAGTTCTGTCTCTCTGTCTCTCTGTCTCTGTCTCTGTCTCTGTCTCTGTCTCTCGTCTCTCTCTGTCTCTGTCTCTCTCTCTCTCTCTCTCTCTCTCTCTCTCTCTCTCCTCTCTCTCCTCTCTCTCTCTCTCTCTCTCTCTCTCTCCTCTCTCTCTCTCTCTCTCGATAAAGTTCTGCTCCGACATTTCATACCAGAAGATAATTATAAGGTTCATCATTATCTTTTATATTTTTGATCGAAACAATATGATGAGTTTATCACCGATTCCCTTCTACCCAATTATGCCACAAGGAGGCAGTGCGAATAGCATTGATTTCACTCATTATTTCTGTTATATTCTTAGTTTTCAGTGGTTAGAATCAAATTTCGTGTGCGAGAGAAGTTCATTATTTCTAAACCGTCTTCACATTTCGGTAAATGAAAATTCAATCATGTAAATCATCTGAAAATGGGATTGCTTTGATAACTTGGAAAATGTTGCCGATTTTCCGTTTAGTATCAGATGCTTTTTTCCCAATCTGTTGTAATTACTACAATACAGTACAGTATGATACGATACACCACAACGCAATACAATACAATACAAAGCAATGCAGTTCAGTACAATACAGTATAGTACAGTAAAATACAGTACACTACCTTACATCACAGTACATTACAATATATTTCAATACAATACAGTACAGTACTGTAAATACAATAAGTACAATGCTATGTACTATATTACGACACACTTTGAACTGAGATTTATTCACAACCGTAATATAATCTACTGCGAGATGATATGTATTATTTTTATTTATCTTTTACTAAAATTTTAAACATAATGAAATAAGCACCCATGTGCTTTTTTTTCTTACATCCAGTCACTGTGTGCGTGCGTTTTTGCCTGCCTGACTGACTGACAGTATCCATTTAGCCTTATATAAAAGGGGGAACGCGTTTCTTTACAGAAGAACTTGGGTATAGACATGATTTCATTATTCATAATTTTCCTTCGCTTCTCAGAATATGGTGTCCATTAGTTGCTTTTGAATGATTGAAAATATCGACAACAAACCAAGAAGCTGTTTCAATTCAAACGAAGATAGCACGTAACAGGAGCTTGAATACACTCGTGGCCAAATACCGTCTCAAGGCTGTGGAGAAAGATATTATTAAAAAAAACCTATTTTCTTGAATGTTCTCTGAGAGATACAGACACACAAACAGTAGTGTAGTGTAGTGTAGTGTAGTGTAGTGTAGTGTAGTGTAGTGTAGTGTAGTGTAGTGTAGTGTAGTGTTGTGTAGTGTAGTGGTAGTGTAGTGTAGTGTGGTGTGGTGTGGTGTGGTGGTGTGGTGTGGTGTGGTGTAGTGTGTGTGGTGTGGTGTGGTGTGGTGTGGTGTGGAGTGGAGTAGAGTGTTGTGTAGTATAGTGTAGCGTAGTAAAGCGTAGCGTGTGGTGTGGTGTGGTGGTGGTGGAGTGGAGTGGAGTGAGAGGTAGTGTATGTAGTGTATGTAGTGTGTGAGTGGAGTGTAGTGTAGTGTAGTGTAGTGTAGTGTAGTGTAGTGTAGTGTAGTGTGTGTAGTGTAGTGTAGTGTAGTGTAGCGTGGTAGTGTAGTGTAGTGTAGTGTGGTGCAGTGCAGTGTAGTGCAGTGTAGTGCAGTGTAGTGCAGTGTAGCGTAGCGTAGCGCAGCGCAGCGCAGTGCTGTGTAGTGTAGCGTAGCGCAGTGCAGTGCAATGTAGTGTAGTGTAGTGTAGGTAGTGTAGGCTGTGTGGGGTAGTGCAGCGTAGCGCAGCGCAGCGCAGCTCAGTGTAGTGTAGTGTAGCGTAGCGTAGCGTAGCGTAGCGTAGTGCACTTTTTCCTCAAGTAATCTTGCATTACGTCAGGTTCTCTTGTCCAGTGTAGCTAATGTAATTGAGTACAGAAGGACACACCATGTCATTCAAAGACGAAACGAGAGAAGCCTTTTCTTTTCTTTTTTTTTTTTTTTGGCGTGGCCGGTCATTTAGACTGGAAAAAGGCAGGTGCGGTTACTGAGCCAATGTTGCATGTGATTTCCTCCCTTCCTTCCTTACATCCTGAAAGAAAGCTTTAAAAGAATTTTTAAAAAAGAAAAAAAGAAATGTCTAGATAAAACTAAAATGCTTTTTGTAGCTTTTGATTCTACAAATTCCAATTAAGGAGATTCTGTGGTCCGTTTTAATGCAGATTTTTTTTTGGGGGGAGGGGGGGTTATTAGTTTGCTTCTGTTTGTCTTGTTTCTGTGAGCGAGCGCACGCCCGCGCGGCGCGCGCGTGGTGTTGTGGGTGGTGTGTGTGTGTGTGTGTATTTACACGCCTGTGTGTTCGTGTTCATGATTGTATGTGACACACACACACACATAAACACACGCACACACACATACATACACAACACGCAACACAACACAACATAAACACACAACACACACATACACAAACAACACAACACAACACAACACAACACAACACAACACAACACAACACAAACACACACACACACACACACACACACACACACACACACACTGACAAGCAGACAGACAGGTAGACCGACATACAGACTCTCTCTCTCACTCTCCTCTCTCTCTCTCTCTCTCTCTCTCTCCTCTCTCTCTCTCTCCTCTCTCTCTCTCTCTCTCCCCTCTCCTCTCTCTCTCTCTCTCTCTCTCTCTCTCTCTCTCTCTCTCCTCCTCTCTTCTCTCTCTCTCTCCTGCATTCCTTGTATTGCATTGCATTGTGCTCTACTGTATTGTAGACAAGAGTTACCGTTTTGTAGGGAATTGAATTATTTTATATTGAACTCTATCGAATTGAATTACATTGTCTTGTGTTGTACTGTATTGTACTGTACTGTATTGCATTGTGCTGCATTATATTGTGTTT
>CM060322.1:32210712-32218676 GCA_030674155.1 Stramonita haemastoma
GTGCGAAAGTGTGGATTGTGATTGCTAGCAATTCATTCTGTGTCTCTTTTGTATCTGTCTGAAGATCTTTCCCTGTGTCTGCCTGTCTCTGTGCCTGCATATGTCGATCTCTCTGCATGTCTGTCTGTCTGCATGTCTGTCTGTCTGTCTGTCTGTCTCTGTCTGTCTGTCTGTCTGTCTGTCTGTCCTGTCTGTGTCTGTCTGTCTGTCTGTCTGTCTGTCTGTCTGTCTGTCTGTCTGTCTGTCTCGTCTGTCTCTCTCTCTCTCTCTCTCTCCTCTCTCTCTCTCTCTCTCTCTCTCTCTCTCTCTCTCTCTCTCTCTCTCTCTCTCTCTCTCTCTCTCTCTCTCTAGCATGAATGCATGCATGCATGCATGCATGCCTGGAGATTCGCATGTGAAAGTCACATTTAAGATAGTGCACATGGAAACTACATTTGCTAAAAGTTGAGATTGAATCAACTAAACGAAGATGTTGGTTTTCTTGGACAAAGTTTGCGCCTTTCAGATTTCATTTCTTCAGACGTGTTCAAGATTTCTACGGTCGCAGCATAAGACTTGTTTTGTCTTTGTTTTCGTTCTTCTGTCTATCATACCCTAGGTGTCAGTTTTTGTTTTGTCTGAGAGATTTTGTATGATTCTTCTAGTCTGTCAATGTCACAATCTTTTGCTCTGTGTGTGTGTGTGTTTGTTTGTTTGTTTGTTTATGTTTTTGTTGTTTGTTTATTAATGTGCTTTTTTCTGTGTTTAATTTTTGTCTGGTGTGGCTTATTTCCTGCCCTTTGTTTTGTTTTGTTTTGTATTGTAACGTAACGTTTTATTGGCTTTGCTGTGCTCGTTTATATTTTGATTTATTTTAGTTTCGATTTGTAAAATGTCGGGATTTTTTGTTTTGCTTTTTAAAAATTTCATTGACTGTTTTACAAGCTTTGTTCGTTTTGTGTCTTTTTCTTTGCTCTCTCTCTCTCTCTCTCTCCCTCTCTCTCTCTCTCTTCTCTCTCTCTCTCTCTCTCTCCATCTCTCTCTCTCTCTCTCTCTCTCTCTCTCAAATGATTACAATTTTTCTTGCTTTCATGTGGTCCATCTTGCATTCTTTCCTCTTATCTGCTCTGTCAGTCTTGTCACTTCTTTCGTTTATTTGTCTCTTTTCTTCCCTCCTTCCGTGTCTCTCTTTCTGTTTTTCTTTCTTTCTCATCCTGTTTTGGCACTTTTGATGACTGAAGGTTAGTATTTGCTGTTTGTTTTACTCTTGTGTTTAAAGATTTTGTTGAGAAAGTTATTGAGTCAGAGTGAGGTGCATTGTGTGTTGGGTTACTTTTGTGTGTTTTTTTAGTGTTTGTTTTTGTTTGTTTTGTGTTGGGGTTTTTTTTGTTGTTTTTTTTGGGGGGGCGTATTTTATTTTTCGCTTAGTTATTTTTTTTGGTCCTGATATCATAATTCTATTTCGATCTGAATATTTTTCTACCTGTTGTATTTTCACTTTTAGCATTTTATCCATTTTTTAAAACTTTAATTCTGGTTTCTTTGCAATTTCCTCCCCTGTCTGTGTTTGGTTGGGTTTGGGTTGGGTTTTTTTTTTAACTTTCTTTCTTTCTTCCGTTTTAATTTCCCTTTTTTCTCATATTTTACAGTACTCTTCTAAAACAAAAGTGCGTGATAAATTTGGTGGCTTAAATGAAAAGAAATAAACGTCATGGTATTTTTAAGATTTTTTTGAAATTTTGTATTGAACTGCATATTTTGTTGTTTTCTTTATGCAGTTTGTGCAAATGAGCATAAAATGAGATAGAAATTGACCTGTCATATTCACAAAACAGTTCACATTATTCGATTAATACTTGATCATAAGAATTTGTTTTGGGGATTGTAGATTTCAGATATACTTTAAGCGAATAAACAAAATTAGTTCATCTTTATAATATATTTCTCTTTTTTTGTAGTACGTTCTGTATTATCAACAAAATCTGATAGCGGATTGGAGATAGTCTGCCTAAATTTGTTCGTAAAGAGTTATTAGGGGATACATTAAAGGCATAGGTATTTAAGAGAGAAAAAAGTCACAGAGCAGAGAGATCGATTGATTGATTTATTAAGTGAGTGAGTGGGTGAGTGAGTGAGTGAGTGAGTGAGTGAGTGAGTGAGTGAGTGAGTGAGTGAGTGAGTGAGTGAGTGAGCGAGCGAGCGAGCGAGCGAGTGAGTGGTTGGTTGGTTGGCTGGCTGGCTGGCTGGCTGGCTGGCTGATTGATTGATTGATTGGTTGGTTGGTTGATTGATTGATTGATTGATTGAATGATTGATTGATTAATTGATTGATTGATTGATTGATCATCCACCCTAATTCTTTTTTTTCTCGACAGATGATAGCGCACGTAAAAGAACCCACGGCAACAAGGAGTTTCCCTTGCAAAATTCTGTAGCAAAAAGCCACTTTGAGATGGAAACAAAGACAGTTGCATACAGGAAAAGAAAAAAAATAATGGGTAGGCGCTGCACTTGTGGCGAAATGCTCTCCCCTGGGGAGAGCAGCCCGAATTTCATGCAGAGAAATATGCTGTGACTTGAAGGGTGAAGAAGAGAGAAAGAAATGAAGACAGAAAGAAGAAGACAAAGAAGAAGAAGAAAGAAAGAAGAAGAAAGAAAGACAGAAAGAAAGAAAGAAAGAAAGAAAGAAAGAAAGAAAGAAAGAAAGAAAGAAAGAAAGAAAAGAAAGAAAAGAAAAGAAAAAAAGAAAGAAAAAAGAAAGAAAGAAAACATATTTTCTGGAAACAGACAGCTCCTTGCAGACAAAGAGCCTTGATGGCACCCCTAAGACAGCTTTAAAGATCCCTGACATCATGGTTAGATGTGCGTGAAACGCTCACGGAGATAAACAATAAGAAAAGCATTCATCACGGTAAAAAGAGTCAAGATAATCTAAGCATTTTATTTTCTTTTTGTAATCAGTGATGTGTACGTACTTCTCTTGCAAATGTGCTTCTTTCTGAGTAAAGAATACTTGTAGCCATGTAGATTTCTTTCGTTTGTATTTTTGTTGAATACATACGTATCACTTTTCTTTCATTCATCTGTTTGAATTTTTGTTGTTGATATTGTTGAGGACATAATTTTTTTTATCTTCTTGCTTTTGTTTTTCTTTTTTTGACTGTCACTGATCAAAACGAGGCCTTTTTAATGTGAATGCTTATCTTTAACCCTTTGAATAATAAAGATCATTCATTCATTAATGTATTCGTGTTTCGGAAATTCTTGCCAGTGGAAAAGTTGTAACTGGTTACCTGCATTTGGTTTCCTCCCATCTACTATTTTCTTATTATTTTCTAAAATTCTTTGATATAGAAATACATTAATAAGCTCCCTGTATATTTCTGGGCCTGAGCATTCAACATAGACAAAGGTAAAAAGGGTAAAAGTGTCCCATAACCTGTGTGGTCGTAGGGGAGCAAGGCGTCAGAGACCTCAGCTTCTCTAGGGGGACAGCATATTGAGGGCGGTGCCCATTTCCTCTCCCCTCATTTATTTACCTTCCCTGACCCTAAAGAGGGCAGGTACCCATTTACAGCTAGGTGAACTCGGGGGAGGGGGGAGCCGTACTGAAGCCAAGGTGCGCAAAAAAAGGTCACCCATCCAACTGATAACCACGCTCGATGCTGCTTAATTTTAACTTGGGGAAAGCGAGCGCTCTGACCACTTAGCTATCCCGCCCCCTACCGGAAATAATTATGGCTAAAGCGGAGAGATTGGTAAACGTGGAAGAAACATAAGCTAGCAGTAGGACAGGAATGTTATAGAAGATGAGGCAGCAAACAAACAAACATACAAAAACACAACAAAAATTGCTGAAAGAATTTAGGATCCTGTGTAGTGTAGGTGGATGTTTTCATAAGGTTTTTTTCCTGGAGATGATCTCTGTTTATAACTGTCTGTTTGTTGTTGCTAAAGCATTATCACCGGAAGGTTGTAAAAGCTGCATCTATTATTTCTGTTTTTATTTGACAACTTTATTCTGTTTTATTTGTTTTTGTTTATGTTTTAACCAATTTATAATGTGTTTGTTTGTTTGTTTGTTTGCTTGCTTGCTTGATTTTTTTTTCTGTGTGAGTTTATTCTATTTTCTTGTCAGTTCTATTGTTTTAATTGATATTTAGTGTTTTGTTTACATGTCGGTTCTGTGTCTCTGTCTGCCTGTCTGTGTGTCTTTCTCTCTGTGTCATAGCGTCTGTCTCTTGTGTCTGTCGTCTCTGTCTCTGGTCTCTCTGTCTCTGTCTGTCTGTCTCTGTCTGTCTGTCTGTCTCTGTCTCTGTCTCTGTCTCTGTCTCTCTCTCTCTCTCCTCCGTCTGTCTTTCTCTGTCTCTGTCTCTGTCTCTGTCCTGTCTCTGTCTGTCTCTTCTGTCTCTGTCTGTCTGCTGTCTGCTCTGTCTGTCTGTCTGTCTTCTTCTGTCTCTCTCTCTCTCTCTCTCTCTCTCTCTCTCTCTCTCTCTCTCTCTCTCTCTCTCTCTCTCTCTCTCTCTCTCTCTCTCTCTTCTCTCTCTCTCTCCTCTCCTCTCCTCTTCTCTTCTCTCTCTCTCTCTCTCTCTCTCTCTCTCTCTCTCTCTCTCTCCTCTCTCTCTCTCTCTCTCTCTCTCTCTCTCCTCTCTCGTTCTCTCTCTATTATATATATATCTCTTTCTGTGTATATGTGCGTACGCGCACACGTGCACACGCGTGTGCACGTGTCTTTGGTGTGTGTGTGTAGTGTGTGTGTGTGTGTGTGTGTGTGCGTTGCGTGTGTGTGCGCGCATAAGTATGTACATTGCGCATAATGCGTCTATGTCCACGCACACGTATGGACTCGCACATACATGGGCATGTTTGCAAGTGTTCTTAGGCTATGTTTTCATACAAACAAACGATCTTTCTGCAAACATGTATTCACTCCTATCTGAAAGAAAAACAAACACACACATACACATACATACACACACACACACACACACACACACTACACACACACACACACACACACACACTACACACACAACACACACACACTACACACTACACACACACACACACAACACACACACACTACACACTACACACTACACACAACACACTACACACACACACCACACACACACAACACACACACACAACACACACACTACACACACACACACACTACACACATACACACTACACACACACACACTACACACACACACTCTACAAACAACCCTAGTGGGAACTATCATCACATCCTTAACGATGTGAGAGACTTCAGAGGAGGCATACATCAACCGAAACGACCCATTAGAGGGCAACACACGACACCCCCTCCCCTGTATAATAAAGCATCTTCACAAACATCCCTTAACCCTTGCACTGGGAGGGAGCACACGTTAATGGCGAACTAACATGTTAGGGACAACAAAAGGAATTATTTCCACATGTTTTAACAAGACATTGGTATTGATCCCGAAAGTTCGCTGCTTTATTCACCTACATCATTACTTCGGACACGCACCCCGGGAAGGGATCAAGGTTGGGGATTGTTGGGGATTGTTGGGCCTTGTTTACATCATTACCTGGGACATGCACCCCTGAACAAAAAATGGATCAAAGAGAGAAGAATGTAAGCCGTGAAAATGAGGTGCGACGACCGCAAAGTTAGCATATAGAAGACTACAATGCAGATGATCAGTAACGAGCAAGTTGCACCGTCCCATTAGGCGGTATGTTGGTTTCTTCACATACCGTCATGATCTGGGTTCGTGTGGCCATGTAACAAAGTCCAATGGCTCTGTTGAAACGTGTTTTTATTTTCCAGGAAATGGTACGCATGGCCTTTTTTTTTTCTTGAGAAAATATCAATGATTTGAAAAATCTCGGCTCAGTCAAAACGAATGAAGGATTATGTTGTACCAAGGATGGCAGGCTAAAAAGTAAAAGAATTCAAGTCAACAACATCTGGAAAGATCGGAGCATTTGGTACCAGCCCGAAAATGAAAATATTGATCAACCTAAATTGGTGTTTCATGTTATGGTTGTGAATTCTGGAAACAAATAAAAGGTGATACCTAAAAGAATTGAAGCAGCTGAGATGCTGTTGAGAATCCATGGAGTCAGCAGGGCCAGCGAAGACCGGAGCAAATGGAGAAGGAGGATAATGTTGGTGTCATTGGGTGCAGTGGCTAACACACTACCTGGTGATGCTGACATGTGAAAATAGGTGGTCAGTCTTGTTTACCTATCATTTTAAGAGTGTGGTTGCTAAACCTTGGTATTGTTGTTTTTATTCGTTTTGTTCTCGTTCCTGTGGTTGTTGTTGTTGTCGGCATTTTTCTTCTTCTTCAGAAACTTTCTAGTTCTTCTGTAAACTCCTTTGTCTTCTTTGCAGCTCTTTGAAATGCTTTCTTTGCAAATCTCCTTTCCCATTTTTTGTGAGTCTTTTTCTGTTTGGGGTTTTTCTTCTTCTTCTTCTTTCTTCTTCTTCTTCTTGTTCTTCTTCTTCTTCTTCTTCTTTTCTTCTTCTTCTTCTTCTTCTTCTTCTTTACAGTTCTTCTTTACAATTCTTCTTCTTGTTCTTGTTTCTTCTTCTTGTTCTTCTTGTTTCTTCTTGTTCTTCTTGTTCTTCTGTTCTTCTCTTCTTCTTCTTCTTCTTCTTCTTCTTCTTCCTTCTTCTGCTTCTGCCTCTGCCTCTTCTTCTTTGCAATTCTTCTTCGCGTTCTTCGCAATTTCTTCTTCGCAGTTCTTCGCAATTCTTCTTCGCAGTTCTTCGCAATTCTTCTTCGCAGTTCTTCTTTTTCTTTTACTACTACATTTCTTAATACCCCCTCTCATGAATGTAGTTTTTGATGATAATCTAAATTTTGTCAATCACTCTATCTTGACTTTTACAAAGTCAAGAAACACCTATTTGTACAGATATCTTTTTTAAAAGTCAACCTTTTACACCTCCGTTTGTGAGCTGATATTTTTGTAAGACTGAAACAATGTAATGCCAATTACAGTGAACAAATAATCAACTTTCTTAATCGGCTAAAGCTTATTATTTAGAGAAGACTTTTGTCGCGAAACGATAAACACCGTGCGTGACATTTATCCAACACTTTACAAATAAAATAACAACAACAATAATAACAAACAACAACAGCTATAACAATAACAAGAGGGTACTACACAGTACAAACTGACACAACATTCCACAACACAAACCAGTAGATAGTTACCAAAAAAAATTGATCACAACTGTGTAGTCCTTGCACCGGCAAGCGAAGCGCCTTACCACGTGACCGGAAGTGAGCGTAGATAACAAGCAAAGGAGGAAAAGACACTTAAAGAGGTGATTAATTTTAATTTTTGTAACATAAGATACTTAAAGATAAGGAAGCAACGACACTTGAGCTCTCGCAAAGAAGAGGCTACCACGTACGCATACTTGAGATAACAGTTCTTAGACCGTGTCATGGGTGTGTGTGTGTTGTGTGTGTAAGTGTGTGTGTGTGTGTGTGTGTGTGTGTGTGTGTGTTGTGTGTGTTGTGTGTGTGTGTGTGTGTGTGTGGTGGAGGAGGTGTGGGGGACAGGGGCTACTGAAAGAGACAGAGATATAAACAAAGTAAGAGGCAGAGACATAACAGACAGACTGGCAGGAACAGTTAAAGACACACGCAGAGACAGTCATTTATTTATTTATTCATTCTTTTACATCGAGGATAATGGAATAAGCACTCATGTGCTTTTTTACATCCAGTCCCCGTATGTATGCAGTGTCTCTGCAGACAGAGAGAGAGAGTGGAGGATGGGGGAGGGAGGGAGGAAGAGAGAGAGAGAGAGACAGAGACAGAGAGACAGAGAGACAGAGAGAGAGAGAGGAGAGAGAGAGAGAGAGTGTGTGTGTGTGTGTGTGTGTGTGTGTGTGTGTGTGTGTGTGTGTGTGTGTGTGTGTGTGTGTGTGTGTGTGTGTGTGAATGAATCAACCAATCAATCAA
>CM060322.1:32226276-32228776 GCA_030674155.1 Stramonita haemastoma
ACGCGAAGCGGACAGGGCGTACATTTTCTGTGAGCTACAGTAAAACTCGTAATTCATACAAAAATGCCAGTTACTGGACTTCCAGCGGCTGTGGAGAGGACCTTAGGCGCCCTGCTGACTGACAATGCAGTCTCCAGCTGGAAAGTGGCAGGAGAAGGGGACAGCGTGGTTTTTGTCTTGCGACTTAAACCAGTGGACACAGCAGTGTCAACCAACATGGCGGATCCAACAGTGAATCGCAGCACACAAGTACAATACTATAGGAAAAAATCCTACTCCCAAACCCGCAGGGATTTGGAACGCGCTCGAAAGCATAAAGAGAAGCAGGCAAGTGTTGTGTGTGAAAGTGACTGTGTCTTCAGTGCCTCGAGTCCACCTGACAAAAGTGTAGAACAGCAGAATGCAGCATGCGCAGATACGCATAGAGTAGACCTACCAACAGCACACACACAGGACATCAACACAAAAACATCAGTTAAGTTGCCTTCATCAGTTGATTTAGAACCTCCGTGTATGTCTGATTGTAGTGACTGTGCTGATATGTGTGTTTTGCAGCCTGAGGTGAACGATGATAATATTGTTGGTGCATTCGACAAAGGAAATGTCAAACAGTATGTGGCTACTCTAACTGATAGATCAGTACAGAAAAAGCTGAGAGACAGACAAAGAAATACACACTTTAGAAAATCTGTCCTACATCATTCAGATGGTGAAGATATTGTGACGTGTGAATCAGATGACATTGTGATCCAGCTCGCATGCCAACCAGACACTGAGCCAGTATTGTGTACTGGTTTGTCAAACAGCAAGAGAAAAACATGTTAAAAGAGGAACGTGTCAAACTCGCCAGTTTGCGGAATGGGAAGCGAATCCAGAACACACTACACACGGAGACCCTTTCGTGTGCTTCAAGGGACTTGGCGACACTTAGAGAACTATTACATCGCTGTCTTGGCTAGCGTAGGCGGAGGGCCTGTGACAATGACTGGACGAAAGAAAGGCTCGGAATGCCGTAACATATCCGGACTGTAAAAAGTGTCTGTCTCGATGTACATTACAAATCAATGCTGTGGTTTCCATGGCATGGAATGGTGTTGTGTGTCAACTTAAAGTAATTATCGTTATCGTTATTCGGCAACCCCCTTCATGTATGGGCCAGTGGCCTTTTTTCATGAATAAACCTTTCGAGTTCGAGTTCGAGTTCTCTCTCTCTCTCTCTCTCTCTCTCTCTTCTCTCTCTCTCTCTCTCTCTCTCTCTCTCTCTCTCTCTCTCTCTCTCTCTCTCTCTCTCTCTCTCTCTCTCTCTCTCTCTCTCTCTCTCTCTCTCTCTCTCTCTCTCTCTCTCTCTCTCTCTGTCTTACTTTTTATCTCTCTCTGTCTCTCTGTGGCTGTCTGTCTGTCTCTGTCTCTGTCTCTCTACATTTACATATATATATATGTATGTATGAATATGTATATAGTATGCATGTGTAAAGTATACTTTATTCATTTATGTATGCACGCACGCGCGCATGCGTGTATGTGCGTGTGTCCGCGCTTAGCGCTTGCGGCCCAACGCACACGCCTACCCACTCGCTGGTGCATGCATGTTTACGAGTTTGTTTCAAGCACTCAGCAGGGCTATGTCACTATGTACTTTCTCATCACCTTTTCATATCTGACAACATGAGCATATAAATCATGATGCAACATGAGCAATAAATCATGATAGATGCTCCCACTGACCTATTTCAGACCAGCTGGTATCAAAAATCAGGAACGTTTTCCCAAGACACGCTTTGCTGACGACGATACTGATAGATTGGGTGGCTGGCCAAAAAAACACACCCAAAAACGAAAAAAGTCCTGCTGGATAATTATGTAGATATGGGACAGACCAGTTACACTCTTTGGTATGGAGATCAATGCATGGAAGATCAGTTTGTGGATGACAAGCGTGTCGAAAGACATCAAGGTAAAGATCTCCTCTCCTCCCCTCCCCTCCCCCTAGTAAAAAAAAAATGAAGGGCACAAACACAATAAAGATCAGAAAAATGATTGCAAGGTAGTAAAATTACCTTTGTAGATATTGGTGCCAGGTGTAGTAAAAAAAAAAAATAAAAAAAAAGAAGAAGAAGAATCATAATCATAATCATAATCATAATAATAATAAATAATAATAATAATAATAATAATAATATAACAACTTTTTTTTAATGGGGTGGGAGTCGAAGCTAGAGGACTGGGGGGAAGGGGGGGATTGCAGACAGTTTGACAGCTTATAGATCACAGACGTATAGACAACACATGCGCGCGCGTGCACGTACAACAGACTCACACACACACGCGTACTCGTGCACACAAATATACTACTACTACTACTACGACTACTACGACTACGACTACTACTACTACTACTACTACTACTACTACTACTACTACTACTACTACTACTACTACTACTACCACTACTACTACCACCACCACCACTACTACTACTACTACTACTACTACTACTACT
>CM060322.1:32236276-32238776 GCA_030674155.1 Stramonita haemastoma
ATAGATAGATAGATAGATAGTAGGTAGATAGGTAGATAGGTAGATAGATAGATGGATAGATGGATAGATGGATAGATAGATGGGTAGATAGATAAATAGATAGATAGATAGATACAGAGAGAGAGAGAGAGATAGATAGATAGATAGATAGATAGATAGATAGATAGATAGATAGATAGATAGATAGATAGATAGATAGATAGATAGATAGATAGATAGATAGATAGATAGATAGATAGATAGATGTGTACGTGTCTTTTTATCTATCTTTTATTTCAAGGACAATGTGTGTGTGCGTGTGTGTGTGTGTCGTGTGTGTGTGTTGCATGTGTGTGTGACTGTCTGTCTGTCTGTCTGTCTGTCTGTCTGTCTGTGGTTTAAGTGCTAGCGCTGATAAGAATATTAGGATACAACTATTGTAGCTCGCGCACACGTACTTGTCACAAAGATAGGACCATACAGAGTACTCATTCAATCATTTCTGTAATGGTCTTCTTTCCTCCCTTTAATCTTCTTCTTTCTTTTCTTTTCTTCTTCTTCTTCTTCTTCTTCTTCTTCTTCTTCTTCTTCTTCTTCGTCTTCGTTCTTTCTTTTCTTCTTCTTCTTCTTTTCCTTCTTCTTCTTCTTCTTCTTCTTCTTCTTCTTTTCTTCTCTTCTTCTTCTTCTTTTCTTCTTCTTCTTCTTTCTTCTCTTCTTCTTTCTTCTTCTTCTTTTCTTCTTTTCTTCTTCTTCTCTTCTTCTTCTTCTTCTTTTCTTCTTCTCTCTTCTTCTTCTTTTTCTTCTTCTTCTTCTTCTTCTTCCTCTTCTTCTTCAAAATCTTCACATTCTTCAAATTATTTTTCAAATTATTCCTTTTTTTTCAAATGTTTCTTATTCGTTTTCTTCAAATTCTTCTTGAAACTCTTACCCCTAAAATTCTTCTTCTTGCTCTTCTTCAGGCTGATAACATACAGTGGATTTTCAGAAGGTGAGAGGATGGCATTTATGGTTGCACTCAGCTGTCTTTGTAGTGGACATTAAGCCAGCACTTTGCTGATAAAGAGAAAAAGAAAGAAAGAAAGAAAGAAAGAAAGAAGAAGAAAGAAAGAAAGAAAGAAAGAAAAGAAAGAAAGAAAAGAAAGAAAGAAAGAAAGAAAGAAAGAAAGAAAGAAAGAAAGAAAGAAAGAAAGAAAGAAAGAAAGAAAAGAAAGAAAGAAGAAGAAGAAACAAGAAAAAAAAACATATTGAGAGAGGGGGGAGGGTGGAGAGAGGGAAGAGAGAAAAGAGAGGGGAAAAGAAGAAAGAAAGAAGAAGAAAGAAAAGAAAAAGAACAAAGAAAAAGAAGAAAGAAAGAAAGAAAGAGAAAGAAAGAAAGAAAGAAGAGAAAGAAAGAAGAAGAAAGAAAGAAAGAACGAAACAGAAAAAAAAACATATAGAGAGGGGAGAGAGAGAGAAAAAGAGGGAAAGAAAGAAAAAGAAAGAAGAAAGAAAGAAAGAAAAAAGAGAAAAGAAAAAAGAAAGAAAAAAAGAAAGAAAGAAACAAACAAACAAACAAAGAAAGAAACAAACAAACAAACAAAGAAAAAAGAAAGAAAGAAGTGGAAAAAGAATGAATGAATAAAAGCAAGAAACAAACAAATAAGCAAAAAGTAACAAGCAAAACAACAAAATCAGAAATCAGCCACGCCCATGAAGTGTCAGTTCCAGGGTTTTTTTTTCTCCTAAATAGGAGTTGAAATGAGCAGAATATTCCATGATTATGTACCACAGTACATCTATTGCAATCTTCTCACCAGAGACATTCAACTGGATTGAATGGGATTCCTTTTACATCGCATTTCATTTATTGTATTGTGTTGAATTGGAAATGTGTTGTGTTGAATTATAATGGGTTGTGATCATATTGTATGTATTGTGTTGTGTTGTGTTGTGTTGTATTGTGTTGCATTGCATTTTGTTGTGTTTGAACTGTATTGTAACGTGTTGTATTGTATTGGTTTTTTTCTATGTTTTGTTGTATTGTAAGGCATGGTATTGTATTGGATTGCATTGCATTGTTTTGAGTTGTGTTGTATTGTATTGCATGTGTTGTGTTGCATTGTATTGTATCGTGTTGATTCCTATTCTATTGTGGTGTATTGTATTGCATTGTGTTTTATTCCGTGGCAAGACACTATAGATTTCTTTGCGTCAAATGGACTTAACAACAAATACACCATAATCAGGACCACCGAATTCGTACCGGATTCTTTCCTGCATTCACACTCCACCAAAACGTTGTCATCGATCACAGGGTCTTTAACGTGCATGTGTGATCTTGTGCCTCCATGCATACTCGAAGAATAAGACACATTGGCAGCATTCTAATTTCAGGATTGGCCAAGCATGTGCCAGGCGAATTACAGAACACTGCAATTGCTCTTCATGAGATGAATAAAGTGCTTTTGACTTTAACTTAACTTGACTTGACACTACTCATCTTTATTCTTATTCATCACTTGCACTGTGTCCGATCCAGACG
>CM060322.1:32248402-32250902 GCA_030674155.1 Stramonita haemastoma
GGACCCCAAAAAAAAAGCAAGCAGCAAACTAGAAAACACAACGAATCAATCAACTGAAAACATCATCCCACCACAATCTATCAACAAAAATAAATCATGAAAATCATAACATTTTGGTAAAAGGGGAGAACGAAATTTGTAGCAATATCCTCATTATTGGGGATGGGGGAGGGGGAGTACTACCAATAACAAAGTACATAAAACAGTATGTCCCAGATTATAAAGAGAGGGGTGGGTGGGGGGCGAAAGAGGGTCAGGGATCAAGTAGGGGAACAGGGTTGGGGGGGGGGTAGAAGAGAAATAGAAAGAGGACAGTGGATTATATATGAGGGGTGGGGAGAAAGATTGCATAAGAGGGTAAAGAAGGAATTGGAGCATACGTCAAAAAACAGGCTTAGTTGGAAATAGGGTTGGGGGGGGGGGGGCTTAAGCACAGACTAAGGTTGAGGATCTAGGAGGGTGATGTGTGTAGGGTGGGGGGGGGGCTTAGAAGGGGAGGGAGAGATAAGACTGAGGACAGTGGTGACGGGGTGTTGGAAAAAAGAATATGATTAGGAGGGGGAAGGGGGTGGTAGAAAGGTACAGGGTTAAGAAGGGGGTCAGGAAAGAAAAACGGGATTAAGTGAAGGAAGGTCATAAAAAGGAATCAGATAAGAAGAAAGGTTATGGAAGGGATTCAGATAAAAAGAAGGGTCATAGAAGGGAGTCAGATAAGATGAAGGGTCATAGAAGGGAATCAGATAAGAAGAAGGGTCATAGAAGGGAGTCAGATAAGATGAAGGGTCATAGAAGGGAGTCAGATAAGAAGAAGGGTCATAGAAGGTGATAAGACTAGGATAAGGGTCATAGAAGGTTATAAGACTAGGATAAGGGTCATAGAAGGTTATAAGACTAGGATAAGGGTCATAGAAGATAATAAGATTAGAGGAATGGATAAAAGATTATGGAAGGGAAAAGGAACATATGAAAGATTATGGAAAGGAAAAAAGAATAGATGAAAGATTTTAGAAGGGAAAAAGAATAGATGAAAGATTATGGAAAGGAAAAGGAATAGATGAAAGATTATAGAAGGGAAAAAAGAATAGATGAAAGATTATGGAAGGGAAAAAGAACAGATGAAAGATTATAGAAGGGAAAAGGAACAGATGAAAGATTATAGAAGGGAAAAAAGAATAGATGAAAGATTATGGAAAGGAAAAGGAATAGATGAAAGATTATAGAAGGGAAAAAGAATAGATGAAAGATTATGGAAGGGAAAAGGAACAGATGAAAGATTATGGAAGGGAAAAAGAATAGATGAAAGATTATAGAAGGAAAAAGGAACAGATGAAAGATTATAGAAGGGAAAAGGAACAGATGAAAGATTATAGAAGGGAAAAAAGAATAGATGAAAGATTATAGAAGGGAAAAAAGAATAGATGAAAGATTATAGAAGGGAAAAAAGAATAGATGAAAGATTATAGAAGGGAAAAAAGAATAGATGAAAGATTATAGAAGGGAAAAAAGAATAGATGAAAGATTATAGAAGGGAAAAAAGAATAGATGAAAGATTATAGAAGGGAAAAAAGAATAGATGAAAGATTATAGAAGGGAAAAAAGAATAGATGAAAGATTATAGAAGGGAAAAAGAATAGATGAAAGATTATGGAAAGGAAAAGGAATAGATGAAAGATTATGGAAGGGAAAAAGAATAAATGAAAGATTATAGAAGGGAAAAGGAACAGATGAAAGATTATAGAAGGGAAAAAAGAACAGATGAAAGATTATAGAAGGGAAAAAAGAACAGATGAAAGATTATGGAAGGGAGAAAAGAATAGATGAAAGATTATGGAAGGGAAGTAGGATTAGGTGAAGGGTAATAGAAGGGAATAGGACAAGTTGAAGGTTCAAGGAAGAAAAATGAGATTATGTGAAGGGTGATAGAAGGAAATGACTTCAGACAAGAGTTCCTACAAAGGACTAAGAGTAGGAAAGGGGTCATGAGATGGAAAATAAAATGATGATGAGGATGAAGACGGTTACAGAAAGGAGACACAGAGTCAGAGGAAGACAGGGGACAGAGAGAGAGGACATCGTCTTCTGAAAGAAGAATGGTATGTATATATCAGAGAGGAATGAATTGGAGGGAAGGAAGGAAGGTGGATTAGGGGAAGGAAATGAGATACACAAAGAAACTGAGAAGAAACATAGGGAGGGCGGGGAATGCTATTGAAGAGAGAGAGGGGTGTTATGGTTGAAAGGTAGAGGGGCACAGAAGAGGACTTGGGATAGAAGGAGAGGACAGGGAGGGTGGGGGTGGGGAGCTTTTGGGGTGAAGGCAGGGAGAAAGGGGGAAAAAGCACGGGGAGAGGGATAGAAGAAGGAGAATGGTTTAGGGGATGAATATAGTTAGGGGCTTGCGTGCTCAGAATTGCTACTTCTTTTTCAAGACTTAAGGAATTTATATTTCTAGAAAAACATGGAGATTCATAAAATAGTACAACTTTGCATCTGTGCATGT
>CM060322.1:32259183-32264183 GCA_030674155.1 Stramonita haemastoma
AAACAAGACCCAACAACAACAGTAACAAACAAAAGACAAGAAATAAGGACTGAAAAACAATGATAAAATAACAAAAAGCACACAAACACAGAGAGAACTAAAATAAGGAAAAAAAAAACAATCAAAAGATGAATGATAAAAAGGGACAAAAAAAGCAAGCACCAAACTAGAAAACACAATGAATCAATCAACTGAAAACATTATCCCACCACAATCTCTCAACAAAAATAAATCATGAAAATCATAACATTTTGGTAAAAGGAGAGAAAGAACTTTTTTTTTAGCAATATCCTCATTATTGGGTATGGGGGAGGGGGAGTACTACTAATAGCAAATTACATAAAACAATATGTCCCAGATTCAAAAGAAAGGGGTGGGGAGCGAAAGAGGGTCAGGGATTCAGCAAGGGAACAAGGTTGGGGGTGGGAGGGAGAAGAGGGATAGAAAGAGGACAGTGGATTAACTATGGGAAATGGGGAGAAAGTGTGTATAAGAGGGTAAAGAAGGAATTGGAGCATACGTCAAAAAACAGGCTTAGTTGGAAATAGGGTTTGAGGGGGCGGGGGGGGAGGGGGGGGGGCTTAAGCACAGACTAAGATTAAGGATCTAGGAGGAGGATGTGGGGGGGGGGGGGGCTTAGAGGGGGGTAATAGGGCTGAAGAAGGTGGTGACGGGGTCTTGGAAAAAAGAATATGATTAGGAGGAGGTGGGGTGGTAGGATGGTACAGTGTTATGAAGGGATCAGGAAAGGGGAATGGGATTAAGTGAAGAATGGTCATAGAAGGGAATCAGATAAGAAGAAGGGTCATAGAAGGAAACAAGATTACGACAATGGTCATAGAAGGTAATAAGATAAGAAGAAGGGACACAGAAGGGGTTCGGATAAGAAGAAGGGTCATAGAAGGAAACAAGATTACGACAATGGTCATAGAAGGTAATAAGATAAGAAGAAGGGTCACAAAAGGGATTCGGATAAGAAGAAGGGTCATGGAAGGTAATAACATTAGAGGAATATATAAAAGATCGTAGAAGGGAATATAAATAGTAGGACTAGGTCGAGGGTGATAGAAGGAAAGTAGGACTAGGTCAATGGTGATAGAAAGAAAGTAGGACTAGGTCAAGGGTGATAGAAGGAAAGTAGGACTAGGTCCAGGGTGATAGAAAGAAAGTAGGACTAGGTCCAGGGTGATAGAAGGAAAGTAGGACTAGGTCCAGGGTGATAGAAGGAAAGTAGGACTAGGTCCAGGGTGATAGAAGGAAAGTAGGACTAGGTCAAGGGTGATAGAAGGAAAGTAGGACTAGGTCCAGGGTGATAGAAGGAAAGTAGGACTAGGTCCAGGGTGATAGAAGGAAAGTAGGACTAGGTCCAGGGTGATAGAAGGAAAGTAGGACTAGGTCCAGGGTGATAGAAGGAAAGTAGGACTAGGTCCAGGGTGATAGAAGGAAAGTAGGACTAGGTCCAGGGTGATAGAAGGAAAGTAGGACTAGGTCCAGGGTGATAGAAGGAAAGTAGGACTAGGTCCAGGGTGATAGAAGGAAAGTAGGACTAGGTCCAGGGTGATAGAAGGAAAGTAGGACTAGGTCCAGGGTGATAGAAGGAAAGTAGGACTAGGTCCAGGGTGATAGAAGGAAAGTAGGACTAGGTCCAGGGTGATAGAAGGGAATAGGATTAGGTGAAGGGTGATAGAAGGGAATAGGATTAGGTGAAGGGTGATAGAAGGGAATAGGATTAGGTGAAGGGTGATAGAAGGGAATAGGATTAGGTGAAGGGTGATAGAAGGGAATATGACAAGTTGAAGGTTCAAGGAAGGAAAATGAGATTATGTGAAGGGTGATAGAAGGAAATGACTTCAGACAAGAGTTCCTACAAAGGACTAAGAGTAGAAAAGGGGTCATGAGATGGAAACTAAAATGATGATGAGGATGAAGACGGTTACAGAAAGGAGACACAGAGTCAGAGAAAGACAGAGGACAGAGAGAGAGGACATCGTCTTTTGAAAGAAGAATGGTGTATATATCAGAGAGGAATGAATTGGAGGGAAGGAAAGAAGGAAGGGGGATTAGGGGAAGGAAATGAGGTACACAAAGAAACTGGGAAGAGATATAGGGAGGGCGGGGAATGCTATTGAAGAGGGGTGGGGGTTATGGTTGAAAGGTAGAGGGGCACAGAAGAGGACTTAGGATAGAAGGAGAGGACAGGGAGGGTGGCGGTTGGGGAGCTTTTGAGGTGAAGGCAGGGAGAAAGGGTGGGGAAAGTACGGGGAGAGGGATAGAAGTAGGAGAATGGTTTAGGAGATGAATATAGTTAGGGATGGGCGTGCTTAGAATTGCTAGATCTACATCTTCTTCAAGACTTAGAAGAGAATTTTTATTTCTAGAAAACATGGAGATTCATAAAATAGTACAACTTTGCATCTGCGCATGTGAAAGTCTATCTCTATCTATCTATCTATCTATCTATCTATCTATCTATCTATCTATCTATCTATCTATCTATCTATCTATCTATCTATCTATCTATCTATCTCTCTCTCTCTCTCTCTATCTATCTATCTATCTATCTATCTATCTATCTATCTATCTATCTCTCTATCCCTTAGTCTGGCAACCGTGGGGACACCCCTGAAGACTTGACAGCCAGTTCCCTCCATTCCTCTCTCTCTGTTCTGCCTTTCTCAAAGTTTTGTTGAGTTCTAGGCCTGTCCATTCGATGATGTTGTCCTTCCATCTCTTCCCACGTGAAAGTACTCGCTTTATACCCCCACTCATTTCACAATGCAACAATGTATTACACTGTACTGCACGGTACTGTACTGTACTGCACGGTACTGTACTGTACTGTTCTGTATTGTAATCTAATGTAGTGCAATATAATGCAAGCAGAAACCCGCACAGTTCCTCTAGCCTGATGAATACCCAAAGCGGTAAGATACAACAAGACAGAGACCACATAAGCCCATAAATTAACAATAGTATGACAAATGGAAAAAACTTAACAATCCATAGTCAGAAAAAAATATTAAAAGGAAAATAAAAAACAACCTTACAATAACCAAAAAAACCTCCTAACACTCAAACTAATACAATGCAAAACATAAACGCTACACTACCCTTCACCAAAAAACACAGTCAATACAGTAAATATCATACAACGTACTTAATAATACAGACAGACAGCTAGCCACCCCCCACCCCCCACCCCCAAGCCTCACAATTAGGTCAAGCACCCCTTCTGGAGTGTCTCTTGAACTCCATTAGCCAGCAGGCGAGCGGCGGCTCCAGAGTCACCGAGCTATCACAGAACCAGACTCCATGAAAACAGCAGACTCTCTCAAGAGCCTCCCTTCAATTGCAAGCGAAGCGAATGACGCAGTGAAGATGTGGGAAGATATATTGTCTGGCCGGGTCTCCGTTTATAATTCTAATATATATCCTGTCAGCTCCCAGTTCTGTCCCGTTTTCTGCTGTGTGTGTTTAAAAAGGAAAAGTGTCTGGGTAGAGATGTGAACTATCTAGCTAGCTTACTGTCTGTCTGTCTATCTATCTATCTATCTATCTATCTATATATCTATCTATCTATCTATCTATCTACCTATCTACCTATCTATCTATCTATCTATCTATCTATCTATCTATCTATCTGTCTGTCTGTCTGTCTGTCTGTCTGTCTGTCTGTCTGTCTGTCTATCTATCTATCTATCTATCCATCTATCCATCAATCAATCTATCTATCTATCCATCAATCTATCTATCTATCCAGCTATCTGTCTGTCTATCTATCTATCCATCTGTCTGTCTATCTATCTATTTATCTATCTATCTACCTATCTTTATATATGCCTTTCTACCTATCTACCTACCTACCTACCTGCCTATCTATCAATCTATCTATCTATCTATCTATCTATCTATCTATCTATCTATCTATCTATCTATCTATCTATCTATCTATCTATCTATCTATCTATCTATCTATCTGTCTGTCTGTCTGTCTGTCTGTCTGTCTATCTATCTATCTATCTATCCATCTATCCATCAATCAATCTATCTATCCATCAATCTATCTATCTATCTATCCAGCTATCTGTCTATCTATCTATCTATCTATCTATCTATCTATCTATCTATCTATCTATCCATCCATCTATCTATCTATCTATCTATCTATCTATCCATCCATCTATCTATCTATCTAACTATCTACCTATCTATCTATATTGCTTCACGCCATGACTTGTGTGTGGCCTTATTTTGTTCAGCATTGATTTAGCTCAGTAACTTCATTCATGCAAAATTATGATTCATCACGATTTTTGATTTTCTGCGTCAGCTGAAGCAAAATAATAACCGCAGGGGATTTTAAGACAATGAAATATAAGATAAACATAAATGAATCAAATAAAAACCGAAAAATGCTGTCCACACTCTCGCGTGGGTTCTGCGGCTGTGTGTTTCAAAACACTGTAAAAAAAAAGTCAACACCAAAACGGAGATATGTTGTGGGAGCTTTTTTTGGTTTTTGTTTTTAGTGGGGGGGGGGGGTTGTTGTAGATACCTTGTTCTGCAATAAACACATACATATACACACACACAAACACACACACAAACACATACACACGCGCGCACACACCACGCACGTACACACACAAACCATACACACACTCAATCAACACACACACATACAAACTACACATTGTACACACACAACACGCACACACACACACACGCACACAACGCACACACACACACACACACACACACACACACACACACACACACACACACACACACACACACACACACACACACACACACACACACACACAACAAAGAAAAAAACGTCATACAAAAACTACACCCACGAATGAAATAAGAATCTACTATATCTCACATATCTTCTCCAAATAGAACAAAACAGAAAGCAAACAAGTCAGACATACAACACCCCATAAGACACTCCTCTGAGACAATAAAAAAAAAATATATATATATATATATAT
>CM060322.1:32269183-32271683 GCA_030674155.1 Stramonita haemastoma
TTGTGTGTGTGTGTGCGTGTGTGTACACGCGCATGCGTGCATGTCTTGTGTTTCTATCAATATACATATCTCTCTCTGATATCGATTATTTTGTTTCAAAACCATTGGGGTGTGGGGCGTTTACTGCTGAATGTTCGATTCCAGCTACAAGCATTTTAAGAAAATTGCAGAGGATGAACGATAAACGAATGTATGTAAACAGCGGCTGTGGACCGTGACGGGTTTGGGTTCTTTTTTCTTTCTTTTTTCCTTTAATTTTTTCTTCTTTTCTTGGTACTTTCTCTCTCTCTCCTCTCTCTCTGTCTCTCTCTCTGCTTCTCTTTCTCCTTCTTCTCTTCTTTCTCTCTCTTCTCCTCTTCTTTCTTCTTCTCTCTCTCTCTCTCTCTTCTCTCTCTCTCTCTCTCTCTCTCTCTTCTCTCTCTCTTCTCTCTCTCTCTCTCTCTCTCTCTCTCTCTCCCTCTCTCTCTCCTCTCCTCTCTCCCCTTCCCTCTCCCTTCCTCTTCTCTCGTCTCCTCTCTCCTCCTCTCCCCCCTCCCTCTCTCTCTCTCTCTCTCCCTCCCCCCCTCTGTCTTCTCTCTGTCCTGTCTGTCCTGTCTGTCTGTCTGTCTTCGTCTGTCTGTCTCGTCCTCTCTCTCTCTCTCTCTCTCTCTCTCTCTCTCTCTCTCCTCTCTTTCTCTCTCTCTCTCTCTCTCTCCTCTCTCTCTCTCTCTCCTCTCTCTCTCCTCTCTCTCTCTCTCTCTCTCCTCTCTCTCTCTCTCTCATTTTTTCGTCTTTCTTTCATCATTTAATCCTTTCATATGTTTTCTTTCTATTTTCATTTCATTCGTTCTGTCTTTCGTTTTTGATGTCATGTTTTCTTCCTTTTATTTCTTTCTTTCGGGGGGGGGTGTCTTTTTTTTCTCTCCAAGGTAGATGATTACCTCTACATCCGTTACAAATACTTTTGCTGCTTCGGATGCCTTTGTACCTAATATTAATACTTCATTACTGTTGCTATTGCTACTGCTACTGCTATTGTTGCTACTGCCCCACTACTACTGCTGCTGCTGCTACCACCACTCTTATATTTGCCACTATACTATTATCGTTGCAAGTCACAAACATAACCAACACTACACTGCACTACACTACACTGCACTACACTACACTACACTACACTACACACATACACTACACTACACTACACTACACTACACTACACTACACTACACGACACGACACGACACGACACGACACGACACTGCACTGCACAAAACTACACTACACTACACTGCACTGCACTAGTACTACACTACACTATATAAACTACACTACACTATGCTACATTACACTACACTACACTACACTACATTACACTACACTACACTACATTGGACTACACTGTTTTTCACTACACCGTACCGCACCGCACCGCACCGCACCACATCACACAGTACTGCACTGCACTGCACTACACTACACTACACTTCACTGCACACCGCAACGCATCGCACAACACTACACTACACCACACCACACCACACCACACCCACACTACACCACTCTTCACTACACTGCACTACACCACACTACACTACACCACTTTACACTACAGTACACTACACTATACTACACTAAACCACACCATACCACACCACACCACACCACATTACAAGACTCCACACTGTTGTTGTTTTTTGGGGGGGTTGTTTTGTTTATTTTACTATTCTTTATCTTTTTCGTTCTTCGGCTAGAGCTCTGAGGTTCACCAAAGGTCAGATTTTTGCGAATGCAACTGTTAGTTGTCTGTCCCGACCTAAGCTCATCACAAGCCGTGCTTATCCCGGTTCTTCGTGCGTTAAGCGACTGAGAGTCATGACTCCCCCCTGGAACAGGACCGCCAGTCTACGCAGGGTTAACCCCCAACACAAGTGGTACCCACCTTTTACACCTGGGTGGTGAGAAAACAGCCGTAAAGTGCCTTTTCCAAGGGCACAACACGCCATACCGAAAGCTGGGATCGAACCCCCCAACCTCTTTTAGATTACGAGTCCAACGCCCTAACCACTAGACCACAGGCGTGCGAATCAACTGTTAGTTACTCTACAATTAAAATAGCTGCAGTCCGACTTAGGGAACGATGTCTACACATGACACCAATGTGCATACGTTAGTCATTTTCATTTTTAATTTTGTCATCCATTCCTACAAGCACAAATGGCCTACTCTTCCGAAAGGCTGAACAGGTATTTGCCATGTGCACCAAATCTTCAACGTGCGTTCGCGCACACGAGACCTCGGTTTATAGCCTCATCCAGATGACTTTCAAAGAGTTAGAGACGCTGTCACTGATGCTAAATCAAGGGAGAAAATGGGTGGCGCTGCTCTTGTGGTGACGCGCTCTCCCCGGAGAGAGCAGCCCGAATTTCACGCAGAGAAATCTGCCGTGACTTAAAAGTGGTGTAAAGTGTTAAAAAGAAAATTGTAAAAAGAAAAAAATTTAGGGATGTAAAATGTAAAA
>CM060322.1:32281683-32284183 GCA_030674155.1 Stramonita haemastoma
GGCTACGTACACATGCTCAAGCACATAATGTATTGAAGAACGAGAAAAAGCATAGACAGACATACAAACAGACAGATAAACACACAGAGATCGAGACAGCGACAGACAGAAAGAGACAGAAAGAAAAAGAGAGAAAAACACGGAGAGAAAGAGAGAGAGAGAGAGAGAGAGAGAGAGAGAGAGAGAGAGAGAGAGAGAGAGAGAGAGAGAGAGAGAGAGAGAGAGAGAGAGAGAAGAGAGAGAGAGAGAGGAGAGAGAGAGCAGACAGACAGACAGACAGACAGACAGACAGAGACAGAGAGAGACAGAGAGAGACAGAGAGAGACAGAGAGAGACAGAGACAGAGAGACAGAGACAGACAGACAGACAGACAGACAGACAGACAGATAGAAAGAGAGAGAAAAAGGGAGACAGACAGACAGACCGAGAGACAGACCGAAACGGAGAGAGATTTTGCGATGAAAAAAGCAAATTTTCAAAGTTGATTGAAAATCCCGTTGAGAACTCTAGGCATATCACGTCTTTGGTGACGAAAGTACACAATGCCTGAAGGAAGAAAAGCCTGACAGAGAGTAAGAACAGAGAAAGAAAGAAAGAAAAGAAAGAAAGAAAGAAAGAAAGAAAGAAAGAAAAGAAAGAAAGAAAGAAAGAAAGACACAAAGACACAAAGACACAAAGACACAAAGACACAAAGAAAGAAAGACACAAAGACACAAAGACACAAAGACACAAAGACACAAAGAAAGACACAAAGAAAGAAACAAACAAACAAAGACAGAAAGAAAGAAACAAACAAACAAAGACACAAAGAAAGAAAGACACAAAGACACAAAGACACAAAGACACAAAGACACAAAGAAAGAAAGACACAAAGACACAAAGACACAAAGACACAAAGACACAAAGACACAAAGAAAGACAGAAAGAAAGAAACGAACAAAGAAAGACAGAAAGAAAGAAACAAACAAACAAAGACACAAAGAAAGAAACAAACAAACAAAGACACAAAGAAAGAAACAAACAAACAAAGACACAAAGAAAGAAACAAACAAACAAAGACACAAAGAAAGAAAAAACAAACAAAGACACAAAGAAAGAAACAAACAAAAAAGACAGAAAGAAAGAAACAAACAAACAAACAAAGAAGAAAGAAAGAAAGAAAGAAACAAACAAACAAACAAAGAAGAAAGAAAGAAAGAAAGAAAGAAAGAAAGAAACGAACAAACAAACAAAGTAGAAAGAAAGAAAGAAAGAAAGAAAAGAAAGAAAGAAAGAAAGAAAGAAAGAAAGAAACGAACAAACAAACAAGTAGAAAGAAAAGAAAGAAAGAAAGAAAGAAAGAAAGAAAGAAAGAAAGAAGAAAGAAAGAAAGAAAGAAAAGAAAGAAAGAAAGAAAAGTAAAGCAGAGGTATTAAATAAACAAACACAGGAAAAGGGGAAACACGAAAAGTAGTATTCAAATTAAAACAAAGAAAAAGAAAGAAACAAACAGAAACACACAATAGAACCACTAGATAAACACGCTAAGAACGAACGAAAGTAAGAAGAAGAGAAATAAAGAAAGATAAAGGAAGAAAAAAAGAAAGAAATCAAAACATTTCTTTTTAAAAATAAAATAAAAGACAGAAAGAAAAAGAAAGAAAGAAAGAAGAAACAAACAAACAAACAGACAAATAAAACAAAGAAAAGAAAAGAAAGAAAGAAAGAAAGAAAAGAAAAACAGAGTTATTAAATAAACAAACACACGAAAAGCGGAAACACGGAAAGGAGAATACAAATGAAAGAAAGAAAAAGAAACGAACAATCAGAAACACACAATTGAACCATTAGATAAACACGCTAAGAACGAACAAAAGGAAGAAATCAACAAAAAAGAAAAAAAAAGACACAAAGAAAGAAAAAAATATAAAGAAACGAAGAAAAGAAAGGACAGAAAGAAAGAAAAACAGAAACAAAGAAAAAAGAAAAAAATTAGACAGGCAGACAGACAGACATACAGATAAAAAAATAAAGAAACAAAAAATAAAGGAAAAGAGATAACAAAACAAACGAGTGAACAATAAAATAACACCTACTTAGATAGACAAAATACATAAAGAGATGTTAAAACAGTGACAAAGATAGAAGGGATGGAGGTGAATGCAAATAAAGGGGAAAGTACCAAAAGAAAGAAAACAACAAAATAATCGATTTTTATAAAATAAAAAAAGACAGAAAGAAAATTGATAAATAAGTTCACAGGTATTCAGATAGATTTATACCACCCCCTTGGGGGGGGGATGCCAGAGGAACTATCAATATAAATAGCATCATCACCTTCTGGAAATTCTGTGCTACAATTTCCTTCTTTTCTATCCCTACTTTTCTCCCTGCCTTGTTCCTTTTTCTTCCTGTCACCTCCTTCTTGCCTATTGTGTGCCTTCTTGCTCCATTCCCCTGCCTCTTTTTCACAAAGACATAATAAAACAACAATTATTCTCTTCCCCCACTTAAATCGGAT
>CM060322.1:32289183-32291683 GCA_030674155.1 Stramonita haemastoma
AGTTTCCAGCTGGAAAGTGGCAGGAGAAGGGGACAGCATGGTTTTTGTCTTGCGACTGAAACCAGTGGACACAACAGTGTCAACCAACATGGCGGATCCAACAGTGAATCGCAGCACACAAGCACAGTCCTACAGGAAAAAAATCGTTTTCTCAAAGACGACGAGATGTTGAGCGCTCTCGAAAGCATAAAGGGAAGCAGGCAAGTGTTGTGTGTGAAAGTGACTGTGTCCTCAGTGCCTCGAGTCTACCTGACAGTGGAGTAGAACAGGGGAATACAGCATGTGTAGATACACATGGAATAGACCTACCAACAACACACACACAGGACATCAACACAAAAACATCAGTTAAGTTGCCATCATCGGTTGATTTAGAACCTCCCTGTATGTCTGATTGTAGTGACTGTGCTGATATGTGTGTTTTGCAGCCTGAGGTGAACGATGATAATATTGTTGGTCCATTCGACACAAGAAATGTCAAACAGTATGTGGCTACTCTAACTGATAGATCCGTACAGAAAAGGCTAAGAGACAGACAAAGAAATACACACTTTAGAAAATCCGTGCTACATCATTCAGACGGTGAAGATATTGTGACGTGTGAGTCAGACGACATTGTGATCCAGTGGCATGCCAACCAGACACTGAGCCAGTATGTGTGTACTGGTTTGTCAAACAGCAAGAGAAAAACATGCTGAAAGAGGAACGTGTCAAACTCGCCAGTTTGCGGAATGGGAAGCGAATCCAGAACACACTACACACGGAGACCCTATCGTGTCCTTCAAGGGACTTAGCGACACTTAGAGAACTATTACAGCGGTTTCTTGGCTAGGCCTAGCCTAGACCTAAGGGTGTGTGTGTGACAAAGACTGGACGAAAGAAAGGCTCGGAATGCCGTAACATATCTGGACAGTAAAGAGTTTCGTGTCTCCATGTACATTACTAATCAATGCTGTGGTTTCCATGGCTTGGAGTAGCGTTGTGTGTCAGCTTAAAGCAATTATCGTTATCGTTATTCGGCAACCCCCTTCATGTATGGGCCAATGGCCTTTTTTCATGAATAAACCTTTCGAGTTCGAGTTCGAGTTCTCTCTCTCTCTCTCTCTCTCTCTCTCTCTCTCTCTCTCTCTCTCTCTCTCTCTCTCTCTCTCTCTCTCTCTCTCTCTCTCTCTCTCTCTCTCTCTCTCTCTCTCACACACACACACACACACACACACCAGTTGGTTTCATGATTCAGCAGAAACAGTGTTATGCGTTCAATCTTGGGTTGTTGTTTTTTTTCAATTGCTTAGAAAGTTAGATATTTTGGACAAGTCTCGGATCAAACAGAGCAATGACATTTTCTTCAAACTTTGGAAGAAGGAGTCACAGTGTTTTACCATGTGATGGGAGGGGGAGAGGGAGGGTAGGTCATTTTTATGACTTAAAGTCAAAGAGAACACACACACATACACAGACACACAGACACAGACACAGACACAGACACACATACACACGCACGCACGCGCGCGCGCGCACACACACACACACACACACACACACACACAAACACACAGCTTTATGCGCTGTTGCCATGGAAACTATCCAATATGCCCGTGCAAACAAAATCATTCTTTCATTCTTTTTTTTTCTTAGCCATAACAAGTACAAAAAAATCTCCTTTTACAAAAGGTGTCCTACAACCTGAATTCTTTAAATTTACAAAAGGGAAATCTCCATATTGTACATTTAGCCATTTCTATACTAACAACATAATTGGGGCCACTTTTAGACCCGTGTCTGCTCTAAAGATAGGAATCAATTAACTCTATTCAGTGCCAGAGAAACTAGTTCCACTGAGAACTATGTGAAAGTGATGGTTAAATGGTGCAGAATCTAAGACTGCTTTTTTGTCTAGGAATGCAAAGAAAACACATTACAAAAGGATGGAAATAAGGTAAAGGTATCCTATAAACTCTGTGGTCGCAGGGGAGCGAGGCATCTCAGACCTCAGCTTCTCTAAGGGGCCAGCATAGTGAGGGCGGTGCCCCATCTCCTCTCCCTCGTTGCTTTACCTTCCCTGACCCTAAAGAGGGCAGATACCCATTAACAGCTGGGTGAACTGGGGGACTATAAAATGTACTGAAGCCAAGGCGCGCACAAACGGTCACCCATCCAACTGGTAACCACGCTCGATGCTACTTAACCTTAGCTTGGAGAAAGCAAGCGCTTTGACCACTGAGCTAGGGAGTCTCTAGGAAGGAAATAGGGACAGTAAAAAAAAAAAAAAAGAAAGAAAGAAAGAGAGAAGGCAAGAAAAAGAAGTAAGAAATAAAGGCAGGAAGAAAGGAAGGAAAAAAGAAAGACGGAAGGAACGGGGAAGAATTAAGGAAAGAAAGAAAAAAGTTAGTAAGACAGAATGAAAGAAGAGGGTGAAGACAGACGGACAAAAAGAAAAAAACTGAACTGAATTGAATACTTCTTTCAGTCACAGATTTCTCTGCGGAAATTTCAGGCTAGT
>CM060322.1:32299183-32319183 GCA_030674155.1 Stramonita haemastoma
CAGCTGTTGAACCATGACGTAGAATCCATGTTGTGATGATTATCTGGGCTGTTGTGCATTGTTGTTGCTTTTTTTTTACGTCTTTGAGAATATGCATTTGTACCCAGTCCCCTTCCCACTGTCCCCTTTTCAATGGGCTTGAAAACATACCGCAAAAAAACATTGTCCTTGTCTCTCTCTCTCTCTCTCTCTCTCTCTCTCTCTCTCTCTCTCTCTCTCTCTCTCTCTCTCTCTTTCACACACACACACACATCACACACACACACACACACACACACACACACACACACACACACACACACACACACACACACACACACACGCTTAAAATTGCCTCTATTTTATGCGAGTTTGCAATTGCATGTTCACGCGCACTTAAAATCGCCAGCAAATGTCCTGCGCATTTTAATGTCTGTGCAAGTGTTTGTCTCTTCTCCCACCGGTGCCGTCTTTAACCAAGAAACAAAGCAACAACAAAAATTAACAGACAAAATAAACAAAGACAGAAAGAATCCGATTTAACGCCCATTGCAATATTCCTCACCAAAATAATTGTCTAAACACAAGCTCCCCGCACGCGGCTCATTCTCATGTGCGCGCGCGTTTGTACACATGCACGGGCGCGCGTACACACACGCACGCACTTATACACACACGCGCGCGCACACACACACGCGCATGCGCGCGCACGCAGACACACACACATTCTCTCTCTCTCTCTCTCTCTCTCTCTCTCTCTCTCTCTCTCTCTCTCTCTCTCTCTCTCTCTCTCTCTCTCTCTCTCTCTCTCTCTCTCTCTCACACACACACACACACACAGAGGTACGTATGCACTGGCACGCGTATTCACACATACACACACGCATACACACATGCATGCACACACATACACACACATGCACACACATACCCACACCTAGCCATGTATGCAAGCAAACAAGCAAGCAAAACACACACACACACACACACACACACACACACACACACACACACACACACACACACACATTGACTTACTTGACTTATGCCTGTGACTTCCCTTGGGAACATGGGGCTGCAACAATACTCCTCCAACAGACTCGGTTCTGGGAGACCCTCTTCAGTTCGGCCCACGTCATTCCGGCTGCCTTCGTCTGGACACACACATACATACACACATAATTATATTAACACACGTAGGAACGCTCGTGCGCACATATACACTCACGCGCACGCACGCACGCACACACTTTCACGTGCGCATTGGCTTACGCCTGCTTGCAAGCACATACGTCTAATAGCAGCTGGCACTTGCATAAGCGCAGCGCGATGCACCGACACGCACAAATGCGCGCTAACACACACACACGCACGCGCGCGCGCGCGCGCACACACACTCGTAAGCACACACACACACGCGCGCGCGCGCGCGCACACACGTAAGCACACACACACCTACACACACACTCATTTATGTGTTCATAATCAATGGCTCAGTGGTCAGAGCACTCCCTTTCCCAGCATCGAGTGTGATAGGGGCTGCCAGGTCGTGGGTTTCAACTCTATGAGTCATAGAAATTTTTCTGACATCAGCCGTCTCTTACCCAGCCAGAGTGAGTGTTCTGTGGTTCATTGAGAAGACTGGGACCACACAGTATCCATTTTACGGATATAATTTGCTTAAATCACCTTGACCAACACTGCAGGGTGTCTGTATCTCTCAGGCCTGGTTGACGCTGGGATATATTATGATAGGAAGCGTAGAGTACAACCCTGTCAAGTAGTCTCACAGCACTTGCACTTTCAAAGCAGCATCGTTACATCATCCTCATTGCCATTAATCATGCAATAGCAGAAAATAAATTGTCTCTGTATTACTGGTCTTGGTTTCTCTGGTGGTCTCTTGGTGACCCCATTCGTACCTTTTCCACACACGTCTGTGCCTGTGGTGAGGTTGTGTCAAAGTCTTTGGGGTTGGAGGTTCACAGGGGTGGGGGCGGGGGGAAGGGTTGTTGAAAGAACATTGAGGTGGTCGCCACTTGCAGTGGGCGTCTCACTCAGTCTGGCTCCGCGCCTGAGCTAATACTGTCGTTAGTAAGGGGCTTAGTATATGGTGACCTGCGTATAGTAGCTCAAAGCAGGCACCACTGAACACCACCAAAGTGGCCCAGCAGTGGTGCAGGGCTGGTCTGGTTGGTGGCGCCTCGGCAGCCTGAAACTGATAGGCTCCCTGTGAGCTCCTAACCCTGAGAATGCGACATAAAGAATGTGGAAATTGTTGGGGCAGAGACAGTAAAATGAACGGTATGGGAGCAGCATACCCACAAAATTCAGATGTTTAGAGAAAGGGAGAAAGAGAGAAAACAGAAAGAAAAAAAGAAGAGGGAGAGACAAACAAACATTCAAGAGAAAACAAGGAGAGAAAAAATAATGCTGTGTTAAACATGTTGATGAATTCTAACAATAAATCTTTACACGCATTCTTTGTGCAAGAATGATTAGATTAAACACAAACAAACCAACAACAACACCACCACCAACAAAAACACACACAAAACCACCCTAGATTTTGTTGACCACACATGCACAAAGCCTGTTTGTGTGCATGCATGTGGGGCTTGTGCGTATTTGGTTAGCAATGCCCGTGCATGCCACATTAAGAAGCGCTTATGATAGCAATAATTAGATACCCTTTCCAGTTGCAAGCGAACGTGTTTTTTGAATGCAATGGCGTGTGCTTTAGTTTCAATCTTTTTATACGTTGCGCAATTTATTGTTAGCGGGGTGGATCAGTGCGCAGGCGCACACGTGTGTGTGTGTGTGTGTGTGTGTGTGTGTGTGTGTGTGTGTGTGTGTGTGGTGTGTGTGTGTGTGTGTGTGTGTATGTGACGTGCTACATGTGTGTACGTGTGTGCACGTGCGTGTGTGCGCGTGTGTACATGTGTGTACGTGTGTGCACGTGCGTGTGCGCGTGTGTACATGTGTGTACGTTTGTGCACGCGTGTATGTGCGTATGTGCATGTGAGTGTAGGTGGGTACCTGAACAGGGTAATGTGTGTGCTTGTAAGTATGCAAGCTTAAGTGTGTATTTGTATGCTTGCGTGTCGCGTGCGTGCGTGCGTGCATACGTGCGCGGGCTGCTGCACGGCACGTGTACATACATGCAGGCCTACATTATAAACATCTGCCTGCAAAGCGTATGCTTGTCGTGCGTGCGTGCATGCGTGCGCGCATATGTGTGCAAAGTGAGCGCACAGAAAAGATCCGTTTGGTGTATTGTGTGCCCTAGAAGCGAGGCAGCTTGCCCGAAGGTAGGAGGTGTGAGGTGACCACTCCCCACACATTGCACAGAATACACGCCCCGCATTGTGTATGTGTGTGAGAACTGACTCTGTCTGCTTAATATTCAGCCTGATCTTTTGTCATTGGTCTGCTAGTCTGTCTGTCTCTTTGTTCTTTAATCTGCTAGCCTGTGCCTCCCAATAACTCTATTTCGATTTAAATGGACATATTCCTGATTATTCTGGTCGATGACAATATTCTGGAGGCTTTTTTCAACAGAATTTCACCAGGAACAACTCTCTTCTTTCCGGGGATTCTTTTACCTGCGCTAAATGCGTTTCTTACCGAAACTCGGTTTATCGTCTCATCCAAAAGACTAGCACCCAGACCACAGCTCACGGTTTAGTGGATGAGGGAAAAGTTTCAGGTATGACGAACTGGGGTCGAACTACCGAACACTTAAAACCTGGACTTTTCATATTCTAGGCAGGCGCGTTACCTCTATCTAGGCCACCAATCCACGTAGACAAAAGTTTTTTTTTCTCTCTAATACCTTTTGGGAGACTAGAAGAATGTATACTTTAGTTTATTTTCCAGCGTATTGAGTATTTAGTCAATGACAGTTACCTCAAAAAAATGTCTGAATATTAGTGTCTAGTCTGTGGTGGTACATCAATTAACGTGATGATACTCTTGATGTCGTGTTGTCGTTTGAATTGTCTTTTTTTTCACACGTCATTGTTTGTCTCTCTTCCTGTGTGTGGCTCGCAGACTGAAAGTAAAATTATATATGCATTTTTCTGTTTGCTTGTAAATCGCACGATGATATCGGTCAGACATGCCTCATATTCCTTGAAGAAATCTCAAGAAAGAGAAGTATAATTAGCGTCCACTTAATCGAAGATGAAGATTTTTTTTTTAATCAATCGCAAAATTTATCTCCCTTGCTTGGGATAATTGCGAAAACAAAACTGCAGTAAACTAATAATAGACTTTTTTTTATAATCAGCATTGCTAAAATATAACACCATTTTGTTTTTTTTCTTTTTTATTAATGGGAATTGCTGTAACTAAATTGTGCTAGATTAAATGTAAGGGTCGGGTGGTCGATTTACCCCACACTGTTTCTGCTTTCCTATCAAAGCGTGACTGTGATACCAATAGACAAAGCAAAGTTCGAACAAGCAAGCGCGCCCACGCGTGCGCGTGCTTGCGTGCGCGCGTGCGTGCGCTCGCGCGCGCGTGTGTGTGTGGTGTGTGTGTGTGTATGTATGTGTATGTATGTGTGTGTGTGTTGAGCAAGCGTGCGTGTTTTATTTATTATTTTATTTATTTATTTATTCTTTTATATCGAGGATAACAGAATAAGCAGTCATGTGCTTTTTTTCATCCGGTCCCCGTGTGTATGCAGTTTTGTAAATATTGTCATCCGTGTGTGTGTGGTGTGTGTGTGTGTGTGTGTGTGTGTGTGTGTGTGTGTGTGTGTTGAGCAAGCTTGCAACAAAAATTGATATACTGAGTTGAGTATATATATATTTTTTTTTGTATTAGAGATTCCTTTTCCTCTGTCAGCTATCATTCACTTAGTTTCTTTATTGGAAGAAAAACAAATATTGCTGAAATAGTGTTCGTACTGTGATCCTTGCCGAAAAGACAGTATGAATTACTTTCAGTGTTCAGTGTTCTCTTCCCATGTGTTTTAATATTCGCACCCCCCCCCCCCCTCCACCCCCACCCCCCTCTATTTCACCTAAATTCTAAGCCTTTTATCATTAGCCTATTATTTATTTATTTATGTATGTATTTATTTGTTTGTTTATTTATTTATTTATCTATTCTTTTTTTTTATTTCGAGGATAATGGAATAAGCATTCATTTACTTTTTTTTACATCTAGTCCTAGTTTGTATGCATTTCTGTCAGTTTTGTCATCCATTCCCACCGGCACACGATGGCCTACTCTTCCGAAAAGCGAAACGGGTTTCAACGTGTGTGCAAGATGTTCTGCGTGCGTTTGCACACGGGACCTCGGTTTTTAGTCTCATCCGACGGTCTTTTGGGTGGAGTGGAGTCAGTACTTATTAGAGATTCCTTTCCTTTCCAGGGGAGAAATCCTTTTGAACGAGATTTGAACCCGGGTCAGCAGATCACGAGACGTAGTGCTGCAATCTCTGACCCCTATTCAGTGTTCTCCAAGTCAATTCCTCCGAGTCAGTTTCGTGTCTTTATGCAATGAACATTTCCCATTTATCTCTCATTTTCTTTCCTTGTTAAATTGTTTTGTACCCAAGCTGTCTCTTTGTTGTTTGTTTTTCAACGTCTTTTTTATTTGTAAATCGTATAAATCTTCTTCTTTTTTTTTTTTTTTTTTGGGGGGGGTTCTGTGCGTAGCGGGTTCTTTGTTGTTTTTTCAAAGAGTAATAGACATCCAATATTAAGAATATAAAACTACCCAGAGATTTCCATTGTGTTGAAAATTAATCACGTGTATAGCTCTGTTTCTCAAAGCCTGTTTCGTTCTTTCTGCTGCGTGCGCGCGTGCACTATTGTTTTAAGCAGTTTTCAAATGATATAATATATTATACTTTTTTTAATTTTGTGTTCCTGTTTCGTAAAAAAAAAAGTTCTTTTCATGGGTATCTGTTCCACATGTTATCATCCTTATTGGTGAGGCTGGTTTGTGGTTTGGATGGTAGAAGGATTGGGTGGGTGGGTGTTGGAATGTTTGTAGGTTTGATTGCCTTGTTTGTTTGCCTGGTTTGTTGGTGAAATGGTTGGTGGGGTAGATGGTTGGCTAAATGACTGGTGGGCTGGCTGACTGGCTGTCTTCTTCTGCCATGCCTTTATTGATTTATCTGTGTGTTTGTTTATTTGTTTTCAAAAATGTATTACTCATTCGATTCGATTCTTGTCGTGCTCTTTCATTCCTCTCTCTCTTTTTTTTTTTTGCTGTTTGGTTGGCTGGTGGGTGGTGGGCTGGTTGGCTGGTTGGTTGGTAGGTTGGTTAGTTGGTTGGTTGTTCGGTCGGTTGGTTGGCTAGCTATCTGGTTGGCTGGCTGGTTGGTTCGTTGGTAGGTTGGTTGTTTGGCTGGTTGGTTGGTAGGTTGGTTAGTTGGTTGGTTGTTCGGTTGGTTGGTTGTCTAGCTAGCTGGTTGGTTGGTGCGTTGGTAGGTTGGTTGGGTGAGAGGGTGGTTGGTTGCCTGGTTGGCTCGCTGGTTAATAATCAGTTGGCCCAGTTTTTTGTCTGAATGTTGTGCAACAAGCTAGACATTTCAGAAATGTTGCTGACAAAAAGGTGGACAGCATACAACATGATTCCAGTCTGATGATGTTTAAAGGGGTAAAGGGAGACAGAGCGGGAAATGGGGAAAGGAGGAGGGGAGATTTAGGGAGAAGAAAGAGGGGAGGGGGGGGGGGGGAATCCATTTCTACTTTGTTGTCATTACGTATTGGCTGTGAATAATACAGTATGATATGGCAAAGTAGTCGTGGGGACGTGAGAGTGTGTTGATCTGTCTGTCTGACTGTTTGTCTTTCAGTCTGTTTGTCTGTCTGTCCGTCTGTCTGTCTGCCTGTCTCTGTCTGTCTGTACTGTCATTCAAGTCTGGAGTTTCGAAACCCTTTTATAATAATATGTGTTCACAGTTTCAGGGAATCTATGCACCCTTACAAAATGTTATTGCTGTGTTTGTGTGACACACATTCAAGTTTTTAAACAAGTACAGGGCTGAAAATGGGAAGAAAAGACAGACATGATAAACATAACGAACGCACAGAGTTGCAAAATTACAGAGAGACAGACAAACAGACTGACTGACAGACAAAAGACAGACAGACAGACAAACAGACTGACTGACAGACAAAACAAAGACAGACAGACAGACAGGCAGACAGACAGACAAGCAAAAGGACTCAGATATACTGACTGATCTATGAACCAATGGCCATCATATTGCTTTAGTATTGAAAATGTTCACGAATTCAGTATCCTGGCTTATGTTTTCATGCTTGTTGTGTGTGTGTGTGTGTGTGTGTGTGTGTGTGTGTGTGTGTGTGTGTGTGTGTGTGTGTGTGTGTGTGTCTGTGTCTGTGTCTGTGTCTGTGTGTGTGTGCACATGTGTGTCTGCCTGTGAGTCCGTGGGTGTTTCTGTGTGTATCTATATGTTTGTGTGTGTGTGTGTGTGTGTGTGTGTGTGTGTGTGTGTGTGTGTGTGTGTGTGTGTGTGTGTGTGTGTGCGTGTGTGTGTATCTGTCTGTTTGTGTGTATGTGTGCGTGTATGCGTGCGTACGTGCGTGCGTGCGTGTCAACAACGTGTGGATATGTGTGCATGCGTGCACGCTTGCGAGTGTGCGTGTGTGCTTGCACATGCATGCATGTGTGCCGCTTGGCTTGTGCGCACATGCATACCTGCCTGCTTGCACGCCTATCTGCGTACCTACCTGCTTGCCTGAATGTTTTTGTTTGTTTGTATGTTCGTGTATGTTCGTGTGTGTGTGTGCGTATGTGTGTGTGTGTGTGTGTGTGTGTGTGTGGTGTGTGTGTGTGTGTGTGTGTGTGTGTGTGTGTGTGTGTGTGTGTGTGTGTGCGTGCGTGCGTGTTTGAATGTATGTGTATGTGTGTGTTGTGTGTGGGTGTGTGCACGTATGCATGTGCGTGCGTGCGTGCGTGCGTGCGTATGTGAGTGCGTGTGTGTGTTTCTGCACAGAAGCCGGAGCCGACTGTACGACTATGACAGCGGCAATGCAAAGACTATCGTCACGGAAGCTTGAGAAAGAGCTGATCCACCCCCCTCAGCCCACCTCCTCCCCCTCCCCCTCCTTCAGTCTCTTCTGGGGGGCAGCCTCTGCCAACGCCTGTGCCGCCCATCGCTCCGTCATCATGTGACAGGCGCTGCTGCTCTGGTTCCCCATCCACGCTAGAATCTGTTGCAAAGTGAGCAGCACGGAGGGAAGACTGCCTGCTTGCCTGCTTGCCTGTCTGCCTAGAGTCTGTCTACATAGAAGCCTCTGGATGTTTTAGGGTGGTGGTTTTGTTGGGGTTTTGTGTGTGTGTGTGTGTGTGTGTGTTGCGATCTGTTTCAGAGTGGTTTTGATAGCTTTTGGCTTTTGATCTATGATAAAATGAAAGAGAGAGAAGAAAGAAAAAGGAGGGACGGGTTGACGAAATATGTCATCCAGGAGAAAAAATAAAACACCATGATGAGTGATTTTAAGTCCTGTCTTTAAAAATGTCTAAACAAAATTGTATTGTGCGGAAATGATTTTTTTGTGAACTTTGTCTGATATTATGGACATTTTTTTTATTTTTAAAAAAAAATGAACGAATGTGAAATATTGACTGTTTCGTTCGTTTTTATTTAGGTTGAAAACGCGAAGCATAACAATATTCGCGGTCAAGAGTTTTGTCTTTTTTTCCCCGTGATATGGATCAGTATGGCTAGAAATATAAACTGACTGTGGAGGCTCCAGACAGAGAGCAAGAGAGAGAAAGGAAGTCAAGTCAAGTCAAGGCAAGTGTGATATATGGGGAGCTCTAAGAAAGAGAGCTGACCTAAAAGGCAATAAACATTGCAGGGTGGCAATATACCACTGTTCAAAAGCCTTCCTTGATAAGTATAATGTTATTTTTTGTAAGTAAACAAACTTGTAGAATGAGGAAGGAGGGGGGGGTGGCTAGGGTGCAAAAGGAGAATGAGGAGACTGATGATTAAGCTTAATGCTCTGCCTTTTTGGTAAATGACAAATTTGGCAAACATCTTTGTTTTTTTTCTACACAACCCCTCTCCACTCCCAGGATTCACAATGTTTGTTAGAAGAAGCTTCAAACAATGACTAATCAGCTCTCATACTATATCAAAGTACCCTGACCTGTTTTTTTTTTCTTTGAAAAACTTGACGGGTAGTTTGTATTAGAAGCTGATCTGGGACACACCCCCGAAGCATCAATGTTTATCAGAATAGAAAAAATATAAACGAATTTTGCGGAAATAAATCTTTTTTTGTGTGTGCAGAAGACTTCTTTATAATTATATTTGGTCTTTGTTGCTGTTGTTTCTTCTATTTGATGTGATATATGGGGAGCTCTAACAAATGGAGCTGCCCTGAAAGGCAATAAACAATACATAATACATTGGCAATAGACCACTGTTAGAAAGCTGTTTTTCATAGGTGTAATGTCATTTTTATTTTGTAAGTAAGCAAACTTGTAGAATGCTTTGCCTTGATATAACCTCAAGTTATAAGATGCAATTATGAAATAAGCAACAATAATGTGGCAGGATCAACTTTATGATTCATAATGTCACTAAGGGTTTAGAAAGATTTTTTTTTTTAATTAAAAAAAAAAACACTAATCATTATTACTACCCAAAAATGTACAGCAATGATATTTTTAAGTACAATCAGTCAAAAAAGTATTTAGATAAACTACACAAACAATCAATAGTGTATAAGTGAAGCATACAAGGTAAGAGCAGTGTGCAATTCTCGACTCAACCTACAATGGTACAGACTCAAAAGAAGCCTGAGACCATCAGAATCTCGTTCCTCCTTTTGAAGATTTTCAAATTTTTGCTGCATTTATTGATTTATGGAAAGAATCATTCAAAAGGACAAAAGCGATAATGAATCTGCCATTTTGAGAAGTTTATCTCTTATCCAGATTCAATATGGCTGGTTCTTTTCTTGATTCTATTTCTCTCGAAATTTTCTGAAAAAGGAGTAATGGATGAGTGTTGCTGCATATTCATCCCATGTATTGATATTTTAAGAACATTTTGAGCAGTTAGGACTTAGTTGTCATCACTTTGACGACCAAATGAATCTTTTTATGAATGTTTTGTTTATAACGAGCTTTCACAATAAACTGGGATATTAGACAGGAGAAAATGAGTGTGAAAATAAAAAGGAAATAAAAAAAATTACAACTTTAACATCAAACTTTCAAAAGTCTACCAATTAATGATGCTATTATTGTTTCTTTTTTTGGAAAAAATCTATATTTTATTCTCAAAATCTTGCTGGGATCATTTGAATATTTTGATAAAATCTTTCATTTTTGCCCATACTTGACAATCAAAGCAACTTCAGGAAGAAACCAGATTAGTCTTTATCATGATACCAATATACAGTCTCTCAGGTTTACAATCCCTCATCACCGAGGTTTTAAATTCCAATTCCTTAATTTCTCTCATCCTGTTAGGGACATGGAGAATCAAACGAAACATCAGGAAACATAGTGTCAAACCTGAACTCCTCAGATAGCACTAACATCTAATCATGGTATTTAAAGGCAAAATAGCTGAATCAAAAACATGATTCTGGTTTGTGTTTTAATAAATTTTATTTCCCGAACTTATTCTATACTTCCTCTTTAATAATCATCAAGAGACTGAACAACGTTTTGCACATTTTTTTCGTTTGTTTCCTCCGAAAAAAAATGAAACTTTTTTTAAGCAGTCGATATTTTAAGTATGGCATATATGTTTCATCATAAAAAATATTTTCATGAAATTCAATGAAAACTGGACAATGACAAAAATACTGAAACTCATCCTCAAAATCACCATGACTGCTTTTTGCACAATCCTTTTCCAGGATTCAATATGGTCTAAGGCTGTTGACATTGCTGACTGCTGTACTTGTGCTCCTGTTGTGAATTACTTGATGGTCATTGTTTTTGCTACATCATGTTTGGTTTGCACAAAATGTTGTGTTTCTTTAATTCAACTGAGCATTTATTGAACAGCAGTGTTCAGCTTTCTCTGTAATTCTGTAGAATACTTCTGGGGGTGACTATCAATATTTGATGTTCTGATACTTTTTATTTTCAGAACGTTGATATACGCAATAACCATTATAACTACCTACACTCTCGGAAGCTTGTGACACCCTCTACACAGTCATTATCCTCTTGGCATCTGCATGCAAGAATTTTGCTGGGCCCAATTTGCATTACAAAGTTTGGCAAGTTCATCCCTTTGCTACAGTGGCCATGGGTATAGGAACAAGAACAAGACTATAGCAGATGTGGAAAACACGTGTTGTTAAAGCACTACCAGCTAAAGCAAAAGACATACCTTAACCTCATCACCTTGTTTGATTCTACTTACATACCTACCCACCTGATGTCTCCTTGCCCCTTCTCCATCCCCCCAAATCCACTTTCTGCCTTCTTCCAATAGATTTGGCAATGAATCATTTTATGAGCCCTGATCAGCACAATTTATTGTTGACTGAGAATGGTAAGCGGGTCATGTCAATACACAGGCAGTAATTTTCAAATGTTGTCAGGTTCGTGTCCAGTTATAGCCTTCATTGCAGAAGCTCAATGCACCATGTTTGTTCCTGCATCTTTTGATTAAGCTGAATACCATACTGTCAAACTTGACTTCCACATCAAAAGCTTGCCTTTGGCCCTAAAAGGGAGAGACCTACAGAAATAGAGAAATGGGTAAATCGCTGGGGGGGGGGGGGGGGGGGTCTGTTATTTGGTCCAAATGACAGGTCAGTAGTGCCCAAGTGTGCAACAATGCTAGTTGTGCTGTGTTCATTGAAAACATAGTCATCTTTTCAGACTTGAAACCAAAGACGTTTCATGTGATCAGCTAACTGAAACAGCATCAAAGAAGCAAAACTGAGATTTTTTCATAGAGCATCTTTTGATTGCTTTAACCAACTTAGTTTCCTTTATACAGGGAGTGTTTTGCATCCTTGTGTTTTAATACCCAAAAAATCTTGTTTTTATCTCCAAACATACAAGCCTAGCTGAATCTATCAATGGAGAGGTTAAACAGCTGTTGTCTCCTGACAAATGAAGTAAATCACAAAGGAGTGCAGAAGAGTTGCACTGTTTTTCCAGACTGCACACAAAATTATCCCTTTCTTTAGGGATTTTGGTATTCATGACTACCTTCTTGGCCAATATCGGGAAAAGGTTACTGCATCTAATATTGACAGCTGTCAATGATGGCAATACTTCAGATGACATGACGTCTCTGTGTGTAAACAGCTGTCGATGAGGACAGTAGTTAAGATGACATGACATCTCTGTGTGTAAACAGCCGTCAATGAGGACAATACATCAGATGACAGGACATCTCTCTCTGTAAACAGCTGTCAATGGGGAAATATACTGCAGATGACATGACATGACATCTCTGTGTGTAAAAAGCTAGCTGCAGATGAATACAGCAATACACAAGGACACTTCTGCAACCGGAGAACTGGGACTAAGAAGAATTCTGCATATGGTATAGACCATTGCAAATCTTAAGCTTCAGTTTTCTTCTGCTGGGATTGAAAATAGTGCTGCATTTACAGAGCCAGTGCTGGTACATGTGGAGCAGGTCTTCTTTCTTTTTTTTTGAATACTTTTGACAAAAGACTATCTTTGGCCAGAACGCAATATCTACGCTTTATACAAGGTAGGACTGTGTGCCCTAAGGATGTCTATGGTGTTGTAGTAGTGTCCCATCAAAGTCAGTGTATTGCATCATCGTGGAAGCCTAGTAGAGTTTGAGCACACAAATGCTTGTTTTGATAAGATAATACACACTTTGGCTTCTTGTTGTTTTCAGGTAGTTGATATGTGACTATGAACCCACTATAAACATACTTTTATTTGTGTTGAAACTAGTTTCAGGATTTCATGATTCAGGCTTATATAGTTTTCATCAGTAATTTGGATAAAAAGGTTTTTGTCAGGGTTTCAAAAAATGCAATAAAGTGTACCTGCGCAGTTGCCCTGGAAAATTTGGGCATGTATTATTTTGTCCAAAATCAGCGCAATAGTCATTTGCTGTCAATAAAGAGGATGTCAGTGTTGCACCTGAATAAAACTCTATATCTGTTGATATCGTGTTCTTGATATGCATATTTCAAAATTTTGTTTCAAGAATGTTCATTGTCTATTGTCAGAATGTATCAGTTTTGTGTGTGAAATTATCAACTGAATAAGCTCTGTATAATATACTATGTTCATTGTGAGCTGCTTCGAAGTAAGTCTCTTGTACTGTATTTACAATGATAATGCTTGAATAAATATTCTCTTCATGTTGCTTTGCTGTACATGCAAATTATTTGTGAAACTGTCAGGAAAAAAAACAAAACAAACAAAAAACGAAAGCTGCTTTGTTACCAGTGTGCAATGCTAAAGGAAAGCTCAATCTATTGTGCATTCTTTACCTTGCGTGTTCTGAAGTTCTACTCCATTCTAAGAGACTCGAATATTCAGATAAAGGTGTGTGTGTGTGTGTGTGTGTGTGTGTGTGTGTGTGTGTGTGTGTGTGTGTGTGTGTGTGTGTGTGTGTGTGTGTGTGTGTGTGTGTGTGTGTGAGTGTGGGGGGGTGGGGGGGGTGTATATTTTCAAAAAATACACATTTATGTGACTCAGTCTCTATTTCAAAACCTATGCGGTTTCACCCAAGCAAAAATTATGTTGGTGAAAACAGTTTTTAAAAAGGCCAGATTGGGAACTATTTCTTTTTTGTCTTTTATTTTTTAAAGGAAACGTTTGATAGGCAGAAGTGTGTTTGAGCTTGTCATGTCATATTTCCCTCTTATGAATATATTTCAGTCGCTTGATGTGTTTTGAACCATTGATTAGACGTAAATGGTTGTGTTATAGCAAATGTATATATATAGACTAACAAATGTTCAAAGTGTGTGATGATAGTATAGACATACGTGATGCATGTGCTAGTTTGTGCACATGAACTGATGAGCGTGCATTCGTGTGAGTGCATAAAATAAATTTCAATCCTACCAGAATCGCTTTTTTGTATTTCTCATGAACTGTGCATTATCTGAAGAATCAGTGGTTTTTTCAGTTCGTAATGTTTTTTCCATTTCCTGATTGTTGTTCTTTATTCTAAACAAAAAAATAACAACAACATATGTTCATTTGAAAAGCGAACTCCTTAAATGAGTTTGATTTTACATCTTCTGCAATATCCAGAAGTCTGTACCTGTTTGCTTTGGATTTCATGTGCAAGGAGAATTGTTATCGTGTTGTTGACATTATATTGCATTGGTGTGATCCTGAGAAGATGTTTGTCAAGGAAATGTAACTCTAAACTAACTTTATAATACTCGCCCTTCGTTCGGCATCTTCTAGAGATCTCCTGCCAGTTTGCTTTTTTTTTAATAGTTTTTTTTATCAGTTTTTTGTTTGTTTGTTTTACTTTTTGTACATATTTTTGGTTGGGGGTTGTCTAGGTTTGTTTGTTGTTGTTTTTTTATTTTGTTTACTTTTTTTGGGGGGGGGTATCTGTTTTCTATAACTAACTATCCAGTAGTTTATCATATGTTCCTTTGCTTGTTTGTAAACTCAGCTTTTACTTTTTTTTCTAATTTCCTTTTTATTTCTTTGTTGGTTCTTTTGTCATGTTTTTACTTGCTATTTTTCTGGAATACTTGTTGGTGATTAAATTGTCAAAATGCTGTCTATCATTTATTTAATCAATTTTTTCCACTGATTTCTTTCTGACTTTGTTCTGTATTTTCATTAATTTATCTGTGTGTTATGATTACAGCTTGTGCTTCAGTATCTATTTTGTATGTGCGTGAACACACACACATACACACACACAGACCTCTCTCCTCTCTCTCACTCTCTCTCTCTCTCTCCTCTCTCTCTCTCTCTCTCTCTCTCCTCTCTCTCTCTCTCTCTCTCATGCACTCCACACACACCCGCACCCACAGACATACACACACATTGATTGATTCTTGATTGATTGATTGATTGATTGATTGATTGATTGATTGATTGATTGATTAACTGATTAACTGATTGCTAATCTTTATTTCCAAGGGTTACAGATAGGTAATGTCATTTTTTTCATCCAGCCCTTGCCCTGAGAAGGAAGGGACCATCCTTAGTAATCACAGCTAATAGTTTCAAGTAAACGTGTCTATATATATATATATATATATATATATATATATATATATATATATATATATATATATTATATATATATATATATATATATATATATATATGTATGTAATAAAATAAAATCATATGTATAACGTTTACTTGAAACTATATATATATATATATATATATATATATATATATATATATATATATATATATATATATATATATATATAAAACACATAGCGAAAGTAAAACAACCAGCATATTATGGTTCCCCAATATTTCGGCTTTCGCCTTCCTCAGGGGGTGTTTATTACGATGACGTGATGGTATGACATCAATTTTGATTAACGTCATTGTGAAACTTTGTTTTGATATTTTTACAAACTTTTGTTTTGACATACTTAAACGTCATACTGAGACATCAGACACACACAACGAGAGAGAGAGAGAGAGAGAGAGAGAGAGAGAGAGAGAGAGAGAGCTTACATTGAACAATTATGGTCATAAAGTCAAGTTCACACACACACACACACACACACACACACACACACACACACACACACACACACACACACCTGACATAGCATGCACACACACATATGCACAATCATGCACACACATGCATACACTCAGACACACAGGTGGAAGCACACAAACACGCGTACGCATGCACACATGCACACATGCATCCATCAACACACACACACACACACACACACACACACACACACACACACACACACACACACACACACACACACACATTGCCCTGGAGTTAACGTCAGCGCTAACTTCACTTTCCCCAAAAGTCTTACGATGAGACTATAAACCAAGCTCCGTGTTCGAACCCACACAGAACATCTTGCGCACACGTTAAAGCCTGTTTCGCTTTTCGCAAGAGTAGACCATTGTTGTCGGTGGGAATAGATGGCAAGATTTACAAAGCTACATACACATGGGGACCGGATGTAAAAAAGCACACGAGTGCCCATTCCATTGTTCTCGATATACAAGAATAAATAAATAAATAAATAAATAAATAAATAAACACACACACACACACACACACACACACACACACACACACACACACACACACACACACACACACACACACACACAGATTGTTCAAGTCAAGTTGCCAGGTGGTAGATAGTGGCCACGGACAGGAACAGGATGGGAAGCTCAACTGTCACGTGTGTTGAGGCCTTTAGGGGCATCAGTCTGCAACTTGTGTCTCCAGAAACGTTCTCGGCGGAGTCTGGCCTCGTGCGTCTGCCCATTCACCCGTTCGATCACCTGGCACTTCACGTTGTTGAGAGAGTGTCCCGTCTGGTTGAAGTGTTGGGTCACTCTCGTGCCAGTGTTCCTGGTGATGTCACTGCAGTGAAGGTAGAGCCTGGTTTTCAGGGCGTTTTTTTTGTCTCGCCAACGTACTGGAGTCCACAGAGGTTGCAGCTGAGCAGGTAGATGATGTTGCTGCTGCTACAGGAAAAGGCCTCTCTGATGGTGAATCTCTCACCAGTAGTGAAACTGGTGAAGAGACTGCCCTCTAGTAGGTGGTCCCTGCAGGTGGCGCATTTTTTGGTGCAGCAGAAACATCCACGCCTGCCAGTTGTGCTTGTAGGAGGCAGGACCGATGGCATGAGCATGTTCCCTAGACTCCTGCATTTTCTTTCCCCCACTACCGGAACTTCGGGAACTGCTTTCCTCATTCTTGCACTGCAGTGTAGTGTACAGAGATTGTCCTGCAACCATTTTCGGATGGGGGGATTTCGTGGGGGGATATATATATATATGTGCGCGCGCGCACACACACACACACACACACACACACACACACACACACACACACACACACACTCACACACACATACTGTGGGGGGGGGGGGTTGGTTTGGTGGGGGTGGAGGGGAGGGTTATTGTTAACTCTTAAGGGGAGAAGGTTGGGGAGATGGGAGGGGTGCCAATGTATTATATTCGTGAAGGTTGTTTTTTTTCTTATTCCTCCTAACAAGAGCATTACGTGGTGCTCCAGCTCTCGCGGTTTTCAATTACACCATTTTGCATAGCTTGCAAATTAACAGTCTGGGTTCTTTCAGACTTTTCATAACAGCCTTGAATTCCTTCCTTTTTATTCTTGCTTGCTTTCTTTCTTTCTTTCTTCTTTCTTTCTTTCTTTATTGAGGAGTATCTCGACACGTTTCTTAAGTTTCTTTTGGGAAACGAACCAAACTAAACCAAACCAAACAAACGAAGAGACAAAGAAAAAGAGACAAACATCACCTCCTTTGCTTAAGTTTCTTTTGGGATACGAACAAAACCAAACCAAAAAAAAACAAAGATACAAACAAAAACAAAAAAGAGACGAACCTCACCTCCTTATAACTGAAGGCCTTTTTTTTTTTTTTTAAATGTGATCCCTGTGGTTTGGGGCGATGTAGAATTTGTGGTGTGGAGCCCTTTTACTTCCGGTAATTGACAGCTGTTCAACTACTTGGTGTCTGTTCCAAACTTTTTAATGATAGGATCACTTGCAATGATGTCTAGTTTGTTTCTATTGATAATAATTTAGCTTCGATTTATTTTCCAGATGTTTGCTAACCTGTTTTTCTTTTAGGACATAGTTTCATTATCCATTGTACTTTCCTAGACCTTCTTCTATATCAAATTTTATTCTCATTTCACACAGACATGTCAGTTACATTTTGCTTCTCTCTCTCTCTCTCTCTCTCCTCTCTCTCCTCTCTCTCTCTCTCTCTCTCTCTCTCTCTCTCTCTCTCTCTCTCTCTCTCTCTCCTTCTCTCTCTCTCTCTCTCTCCTCTCTCTCTCTTCTTCCACAAATTCTCTTGTTTTTTTCTTCTTTTGCTTTCCTTTACTCCTATGTTCATTAAAAGAAAGGAAAAGAAAATCAAAAACAGGGAGAGAAAAAAAAACAGAAAAAAAATATTTACAAAGTAAAAAGCAAACAAACATACAGGAATGATAAAGACAGAAATACAAGAACAGAAATAAGAAAGAAAAGGAAGAAGAAAACCAGGAAAGTGGTAAAACTTAACAAAAAGCAACAAGAGCTCGGAGAAAGAGAGAAAGAAAGAAAGAAAGAAAGAAAGAAAGAAGAAAGAAAGAAAAGAAAGAAAGAAAGTATAGAAAGAAAGAAAGAAAGAAAGAAAGAAAAGAAAGAAAAGAAAGTATGAAAGAAAGAAAGAAAGAAAGAAAGAAAGAAAGAAAGAAAGAAAGAAAGAAAGAAAGAAAAAGTAAGAAAGAAAGAAAGTAAGAAAGAAAGAAAGAAAGAACGGACTGAGGAGAGAAAAAAATAACAACACAAAGGAGAATCGGAAAAAACATATTAAATGAAAAACGAAAAGAATCCAAATCAGAAAATAAAATGGAAGGATAGGAAAAAAGTTCTCTGAAAAAAATGGAACAAGAATTACTCTTTTTTAAGGAAAGGTGGCAGAAGAGAAAAGAAACTTTATTCTTTTTTTTTCAAAGTTGAGAGAGAGAGACAGAGAGAGACAGACAGACAGACAAACGCAGACAGACAGACATAGAGAGAGGAATGGAAAGACATTGTTGAAGTATTTTTAAAATCTGTTCACATTAATTCAGTGATATCAGAAATTTACAGTGAGATACAAACGAGAAACAAAAACAGGGACAGCGAAAAGAAAGAGATAGAGGGCAGAGAGAAAGAGAAAAAATATGATGCGAATAGAGACAGGAAGAATGCAAAGAAGAAGAAGAAGAAGAAGAAGAAGAAGAAGAAGAAGAAGAAGAAGAAGAAGAAGAAGAAGAAGAGAAGAAGGAGGAGAGGAGGAGGAGGACGACGACGACGAGGAGGACGAGGAGGAGGAGGAGGAGTAGAGAGTATGCTTGAACTAAATAAGAAAAAAATCAAAACCGTCATAACATTATGATTACTTTTTTATGTGTCAGTTCTTTTTTTTTAAACCACATTTTTGGCAACTCATTTTCATTGCCAATTTGGTGTGAGGGTTGTTTTTTTTTTCCTAGTAAGGGCATTACATGCTTTTCCCCCCCCCCCCCCCCCCCCAACTCGTGCGGTCTTCAATTAACCCATTCTGTAGCTCATAAGACGCATGCTGGGTCGTTTCGTGTAAGCTTCACTAGCCTCGAGTTCAACCCATCCTTTTAGTTTTGTTTTCCTATTCCTCTTCTCTCTCTCTCTCTCTCCTCTCTCTCTCTCTCTCTCTCTCTCTCCTCTCTCTCTCTCTCTCCTCTCTCTCTCTCTCTGTCTGTCTGTCTGTCTGTGTCTGTCTGTCTGTCTCTGTCTGTCTGTCTGTCTCTCTCTCTCTCTCTCTCTCTCTCTCTCTCTCCTCTCTCTCTCTCTCTCTCCAGAAAAACCTATCTGTTCTCAATAGATACACTGCTTCCTTTCACGCAAGGGCCCAAAACAAAACAAAACAAACAACAACAACAACAAAAAACGTTTCCTTACAATTCAATACCCTCCAGACAGATGATATAGCTGATGGTTAAGACCGTTTGACTTCAGTCCCGTGGGTCCATGACATCTTAAGTTCCAATCTCGGCGTCGGCGTATGGTAATTTAACGGTGATTTTTTTCTTCTTTTTTTGCGATCTCCAAGGTCAACATTAATGTGCAGACCTGCCAGTGCCTTAACTCCCTTGGTGTATACTACACACATATATAGACAGTCAAGTATGCGCGTTAAAGATTCTATTAATCTATGCAAGAGTTTGGTAAGTTACGGAAACACAAACATACCCAGCATGCAACCTGTACAATGAAATGAGCTGCTCTGAAGTCGGATTGTGTCGGCTAAGGCCAGCAGGCAGACCTCCTGCAGAGTCACAAGCACAGGAGA
>CM060322.1:32324183-32341683 GCA_030674155.1 Stramonita haemastoma
TGTGTATATTTAGTCAGTTGTTGCAAGTCTGACGAACGCTGGTTAATACTCTGTACATAACTGTGTCGATTCTTGAAGATCTTAAAAATGTTGAAAACATTTCTGTGTAATACTTTGTCAAGCCTGCGTGTGTATTCATGTTAAATAATACTGTGTCTGTGTTTTGTCAATCTTTGAGGGTCTTGTACATGTGGTTAATGATATATGTACATATACTATTTATTTATCAGAGCAGTCCTATCGAGGACGGGATAGCTCAGTGGTCAGAGCACTGGCTTTCCTCCAGCCAATGTTAAGCAGCGTCAAGCGTGGTTACTAATTGGATGAGTGACCGTTTGCCTACTTTGGCTTCAGTACAGTCTCCCAGTTCACCCAGCTGTGAATGGGTACATGTCTCTTAAGGGTCAGGGAAGGTAAAGCAGCGAGGGAGAGGAGATAGGCGCCACCCTCAATATGATGGCCCCCTAGAGGAGCTGAGGTCTCGGATGCCTCGTTCCCCTTCGACCACATAGGTTATGGGACAATTTACCTTTACCTTTACAGTCTTATCATTGCTGAATAATACTTTGTGCATATCTTGTCAACTCATACAGTCTTGTGGTGATCCTCTGTTATGATGTCAAAAGAATGTTTATAATGGCATGGTTCTACTACGTCTGTATGCTTGTACTGTTTTGAGCAATGTGGTGCTTGTATGGCTACCTGATGTGTACATAATCAAAAATAATGAATGATAATCAATATAAGTTTCCTGAAGACTATGCGTGACGCCACCAGTTGTTAGCTAATTGTTTATTTGTGCGAAGAAAAAAGAAAACTGATTTAGTTTTAGGACAACACACACGCGCGCGCGCGCGTACACTCACACACACACACACACACACACACACACACACACACACACACACACACACACACACACACACACACACACACACACACAGGGAGAGGATCCAATTACCTCTGTCGCCCCTTTCCCACATTGTAGAACATTTTTGTTTAGATTAACAGTTCTTCCCCAAAGTTGGAATGCACATACCTTAACGATGGGCAAACATTCTCATGCGCAAATAATCCCCATAGGTGAATCTCAAAGCTCAAGTCGAGGAGCAAACAAAACAAAGAACAAAACAAATCCAGCTCCAAAAGTCATAATATTAGGAATTCGATATTTATACAAATAGGTAAATATAATTCTAATGAGAGAGACAGAGAGAGAGAGAGAGAAAGAGAGAGAGAGAGAGAGACGCAAACGCAAACGCAAACGCAAACGCAATTTTATTTAACGAGGGTAATAGATTAAGTAACAAGACTTTTTTTCATCCAGCCCTCAAAGAAAAGAATAGTAATTCCAAGAAAAACACAGCAATTGATACAAACGAACATACACAAACATGGATACCAATAATGCAAAAAAGAGAGAGAGAGAGAGAGAGAGAGAGAGAGAGAGAGGAGAGAGAGAGAGAGAGAGAGAGAGAGAGAGAGAGAGAGAGAGAGAGAGAGAGAGAAGAAGAAGAAGAAGAAGAAGAAGAAGAAGAAGAAGAAGAAGGACAAACAAGTAAGGAAACAAGATATACATGTTACACTAATACATCTTGGGAAGGAGATATGTTATATCATATTGTTTCATCAAAAGATTATGATACATTGTTTTAAAGAGAGAGAGAGAGAGAGAGAGAGAGAGAGAGAGAGAGAGAGAGAGAGAGAGAGAGAGAGAGAGAGAGGAGAGAGAGAGAGAGAGAGAGAGAGAGAGAGAGAGAGAGAGATTTCATGCTTAAGAAGATCTCTGAAATCCCATGAAGTAGGTCTCAATTTATCTCTTCTCCTCTCTTGTGCAGATCTCTGAAATCTAAATTAGGCTTGAATATCTCTCTTCTCTTTCTTCTTTCTCCCTGCTGAGAGGTTAGGGCACTGGACTGAGGCTTTCAGTCATGTCTCTAGGGCAAGCTGAACCTGAAGGAGCACATCTCTCTCCAGAAACTGGATGCATGCTGGGTATGTTCGTATTTCTGTAAACCACCGAATATTGGCTTAAAATACGGGTTCCTCAAAGTGCATGATTTACTCTTCTGTATATGTATGTAATGGATATATACAAGAAAAGAAACGAAGGCACTGGCGGGTCTGCGCTTTTAGTTGACCTAGGCAATGGTTAAAATCCCCCACCCTTGAGTCCGTCGGATGCCGCTACCGAGATTCAAACCCTTGACTTCATGGACGCAGAGAACTGAAGTCAGACGCTGGTAACAGAATTGAAGTCATACATTGGTAACAGAATTGAAGTCAGTAACAGAATTGAAGTCAGACACTGGTAACAGAATGTTTATTGAAGTCAGACACTGGTAACAGAATTGAAGTCAGACGCTGGTAACAGAATTGAAGTCAGACGCTGGTAACAGAATTGAAATCAGACGCTGGTAGCAGAATTGAAGTCATACATTGGTAACAGAATTGAAGTCAGACACTGGTAACAGAATTGAAGTCAGACACTGGTAACAGAATTGAAGTCAGACGCTGGCAACAGAATTGAATTCATACATTGGTAACAGAATTGAAGTCAGACGCTTGTAACAGAATTGAAGTCAGACACTGGTAACAGAAGTGAAGTCAGACGCTGGTAACAGAATTGAATTCATACATTGGTAACAGAATTGAAGTCAGACGCTGGTAACAGAATTGAAGTCAGACACTGGTAACAGAAGTGAAGTCAGATGCTGGTAACAGAAGTGAAGTCAGACGCTGGTAACAGAAGTGAAGTCAGACGCTGGTAACAGAATTGAAGTCAGACGCTGGTAACAGAATTGAAGTCAGACGCCGGTAACAGAATTGAAGTCAGACGCTGGTAACAGAATTGAAGTCAGACGCTGGTAACAGAATTGAAGTCAGACGCTGGTATTTACTCAGCTAAGGCGTTCTAAAAGCCTAAAACGAGGTAAGGCAGAGATCTAAACAGATCCTAAAAATATATACATAATTATATAAATAAACTAATAACATTATTACTGTACTGCGCGCCTTGGCTTTCTGAACGGCATCCCAGTTCACCCAGCTGTAAATGGGTACCTGCCCTCTTTTTCGTGTATATACACTTGCAGGAGATCAAATATGCGCGTTAAAGATCCCGTGATTCATGTCAGCGTTCGGTGGATTATAGAAACACAAATAATTATACTCAACATGCATTCCCGAAGTCGGAATGGAGCTACCTTCATGACGGGTAAAAAACGGTTGCATACACAAAATCTGACACTTGGTAAACCTTGGAGCTCTAGCCGAGAAACGAAAAATTAAAATTAAAAAATAATAATTGTTAAAAAAAAAATAGTATGGTGTCATTGAAGAAATAAAGATTCATGGTTTTGTGATGTAGAATCAGACTGGTGATGGAATTTGTCAGTGCATGTGTTATAGGGGGGTTGTTGTTTTGTTGCTTTGTATGATTATGTTTTATATTAAAGACTCGTTATTGTATGGATTTGGGTTTGTTGGTGTTGTACTTTTTTTATTTTGTTACGCTTGTGTGTGTGTGTGTGTGTGTGTGTGTGTGTGTGTGTGTGTGTGTGTGTGTGTGTGTGGTGCGTGCGTGCGTGCGTGCGTGCGTGCGTGCGTGCGTGCGTGCGTGTGTGCGTGTGTGTGTGTGTGTTTCTGTCTTCTTTCCGTCTTTTTTTTTGGTTTTGTTCCTAACGATTGGGGGGGGGGGGGGGAGCGTGCGCACGCGCTTGCCTGTCTGCCTCTGTGTGTGTGTGGTGTGTGGTGTGTGGCTGTGTATGTGTGTGAGGGTGCATCTATGTGTGTTTCTGTGTGCACACGTGCGTGTGTGCATGCACATCATGTGTACATGTGACTGTGAGCGTGCGTGCGTGCGTGCGTGCGCGCATACTGTTCTTCCTTTATGCTTTATCTCCTTTCTATTCTTATTCTTCTCTATGTCCAAGGTGTGTGTGTGCTTTAGAATGGAATATCAGTGTTGTTGTTGTTGTTGTTTTAATTCTTTCTTTTTTTGTTTTTTTCAAATTTCAGTCTAGCGTTCATTCTTTTTGATGGCCTGAAATTAAAATCAGTGACATGTGATGTGCGAGTGGTGCATAAATTAATTCAAAATAAAGATCTGTTGATTTCATTTTTTCGTTTGTTTGTCTCGAGGGATTCTTTTGTTAGACTGGTCTGTGTGGCTAGGTTGGCAGGTCTTAGTATTCGGGGAAAACTGAACTTCAAAGATGCAGGCTACACAAGCGTGACAGGAAAGCCACTGACATCAACTCTAGACAGTTTTTTTTGTTTTTTTTTAGTTAGTTAGTTATTCTTTTAAATCGAGGACAATGGAATAAGCACTCATGTGCTTTTTTTTTTAAACATCCAGTCCTCATGTGTATGCAGTTTTGTAAATCTTGTCATCTGTTCCCACCGGCACACAATGGCCTACTCTTACGAAAAGTGGAACAGGATTTATCTTTTGGGGGGAGTTGAGTCAGCATTGATGTTAACTCCAGGGAAAAATCCCCTCGACCCGGAATCGAACTCGGGTCGTCAAATTGCGGAGCGCAATGTTCTGACCACTAGCTATCCCTCCCGTGGCAGAACGAGCTTACTGCTCTTGTTAATAATCAAAACCTTATATGACTTCTGCAAAAACAAAATAAAAGTCAAAATCAAGTCAAGCCAAACCAGAAAACTCTCTCTCTCTCTCTCTCTCTCTCTCTCTCTCTCTCTCTCTCTCTCTCTTCTCTCTCTCTCTTCTCTCTCTCTTCTCTCTCTCTTCTCTCTCTCTCTGTCTCTCTCTCTGTCTCTTTGTCTCTCTCTCTTCTCTCTCTCTCTTCTCTCTCTCTCTCTCTCTCTCTCTCTCTCTCTCTAACAAAATTTACAAAACTACATACACACGGGGACTGGATGTAAAAAAAAAACACATGAATGCTTGTCCAAGAACAAACATTCGTTTTTTATGCTAATTTCGACTTTCTCTCAATGAGATCATTTGACTTGACTTGACTTGCTTGACTTTCTCCTGACCACTAACTATTGCGCTATGTCCAAACATACGCTTACCTACACTGTGCATTTTTTCAAACTTAAACAAAAGCTTTTTTACAGTTTTTTTTATAAGCGTTTTCTGAGTTGCGCTAAGGAGAAGAAACTGAACCCAGCAGCTAAAAGGTGAAATCTCCACATCATTACTTTTCCTTGGACGGTCACTGATGAGAAAACAAGATCAGATAATTGCGGGCGTCATCGTGTTGATTGCTTCCCTTGATTCGTCTTCACTCCGTACATGCAGATTATCTTTAAATGCATAGACGATGTACTTACTGAAGGTAGATCGAATTTTCTTCGTAATGAGGAAGAGAGACAAACGATCAACCTGTTAATCTTGACAAACTCCTCCCCCTTATTTTCTACTGATTTCGACTTTCTCTCGAAATAGCCACGGCCGAGTCACGTCTGCTTTTAAATTTAAGCAAAATGGGAAGAGGGTTTGCACGCAAGTTAAATTCAATCCAGTGGGAAGGGGGTACCCTGTGATCAGAACGTTGTGGTCTTTCTTTTTCTTCGTCAAATGCTCGGACAGCAACTCCTGTTTCTGTCTATTATCAGAATCCATATTTTGAGTACATAAACAAAACAAGAAGAAAATTGTTCCATACTTTATGGCTACTTCTCATCACATTGAGGAATTTTTGCTTTTGTTCTGTGATATTACTCATATCTTGTTGTTTTTTTCCTTCCTTCTGATTTTACTACAAAAAACATTTCCAAATAATGGTATCTTACTTCGTTATTGTTTTCTCCTTGAGTGTAAAACTCTTAACATTCTAAATTACACACCATTCCCTGCATTTTTCTGCACACCAATGCACCAAGCTTTTATGCAAATAAGCAAGGTGAGAATCGAGAAGTATTTTACAATCAGAGAGAGATTCAAAGCTATCAACTGAAGTAGAACGCGATTGCGGTATAAGAGAGACTACTGTGTATTAATTTGCAGGTGAAGAGAGTTGCGTCCCATTATGTCAATTCGAAAGACTTTGTGTGTGCGCGCGCGCGTGCGTGCGTGCGTGTGTGGTGTGTGCGTATGTGTTTTCAAAAGCAGCACGACTCTTGTCCAACATTCTGTGGGGTAGTGGTTCCAGTCTTGGCTAATACAGCCTATACACCAAAGTTGCCTGATGTCATTCACACTCTTCAACCATGTCTTTTTGGAAAAAAATCATCATTATGTGATGCACTTGAAGACAACTATCAATCAGCCTCTACACTATATGACACGAGTGCTTATTCTATAATTATCCTCGAAATAACCGAATAAAATATAAAAGAAAGCAGGCTGTAAGTATCATTTTCTTCTTGTCAAACTTCTCAGACACCAACTACACAGTACTGTAGTCTCATCTGTGCGACAGCTTAATAGGTTATTGTATTTATATTTTTATTTTATTTTTATTTTATGCCACTTTGTCACAGCAGATTTTCTGCGTGAAATTCGGCTGCTCTCCCTGGGGAGAGCGCGTTGCCACAAGTGCAGCGCCAACCCTTTTTTTTTTTTTCCTCAGGGATGGTGTCTAAACAGGACACCTGTGTTGCATGCTGGTTTTGTTTTTTTTAATTTTGTCATCCGCTCCTACCGGCACACGATGGCCTGCTCTTCTGAAAGGCAGAACGGGGTTGTAATGTGTGCACAAGATGTTCTGCATGCGTTCACACACGGGGCCTCGGTTTAGTCTCATCCAAATGACTGACATTGATTTTTCGTCAAACTGGGAAGAAAGGGCAAGGCTGGGTACGAACCCAGAACCTCACGGTTTACTTATTGGCAGGTGAACGTCTTAACCATCTTTCCCATGGTTATGGTGGTGAGTTGATGGAGTCAGAGAATGCCACCATTAAGCTCCTTATGAGCCGTAGCATCTGACCGGATCCCAAGGTTTGACACGACAAGTGTAGACGTGGCTGGGATGAAGAGATTGGACTAAGCGGCATGGAAAACAGCTTGGTAAGGGAAGTCAAGAGAATTTTAGTGAAGTAGAATTTTGACAGCTGAGTTGCCGGCAGAAAAGCATAGTGACTGGGTATTTTTGTACACACAATATACAGCAATGCCTTATTGAACTGCCCTATAACCTGGACAAGCAGCACCAAGAGTATATTTCTGATTAGGTCTAACCACACACACACACACACACACTCTGACCAAGAATGCTTGCATGCACACACCGACACGTAATACTGTATAGATTATCCACAAGTTAACTAATGAGTGTGTGCCATGCATGCGTTTTGCGACAATTATTTTATGCAGGTTTGTACGTGTTTGCGGTAACTCATGTAATATTTCAAATCTTACAGGTCCAATGCTACTTCACATTTGACGATATGCACTCCCACGTTCTGCTAGAGTTCAGGAGTTATCCAATGGTTAAATTTAAAATTTGCTTATGCCACCATTTTTGCCCACCTGCCATGAAGGTAGCTGAATTCCGACTCTGGGGATGTATGCTGGGTGTATTCAGTTTCCATAACCCACTGAATGCCAACATAAATGTGATACTCCACCAGAAATGATAGCACCTAACCCACTTTTCCACAAGGAGCCATAAAGGCAGGTGCACTGGGCACTACAGGCTAAACCACAGTATGTCCACAAAGCTGAAACTTGCTTCTTCTCCCCTGTGTGCCTGTGGTAAAGAAAACCAGACAGGCAGCACACCCTTCAAAGGTTAGGTGTAAGCTATTCAGCAACCTGAGGAAGAAAGTGTGGCTGACGTAGATAACCCTGCAGACCAAGCTGTACGGCCCACGAGAGGAGCTGGAAAGGACAAGCCATTATTTTTCCCAGACACATCTGACAGTGTAAAGTGAACGAGAGAAGAAGAAAGGCAGATGGGGTCAAGTTGGCAATTTTGAGACTTTGATTTATTACAAAACTGTAGCCATTATTTTCTTTGTAAGGAAATATCAAGTAATAGTTTTGTACCCTTTTGCTCTTAAGTGTTTTTAAAATGCCCAAGCCCTCATTCTCACCACTTATTTCGATGATAAACTTGTCCATTTCTCATTTTGTCATTTCCTGCAGTCTATCATTTCAACTTGTAATAACTTTTCATAGAATTGGTCAATTTTCTATCTGTTTGTATTGTATAGCCATTTGATTTCAATGAAATAGCATGTTAATAACTATAAATTGACTTCTGGTGCAATGCACTCGTGAGCGCCACAAATATGAATTACAGAATCTTTAGTATGCATTTTTGGTTTTCTCTATGTGCATATGTGACGCTCCACAGAAATGAGTCGCTTACACATTACCCAATTTGTGTAGGAGCCATTAGGAGGTGGGGTCAAGTTGTCAATTTTGAGATTTTGACCGATTATTAAACTGAAATCCGTTATCCTACCTTGTAATGAAATATCAGCATAATTTGTATTTCTTTGCTTTTAATGTGTTTGAAAATTATTTAAATACCCAAGCCTCATTAGACTATGATACTAAATAAACTCCGTTTTCATTTGTCACATCCTGCAGTCTTCATTCAATTGTAAACATTGCACAAATTGTCGATTTCAACTTGTTTTTTTGTATTGAATAGCCTTTATTGTAGATTAAAGACTTGTTAATAACTAAATTGACTCTTTTGCAATACGACTCCTTATGTTGTGGAGCGTCAATATACACTAAGTTAACTAGGAGGTTGTAAAATCCAACCTTTCATTCATCCATGCACAAGATTGAATCATGATTCATGACACTGTAATTGAGCCAACCTGAACAGTTTAACCACTTGCAATGCCGTCTATCATCACTTCATTTGATCCATCTTCCCCGTCTGCATTGCATAGGACTTGCAGAGTGAAGGAGATGCAACTTTTATTGTCACATTGGTAGGCCTACACAGCCAGCTTCACATATCTGCTCTTTGACTGTCAGAGGTTGAACAAGACATCTGCAGAATCCTGCAATGTTGAGAACGGCACTTATGGATGTAGCTGAACTTTTCACGGACTATGTTGTAAACACTGTTCAGTGTTGGATGTTACTCAGAACATACTCTCTGGCAAGGGAAAAAAAAAAGATTTAGAAGCAGGTTTGCATCGTGGTTAGAGTAGAATCTCAATCTGATGGCAAGTATATAATAAATTATATAATATATAGCCATAGGTTTTAATCTCAACTGAGCAGTCCAGTTTCTTCAAGAGGATCTCTTTTCCCCTAGGAGAGCACTGGTAATGACAACCGGGACCCCCTTCCCTTGAAGGTCTATTGGATGAGATTACAAAGCTCCTTCTCATATGCAAAACGCACATAGATTACCTTACACACATTGCTGCCTATTTAAATTTAGTATTAATTTTATCCTTGGCAGAAAAGTAAGGTGTTGCTTTGGGGGGGGGGGGGTTGGGGTTTGGTTTTGTTTTTTTTTGGGGTGGGGGGGGGTGTTCATTCCTCTAGCTGGAGCTCCAAGGTTCACCAATGGTAAGAATTTTGTGTATGGGACCATCCCCCCCACCCCCCCTTTAGGCAGCTGCATTCCGACTTCAGGGATACTGGTGGTATAAACAACTAAAAAATTTCCCTAAGTCAAATCATTCCCACTTTCACAAAGAAACAAGATACACACAGAAACAGGTCATTCCCACATGCACACAAAAAGAGAAACGAGACAAAGAGAGGAGGAACCAGCCGCCATGGCGCAGTGGTTAGCGCCTTGCATTCCGGACTGGAAGGTCGTGGGTTCGAATCCCATAAGTCATAGGGATTTTTTTGGGCTCCGGCCGGCTCCTACCCAGAGTGAGTATGCTGTGGGCTCAGTGGGAAGACTGGGACCACACAGTCGAGCTTCATCCACTTTACGGATGCGAATTTGAGAGTGTTGCTCAAATTACCTGACCAACACTGCAGGTGTCTGTATCTCTCAGGCCTGGTTGACGCCGGGATATATTATGACAGTAAGCGTAGAGAACAACCCTGTCAAGTAGTCTCAAAGCGGATGCACCTCCACAGCAGCATCATTACATCATCCTCATCATCAATGATGATCATGCAATAATAAAAATTGCCTCTGATTCGGTGGCCTCCGTTGCTCTGGTTTCATGGTGACCTCAGATTCGGCTTCCCCATACACTTCTGTGCGTGTGGTGAATTTGTGTCAAAGCCTTTGGGGTTGGAGGTTCGCGGGGAGGTGGTCGTTGGAGGGACGTTGTGGTGGTCGCCACCTTGGGTGGGTGGCTCACTCAGTCTGGCTCCGCGACTGAGCTAATACTGTCATTAGTAGGGGGCTTAGTAGGTGGTGTCCTGCATATGTTAGCTCAGAACAGGCACCACTGAACACCACCAAAGTGACCCAGCAGAAGTGCAGGGCCCCTCTGGCTGGTGGCCCCGCGGCAGCCTAATATTGATGGGCTCCCTGTGGACTCCAGACCCCGGGGTAACACACAACGAATCTGGGTATGGCTGTGGCTGGGAGATTGAAATGAGCGGCGTGGGTAGCAGTACGGGAGCGTCACAGAAGACGAGGCAGCAAAAAAAAAAAAAAAAAAGTCAAAGACAGGAGGAGGAAAAAAATGAGGGAGGAGGGGAGAAAAAAAAAACACACACAAAAGGCAATCTTGTATACTGGCCATTTATTCACTTACAACTGAACATTCATGCTTTTTTGACCAACATTCAATCAGAACATACAAGTTCTAATGAAAGACATATGTTTACTTCTTGGACCTGAAATACTCGTTCAGAATGTCCAAAGCCTCGGACTCCTTTCCGTAGTCCTGCAACAAGAATAATAATAGTAAATGATAATAAATAATGATAATAATAATGATGATAATGATAATTGTTTACTGTCTAATTTTGAAAATACAGGGAAACTTTGACTTAAAAAAAAAAAAAAAAAACAGAACAGTAGTAAGCGTGGTATGATTTCTGCATATATTGCAACACCTTTTTAAAAAAATACTACAACCAACAAACATAACAGGTGGATGTTTTTCATATAGGGAAAAAAAAACCAAGTACAAGTGGATTTTTTTTTTTCATTTCAGATTGTGTAAGTGTGTAAGAGAGTGTGTGTGTGTGTGTGTGTGTGTGTGTGCGTATGTGTGTTTGTTTACAGAGGATATAGGAATAAGCACTCATGCACTTTCTTCCATCCAGTCCCTGTTGTGTGTATGCGGTTTTGTCAATTTTGTCATCTGTTCCCACCAGCACACAATGGCCTACTCTTACGAAAAGCGGAACAGGTTTTAACGTGTGCACAAGATGATCTCTGTGTGTTCGCACACAGGGCCTCGGTTTATAGTCTCATCTGAAGGACTTGAGGGGAGACTGAAGTCTGTATTGATGTTAACTCCAAAGGGAAAATATCCCCTTGACTGGGAATCGAACCAGAGTCGTCAGATTGCAAGCACAATGTTCAAACCACTGGGCTATTCCATCCCATCTCTGTGTGTGTGTGTGTGGGTGTGTGTGTGTGTGTGTGTTTTGTGTGTGTGTGTGTGTGTGTGTGTGTGTGTGTGTGTGTTTGTGCGCGCGCGCATGGATGTGTATGCATGCACGCATGTGTTGTGTGCTCAACATGCAAAATTTGACAAAAATGGAAAAGCTCCAGTCCAAATGAGTATACTTATTCAGTGCTGAACAAAAAGAAAATTTTCAAAAACCTGAAGCTCAGAAAAAGTCTTGCTGAAACCTGTTAAAAATGCATCACAAATTAAAGATGGCTCACTCATTTCCAAAAGCAAAATGGTCTAAGTAACTACCATCCTCAGAGCAATTTCACTAGAAGACTGGAGAAAACTGAAGCAATTTGAACCTGAAATAATTAAAATGAAATAAGCACATGGACTATAATTGATACATAAAGATTTTTTTTTTAATCAGTCTCAGAAGATGATTCAGATTCAAAATGTGCTTGAAGCAACAAGTTTTTGTTCCATCCGAAGATCACCAGAGCTAGTCCGCTTTATGGATCAGACGACAAAAACAGATCAAGTATGCAAAACACCTTTCGCACAAAAAGAAACCCAAGGCAACGACAGACATGTCCCTGGCTGACTTTGAAATTAGAACCGCTCTCTCATAAGCTGCAAACAAAATGGGAAAAGGAAGGGGGGGAGGAGATGGAAAGAAATGTTGCACCACTCAAGCCTTCTCCTTGGGAGGATCACTCCTTCACACTGAAAAGTCTGCCCAGACTTTGAATACTACACACAATACACACATCTGTCAGTTTTCCCCACTTTCAGCTCCTCTCAGCTGCTAATTATCCCATCCCAGTTTAACCCACCCTAGTCCAGCTGGTGCTAATAATTATGGCAGGAACTGACCACACTTGGGACTAGGTAAAAAGGAAGGGGCACGCTAAATATAGCACTATTGACAGTGATGTTGGATTTGTGTGCTGTGTACAGGTCACTCATTTCCGTAATGATATCACATGAATATAGAATCCTATCTTACTGTGTTTCACAGTACATAGGAATTCAATACAGGGGACAGATAGCCTAGTGGTCAGAACATTGCACTGGCAATTTGTCGACCCGGGTTGAATTCCGGTTGAGGAAATTGTTCTCCTGGAGTTAACATCAGTGCTGACTCCACTCTCCCCAAAAGTCCTTCGGATGAGACTATACACCAAGGCCCCGTGTGCGAACGCACGCAGAACATCTTGTGCACACGTTAAATCCTGTTCCGCTTTTCGTAAGAGTAGGCCATCGTGTGCCGGTGGGAACAGATGACATTTACAAAACTGCATACACACGGGGACTGGATGTAAAAAAGCACGAGTGCTTATCTCATTATCCTCGATATAAAAGAATAAAAATTAAAAAAAATTCTACTTGGTATAAAGACAGAATGTAGCCAGCTGTGGCTGTGCTGCCAGCCTCCATACCTTGACGACCACGACTCCACAGCCGTTGACCTTGCGGGCCTTTCCTTCTTTTTCGATCTTGCACAGTCCGGCCCACTCTCCCAGCTTCTTGCTGTCATCCACCTGCATCAACACTACATCAGCATCATCATCACACCGCACCATCACATCATCATCACCACCACCACCCTCACTATCTCAAAACCCACTAACTCCATTTTGTTCTAGCAGCAAGTCAATTCACATGCAAGAGGAGTGAATCGTGTTCAACCGCTGATGAAATCCAAGGCAGCAATGTGCCCATGTTGAAGGAGGAACCTCAGAAATGCATGAGATGCTATTCTTCATCTTTCTCAGTAGAGGGAGCATATTTGTCATCACTGGTTCCACAGATACAAGCGCGCAAAAAAGACTGCAATTTTGAATGCACCATAGCCCGTCTTCAAATCTGAATAACAGTATAAGTCTATGATATAATAACAATCCTTCCCAAAAAGTGCATAGACAGAAAGAAAATCACTGATGACAACCCACCCAGACCCCACCCAAACGACCAACCAATCAACCATTACCACATAAAAGCAGAGCCAACTCCAACAATAAACCCACCACCATCAACAACGAACAAAAACAAAACCCCAACTAAAAACTCCCCACCCCTCCTTTCCAGACCTACTCCCAAAAGTAAGCACTTTCTTATCACTAAACTTTTATAAACAAGCAAATGGAAAGTAGATCTTTTCACTGACAGCTGGCAGCAATGACTTCACTTTTTTTTTTTTTTTACAAAATTTTCTTGGGAAAAAAATCAATACTTGATCAAAATGCAAACTACAAGTTTTATATAATAATCATCATTGTTAACTTCAGCAAAAGTGTCCATTTTGAAAGAACCTCAGAAATGCATGAGATGCTAATCCTCATCCTTCTCAGCAGAGGGAGCATATTTGTCATCACAGGTTCCACTAATGCAGCAAGCATGAATAAAATTATTGCATTCTTATGACTTCATAACCTATCTTAAAATCTGAATAACTTAGGGTATGATCGATGGTGATACTAAAAAAAGAGAAAGGGGAAAAAATCATACTAAACAACAAAGCCTCCCCCCCCCCCACAAGGGAAAAAAAACAAACACCACCATCACACCAAAGTCCAAACCCAACCAAATGAAATCCCCGATCACCCCCTTTCACCAGACTTAACAAAAAGGGAGCTACAGCCTGAATCTGGTGAACTTTTTCCACAAGCAGATGGAAGGTTACCATTTTAACGACTTTGAAAATTTTTTTTGGTCATCAAAGAAAAAGAAAGTACGAATGAAAGAGTGTGAGAGAGTGAGACTGTGAGAAAGGGTTTAAATGCGGAAGAGCATGGTGCACAGAATTAGAGTCTGAAAGATGAGACTACTAGAAGAAAATGAAAATAGAAGAAAAAAAAAACTTTGAAAAAATTGCATATATCCATACCTTTTTACTTAAATGCTGTAAGCAATGCTGTACAGCAGATGTGAAATTTGGAGATTTCTTATAGCACAGATGATCGGTCGCTGAAAAATCCTTATAATACAGTATGTTTGAGGTAGACTTTCTAATCTCAGATTTTTGGGGGGGGTTTTGTAACAGAGTGCAGATATTTGATCTGCTGCGACTCTGTACAACTTCTCGGCGACAACAGCACGGTCAGACAGGCTGCATAAATACATTATACCGCTAACGGGCAAAGTGTATGCAACGAAGGGTTTTCAACCACCCCCCAACAATACAGCACGTCGTACAATTCACAGGTGTGGATCTAAATTTAGATCCACGATGCTGCGATTGGCAGTTCCGATTGCATAGAAAATCTAATTACCACCCCGCCACATTTTTATGATTAAATTTACATCAACATTAGTTAATTGCCTCCATACTTTTAACACCAAAAGGAACCTCAGGAATACATCAGATGCTAATCTTCATCTTTTTCAGTAGAGGGAGCATATTTGTCATCATAGGTTCCAGAAAACGCAAGGTTATCATATACTTTTAGCTTCATGAGTCAAAAATGATTATCAAGGTACCTGAAGATGTAGCAAATTCCTAACTCACTCACTCACATTCACTTCAGCAAAAAAGATACTATGAAAGCAGCATTATAAAAAAAAAATCTATAAAAAAAAAAAAAGACAACACAGTGCCACAGCCGTTTTCATAATTTTGAAAATATACTAGCGCATAACACACAGCTCCCAGGTTTTCTTCCTCGCAAATGAAATCAATGAGTTTCATGCGCGGCTATGTATTTCTTTATACATTCCTCCACGTTCTTTACAGCAAAGGCAACTGCAAGGCCAATATCAGGGTTGGCATGACATTTAAAAAAAAAAAAATTCATAGACATAAAAAAATGTGGACATTTTGCTGAGAAAACTGGTGCAACTGTTATATATGCTAAACAACTGATACAAAAACAATATGAAAGGAAGAGCATTTGAAGAATACAAACCTTCAGAAGGTTGATGCCATGTTCAGCGCACAGAGCCTCAATGAGCTTGGTGTAATTGGGTTCGTCCACACTGTTGGAGAGGATGCACAGATGGGACTGACGTCTGCACAAACCAATCACCATCATTACCATTACATACATAGCACACACTCCCACTACATTTTTTTTTTCTTTTTACATGTTATGTCTTTGGTGCTCAGTTCTACATAAGATAATGATTGCATCTGTGGAAAAAAAAAAAGCTAACCTGTATAGCAGATTCCAGCCTGTGCTTCCACACACCCACATTTAATCGTAAGTTTTATCTAATGCTGGATTTCATGTCCTTCCCAAAGAGAATCTTTGGAATCGAGGGGGACGGATAGCCTAGTGGTCAGAACATTGCGCTGGCAATTTGACGACCCGGGTTCGAGTCCGGTCGAGGAAATTTCTTCCTGGAGTTAACATCAGTGCTGACTCCACTCTCCCCAAAAGTCCTTCGATGAGACTTTAAACCGAGGCCCCGTGTGCGAACGCACGCAGAACATCTTGCGCACACGTTAAATCCTGTTCCGCTTTTCGTAAGAGTAGGCCATCGTGTGCCGGTGGAACAGATGACATGATTTACAAAACTGCATACACACGGGGACCGGATGAAAAAAAGCATGATTGCTTATTCTGTTATCCTCGATATAAAAGAATAAAATATAAAAAAAATAAAATAAAAAAATAATAAATCTAATCCAATCCAATCATGTTTATAGCCTCACTGACCACACAGGCCATATCTGGGCTGCCACTTTGTCAAATTTAAATCTCAGATTAAAACTGTAAAACTATATATACAGATAAAAAAAGCGTATAAAACCAACTTTACTGTCCTTGCTTGTATCGATGCCCTAGTCAACCATAAGGGCTAACCCAGGACGGCCACTGCGTTGCGGGAAAAACCACATCAATCATACATAAAATGAGATAAAACCAGAACCCGAGTCTTTAAAACAACCTTGTCCTTAGAGACCAACTATAATACCACCTTCATTCATAATCATATCAGATGGAAAAAGCTGGATTCTCTCAGGACGTTAAAAATGGTGTCTGGTGGAACATCCCAAAAAAGGATCTTTAGGGAGTCTGCAGTAAAATGCTTGTGCCTAATAATGTAATTTTCTAAACATCTTGACACTCAGGAGCAGATGCTTGAAGGTTACCCGCTCATCACAAATCACACGCAATGGGGTTCTCTTGCCTTTCAGCAAATGAACGCGAATGACGCATGTGTATCCTGGTGAGCACTGTTGCTTCCCTTTGGTTTTTGACACAGAGAGAAGACCTCTTTCAGGTTCAGATGGATTTGAAAAAGTTTGTTGTCTGTTTTGATTGTTCCATTCCTCCTGCCAGGACTGCACATATTGTTCGCTTCTAAGTTTCAGATCTGTGAACGACACTGTAGATCCAGAAATCCCAAAGAGAGGAGGGTGGGGGTTGTCATAGTTATAGCAGTCAAGCAGTACCATATACATTATTTGATTATATCAACATTCTGTTGACTTTTATGGAAAACATTTTCCACACATAGAAAACAATACAATGCGCAAAAGAACATTACCAAGCACTGGATATAATTCATTAATGTACATACCCACAAACTGACTTCAAATACATGCACACATACACACACACACACAGAACACACTCAAGTTTTTTTTAGACCGACTTTTACCCCCCAAAATTTGTTTTAATTTAATTTAGTTAATAAAACAAAAACAAAAACCCTGGACTTACTGGTCCAATGCCCTGATGGCTTCCCTGGCTCCTCGAGCAAGGCCATCATGGATGAGGGCTGTCTTCAGAATCACCTGCAGCGCCGCGAAAATATCACCACCATCCTGCTGAACAACGGGAGCGTCTCTGCAACACACAATTTTACCCATCATTTATCTACTTAGAATCTCCTGTGTAACAACAGTCTATCATACTATGTCATCTAGTGTCATACTGAAAAGAAAGAAAATGCTTAAACAATTTCTCATGTGACCTCTATCATGAATATTCTCTTTACCGAGTAAGGCGAGTTCCTCATAAATACACTTACCGGTTACGGAAAGAAAATTAAACTGCAAGAATGTTGGCTTTCATCTGACAGTCGTTACATGGCTGTGGTGGGTATATCACAG
>CM060322.1:32346683-32371683 GCA_030674155.1 Stramonita haemastoma
CGAACGTTTTCAACTCATTGGATAAAGTATTGTTTTTTTTAAAGTTCTCAGAGAGTAATCAATTTACTTTTGATTTTACCTGATCAAGCAATCATAAATCTCTTAAAAACAACTGAAAACAGCATCAAATGCAGATTTTGATTTTTCCCAAACCATGTAACAAAATTGTACAGGTTTCAGAAGAGTGACCCCAAAATAAAGGCTGCTGCGTGATGGGCCAAGGAAGTCAGAGCTGCTTGGTGGTGGTGGTTTGTTAATGGTACAGTCCCTAGTTCGGACAACACTGGGACTCAACAATCAGAAAGAAAGGGCTGGGGCAGCACAATCCTCCCACAGATAGGTCACTGATGTAGGCGGGGCAAGCTTTCTCAGTCACCATTTTTTCTCTATTTTCCTTCATATCATTTAGGATGGTATTGGTAACAAGATGTTACAACACAAGTAAATTTCAAGGTTCTAGGTCAAATTCCTGCCTTGCCCTTTCTTCCCAGTTTGACAAGAAAACAAAAAAAAAACCAAACTTAATGTAAATGTCGGCCCTCTGGATGACACTAAAAACGGAGGCCCCATTGTGAATACACATGGGATATATAAACGTACACACTAAAACTAGTAAAAGCCTGTTCTGCCTTTCGAATGAGTAGGCCATTTCATGTTGGAAGGAAGGGCTGACAATTTTCCAAAACATATGCACCATCCCCAACATCAGAATGCGACTACATCAATGGGGAGGTGAGAACAGTCACATAGGTGAACCCAAGCTATGCCACTTTCTGCACTAGCCACGCACGCAAGAGAACGTGGATACATGTGAAGAACAATGAACAGGCCTGAACAGGTCTCAACCATTGAGTGATTGTCAAGTCAAATGAAAAAAACTTGTAAGCCTACTGTTAATTTGCCCCCCCCCCCCCCCCCCAAAAAAAAAAAAAAAACCTGTTCATTTACATATTGCAATGAAAAAATAGCCCATTGTAGGCAATGTTTTATTAAAGTCTTATTCAAGTGCTCAACTTTTACTTTAGGCCTAGGCCCTAACGGTCATTGTTCACCCACACGTGTCATATGACTTACCCTTCAGTATCCGACATCTTGTTTCGGTAATATCAAAGTCCTTCTGCAAACAAAATCATCACAATTATTGAAAGAATGTAAAGTATTATTGATTTATTACAATTTTGCCAATATATACTATTATTCGCTCGATGTACGAATGCCCAATGGAATTAAGTGGTGTTCAAATAGATCTATCCACCTTTCGTCTGAAGTAGCCAAGACCGGTTCATGACAAGAAAAAACAATTAACATACTCACAGGACTGCGTGTAGCCTACACCAGTAATATTAGTTAAATAAAGTAAATTCGCCACGATTTTTCAGAACCTAACAAAAATCTTAAAATCACTTCATATTGTCCAATTCAAAATACAATAGCTTTTTATCGTAGTTTAGGCTAAGAAGAATAAGACAAAGACAAAAATGCAAACTCACGACCGCTCACTACACCACTGTCACATTCACATGTGTTGCGCTAGAATGATTCATATCTCGCAGCGGAAATAGCTCATCAGGGATTGTGGGAGTGTAAGGGATTGTGGGAAAGTACACACTGTGGCTATACAAGTAGAAGCTCCGTTAACTTCGATCGAATGATTCTGCTTTTATTTATTTATTTATTTATTTATCTTTTTTTTATTATTTAATTCGATGATACTGGAATAAGTACTCGTGTGCTTTTTTTTTTTTACATCAAGTCCCCGTATGTATGCATTTTAACTTTTGTCATCTGTTCCCACCAGCACACAGTGGTTCATTTTTTTTCCAACCGTGGAACGGTTTTAACGAGTGCGCAAGAAGTTCTGCGTGCGTTCGCACACGAGACCTCGCTTTATAGTCTCATCCGAAGGACTTTTAGACACTAGCCTAGACCTAGTGTAAAGGATTGTGGGGAAAGTACACGGCGTGACTATACAAGTAGAAGCTTCGTTAACTTCAATGAAAGCTCCTGTTCTTTTTATTTATTACTTTATTTTTCTCTTTATTTTTTTCTTTATTTAGTTATTTATTTATTTATCTTTCTATGCTTTCGTTTCTAGAATAATAGAATAAGTACTTGTGTGCTTATCTACATCCAGTCCCCCTGGGTATGCATTGTAAAATTTTGTCATCTGTCCCCACCCGCACACAATGGCCTACTCTTTCGAACCGCGGAACGAGTTTTAACGTGTGCGCAAGAGCGCAAGATGTTCTGCGTGCGCCCGCTCACGGGGCGACCTCGGTTTGTAGTTTCATCCGAAGAACTTTTAGACTATAGGCCACCTTTAACCCCAAAATCGAAAATCTTCTCTGGGATGCGAATACAATCACGACAACAACAACAACAACAACAAATCTTTGACTGAAACAACAAACAGATGCTGAGTTGGGCGACCTGGCTAAGTAGGAGAAATAGAACTTGTCATCTGAATTGTAGACATCCTTGGTTGGCTATCTCCACTGGGAGTTTTACTTACTTAGTATACTTTCACGTCAAACCGTATGGCTGATTATCATCCGCAACAACTTGTTCCGATAAGCATTTGCTATGAGGATGTTAAGCTCATTCATTCATTACACAAACAAACAAACAAAAACAAACAAAAAAATCTTCGACCAAATTTCTGTACCTGTGTACCTGAGTGTCAAAGAAAACACAAAAAAAACGTTACTAGCGGCTGAGAGGAAATAAAATTCAGCTACAAACGCTGATATGATTTTTTTTAATGTATCAGCAAAAAGTACAGCGACAGACATGTTTCTCCTGAAAAGATCAAAATCCTTTCGTCCTGGAAGTCAGGCCTCTGTAAGAAAAGAATCAATTTATTGCAAAGGTTAGTCCTCCAAGTCTGCTGTGACCAAGATTACGTGAAGTCACTTGTCACCAATACTGCCAGAACATTGAAGACCGATTTTTTTTGTGTTTTGGAAAGCCTGAGCGCTTTTGTGCAGAATTTCATGTCCATAGGCCTGATTTGCCTGGTGACTATCTATTGAAAGCTACTGGGGTGCATTAGGATACTGCATCATGAGCTCTGAGGAAGAATGATTGACTGAGTTACTTCTTTTTTTAAATCTAGCATCCAGAAAAAAATAATCAAGGGAGCATAACGACCAGAAAATACCTGAGTGTTTAAAGAAACCAAATTTTTATAGCGACAAAGGCTGAAAGGAAATAGAATTCAGATACAAACTTATGGATGTCAAAAGAAGAAGAAGAAGAAGAAGAAGAAGAAGAAGAAGAAGAAGAAGAAGAAGAAGAAAGAAGAAGAAGAAGAAGAAGAAAAGAAGAAGAAGAAACAAAAAGAAAACCAAAACAAACAAAAAACAAAAGCTGATTGAACAGTATTAAAAAAAACAACAACAACAACAACACGAGAGTGCTTATTCATTTCAAAAATAGGAGTAGAAAAATATGTGTCTGTGTTTTTGTTTTTCTGATGTTCATTTTTTGCTAAAGAGAAAACAGTTTATGAAAAACTGTGTAGGCCTAAGACCTCCCCCTAATAAATGAACATAAGAAGGAAGGTGGCAGGATAGTTAAAAACATTCACCTGCCTAACAAGTGAACTTCTGGGTTCGATTCCCAGCCTTGCCCTTTCTTTCCAGAAAATCGAACTGAATTGCAAAATCCTTCGGATGAGACTATAAACCAAGACCCCGTGTGCGTGTGCGAATGCTCACTAAATCGTGCCACGTGTTTAAAAAAAAACCAAAAAAAAAACCGTTCCATCTTTCGGAAGAGTCTGCTATTTTGTGCCGGCAGGAGTGAATTGCAAAATGGTTTGTTTTGTTATTGTTTTTTTTGTTTTTTTTTAATGCATACCGATGTCATATTTAGACACCATCCCGGAAGTCGGAATGCAGCTACCTTAATGGCGGTAGGAAGGGGGGGGGGGGGGGAACGATTGTATATATATGCAAAAATATCACACCATTGGTGAACCTTGGAGCTCTAGCCGAGGAACAACACCTCCCCCCCCCCCCCCCTCCCCTTTTCTGCTTGGCTGTTATTTGGCTACACTCCAGTGTTAGCTTGGGGGGGGGGGGTGAATAAATTTATTAAAAAGAGTGCGGGTGGAAAAACTTTGTAAAAAAAAGAGCTTCGGCTCGTGCAGCACTGCAGTACTTATGGGGGCCTCTCTTGATGCTTCAACAGAATTGCTTCAACAAAATTGTATCATTTTGGGGGTGGCCCGAGGTGCTGAAGTGGGAGACTTCGCCAAAGTGGGAGACCTTCTAACATGCTGGCTTCTGTCTACAGTCCCTGAATCGCAGTCCTTCCGCTGGGACGCTATAATATAATCATAACAACAACAACAACAAAAACACTGTGTTGAGAGTTCAGGCTCATGCACCACTCTTGTGCTTGCGCGGGCCTGGTCACGTTGCTTCAAAAAGAATTGTGTTTTGGGGGCTGGTCCGACGCGCCGAAGTGGGATGACCAACCGGCACAGTCCCTAAATCGGAGTATTCCCCGCTGGGACTCTGAAACAATCTCAACCAATCAACCAACAAACTTTTGTTGATTTTCACAGATTTTTTTTTTTTTAAGTACGGTTGATCTTCAATTTTTATGTCTGTGCACATGAAAGGGATATTAAACAAAGAAAAAAAAGAAAAAAAAAAGAAAAAGGAAAAGCTATGTGCATGGACCGAACTAAAAGTGTGTACATGTATGTGTAGCAGCGTGTATGAAAGCGAGTAAGACAAGGTGTTGATTTGTTGTTGTTGTTGTTGTTGTGTGTGTGTGTGTGTGTGTGTGTGTGTGTGTGTGTGTGTGTGTGTGTGTGTGTGTGTGTGTGTGTGTGTGTGGTGTGTGTGTGGGTGTGTGTGTGACGTGCTTGGTTGTGTGTGTGTGGTTGTGTGTGGTGTGTTGTGTGTGTGTGTGTGTGTGTGTGGTGTGTGTGTGGTGTGTGTGTGTGTTGTTTCAATTTGATATATGATAACTTTAAGTCGTTTAAGACCAAAACAAAATGACGATGAGAAATTGGGGAACATAACAACCCAAGTAATGCCACCAACAGTGAAAAATATTGTTGTAAAAATGTAACAACTAGCAAAAGTAAATACAAAAAACAAAAACTTCAATAATCAAAACGTGAAACTCATCTACAACTAACAGGAGTTTAAAAATACGATGGAGATCATGTCCTGATTTCAAAGCACATAGAGTCCTCACTACAGCAGAAATCCAACAGGGCACCGTTTCAAGGCAAAACCAATTTCACACAACAGTTTACAGTTGCTGAAAACCTTGTCCAAAGAGCTGTCGAGGATAGCAGGCAGATACTGTTTCAACGACGAACATTCCAAAAAAAAAAGTTTTGATATTGTTCTGCTACATACACAATATACATTTTTCACAAATTTTGTCCGGAATCCATTTAACTTAAGTCTATTGATAAGACAGATAACTGGCCAAGTTGAGATTTATCAAATCCACAACGCGAAGAAAGAATGTGATGAACCTCATAAAATGGTGGGTGAATGACATAGGTAAAACCCAGCATCTTCCTGTTGTTGTTTTTTCTAACACTTTTCCAGCAGACACTTTCCATCATGATGTATCTTACATGCAAAGAGATAGGAATGTCAAGAATACAAGCACAATGTGAATGCTTGGATGCAGTTTTCGCAGCTTTGCCGACTTTTCTTTTATCGTAATATATTCTGCAATGAGACGGGACCCAACAAAAGTGATACTGGTACCTCTTAAAACTAGAAAATGTACAAGGTAATGTATTTCACTAATCAGATCTTAAGACCGAGTGCTTTTAAGAGACTGTAGTACTGACTTCCAATCGACACATAATAGAACTTGAATTGTTGCATGGGAAAACCAAGTAAATAATTCAAAGCCATCAAAATAGCAGTCACTCTGCAATAAAAATGGAATGATTTCTTCCAGTCTGGTACAACTTTTCCACTTTTAGAGAAGGAATGTTGAAGGCTGCACCTGCCTCATTACTCTTATACAGATGGGTCCCTTACCCATTTGTATATATTTTAAGATGTTATTGATACTCCGTTATTATATGTTCTTTCACATATGTGCTAATGCTATTACTCTCCTTTACCTTCTTTTGGAGGCATAAGACCAGCCTGTTTTGGGTTAACGTCAGACCTTTAAAAAAGTCCAGAAGTGACAGTGCAATAGTAGTAAGGGAAGAGATAGATTTAGCTTGTTAGGAAAGTGTACTTCGGATTTTACACTAATCTCATTTTAAAACTATTTTCGATTGCTGAGCTTCTTATGACATAGTTTGCTACCGTTAGTTCACGATATTCGTCCAGTGGTAAAATTCCCATTTCTGTATATGTACTTTAAAAGGAAGCGTGTGAAGGTACACCCAAAGCAAGGGGAGAGCTTTACAATATAAGCTTTTTTCTTCTTCTTCTTTTTTTTAAAGTAAATAAATACTTTGTGGCGCTGAAATAGACTTCTTGCCCATACGTCAGTATAGAGCAACGGGCGCCAAGGATTGGTGTTCTAAAACTGCTGTATTTTGTGCCCAGCACTACTTGCTTATTATTACTTTTTTTTTAAAGTAACTTTTCCTGCTTTATTCAACAAGTATTCAATATGGTGATGCCAACTTAATTTTGATAAAAGACATATTCCTAAAAATTTTTAGGAGGCTCATTCAAGACATGCATCGTTAATTTTGAAAACAGGTAGGACTGAGGGGATCAGCCCCCCCCCCCCCCCAAGGACTGAAGGGGTACAGTGTTAGTTGAAAAAAAAAGTTCAAGCCTACCAAATAAGTGCAAAGTCACACGAGTTTTGAGCCAGGAGCTAGCCTTTCACCAAAAAAGTGTTTAAAATTTTTTTTTTTTTATTTCAGTGGATGCTCTAGTACATGCGGTATGATATTAAGAGTCAGATAGAAAAACGAAAAGGAAAAGTACGTTTTTGTAAAGGCAGTGTGTAGCCGTTTTATATTTTCCGACCTTGACCTTACATTGTGTGTTGCCTTTTTAAAAAAAATGTCTTCCGACCTTGACCTTAGCCTACACCGTAACTTCCTCTTCCTCTACTACAGTATTGTGAGAAAGCGTCGTGAGTATCTCGTCGTGATTATATCTCTTGATTATTATGTCTTGTAATCGAAATCGGCGATTCAATCGATGAATATTACATAATGTTTGATTATGCGAAATTTTGGAACTAATATTTTACTTTGATTTTGTGTGCAGAAGGACTTTGGTGAAAATGTCGGATACCGAAGGGTAAGAACATAGCCACGATCACACATGGCTTCAGTAGGCCTAATGCACAGGCACACTTTAGCCTAATTTTTGCAGGCAGATGATCAATCATGAATCGTATCGTTTGTCATGTAGGCCTAGGTTACACTCCGGTATTGTTTTGGGGGTCATGTGTCTTCTGTAGAGTGCGGATCGGAAATAAAAATATTCACATATTTTTAAAATATTAATTTTTAAATGAACTGTGCACTAGTTTTTGGGATTGAGGACATAGCCTAGACTAGAGCAATACCAGGTAGTCACGAAAAGGTTGGAAATTATCAAACGAGGACTGCGTCTGTTCCTACAGCGTTGACCTCGCGCATGCACATATCGATTCCCTATTGGGGTTAGGGAACTAGCAGACGGGAAAGGAGGGAGGGGGGTACTGAGTTTGCTGATTTTTTCTTTTTAAAGTTCGAATCCACCAAATTTGTGCAAAATTACAGTTTTGAGTCTGAGGCTAGTGTTTCTGAAAAACAGTGGTTTTATTTTCTGTGGATGCTTAGTACATTGCAGCGCGAATGCAAGAGTGATATAAAAAATAGGAAATATAGTCCAGTGTAATAACACTTAACAGTGTTTAGCCTTTTAAAAAAAAAAAAAAAATTTTAACAATGCCTTTGACAAGTGTGGTATTTTGGACATTGCTGGCTTAGTTTTGGACATAGAGCAATACCAGGTAGTCGCAAGAAATTTGGAATTATCAAATGGTAGCTAGTGTTCCAGCAGTGTTGACCCCACTTATGCATATTGGGTTAGGAAGCTAGCAGACTGCAAAGGGGTGAGGGGGTACAGTGTTGGCTGAAAAAAATTAAACATTTTAAAAGTTCAAACCTAGCAAATTTATGCAAAATCACACGAGTTTTGGGTCAGTGGCTAGTGTGTCTGAAAAAGTTGCTTTTATTTCGTGGATGCCTTATGTGCAGTGTGAATGTAAGAGTGATATATTTTCATATATATAATATATGAAAATATGTAGTCAAAATTGATATTGGTGTGTGGCCTTAAACTATTGTGCTACTTGTAAAGGTCAGAGATGTAGTCTCGAGGTTTTTTTTTTTTTTTTTAAATTAAAAAAATATTTTATACCAAGGATAATGGGAAAAGCACTCATGTGCTTTTTACATCCAGTCCCTGTGTGTATGCAGTTTTGTAAATGTCATCTGTTCCCACCAGCACATGATGGCCTACTCACGAAAAGCGGAACAGGATTTAACATGTGTGCAAGATGTTCTGTGTGCGTTCACACACGGGGATCCGAAGGACTTTGGGGCACTGATGTTAACTGCAGGAGATAATCTCCTCGAACGGGAATCTAACCTGGGTCGTCAAATTGCAAGCGCAATGTTCTGACCACTAGGCTATCCTGTCCCTGTTTGGTATGTCAAGTATACGGGAATTTTGACCCGTCGGTTTCTACACTGTCAATATTTATAGCACTACAATACCTAATTGATGACGAGTATGCCATTTAGTGTTATGTATATATTCAAGAATCGTGCAAGGCTTTAAACGAGCTTGTGTGCAGTATACATGCAATCTGTATTGAAATTTGAATGAAAGGATTGCTCTTACTTGCAATTTGGGAGGGGGGGGGGGAGTGGTTAGCTTTTTATGCACTTTATCTAGTCTACCATGGAGAGCAACAAGTCTAAATGCGATGAGGGGCAATTTTGTCCTGAACTATCCATCATGAAATCACTTTAGGCATCTCAGGTTCAGTTGTGCCAGATCACAACTGAAGCAGTAGTGTCTTATGTAAGTTAGTGACCAGAGAAAGAAATGTGAATCTTCATAAGGTCAATGCTTGCTGTTGGAAACAAACAACCCCCACCCCCCTTATTTTGCAGAGGTTATGTTGCCACGCCAAAACAAAACAAAAAACAAAACCCTCATGTTCCAGAGACGCTGTTGCTGCCCCCGGGGGTGCTGGTTCCATGGACATCTACACTGCTGTGCAGGAGGTCCTGAAAACAGCCCTGATCCATGATGGCCTTGCTCGTGGAGCCAACGAGGCAACCAAGGCTCTGGACAAGTAAGCGCTCTTGTTGTTGATGAAAGAATTCTCCTGTGAAAGAAGTCTGGGTCTTTCGATTCATAGGGGCTGTGAGGAACGGTCCACCTGTACTTCTGTTTGATGTTGGGGTCTTTTGAAAGCATTAAATTTGAACCAGTTTGGATTTGTTGAATATTATTTGTCGTCGTGATGGTGGTGTTTTTTTGGTTTGGTTTTGGGATGGGGTTTTTGTTGTTGTTACTTTTAAACTAAACCAGGAAACTTAATTTTTGTATGAAAGATGACTATGGTTTTAAAATTCATGAGAGCATATTTTTTATATTGTAAAACCTCTCTTTAGGTTCAGGAAAGTAAATTTACTTCATTTGATTTTCATGTGTTCAGTTTTGTCTTCACATACTTGTTTGAATGTTATCTTGAGCAAGTATGTATCATGTGCTTGGAAGAAGAAAAAAAACAACTGGACAAGCAAACATAATTCACAAATTCACGAAGATTAGATTTTTTTTGTTTTTTGAATGGGTTTGGGGTGGAAGGGAGACTATCCAAAGTAGTGACTCAGAATCTGATCATTCAGCATTGCGGGTGTAATGTTCTGTGGTCTATTTCAGTGCTGAATGTTAGCATGAATGTTTCATCTTGTTTTTTCAAAGGTTCTGATGACCTTGTCTGAAGTTGATCTTCTGATTTTAAGGATTTTTTTTTCCCTAACAAAACCAAATTCCGGGTATCTGATCATTAAGTTTGACTGTTTTTCATGTGGTTAAGTTTTGAATTGTGGATTGCCCTGAATTAAAACCTATGATTGGACAGTTTTCCCAAGCATGTTTAATGAACACTGGGTTGCATAGCAGGGGACTGTGTGCAGGCGTCAGGCCCATCTGTGCATCCTGTCCAACAGCGTAGATGAGCCCATGTACACCAAGCTCATTGAGGCTCTGTGCGCTGAACATGGCATCAACCTTCTGAAGGTCAGTTGACATTTTAGTTTTCGTTTATTGTAATCAAAGTAGGAAAAAAATAATAAGAGAAAAAAGACTTGGTGTTTTTTCCTGTATTCTCCTGAATTTGTTCTGTCCGCCTAAGCCAGCCTTTTTGGGTATTTCTTTGTGCCTGCCTTTTTGTGTGTGTGTATGTAGATCCATACTCTGTACCCTTGATTTTTGTGTTCAGTAGGGTAGATTCACATCGTAAATCATACCTTTCTGTTATTCAGATTTGAAGATTGGTTATTGATGTAATAAGAATGCAGTAATTTTATTTACGCTTGCTGCATTGGTGGAACCAGTGATGACAAATATGCTCCCTCTACTGAGAAGGATGAGGAATAGCATCTCATGCATTTCTGAGGTTCGCCTTCCAAAAAAGGACACATTTAGTGTAGGTACAGTGATGACACATTTGCTGTTGTTAACCATGATTATAAATATAAAGTAGTTTACATTTTGCTTGATGAGTATCATTTTTTTTCTTCAAGCAAATTCTTTTTAGAAGAAATTTTGGGAGTTGTTGCTGCCTGCTGCATGTTAAAAGAATTCCTTTCCATTAGCTTGTTAATAAAAGCTTAGTGATAAAGTTCTTGCTTTTTTTCTTTGGTCTTGAAAAAAAGAGGTTGGGGGGGGGGGTATTTGGGATTTTGCTTGTGTTTGTTGTTTTTGGGGGTGGGTTGGTGTTAGTGTCCCTTTTATCTCTCTTTGTGTTTATGGGGATGGATGGTTATTACATCATAGATTTTACTGTTGTTCTTCATATTTGAAGACTGGCTATGGTGCATTGAAAATTGCAGTATTTTTTTTTTGTATACTTGTATCTGTGGAACCAGTGATGACAAATATGCTCCCTCTACTGAGAAAGATGAAGATTAGCTTCTCATGCATTTCTGAGGTTCCTCCTTCAACATGGACACATTGCTGCCTTGAATTTCATCAGCGGTTGAACACGATTCACTCCTGATGTATGTGAATTGACTTGCTGCTAGAACAAGATGGGAGTTAGTGGGTTTTGAGATAGTGAGGGTGGTGGTGATGGTGTTTGATGATGATGATGATGATGCTACGTGTTGATGCAGGTGGATGACAGCAAGAAGCTGGGAGAGTGGGCCGGTCTGTGCAAGATTGACAAAGAAGGAAAGGCCCGCAAGGTCAACGGCTGTGGCGTCGTGGTCGTCAAGGTATGGAGGCTGGCTGCACAGCTGTCTGAAACAGTTAAAAATTGAGGTTTACAACTTTCTGTACAATATTGTAAATGAGGATTCATGTCATTGTTTGAAAAGGAAAAAAAAAGTTCTTGCAGTCATAGTCTGAACTTATTTCTGTTGGAAAGCGTGGCTGCTTCCAAGTGGGGTGCATCATGTGGTTTAATTTTTGTTTTTACTCCCATATGCATGCAGCTTATGACGGGGGTGGGTGTTTTTTTTTTATCTTCCAAAACGTTTCCTTTGTGGAGAAAAAATGAAAAAGAAAGATGGATATCTCTGTATTTGCAATGTCTTAGTGCTCATAGAAGTTGAAAAGAAAGATAAATGGTTCAGTTGATTTTTATGCAGTTAGTGTGTAGCTCTGTTTTTTGTGCACAGAAACAAGTCTACTGATGTGAATGAGTTTGTCATTTTAAATAGTAGTATTGGTGATTAACTCTCCTACTACCGAGTTCCGTTTCTCTTACTCACCACTGCATACCAAGTAATTTCACCAGTGCCCATCAGTTTCACTCCTACTGACTTTAAAAAATCATAAAAAATCGAAATAAGGACACATTTGCATGAAACTTTCTGTGCTTGTGTAGTTTTGAAGAAAGAAACATATTTCTTCATCTGACTCTTGTGTGACTTGTTGTTGTTGAATGCTGATGGTGATGATGTTGTGGTTGTTGTTGGCGACGGTGGTTACTCAATATTTTTTTTTTTAATACGAGTACTTCAAGCAGTAAAGAATCATCATGATGAAGTAAACTAAAATCAAACATGCATGCATGGAAAATAAATGAAAATGATCAGATAATGCTAGAATAACATGCAAACACACTCGCAAACAAGCATACAGGCTGACGAACAAACAGCCATTGAAATCGGATCATGGTTAGTTCCAATTTTATTTTGCACTTCGTCAGTGAAAAAACCGAGAAAAAAAAACATTGTACATCTCACCAGTCACTAGCATCGTTTTTTAAGTTTCTGGAGCCACTATTTTCACGTAATTCTTTCATTTTCAACCAGCAACAGTCACATGTTCCCCTCGGCAAGATCGTTATTTACGTCACTGCCATTGTCATCTTCATCACTCGAACTGTCCGTAAACACAGCACTTCGATTCCACTCTGCAACTCCTGCATCGTCTGTGCAGCTTATAAGTCCATTTCAGTCCACATAAGTTCAGATTCCACTGTTTTATTCACAGAAAATCCTCCAAAAAGTTCGCTGTAGCTGTCGCCATCTTGATGGGCTTCCCTCCATAACTCGTCACTCGATGACATCGCCGTAAAATCGCAAAAAACAGCACAAAAATCGATCCACTGAAGACAAAATTGCAAATGGCGGCAGCTAACTCTATTTGGGAGCCACTGCGCATGCCCAAAGGGATAAAGGGTGTATGACCATGGTGTATAAATAGCGCAAGGGAGACACCAGGTATTCGACGGGCATACCCGCCCGCGGCTTCGCGGACCAAGTAGTAAGCGGGCGGGTCAACCCGCCGCCGGTAGTAGGAGAGTTAATGGTATTATGCTAGGTAATTGCTGATAAATGGTATTATGCTGGGTAATTGCGTATGTGTGAAACTGTTGTTATGAACAGATGGCAAAATTGACAAAACTGCATACAGGACTGGATGTAAAAAAGCACATGAGTGCTTATATTGTTATATTATCCATGACCTAAAAACAAAAAAAACATGAAAGAAATAATGTTTTACGTCTGTTCTTTTTTTTCTGAATTTTGATACCAGATGTTGTAAAATCATGCAAAATGTTATCTTGTTGCAGGACTACGGAAAGGAGTCCCAGGCCTTGGATGTTCTGAACGAATATTTCCGATCCAAGAAGTAAACAAGTTCAGCTGCACAAAGAGTGAATAAACATTACCAGCATGTAACAGCAGTACCTTGTGTGTACTTTTTTTTCTCCATGTGCTTGTCCATTGATTTGTTTCAGTGTGTGTATGTGCGTGTGTATGTGCTGTGTGTGAGTTAGGACTCTGACGGAGGGTTTTGCGTAAATAAGTGTTGCCTAGAGGAGTGCTCTTTATTTGTCCCCAAAGTAAAAATTCGTTTGACACTGACTCCACTCTTTGTTAGAGTTGCTGAAACATGCACAATTTTTCAGCCAGTAGGCATGTTGAACCGATGGAGTCCATTCCTCGTAGGTGACAGATGGCATGCTGGGAATACATTGCCTATATCACCAGCATTGACGGCTCACTATTCTTCACATGATGGATAGGTGTCAAACATGTGTGCAAGACAAATCTCTGTTTTGCTTAGGGGATTTGGGTTTTCATCTCATCCAAAGAACTTTTATGGGAAGAGAGTTGTCAGTGGAGAAAAATGTCTAGAAGAGACTGCCCAGTGGAGAATAAAACCCATGCCTGTAGTTGTCTCCTGGTCCAGATTCAAACCTCACCACAATACATTCCTGCCTCTAAAACTATTTACAGATTGCCAGAGACATTATTCCTAGATGGTAAAATCTGAAAGTGGTAATGTTCCATTTAAAGAAAAAATTTTAAGTGCTATCCATCGAGTGCCATTTCTGCAATGTCTTCATGGTCATGGTAGAATGCAGGTGTGAAGCTCCTTCATTCTGGAAAGTTCATATAATACAAACTGGGAAGAACAGATTGTTCTCTTTTTTCTTTCTTTCTCTGTTCTTCGGGTCCCAAGGTTCACCAATGGTGAGATTTCACATATAGTGTGACCTTTTTTTTTTTCCCACCTGAAGGTAGCCGCATTCTGACTACAGGGAATTGAGTAAATTAAGAATGATTACTGCTTATTGTACCTCGCTTATCAAACTCTATGAAAAGTACTGAGCTGGAGCCATGAGTAAAAACAGAATATAAAAGGTGGTCACATACAGTGACGACACATGTTGCACATACACCAGTACACTCTCATGACTACACATACATGTGTATGTGAAAGAAAGAAGGAAAAATTTTTTATTTTATACAGAAATGTTGCCAATGAATTGTTGAAATGACTGAAAATACTTTCAGCAATTATGTTCAAGAAAAGCATTTCAAGTCCTATGGTCATGAGAACAGGCTTGCTACCTCCTCTGGACTTCAGGGCTGAGACGGCCTAGTTTTGTTAAGTAGAAAAACTGACCAAAGTAAAATGATGCAACCCATTGCCAGCTCAGTCCCACCCTTGAGAAAAGACAGGTGAATGTCCAATGTTTGAAGTAGTTACTGATTTAGAAAAAACTACTTATGGCCTGAATTAACGACAGAAGGTGGAAGATATTGTTTTGTAAAGTGATGTAGCAACACCCCTTCTCTTCAGTTTTTGTTTTAATGAGTATGGGTCAGTTGACAAAAAAAAAAGCAACAAAGAAAAAAAGATGACACATATCAAATATGATTTTTTGTATATTGGATAAAATTAATAATGGGAACTTGGAGGATAAGAGCATAGTAAACCTCAATGACGTCAATGTATGCAAAGGTCGCACTTTATTATTGATCGGAACTGAGATAAGCTACATTGCATCAATGTGAGAACTTGAGCTATAAAAATAAATAAACTGACAAAAAAGCCACCCAACTGTTCTTGAAATTGAAACGCAAACCCTGAAATTTAATGATAGTTTTCCCTCCGCTTCAGACTGGCTGTCACAACTTGATAGTGATCTTCTATGCATAACTGTTACCCTTGATTCCATCCTAAAAGATGTTGAAGAGTGTGGATGGCAGAACATAGCCTCATGGATACACTCTTCTGTGTGGATGACAGAAATCCATTTCCTCAGCAGGGCCTCTAGACTCGAAAGCAAGATAAGGAAACGACGAGAAATGCATGCTCAATTAATCATGTCCTCAACTAATAACAGTAGGAAAACAAAGATTCCCTTTTCAGTACTCCCGAGGCTATGCATGTGATTACATCACATCATAGTTGCTGAAAGGAAATAACTGGAAATCTGATCTATTAAAAAATAAAAAATAAAAAGGCCTCAGACAAGTATTCTGTTTTTTTTGTTTTGTTATTCCAATTACAAAACAAAATATTTGGGAGAAAAAAAAAACAGTTGAAGGCATGGGACTTTTCGGAGGAATTCTGCTGTCAACGCTTCAATTTTCACTGCTTTTTAATTGTTCGGCAGTTTAAATTTTTTTCTGTTGTCTGCCGTGGGGGGGGGGGGGGGGGGGAAATTCAAACAGCAAAAAAAACGATCAGAGAAAGTGCATCATCTTTGTTAACTTCATGTTGAGCCATCATCTGACGTCATTTTTGTAACATGCAGACATTTTCCAAATGCAAATGAGAATAAAAACTGGTCACCCTATTACAACTTTTAACCAGTAGGAAATCTTTTCATTTGGAGGCCTAGCTGATGATCTAGGTCTAACTCATGATAGTTTCCTGAAGTCCACTTTGGCAATTAGGCCCATCATGAAGAGGCGACTGTTGCTCTGAATACATTGATGTGGTGGCAAAGCATTTTTTAGTTCTGTGGACTTAATTTGGATCAACGCCGTCTTCATTGTAGCACACAATAACTCCATTCAAATGATCAACGATCCACGCAGAAACTGTTATCCAGTAGATGAGGAAAAAATTAAATGAAGTAACTACTAAAAAAGGCGAATGATGACCAATCAAAGTAGTTTTACAAACTGCCGTGGAGGCTTGACTACAATCATGTTTTAGCTCCTTAAAAGGCAAAAAATCGTTGAGGATGACTTAATTGCTGTCCATTTATCGGTGAGTGAAAACTCCTGAACGACTCAAATTCAATGGCTGAGAGTTAAGTTAAAGTCTGTCCCGAGCCTAAGGCTCATCAGGCCGGTGCTTATCCCGGTTTCTGTGGCGTTAAGCGACTGAGAGTCATAGACTCCCCCCTGGATAGGACGCCAGTCTATCGCAGGGTTAACCCCCAACACAAGGTTGGTACCCCTTTTACACCTGGGTGGGGTGAGAAAATAGCCGTAAAGTGCCTTTTCCAAGGACACAACACCATAGCCGAAAGCTGGGATTGAACCCGCAACCTTTAGATTATGAGTCCAACGCCCTAACCGCTAGACTACAGCGGCGGCTCAATGGCTGAGAGAACATACATAAAATCCAACGAAGGAAGAATCTGCACCAAACAAAGAAAGTATTATTTTTCACAGGTTGCCCAGGATCTCGAAGTGCATTTGTCCTCAAACTCGTCTGCTTGGACCACTCGTGCTGGAGAGGCCATGCGCCGAATGTGATATCACACTGAAGTGTATCACACTCAGCAGTGTATTCATGTTAGCATTCCATAAAACAAGAGTAGTGTGCAAATTTTAAACTGGGAATTTCCCCCAGGTTTACCCCCCTCCTCTCTTCTCGATCAGTCTGTCTTCAGGTTTTGTAGGTGTCTTTTAAATCTTTATGAATGTAATTTGGGTTGAAAGACCTGTATTAAAAGTCCTTTGATTCAAGCAAAAAGGCACAAGAGATACAGAAATCTTTTCCACCCTACTAAGCAGGAGTCGAGAGGCGATGTTCACTGCTAGAGCAGACAAAATTAGATTCTAGGCCTATCTTGGTTTTTCCTAGTTCAACACTGTCTAGACACTAGGCCTAGCCTAAGTTCCCAAGTTAGAAGCTCACGCCATAGTGTCTGGTGGCTTGATTAAACATGGTGCTATCGCTGCATTATACTGAATTATTTTCTTTCAAACATTCTCTTCCTTCAGTGGAAGCCGCCGCTGTAGTCTAGTGGTTAGGGCGTTGGACTCGTAATCTAAAGGTTGCGGGTTCGATCCCAGCTTTCAGCTACGGTGTTGTGCCCTTGGAAAAGGCACTTTACGGCTATTTTCTCACCCCACCCAGGTGTAAAAGGGGTACCAACCTTGTGTTGGGGGTTAACCCTGCGATAGACTGGCGTCCTATCCAGGGGGGGAGTCTATGACTCTCGGTCGCTTAACGCCACATAAACTGGGATAAGCACCGGCCTGATGAGCCTTAGGCTCGGGACAGACTTAACTTTTCACTTCCTTCAGTGCACATTTCAAACTGTGCAGGTAAGAAATGACAACATTTATTGAAAAGAGGAAGCTTTGATAAAAATAGAGGTCTTTATTTGGAAGTTTAAAAACTTGCTAACTTAGTGAACTAAGATCGGAATATGCCGCATGTCTCTGCATTCACAGTGAAAATTCTTTCTTGGCCTGCTTTTTTTTTGTTTTTTGTTTTTTCTCTTTCTAAGACATACTGTACAGACAGAACAACATGCCAAGATGAAGAGACATAGGGAAAATGAGAGAGTTCAAGATATACACCAGATGCAGTGTGACTGATTTCTTATTATTTTGTTTTTGTTTACTTCTTCCTCTGAAGTCGGAGTATGGCTGCCTATATGGCGAGGTAAGTGAAAACAGTCATACATGCTAACTTCTCATTCAGTGTGCAGTTTGAATCTCACAATGATTCCCAGGTGAGCTGTGTAAATCTTCCAAGTTCTCCATAAACCATTTTGTTTGGAGTTTTGATAGGGAGTCCCAGAAAACGCTTGCATGCCATTATATGAGCCTTTTCTATACAATCGATAATCCCCAAACTTCAGAAGAATACAGTAATATAAGAGGTATTTTGATATCAAATACTTTAAGTATATCTGTAGGGTAATATCCTTTTTTTTTTCCAAAACGCCTTTATTAAACTAATTGAAGTCTACTTACCTTTCATAATTTGATTTTCGACACCAACCTTGTTGCTAAACTTTTTGGAAAAATTGAATCCCAGATAACAATACTTGTTTTCTACTTCTAATTGAACATTTTCAAAAAACCATTCTTCATCTGTTCCCAGGAATCCACCTTTTCTAAAAACCAAAACTTTAGTTTTACCTTTGTTTACTTGTAATTTCATATTTGAACTGCATGATTTCAGCATCATCCAACTGGTTTTGAAGACCAACAGGGGTCGATGATAACAAGACGACATCATCTACAAAAAAAAAGCAGAAACAATTCCATAACACCTGGTGTTAGCTGAACACGAACCATGTTTACCTTTCTCAGATATATCATTTGCTAACTGGTTGATGAGCATTTGGAATAGAGTTGGACTCAGATATACTTGTACCCCTAAAAGACACTCAAAAAGTTAAGTATGTTCAAAGTTTGATCTGAAACATGATACTAAAGCGTTATGCATTGCTTTAATTGAACAGGAGAATTTTCCTTTGACACCCTGATTTCTCAAACCATGTTGTAATTTATCATGTCTTACTGAGTGGAATGCTTTTTTTGTTCGTTTGTTTTAAATCCATGAAAACAACATTCAACTTCTTAGAGAGAAGGGGGGAAGGAGGGAGAGAGAGAGTTTTTTTTATATTTTTATTTATTCTTTTGTATCGAGGATAATGGAATACGCACTCATGTCCTTTTTTACATCCAGTCCCCGTGTACATATATTCAGTTTGGTAAATCTTGTCACCCATTCCCACCGGCACACAATGGCCTACTCTTCCGAAAAGGTTTTAAGGTGTGTGGAAGATGTACTGCGTGTGTTCACACACGGGACCTCGGTTTATAGTCTCATCCAAGGACTTGTGGAGTGGAGTCGGCATCGCTGTCAAGTCCAGAGGGAAAATCCTGTTGAACGAGATTCGAACCGGGGTCAGCAGATCACGAGTGCATCATTCTGACCACCAGGCTGTGTGTGTGTGTCTGTGTGTGTCTTTGTGTGTGTGTGTGTGTGTGTGTGTGTGTGTGTGTGTGTGTGTGTGTGTGTGTGTGTGTGTGTGTGTGTGTATGTGTGTGTGTGTGTGTGTGTGTGTGTGTGTGTGTGTGTTTATCGCTATTTAACGAGATCAGAAACAATGTTGAAGCACTCCCTCACAGAAATCCTGGACAAGAATCAATGTGCTGCTTGTGAAACACGCCCACACGCAGAACTGTGCTAGGCCTACTCGGTAAGTGGGGGACGGGATAGCCTAGTTGACGACCTGGGTTCGATTCCCCTTCGAGGGGATTTCTCCCCTGGAGTTAACATCAGTGCTGACTCCACTCTCCCCAAAAGTCCTCTGGATGAGACTATAAACCGAGGCCCTGTGTGCGAACGCACGCAGAACATCTTGGCACACGTTAAATCCTGTTCAGCTTTTCGTAAGAGTAGGCCATTGTGTGCCGGTGGGAACAGATGACAAGATTTACTAAACTGCATGCACACGGGGATTGGATGTAAAAAAAAAAGCACATGAGTGCTTATTCCATTATCCTGGATATAAACGAATAAATAAATAAATATGTAGCTGTGGAAGGCTGTGAATCAGCAGTTGATTCAGTTCACGGTGATTTATGCCCATCGGCTCTTGAGTTATAGAGGACCTGAAGAAATGAATTGTTGGTTAAAAACAAAAAAGACATAGGTCGCAGAGAAGACGATAGTAATAAAAAATAAAAGAAAAGGGGGAAAAAAAGGGCAGGGGACATAACTCTGCTTGGAGTAAGAATTGGTTCACAGTAATCTCTCTTGTACCATGACCCCTCTTTTTATTTTTATTTTTTTAATTTATTCTTTTAATTTATCATGTCTTACTGAATGTTATGTTTTTTTGTTTTTTTTTAATCCACGAAAACAACATTCAATTTCTCAGAGAGAGGGGGGAGGGAGGGAGAGAGAGAGATTTATTTTGTATTAATTTTATTCTTTTGTATCGAGGATAATGGAATAAGCACTAATGTGCTTTTTTACATCCAGTTCCTGTGTGTATGCAGTTTTGTAAATCTTTATCATCTGTTCCTACCGGCACACGAACGGGAATCGAACCCAGGTCGTCAAATAGCCAGCGCAATGTTCTGACCACTGGGCTACCCCATCAATTAGTCAATCAGTCAGTTAGTCTAGCAGTTAATTCAAGGATATTGGACAAAACCTGCAAGTAGGGGTGACAGCATGTTTTTTTGGCTTACACATGCTTTGGACCATCCTCTACAATCCTGGCTTGGGAAACAGCATATTGTTGGCTATCTGTTTCCTATTCAGTTTGATGCTTAAAGATATAGGTGAAAAGGAAAGGTGTCCCCTAACCTGTGTGCAAGGCGTCAGAGACCTCATCTTCTCTAGGGACCAGCAAGTTGAGGGCGGCACCCATCTCCTCTCCCTTGCTGGCTTAAAGATATATATATATATATATATATAATTATATAATGTGTGTGTGTGTGTGTGTGTGTGTGTGTGTGTGTGTGTGTGTGTGTGTGTGTGACCCACTTATTACAAACCTTGATGAATGTCCCCACCCCCTAAACTACCCCCTCCCTCTCCTATTCTGTCCTGGCCTCTTTTTTCCTAACCGACTTCTTTCATCCTACGAACGTTCCTCCCACTCCCAAGCCTATCCCCCCCCCCTCTTCCCCAACCTACCCCCTCCCTCTCTTCAACTCTTCACCTCCTCTCTCCCCTGGAGTTAATATCAGTGCTTAACTCCAGAGGGAAAATCCCCTCAAATGGAATCGAACTCAGATAGTTTTCTTTCTTTCTTTTTTCTTTCTTTCTTTCTTTTCTACCTTCTTTCATATTTTAACGTATTCCTTTGATACACCACCCCTAGAGCTAATTCGTCTGTTCCCCCCACATGCCACCTACGACCAGCAGACTAACGTGTGTGCAAGATGCTGCTGTGCACATGGGCTCGTTAAGTATCTCCGGACTTTAATATCAGCACAATGTAACTCCAGATTGACAATCGAACTTGGGTCGTCAATGACACAATGTTCTGACCACTAGGCTATCCGTCCCTCCAATCAGGAGGAGGAGGAGAGGTAACTTTAAACAAAATGACCAATGACAAAATTTACAAACTGATATAAAAGAATAAAAATAAAAAACTTAACCCCCTCCTCCCCTTCCTAACCCCTCCACCTCCCCACCTAACCCCCCATCCCTACACCTACCCCCCACCATCCTCCCCCCCTAACCCTCCTCCCCCTTCCCTACACCTACCTTCCCTCCCCCCCCTCCCCCTAACCTCCCCATCCCTACACCTACCCACCATCCTCCCCCCCTAAACCTACTCCCCCACCATCCTACACCTACTCCCCACCATCCTCCCCCCCTAAACCTCTCCCCCTTCCCTACACCTACTCCCCCACCATCCTCCTCCCCCTAACCTCCTCCCCCTTCCCTACACCTACTCCCCCACCATCCTCCCCCCCTAAACCTCTCCCCCTTCCCTACACCTACCCTCCCCTCCCCACCATTCCTCCCCCTCTAAACCTCCTCCCCCTTCCCTACACCTCCTCCTCCCACCATCCTCCCCCTTTACCTCCTCCCCCTCACTCCCCCCTCTTCCCCTAACCTCCTCCCCCTTCCCTACACCTACCCTCCCCTACCCCCACCATCCTCCCCCTCTAAACCTCCTCCCCCTTCCCTACACCTCCTCTCCACCATCCTCCCCCCTTAACCTCCTCCCCACCATCCTCCTCTCCCCCCTAAACCTCCTCCCCCCTACACCTCCTTCCACCCCCACCATCCTCCCCCCCTAAACCTCCTCCCCCTTCCCTACACCTACTCCCCCACCATCCTTTCCCCCCCTAAACCTCCTCCCCCTTTCCCTACACCCTCCCACCATCCTCCCCCCCTAAACCTCCTCCCCCTTCCCTACACCTACCTCCCCCACCATCCTCCCCCCCTAAACCTCCTCCCCCTTCCCTACACCTACTCCCCCACATCCTCCCCCCCTAACCTCCTCCCCCTTCCTACCCCACATCCTCCCCTAAACCTCCTCTCCCTTCCTACCCCCACCATCCTCCTCCCCCTAAACCATCCTCCCCCTTCCCTACACCTACTCCCCCACCATCCTCCCCCCCTAAACCTCCTCCCCCTTCCCTACACCTACCTCCCCCACCATCCTCCCCCCCTAGACCTCCTCCCTCTTCCCTACCCCACTACCCCCCCCTAAACCTCCTCCCCCTCCCATCCCTCCCCCCCACTATACCTCCCCCCCACCCTACCCTCCCCCTTTCCTCCCCCCTAACCTCCTCCCCCACCATATTCCCCCACCACCTCCCCCTTCCTACACCTCCTCCCTCATATATATATATATATATATATATATATATATAATATATTTTTTTTTTTTTTTATTTTTTTTAAGGGCGTAATTTTGACAACTCTAGAAAGTCAGTAAAGCTCTCACTAAAATTCGAACCCATGACACCAAGACATCAGACCACAAGTCCGTGTCTTATCCAACAGGCCACTGTGCCTGTCTATGAGGTTACTGGAACTGGGAAATATATATCTGAATTCAGACTGAGAAGCATGGAGGATATAGACAATAATATTATGCTGTATTGTGTTCTATTTTACAAAATGATCCCAAAATGTTTTTTTTCTTTGTTTAATCTTTTTTTAATTTTATTTAACTTTTGTTGTGTTTTTCCGGCAATATCCATACTTTCGTAGATTTCCGTTAACTAAACGGGAAAATCCAAGATCTATGAACTCTGCATTAAACATTTTTATGTGAGCAGTGGTCAGTTGTTCAGTAAACCCCTCCCTAACTTATCATCCTCTCGTCCTACTCCTCTTATCTTCTGAAAAAAAGGCAAGAGAACACTAAAAAAGAAAATAAGACAAGGTAGCTGTGCAAAGAAAACAGAACCCAACACAAGCCCCAGTAGACACAAAGATAAAGAGGGATAAGGAAACAGAGGGGAGGATTGAAATTCCTAGCTCAAACAGAAATATGAAAGAAGCAAGAAGGGAAGGTTTGCAGAATGAGAAGAAGGTAGGAAGAGGGAAGGAGGGGGTGAATCTGGTGGATGGTGGACAGCACAACAGGTACTGAACATCTATGATCAACCGAAGTGTCCAAATTGCCTAGTTCCAGAAGTGTTGCAAAATTTTAGTGTTTGCCATATCTCCCAAGGGCACAATTCATTGTTCCCCACGCTAATATTGTTCATTATGAAAGTATGTGCATGCCAACCGACTTGCTGTCACTCTCCATGTCAGAATTAAATCTTTCGCGGCTGTACTATATAGCTTTGAAATAATATTTTTGAACTCGTTTTAGGTTATTATTATCTTTAATTATTATTATATTATTATTATTATTATTATTATTATTATTATTATTATTATTATTTATTATTATTATTATTATTATTATTTATTATTATTATCATATCATCATCATCATCATATCATCATCATCATCATCATCATCATCTTTTTTTTTTTTACTTTTTTTTTTTTTTACTGTAAATGTATTAACACACTGCGTGTGATTGTAACCAACTTACAGTGCACAATGAATTCTCACTTTCTTTCCACCACCGCACCAACAGTGAAAAAACCAATTTGACCAAGAATCAGGGAAAGAAGAAAAACGTTTCTCTTTATTTACTTGACACAAAGTGGTTACAAACTAAATAAAATAAAATAAATAAATATTTTAGAGGAATTGTTGGGCACCAGAGGTTAAAATCATAAGTTGATACTGACCACAGACATTTCCATCGGAAAAGGGCAGAAACAGAGGGAATGATACGAAAGAGGAAATTTCGGGGCACATTATTTCCAGAAGGTGAGGATGCTATCTATGTTGAAAGAGTCCCCAGGCATCCCTACGGGGGAGTATTTCTTCGATTTTATTTATTAATTCTATTCTTTTATTTCGCGGATAATGGAATAAGCACTCATGAGCTTTTTGACATCCAGTCCCGGTGTGTAGGCTATGTAGTTCTGTAGATTTTGTTATCCGTTCCCACTGGCACACAATGGCCTACTCTTTCGAAAAGCGGAACTGGTTTTAACGAGTACTAACTAAAGCGACCAGAATGAAGCGCCTCACAGTGAGCCCCCCCCCCCCCCAACCCCATCCACCCAATTTGCATGTTATGCTTTGTACCTTTTACAAAAAACAACAAAACTTTCTTGCCCCTTGAGTGCAAGTTGGTGATTCCACATAACTTATCCCTCCCGCTATCCCTTAAGAGGCAGAATACATGGGCAAATTCATTTGTCTTTTTTGGGTATTGAAATTACCTGAACCATTTTTTTGTCAACACCCAGGCCTCTCGTAACAACAACAGTAATAAAATATTGAAAATAATGACTACTACTACTACTACCAATCATAACAACAGTGATTTGATAAGGAGAAGAAGATTTTTTTTTTTAAATTCCCGATTATCATAACCATAATGCAAATTATAATCTAATTCATCAAAGCTTTAAATAAAAAGAAACACTATTTAGTCACTAAAAGAAAAAAAAGGGGTCTTAGTGGAAGTGTAAAAGATAAAAGGGCAATAACTATTCCTGTGTCCATTGCTTTGCATTTTAACTTGTTCATCCCCTTGAGTGGATACACCCTTTCTTTTGGGGTTTTGGTTTTTAAAATATTTGTGGACAGTTTTGATTCTCACCCGAGACAGTTTGTCGGGTGAAAAGACAATGTTGAAGACACCAGTTTCAATTTCCATTAAAAAAAAAAAGAGTTTTACAGACGTTCTCACTTTTTGTCCTAAATAATGATAATAACTTTTTTT
>CM060322.1:32381683-32386683 GCA_030674155.1 Stramonita haemastoma
GAAAAATGCGTTTATCGGGGGTTTAACCATTTCATTATTGAGGTTAATGCTTTACTAAGGCTAAAAGGGGGTCGATAGTTAGCTGGTGTAAATGGATAAAAGTGTACGTACACAATGTGAGTGAAGGAGATAAAGAGGGATGTGAGGAATGTGTGTGGTGAGGTTTAAGTGTGTTAAAGAGATTGTTTTTCTTTGTTTTTTCTAAATCTGAATGTGCATTTCTGTTGTTTGAGCTGGTGGTTTGTTTTTTATTATTGATTTTTGCTGCGTTGGGAGTATTCTTTTTAATTTTTTTTTGTCTTTCTGTCTGTCTCCTTATTTGTTTGTCTCCGATTCTGCTTCTCTCTCTGTCTCTGTCAGCCTGTCTGTCTGTGTCTCTTTCTCTCTCTCTCTCTATCTCTCTTTTACTTTTCTTTTGAGAGAGAGAGAGAGAGAGAGAGAGAGAGAGAGAGAGAGAGAGAGAGAGAGAGAGAGAGAGAGAGAAGAGAGATAGAGGATCAGTCAGTCACTGAGAAAAGAAGATAAATACACACACACACACACACACACACACACACACACACACACACACACACACACACACACACACACACACACACACACACATACACACGCGCGCGTGCGCGCACACACTTTTTTTTAACCTTCTTGCGCCAGGGCAAGTATAGGAAACTAAGCAGGTCCATTGACTAATACACTGATTAGATCAGAATCCGACTTGTGTTTAACTTAAACAAGAAATGTTCAAACTGCATACATAATCATTTGCACAGAGAATGCACATCTTTATCACCTTTTGACAACCCCCCTCCCTCCCTCCCTCCCTCCCTCCCTCCCTCCCTCTCTCTCTCTCTCTCTCTCTCTCTCTCCTTCCATCCCTTTCTCTCTACTTTATTTCTTTTCAAGAAAAGCTATTTTCTTTTTTTTCTTTCAAATTACATCATCTTTAAACTGAGAGATGCTTTGCAATGTTTATATTACCACCACCACCACCACCAACCACCACCACCACCACCACCACCACCACCACCACCACCACCACCACCACCACCACCCGCCCTCCGGTTCACTTCTCTTTTTGTTGTTGTTTAAATACTTCTTCTTGTCTCGTTCGCTTTGCACTGTCATTTTTGTTGTTGTTCCAATACTTCTTCTTCTTCTTCTTCTTCTCTTCTTCTTCTTCTTCTTCTTCTTCTTCTCTCGTTCGCTTTACACTGTCAGATGTGTCTGGAAAAAAAAGGCATAATGCGTCATTTCTAGCTCCTCTCGAGGGCTGTGTACTGTACAGCTTGGTTTTGCAGGGTTATCTCCATGGAGAAAAAACAACAACAAAAACTTCCTCAGGTTGCTGTATTTAGCTAATCATAGCGTGCATCTACGAAGGATTTGCTCGCCAAACTGGCTGTATTGTTTTAATACTAGCCTACACCACTACACCCAGTCTTTTTTTTGGCGAAGATGGGCTCACACCCAAGCCTACGCAAGTTTACTGTGGGTAGTGTGCGTGTTTATCAGGTTGTAAACAAACATTGGGGTGTATGGGGTGCTTAAGGAGAGGTGGTACCTTTGTAAACCTGGCAGTAGCATCCCTCGGGATGGACGGGAGCACTGGTCCTCACTTGGCACTCAACTCTCACTTCTGGGTCCGGGTCCTTAACCCACCCACACCCCGGTAACCGCTTCTACTGGCGGGCGAAACGTTGTGAGGGGCTGGTGCATTCTTAATCACCAGTAGGAGTCTTGGAGAGGAGATGGGCGCCACCAAGCTTCCTCAAGCCCACTGCAAGGACATGATGAGAAAAGCAAAGCAGAAACACATGCCGGATCGGTCGAGGCCCGGATCAACAACGACCGCGCTACCCACTGCAAGCCTCCAGGGTGGGAGTGACAAGTGTGCCACTGGAGCAGAACTAACCCTAAAGCTTCCAGCTAAAGGGGTAACCATTGGTACATGGAATGTTAGAACTCTGTTCCAAACAGGAAGAGTACAGGAACTCACACATGAATTACAGAGGTATAAATGGGACATCCTAGGGCTTGCGGAAGTCAGATGGACTGGCTTCGGAGAAACAACCACGCAAGACGGCCACAAAATATGGTACAGTGGAGATGAAAAACTACACCAACACGGAGTAGGCTTCATTGTCAGGAAAGAGATTGTGTCAAGCATCATCAACTGCACACCAATATCCAGCAGACTCATCTCAATCAGAGTCTCTGCAAAACCCCAGAATCTCACCATCATCCAAGTGTATGCTCCAACATCTGACTACGATGATGACCAGATAGAAGAATTCTATGAAGAACTTGAAAACGTCATCTCCAAAACGCCCAAAAAAGACATCCTTATTGTGGAAGGCGATTGGAATGCTAAGGTGGGACCTGATGCCTATGACACCTGGGCAGGAACCACAGGACGCTTTGGACTGGGAGAAACAAATGACAGAGGACAGCGGCTGCTGGAATTCGCAAAGAAGCACAAACTAACTCTGGCTAACACACTCCACCCTCACAAGCCATCTAGAACATCAACCTGGCACTCACCAAATGGTCTGATTCATAATCAAATTGACTACATTCTGTCACCCCAAAGATTCAAATCCAGCATAAACAAGGCAAATACAAGAACATTCCCAGGAGCTGACATTGGCAGTGACCACGACCTTGTACTTACCACCATCAGGCTGAAACTAAAAGCAAAACAACAGCCAAAAAGCCCACGCATAAGATTCGACCTGGAAAAACTCAAAGACCCAACAGTGGTTGAGATCTTCCAAGCCAACATAGGAGGAAAGTTCGCCGCACTCACAGCCATTGACAATGATGTGAACACATTAGCCAACAACATCAAAGAAGTGCTAACGACAGCAGCAGAAGAAACATTAGGCAGAAGCAGAACAAAGAAACAACCCTGGGTGACAAATGAGGTTCTTGACCTCTGCGACAAAAGAAGAGAACTTAAGAAGCAAAAGTTCACAAGTCAAGAAGCCAACAACAAGTACATGGATAGCCACAGAGAAGTGAGGAAAAAGATGAGAGAAGCCAAAGAAGCGTGGATAGAAGAACAATGCAACAACATCGAAGATGGAATGGCCAAGGGAAACAGCAAAACAGCTTACAACACTCTGAAAGCACTAACGAAAACCACACAGCCTAAAGCCTCTGTTATTGAAGACAAAGAAGGAAATCTTTTAACGGAAAACAATGCCATCCTCCAGCGCTGGACAGATTACTGTGAGGGATTGTATAACTACCCACTACGCCCAGATACCAACATAGTTTCCAACAAACCCCCTGAACACCAAGATAAAGACCCACCAATACTAAGGTGTGAAGTAGACACAGCTATTAAGCAATTGAAGAAGGGGAAGTCCCCTGGAATCGATAACATCCCAGCTGAACTCATAAAAAATGGAGGGAATGAAACAGCAAGGCGATTCACAGATCTTTGTCAGAAGATCCACGACACCAAAGAATGGCCAAAAGAATGGACACAGTCTCTTGTAATACCCCTGCCAAAGAAAGGAAACCTCAAGCAATGCCAGAACTACAGAACCATCAGTCTCATAAGCCATCCTAGCAAGATCATGCTGCAGGTAGTCCTCAACAGACTGAAAAACCAAGCAGAAAAACTCCTGGCAGAAGAACAAGCGGGCTTTAGACCAAAACGCAGCACAATGGAACAAATTTTCAACCTGAGAATTCTGATAGAGAAGCATCTCCAACACCAAAAAGACTTGTACCACAATTTTATAGACTTCAAAAAGGCCTTTGACAGGGTATGGCATGACGGCCTCTGGCAAGTACTCAGGCACTTCAACATTGACAACTGCCTAATTGAAGTAATCAAGGCTCTGTACGAGAATGCAAGAAGTGCAGTTTTCATGAACAACCACGTGGGCGAGTTCTTCAAGACCACGGTTGGAGTCCGCCAGGGCTGCCTTCTCTCACCTGTACTCTTCAACCTCTTCCTCGAAAACATCATGACAGAGACACTGCAAAACCACCACACCTCCATCTCCATTGGTGGAAGACCCCTTTGCAACCTCAGATTTGCAGATGACATTGACCTCATGGGCAGCAGCAAACAAGAACTGCAAATCCTCACAGACAGTCTAACAGACCGAGCGAGCGCATACGGCATGGAGGTCAGTACAGAGAAATCGAAGATCATGGTCAACAGCGCGAGTAATGACAGCACGGAAATAAAGATGAATGGAGAAATATTGGAAGAGGTGAGCCAATTCAAATACTTAGGCTCCATCCTAACAAAAGATGGCACATCAAATAATGAGGTGAAAGCTCGCATTGCAACAGCAACATCTGCTCTAGTCAGACTCCAGAGGATCATCAGAAGCAACAACATCAGCTTCTGCACCAAATACCACCTCTACAAATCCCTCGTAATATCTATCCTCCTATATGGCTGTGAATCATGGACTCTGACAGCAGAGTTAGAGAGAAGAATCCAAGCATTCGAGAACAAGTGCCACAGAAGACTCCTCAAAATATCATACAAAGAACACAAGACCAATAACTATGTGAAAGAGGAAATCAAAAAGCGTGTGGGTCCCCAAGAGCCTTTGCTCTCCACCATAAAGAGGAGAAAGCTGATGTGGTTTGGTCACACCACAAGACACAACACCCTAGCAAAAACCATCTTGCAAGGAACAGTCGAGGGCAAAAGAAGAAGAGGCCGCCAAAAGAAATCATGGGTTGACAACATCAAAGACTGGACTGCCCAACCCCTGCAACGCCTCCTACTGGCCACACAGGATCGTGAAGCATGGAAAAAGATCTCCGTTGCGTCTTCTCTCATGTCCCCCCTACGTCCTTTGGGACATGGGACTGAGTGAGTGAGTGAAACAAACATTGTCTCGCCTTGGTTTTGTACTGCTTGGGCTGAGTCGAGTGTGAGTCTGCAGACTCTGATTCCATTAGTGTGTGTGTGTGTGTGTGTGTGTGTGTGTGTGTGTGTGTGTGTGTGTGTGTGTGTGTGT
>CM060322.1:32396683-32409183 GCA_030674155.1 Stramonita haemastoma
CTCTGTGTGTCTGTCTGTGTGTTGTCTGTCTGTGTGTCTGTCTGTGTGTCTGTCTGTGTGTCTGTGTGTCTCTGTCTGTCTGTCTGTCTGTCTGTCTGTCTGTCTGTCTGTCTGTCTGTCTGTCTGTCTGTCTGTCTGTCTGTCTGTCTTCTTCTCTCTCTCTCTCTCTCTCTCTCTCTCTCTCTCCTCTCTCTCTCTCTCTCTCTCTCTCTCCCTCCCTCCCTCCCTCCCTCCCTCCCTCCCTCCCTCCCTCCCTGATCTCTCTCTCTTCTTCTCCCCCTCTCTCTCCCTCTCTCTCTCCCTCTCCCCCATCCTCTCTCTCTCTGCCTGTTACTCTCAGTGCTACAGTACAGTAGACTGCTTTTTCCTTCCTTCATTCCTTGACCGGATTCTGGTTTCCATCAGGTGACAAGCTGATCTTCTTCCGTTCTATCTCAACCTTCCCCCTCCCCCTCCCTCTTCTCCCATACTACTATCACCCTCTCTCTCTCTCTCTCTCTCTCTCTCTCTCTCTCTCTCTCTCTCTCTCTCTCTCTCTCTCTCTCTCTCTCTCTCTCTCTCTCTCTCTCTCTCTCCTCCCGTTCCCTCTTTTCCTCCCTCCTTCCCTCTCACTACACTTCCTCATCATCCGTCTGAAAATATTCCTGCTCTGTACTGGAGACTTTTCATTGGATTCTGTTTCAGTTTTGGTTTGCTTCATGAGTTCAATCATTCGCTACTAGTATTGTTTGAGCGGAAGAGAGGAATAGAAGGCGAAAGTAATGTTGTGTTCTTTGGAAGTGAATAAAATTTTTTTCCTTCGTATGTTTCTACCGTTGGTGGTAGTTCTCTAAGTGTTTGCTTGGGTATATTATGTCTGTGGTGATTGTGTCTGATGCTGATCTGCACACTTTAACTGAGTCATTTTAGCACACGTAAAAGCAGAGGATGACAAAATGTACAAAACTGCTTACACACGGGGACTAGATTTTTTTTTAAAGCAGAAGAGTGCTTTTTGCATTATCCTCGAAATATGAGAATAAAAGAAAAAAGACCGTTAAAAGAAAGAAAGAAAAAAATAGAATAAAGGGTGGAGCAGCTCTTGTGACAACGATTAGATTGATTTGTCAATGGATCAATTGATTGTTTGACTGGTTTACCTGATTGATCAATTGATTGATCAACAAAGACCAAGCAGTGTGCACAATAGTAATGACAATAATTATATCCCCCTCTCTCTCCCTCCCTCTCTCTCTCTGGTTGGTTGATTAATGCGTTGGGTATATGTATGCATGTTTATGGAATGGAATGATTGAACTGACTGATTCATTGATTCACTCACTCACTCTCACTCACTCAGTCCCATGTCCCAAAGGACGTAGGGGGGACATGAGAGAAGACGCAACAGAGATCTTTTTCCATGCTTCACGATCCTGTGTGGCTAGTAGGAGGTGTTGTAGGGGTTGGGCGGTCCAGTCTTTGATGTTGTCAACCCATGATTTCTTTTGGCGGCCTCTTCTTCTCTTGCCCTCGACTGTTCCTTGCAGGATGGTTTTTGCTAGGGTGTTGTGTCTTGTGGTGTGACCAAACCACATCAGCTTTCTCCTCTTTATGGTGGACAGCAAAGGCTCTTGGGGGCCCACACGCTTTTTGATTTCTTCTTTCACATAGTTATTGGTCTTGTGTTCTTTGTATGATATTTTGAGAAGTCTTCTGTGGCACTTGTTCTCGAATGCTTGGATTCTCCTCTCTAACTCTGCTGTCAGAGTCCATGATTCACAGCCATATAGGAGGATAGATATCACGAGGGATTTGTAAAGGTGGTATTTGGTGCCGAAGCTGATGTTGTTGCTTCTGATGATCTTCTGGAGTCTGACTAGAGCAGATGTTGCTGTTGCAATGCGAGCTTTCACTTCATTGTTTGATGTGCCATCTTTTGTTAGGATGGAGCCTAAGTATTTGAATTGGCTCACCTCTTCTAGTGTTTCTCCATTCATGTTTATTTCCGTGATGTCATTACTTGCGCTGTTGACCATGATCTTTGATTTCTCTGTACTGACCTCCATGCCGTATGCGCTCGCTCGATCTGTTAAATTGTCTGTGAGGATTTGCAGTTCTTGTTTGCTGCTGCCCATGAGGTCAATGTCATCTGCAAATCTGAGGTTGCAAAGGGGTCTTCCACCAATGGAGATGGAAGTGTGGTGGTTTTGCAGTGTCTCTGTCATGATGTTTTCGAGGAAGAGGTTGAAGAGTACAGGTGAGAGAAGGCAGCCCTGGCGAACCCCAACCGTGGTCTTGAAGAACTCGCCCACGTGGTTGTTCATGAAAACTGCACTTTTTGCGTTCTCGTACAGAGCCTTGATGACTTCAATTAGGCAGCTGTCAATGTTGAAGTGCCTGAGTACTTGCCAGAGGCCGTCATGCCATACCCTGTCAAAGGCCTTTTTGAAGTCTATGAAATTGTGGTACAAGTCTTTTTGGTGTTGGAGATGCTTCTCTATCAGAATTCTCAGATTGAAAATTTGTTCCATTGTGCTGCGTTTTGGTCTAAAGCCCGCTTGTTCTTCTGCCAGGAGTTTTTCTGCTTGGTTTTTCAGTCTGTTGAGGACTACCTGCAGCATGATCTTGCTAGGATGACTTATGAGACTGATGGTTCTGTAGTTCTGGCATTTCTTGAGGTTTCCTTTCTTTGGCAGGGGTATTACAAGAGACTGTGTCCATTCTTTTGGCCATTCTTTGGTGTCGTGGATCTTCTGACAAAGTTCTGTGAATCGCCTTGCTGTTTCATTCCCTCCATTTTTTATGAGTTCAGCTGGGATGTTATCAATTCCAGGGGACTTCCCCTTCTTCAATTGTTTAATAGCTGCATCTACTTCACACCTTAGTATTGGTGGGTCTTTATCTTGGTGTTCAGGGGGTTTGTCAGAAACTATGTTGGTATCTGGGCATAGTGGGTAGTTGTACAATCCCTCACAGTATTCTGTCCAGCGTTGGAGGATGGCATTGTTTTCCGTTAAAAGATTTCCTTCTTTGTCTTCAATAACAGAGGCTTTAGGCTGTGTGGTTTTCGTTAGTGCTTTCAAAGTGTCGTAAGCTGTTTTGCTGTTTCCCTTGGTCATTCCAGCTTCGATGTTGTTGCATTGTTCTTCTATCCACCCTTCTTTGGCTTCTCTCATCTTTTTCCTCACTTCTCTGTGGCTATCCATGTACTTCTTGTAAGCTTCTTGACTTGTGAACTGTTGTTTCTTAAGTTCTCTTCTTTTGTCACAGAGGTCAAGAACCTCATTTGTCACCCAGGGTTGTTTCTTTGTTCTGCTTCTTCCTAATGTTTCTTCTGCTGCTGTCGTTAGCACTTCTTTGATGTTGTTGGCCAATGTGTCCACATCATTGTCGATGGCTGTGAGTGCGGCGAACTTTCCTCCTATGTTGGCTTGGAAGATCTCAACCACTGTTGGGTCTTTGAGTTTTTCCAGGTCGAATCTTATGCGTGGGCTTTTTGGCTGTTGTTTTGCTTTCAGTTTCAGTCTGATGGTGGTAAGTACAAGGTCGTGGTCACTGCCAATGTCAGCTCCTGGGAATGTTCTTGTGTTTGCCTTGTTTATGCTGGATTTGAATCTTTGGGGTGACAGAATGTAATCAATTTGATTATGAATCAGACCATTTGGTGAGTGCCAGGTTGATGTTCTGGATGGCTTGTGAGGGTGGAGTGTGTTAGCCAAAGTAAGTTTGTGCTTCTTTGCGAATTCCAGCAGCCGCTGTCCTCTGTCATTTGTTTCTCCCAGTCCAAATCGTCCTGTGGTTCCTGCCCAGGTGTCATAGGCATCAGGTCCCACCTTAGCATTCCAGTCGCCTTCCACAATAAGGATGTCTTTTTGGGGCGTTTTGGAGATGACGTTTTCAAGTTCTTCATAGAATTCTTCTATCTGATCATCATCGTAGTCAGATGTTGGAGCATACACTTGGATGATGGTGAGATTCTGGGGTTTTGCAGAAACTCTGATTGAGATGAGTCTGCTGGATACTGGTGTGCAGCTGATGATGCTTGACACAATCTCTTTCCTGACAATAAAGCCTACTCCATGTTGATGTAGTTTTCTCTTCTCCGCTGTACCATATTTTGTGGCCGTCTTGCGTGGTTGTTTCTCCGAAGCCAATCCATCTGACTTCCGCAAGCCCTATGATGTCCCATTTATACCTCTGTAATTCATGTGTAAGTTCCTGTACTCTTCCTGTTTGGTACAGAGTCCTTACATTCCATGTACCAATGGTTGCCCCTTTAGCTGGAAGCTTTAGACTTGGTTCTGCCCCAGTAGCACACTTGTCGCTCCCACCCTGGAGGCTTGCAGTGGGTAGCGCGGTCGTTGTTGATCCAGGCCTCGACCGATCCGGCATGTCTTTCTGTTTTGTTTTTCTCATCATGTCCTTGCAGTGGCTTGAGGAAGCTTGGTGGCGCCCATCTCCTCTCCAAGACTCCTACTGGTGGATAAGAATGCACCAGCCCCTCACAACGTTTCGCCCGCCAGTAGAAGCGGTTACCGGGGTGTGGGTGGGTTAAGGACCCGGACCCAGAAGTGAGAGTTGAGTGCCAAGTGAGGACCAGTGCTCCCGTCCATCCCGAAGGATGCTACTGCCAGGTTTACAAAGGTACCACCTCTCCTTAAGCACCCCATACACCCCGATTCATTGATTGTGTGTGCTTATTCATGAAATGATATCCTTAGACTCATTTATCAATTGGTCAGTTTTGTTTGTTTAATTATTTCATGGTTCATGGAATCTTTAATGTTCTGATTTGCCGATTGATAAATTGCTTATCTGGTTCATTGATTACTTGGTTGATGGACTCATCGATTCATCGATCAGTTAATGGACCGATTACTCATACATTCCATCTCCTGGCCACACAACAAAATTTTGCCAAACTTTTCTCTGCAAGAAAAAAAGAAAGGAAAAAAAAGAAAAGAAACTCGTATTTGCCAAAGGTCAGTACACTTCAAAGCCCTATTCTCTCTCCCCACCCCCTCTCTTTTCCCTCTCCCTTCCCCTCCTCGCCATTCTCCCCCCCTCCCCCCTCCCCTATCCCTTGCAGGACAAGAGGTAAATCGAACACCAGGGTATTAGCAACGCCTGTCCAAAAGCAAAGGACTGGTATCAGTAACAGAAAAAAGAGGGGTAGGGAGTGAGTGAGTGAGTGAGTGAGTGAGTGAGTGTGTGTGTGTGTGTGTGTGTATGTGTGTGTACGTGTGTACGTGTGTTTGTGTGTGTGTGTGTGTGTCGTGTGTGTGTGTGTGTGTGTGTGTGTGTGTGTGTGTGTGTGTGTGGTGTGTGTGTGTGTGTGTGTGTGTGTGTGTGTGTGTGAGTGTGTGTGTGTGTATGTATGTATGTGTATGTATGTATGTATGTATGTATGTATGTATGTATGTATGCATGCATGTATGCATGTATGCATGTAGTGTATGTATGTATGTATGTATGTATGTATGTATGTATGTATGTATGTATGTATGTATGTATGTATGCATGTGTGTGTGTGTGTGTTTAAGGAGGAACGAGTGAGAGTGAATGAAATAAGAGAACAAGTATGTGCGTGCGTGTGTGTGTGTGTGTGTGTGTGCGCGCGCGCGCGTGTGTGTGTGTTTGTATATATATAGATGTTGTGTGTTGTGTTTGTGTGTGTATGTGTGTGTGTGTGCGCGCGTGTGTGTGTGTTTGTATGTGTGCGCGCGCGCGCGCGTGTGTGTTTGTGTGTGTGTGTGTGTGTGTGTGTCTGTGTCTGTGTCTGTGTCTGTGTGGACTCGTGCATGTGTGAAGCAATGGAGAGGTATATATCAAGTATCCCTACGATCAAGAAGGTCACTGACCATAAGAATATTGGCATTGGTTGAGGCAGTGACCTCCCTTGTAACATGCGGAAGTGACGTTTCGTTCGACAATTATTGTCTTACTTCCTCTCCCCCGTGGGAATGGATGCCTGGATACCCTGGATGCCAGGGTCACCATCCCCACGTCTGGAAATTGTGTGCTAGGAATTCCCTCTTTTCTATCCCTCTCTCTGTTTCTGCATTATTCCTTTTCTTCCTGTTACCCGCTTCTTGTCTTTTTTCTGTCTTCTTGCTCCATTCTTCTGGCCTTTTATTTCCCCATAGAGACTTAATTAAAGGATAATTCTCTTCCTCATCACATGTGCAGGGTCTGAATTGACAGGCACTTAATAGCAGTGCAACGCATTTTCGTTCGTATGACACAAAACAAAAGTTGCAGTCTGAGCATTGATGATGATGATGATGAAGAAAGAAGAAGAAGAAGAAGAAGAAGAAGAAAGAAGAAGAAGAAGAAGATTTTATTTATTCTTTTACTTATTCTTTTATATCGAAGATAATGATTTTATTTCCAGTTCCCGTGTGTATGCCGTTTTGTAAATTTTGTCACCCGTTCCCACAGACACACAATGGCCTACTCTAACGAAAAGTGGGACGGGTTTTAACGTGTGCGCAAAATGCTTTGCCTGCGTTCACACACGGCTCCTAGGTTTATAGTCTTATCCGAATGGGTTTTTTTTCGGGGGGGATAGGGGTGGGAGGGAGTGTAGTTTGCACTGATGTTACCTCCAGGGGGGAAATCCCCGCGAACGGGATTCGAACCCAGGTCGTCAGATTGCTTGTGCAATGTTCTAACGACTAGGCAATGCCATCCCCCCCCCCCCCCCTCGAGGAAGAAAAGAAGAAGAGAAGAAGAAGAAGAAAGAAGAAGAAGAAGAAGAAGAAGAAGAAGAAGAGAGAAGAAGAAGAGAAAGAAATCAAGAAAGAAGAAGAAGACATAGGAAATCTTTTATTTGAAGAAACAGAAGAAATACACTGATTTATTCCAGACAGCATCTTTCTGTTTCTTTTATGAAATCTGTATTGTCAAATTAATGTGCTTTACTTCACTTGTAGCCATCTTTCTGTTTCTTTGCTCTGCTCGTCATCTTCTGTTGTCATGTTTATCTGTCTGCTGTCTGTCTGACTCTCACTGTGCCCATCTCTTGTCTTCTTTGTCTTCTGTCTCTCCTGTCTGTTCTCCTGTCTGTCTCATCTGTTGTTGTCTGTTCTGTCGTCTGCGCCCTTGTTCTTTGTCTGTGTTCATGTCTGTCTATCTCTCTCCTGTGTTGTGTGTGTTGTGTGTGTTGTGTGTGTGTGTGTGTGTGATGTGTGTGTTGTGTGTGTGTGTTGTGTGTGTGTGTGTGTGTGTGGTGTGTGTGGCGTGTGTGTGTGTGTGTGTTGGTGTGTGGTGGTGTGTGCTTGCTGTGTGTGTGTGTGTGTGTGTGTGTGTGGTGTGTGGTGTGTGTGTGTGTGTGTGTGTGCGTGTGTGGGTGTTTAGAGAATGAATGCATGCTGGCGTTGAGGCGCGCATGTGTGTGTGTGCGTGCACATGCGTAAGTGTTAATGGGTGCGTGCGCGTGTATATTTGTGTTATGTGCGAGTGTGTGTGCGCATGCTTGCTCACTGTGTGTAACTGTTGTGTATGTGCTTACACGCACGTGCACGCCCACGCCCACTCGTGTGTGTGTGAATTCAAACTGTTAAAGGAAGACACACTTAACCATCAGTTGTGAATTAAATACAGATTCTTTGTACCTGATGAAAAGAAAGTAAAAGACTGATTTTGTTACAAAGTAAAATCACAACATTACTTTTAACTGTGTGAAGAATTTTCTCATGAAACATGTAGGGGTCGGTCATTGCCGTTTATCAGAAAACACAGTTGGAACTAAACCAGCAGCAGTATGGGGGTTGTTGGACTATAACTGAAACTATTAACCCAGGCCCTGTGTGCAAACACATACTGAACATCTTGGCACACGTTTTAAAACCCGGTTGGGCGTTTCCAAAGATAGGCTATTGTATGATGGTGGTAAGATACAACAAAAAATGACAAAACTGCATACACAGGGGTACTAAATGTAAAAAAAAGCACATGAGTGCTTATTCCATTATCCTTGATGTAAAAGAGAAAATAAATAAATAACCTCACAAAACTGACAGGCCTGTACCAAAGTTAGCATGTTTTGCTTTACTGAGATAAACCACGCCCATGCTTACTGCCCGTCAGATGGGTTTCTATGGCTAGAAGCTTTTAGGTAAAAAAAAGTAATCTGACATGGGACACGAACTGCCTCACAAGCCACTGTTGTCAGCCACTACACATCAACAAACTCCTGCTTTGCTCTGACACCACCACTGTCACTCTTTCTTCCCCACACATTCTCCAGGGGCAATATGAACCCTCTTCCTGCTTACCTGCCTGTCAGTGGCTAAGATAACACACTGAAGACATTGAATCAACAGCCAAAGTGTCAAACACCACCATCTGCATTGTTGCTGTGGTTAATACAGTAAGAAAGTTTGTATGTGTAGGTTTGAATCTTACCAAGGGTGTTTAAATTCGCGAGTTATTTTTGGCTCCTACCCAAAGCTGATGGTACTGTGGGCTCAGTGTAAAGGTTTGGACCTTCCAGTTGTTGTTGCCACTTCAATGGTGAGTGTTATTCCTAATACAGGTGTGGCTTGGAAAATGTTGGTAAAAGGTTGTGTGTTGTTCGTGTGTGCTTGACAAATGAACATAAACACAGAGCATAGAAGACAGCCACACTGTGTAGTCTGTTGCTAGTACTTGTCCTGTATTTGCTGACTGGAAGCCCCATGGCATGGCTTAACATTAACTTCTTGTCTTGTTATCAAACGTCTTGAAGCTATTTTCACTATTTTTGTTTGAACTGTTGTAGAGCTTTTTTCTTTTATTATCAGATTAACTTCATCTAGGTAAAACGTCCTTGTAAATTACATTTCAGTGATAACAAGAGCTTAAACAAACTGGACACATGTATTAAAGCCTTTTTGATAATCTACAATCACAGTAACTCGATTTCTAGTTGTTGTCATTGTTATTTATCAAACAACTTTCTTCAAAGTTAATTCAGAAAATAAGATATTTCAATGCTTGCAATCTTGTCTCACAGCATGTTTTAGTCCTTGCAAATTCAACAATATCTGGTCAACAACTGTAAAGTGTATCACTAAGCACTAACGCAATGCATACAATTTTCCAACTTTACAAAATCCAATATCATGCTCTGCAAAATGAATAGTGTACGTTTTCCATATAGATCGATGTCTTGGATACCTTGGGGGTCTTTTCACTCAGAACAAACCCAATAACACCAGCCAAATCTCTGCATCAGAATTCTCTGCAATGCATCAGCCTCATTCTGGGGTTCCTTTCAGCAAGCAGACAGGTCTGATTTGCATATGCTGGGGGCCACAGACAGGGGAAAGTGCTGAGAAATGGCTGCAGGCTTAATGTTACACAGGTCTCCTCTGCGAGAGATTGGTTTTTTGTCTGTTGTTTGCTACAGAAAGGCAAGGCACAATGGGCCAAAGGAGAGCAAAGTATCAGACAAAAGGAACTAACCTTGATATGATTATAACTGATCGATGGATACATGTGTAGACATTTCTAGAATTAGCCACAAACTGTATTTTGAAAAATCCCCCCCCCCCCCCCCCCCCCCCCCGAAAAAAAGGAAAAGGAAATGAATGAGTGATTAAAATAATAAATGAATATTGATTTATCTATGTATTCATTGTTCAAAATTGAAAACTAAATTCAGAAATGCATTGAAAAGTATGTTGTGTTGACCTAACAACAGAGATCACACCTTGTTGTGCTAACGTCTGTCCAAGTTTAGCTCCTGTGCCCCGTACAAGTGTTATCTTTTCCTCTCTCAAACATTGGCAGTTTATGAAGAATTTCCAACCAAAGCTTATCCCCAGTTTTATGTCATACAATATAACTGATCCTTCTTCTTCTGTATTATTCTGTTAACAAATATCAGCTCTATGCAATATTCTGTTCAATGGTGGAAATTTCAGTCTTAAACTACACATTACCAGTGGAATAATTTTCATTTTGGCATATTGGTTCCATGAAGAATTTTTCATAATACTTAAACATAAAATCGTGTGGTAAAACATTTGTGGCATTCTAAAATATTAATAATAATAAAAAATAATAACACATGGAATTTATATAGCACTATAGCTTGCAAAAAACAAATCAAAGCGCTTCCATTTGACCTATACATTGCCTTTTCATGAAAATCTGAAGCCTGTGTGTGTGTGTGTGTGTGTGTGTGTGTGTGTGTGTGTGTGTGTGTGTGTGTGTGTGTGTGTGTGCATGCGTGCTTGTGTGTGTGTGTGTGGGGGGGGGGGGGTTGGTGTGGGGGGGGGTAGGTGTGCATAAATTTGATATCTGCTGATCCTAATATATGCGAATGGTTGAATGCGTGTAAATGGTTTGAATGCAAGCACTTTGACTTGCTTACTTTACAGGGTTCAGTGCCATATAAACTCCATATACTATTGTCATCATCATCATCATCATCATCATCATCATTATTATTATTATTATTATTATTATTATTATTATTATTATTATTTATTATCATTTATGTTATCATCTTAAATCTGATAAATTAGCACAAAAAGCGAAAACATACACACCAACAAACAAAAAAACAATACTGAGCAGTCTACATGCATGCATTCATATGTGCTTGTATGTATATACTGTCCACATTTCTTCCCCAGATACACTCCCTCAAACCTAACCAGCACTGTACAGACAGAGTCTTTCACATCAGACACATGACAACACAACACAATGCTCAAAACACTGACATCATCAGACACGAACTGCCTCACCACCCACTGTAGTCAGCCACTACACATCAACAACAAACTCTGGCTTTATGCTTTGCTCTGACACAACCACTGTCCCTCTTTCTTCCCCACATACACATTCTCTAGGGGCAATATGAACCCAACCCTCTGCCTGCTGCCTGCCTGCCTGTCACTGGCTGAGATAACACACATGAAGACTTCGAATCAACAGCCCAAGTGTCAAACACCGCCATCTGGTTTGGTAGTAGGGGGGGGGGGGGGGGTAGACCAAAAGACTCCCCCCCCCTCTCTCCCACCCCCACCCCCCTACAGGGATGTTCAGAACCCTTTCAGTATAAAGAACACCCCCGACCTTCTGAAAATTCTGTGCGAGAAATTTTCCAGTTTTTATCATTCCCAGTGTTTCTGTCTTTTAATTAATTTTTTTTTTTACTGTTTTATCTACTCATTTATTTACTAACTTGTTTGTTCTTCTTTTTTTTTTTTAACCATTTTTATTCAGTTTTATCATGTTGCACATTGTATATCATGAAATGCGATTTTTCATATACATGTAGTGTTTCTGTCTTTCTCCTCATCTCTCTATCCTCTCCCTCTCATAATAATTATGTCTATTTTCTGTCTACCCACCCCATTCTTTTGTCGTTTTTCCGAGAGGAAGAAGCAGAAGGAAGAAGAAGCAGAAAGAAGAAGAAGCAGAAGAAGAAGAAGAGAAGAAGAAGAAGAAGAAGAAGAAGAAGAAGAAGAACTTAGTCTCGGTGAAGACAAAAACCTGTGGCGTTTACAACAGCAGAGTTGTAAAAAAAACAACCCCCCCCCCAACAACAACAAATAAACAACAAAAGACAAAATACCCCCCCCCCCAAATCGATAAACGATTAAACCAACATATGTCTTTTCAACATTTCAAATCTGCTGCCTTGCCCCAATACATTTTCCATTACTGAAAACACAGCAATATCTGGAGCGAGAAAAAAAACAACACATCAACTCTGCAATACAATATGACACCAGATACTAACTTAACCCTACATAGAAGAAAAACCTATCAATATACAACAGATTCAATATCATGCCGTGCAAAATCGGTCGGTGTACCATTTCTACAAATATCAGCTCCTGCGACATCTTGGTGTCTTTTCACCGGGAAGAAATCCAATAACGCCTCGCCAATTCCGAGCCTCGTTTTCTACCAAGTCAGCGCTTTCCCTCCCTTACTTTCCAGCAAGCGGACTTGTCAAATTTGCATATGCAAGGGGGGGGGGGGGGGGGGGGCGAAAAGACAGAGAAACTGTTGATATATAGCATGGGGCTTTATATTACAAGGCTTTCCTGGGGACAGGACTGCTTAGTGGTCAGAGCACTCGTTTTCCCCTAGCTAAGGTTAAACAGCATCAAGCGTGGTTACCAGTTGGATGGGTGACCGTTTGCGCTCTTTGTCTTCAGTGTAGTCCCCAGTTCACCCAGCTGTAAATGGGTACCTTCCCTCTTGAGGGTCAGGGAAGGTAAAGCAGCGAGGGAGAGGAGATGGGCGCAACCCTCAATATGCTGGCCCTTAGAGAAGCTGGGGTCCCTGACGCCTCGCTCCCCTAAGACAACATAGGTTATGGGACACCTTTACCTTTTTTCCCCTCCAGGAGAAATTGGTTTTCTGTTTGTAGATTGGAATGGATACAAGCAGGAATTGTAATAATGGATGCGTGGGTGGATAAACAGATTAGAGGTGTTTTTGTTTGTTTGCTTTTCCTGGTTTTTAGTTCTGTTTCTGCCTTCAACTGCAATCGTCTGTTTGAAAGTCTT
>CM060322.1:32421683-32426142 GCA_030674155.1 Stramonita haemastoma
TGATAAAAACCAGTAACTGCCAAAGGGAACACTGGGATTGTTTGTTTTCTTTAGAAACTCAATAATCATTGTCGATGTCATGAGATGGAAAACTTAAACGCTGTTTGTCTGTCTGTCTATATGTCTGTCTGTTTGTCTCTCTCTCTCTCTCACTCCCTCACTCTGTCTGTCTGTCTGTCTGTCTGTCTGTCTGTCTGTCTCTCTCACTCTCTCTCTGTCTCTGTCTCTCTGTCTCTGTCTGTCTCTGTCTCTGTCTCTGTCTCTCTCTCTCTCTCTCTCTCTCTCTCTTCTCTCTCTCTCTCTCTCTCTCTCTCTCTCTCTCTTGGTTCCGCGGCTGAGCTAATACTGTCGTTAGTAAGGGGCTTAGTGTGTGGTGTCCTGCTCAGAACAGGCACCACTGAACACCCACAAGTGACCCAGCAGAAGTGCATGGCCCCTCTGGTTGGTGGCCTCATATGGTGGCCTAAAATTGATGGGCTCCCTGTGGACTCCCGACCCTGAGGATGAGACATAAATCTGGGTATGGCTGTGGAGGGGAGATTGAAATGAGCGGCGTGGGAACAGCAGGACGGGGACGTTACAGAAGATGAGGCAGCAAAATAAAAAAAACCTCAAACCAATAAAAGCAGGTAAACAGCCAATGAATCAAACAAAGGAATATAATACTCTCAGCAGTATCTGATGAATTATTCAAAAGGTGGGAATTTTTACACGTTCCCAGGTCAACTTCAAGTGCAGGCCTGCCAGAGCCTTAACTCCCTTCGAGTCCATCATACACATGCAGAAGATCAAACAAGCACGTCATAAAAGGCCCTATAATTCACGTCAGCATTTAGTGGGTTACAGAAATATGAACATGTCTAGCATGCAACCTGTACAAGAAAACGAGCTACTCTGAAGTGGGGACTGAATCGGTTTGAGGCCAGCAGGCAGACCTCCTGCAACAAAAAAAGAAAATGACAAACACAGGAGAAGACCTGGCAATGCCCACCCTAATGCCCGATATCATAAGGGAACACAGATGAGTGAGAGAGAGAGAGAGAGAAGAGAGAGAGAGAGAGAGAGAGAGAGAGAGAGAGAGAGAGAGAGAGAGAGAGAGAGAGAGAGAGAGAGAGAGAGAGAGAGAGAGAGAGAGAGAGAGAGAGAGAGAGAGAGAGAGAGAGAGAGAGAGAGAGAGGTGGGGGAGGGAGAGAGAGAGAGGGAGAGAGAGAGATGGACAAGAAGGCAGACCAAAGAAATGAACAAATAAACAGGACAGAAAACACCACACGTTCCTGCAACCTAAACCGCCTTCCATTACACCCCAACAATAAATCATCCACTGGCGATGTCATATTTCGCAGAAATGCTTTTTATGTTATTGTGGTCTCAAACGGGCACACACACACACACACACACACACACACACACACACACACACACACACACACACACACACACACACACACACACACACAACAGACAGAGCAGTGTGTGTGTGTGTATGTGTGTGTTAGTGTGTGCTACGTGTGTGTGTGTGTGTGTGTGTGTGTGTGTGTGTGTGTGTGTGTGTGTGTGTGTGTGTGTGTGTGTGTGTGTGTGTGTGTGTGTGTGTGTGTTGTGTGTGTTCACATTTTGTCATTTGTTCTATTGAAACTTTGCAAAATTCTAGTTAAGAGTAAAGTTGCATGACATTGATGAAAAGGTTGGCTATATTTCTATGTCTGTAAAATTTTGTCTTGTACACGCATTTTATATAAAAAAAATACATCTATATTACATTTCATTTTGTTTACTGAAATCCTCCATGCCCCAAGAGGGTTCAAAGACGAATTATATCTTGAATCTTTTGTATGTGTGTGCGTGCGTGCGTGCGTGCGTGCGTGCGTGCGTGTGTGTGTGTGTGTGTGTGTGTGTGCGTGCGTGCGTGCGTGCGTGCGTGCGTGTGTGTTGGACAATCTTTTAAAGGTTTTATACAGCACAGCTAATGAATATCCCAAAACAAATAGACGAAAGCAAACGAATAAACTAAACAAGAAACACCCAAAACAAATAAACAAACTAAACTAAAAAAAAAAAAAAAAAACCCACCCTAAAAACCAACACAATTTAAAGACAACAGCACACAATACTTTAAAGAAACACCTATTAACAACAACAGAAAAATGACAAATAATAAGACACACACACACACACACACACACACACACACACACACACACACACACACACACACACACCACACACACACACACACACACACACACACATCTCTCTCTCTCTCTCTCTCTCTCTCACTCTCTCTCTCACTCTCTCTCTCTACTCTGCTCTTTCCCAGCACTACTGACATTATATGCAAAGAGGCCTACTTAAATACAGGATAGAAGACTTCTTGAAGTAAAAGGACTGAGGGGAAGGAAAGAAGATTAAAGGCCACATCGCGTTTATTACATCACCACTGGATGTTCCCCCCAGCCTTTGATGTCCACGGAGCAGTTTTTATGGTTATGACCGACTAATTCTGTATTTCCTGATGAGACCAGGGAAGGGCATTGTTTTGTGCCCTTTACCAGTAGTTAACCTCATTACAGTGGTGGAGTTAAAAAATTTTTTTAATGTATTTTTGTTTTATTTTTTTTAATTAAAAAAATGTATTTGTTACATGTTTTTTAATTTAATTTAATTTTTTGTGGTGGAGGTTAATCTAACAAAAATCGAGTGGTGTTACATGATAACGAATAGAGTGCGACCAAGCACCAGACATTGCAAGACACCGATAAAAAAAAATTAGGATGTCAAAAGAAAAAAAAGGAGAACCGCATACAAACAATCATAGAGGAAAAAACATAGTCTGAACAGTTTGTTTTCTAGTTATTTCATACCATTGATTGATTAACCCAACAGTTTGAAACTGGAGTACAGACAAATATTGATAATCACACACGCATCGCATGCATGCACACATGCGTGAATATACACTGACACAGACACACAAACACAAAGGCACATACACAGACACAAACACAGCCACAGGCACACACAGATACAGACACAGACAGACAGACACACAGGCACACAGACACAGACACACACAGACACACACACACACACACACATAAACTAAATAGAATAAAACACACATACAAAAATAAAAGCAACAACAACAATAATAATTTTAATAATTGTATCAGTGATAATGGCAATAGTAGTAGTAGCAGCAGCAGCAGTAGTAGTAGTGTTAGTAGTAGTAGTAGTAGCAGCAGCAGTAGTAGTAGTAGTAGTAGTAGTAGTAGTAGTAGTAGTAGTAGTAGTAGTAGTAGTAGTAGTAGTAGTAGTAGTAGTAGTAAAAATGATAATGATCATGTTGAGGATGATAAAAAACACTATTACTACTACTGCTGCTGCTGCTGCTGCTGCTGCTGCTATACTACTACTACTACTACTACTACTACTACTACTACTACTACTACTACTACTACTACTACTACTACTATAAAAAATAAAAATGATAAAATTAAAAAATAACGACGACAATGATGATGATGGATGATGGACGACGATGACTACTACTACTACTACGACGACGACGATGATGATGATGATGATAACAACAACAACAATGATAATAATAGAAACATAACATGAAAATGATCCAAACCAATGTTTTTGCAATGCAGACATCACGAACACCGTTCCTATTCGAATGATTAAAGATTCCAACAACAACAAAAAGAGTGTGGTGAACTAACAACAAACCAAAAAAGAATATCAAAACCTAAAAAAAAGGAACGGGTAAAATAAAAAAGAAGCTTTTCATATCCTCATTACATTTCAACTTGATATCAGTCCTGCCTTTGATATAAGCTGGCAGTTTTCACAACAAGAGAATTACATAGCTTCTGAAAAGAGTGGACGTGAAAATATTATGTGCCTTTTACCAATCGCTGATCAGGAAAAGCTTAATGCTTAAAAAAAATTAAACCACACGAAATTTGGAGATTGCTTGATGTTATATTGGGTTAATAGAAAGGGATCACGCACAAAGCTTTGTAAGACACCTCCCGGAAATTGACGTTGGAACGATCTGAAAGTTCTGGCAAGCAAAGATATGAAATGAAAGAAAATAAAAAAGCCAGCCTTGGCTTGCAAGTATGATTCCAAGATGCTAAATGATCACGACACAGAGGCAGACGTGTTTGAAAATGAAATCAATCCTGTTGATTGCAATGGAATAATTGATCAGAAAGGTACGGGAATTTTGGCGCCTTAGAGACGTGTGCGCACGCACGCACATGCACGCACACACTCACACACAGAGGCACGCACGCACGCACGCACAACACACGCACACACACGCACAGAGGCACGCACACACACACACAGACACAAACAGAGGCACCCATGCACGCACGCTCGCACGCACGCACGCGCGCACGCACACACACACACGTGCGCGCACTCACGCGCGCGTACACACACA
>CM060322.1:32433742-32443241 GCA_030674155.1 Stramonita haemastoma
AGGAGAGAGAGAGAGAGAGAGAGAGACGAGAGAGAGAGAGAGAGAGAGAGAGAGAGAGACAGAGAAGAAGGAGAGAGAGAGAGAGAAGAGGACAGACAGACAGACAGAAGACAGAGACGAGAGAGACAAGAGAGACAGAGAAGACAGAAGAGACAAGACAGAAGAAGACAGACAAGAAGACAGAGAGGAGAGAGATGGACAAGCACACCAGCAACTAAACCCTATACACAGACAAAACACACGCATGTCAATTTCGCAAAAGCTTTAAACGACTTCCAAGCACATACACACCCAACAAACAACACACTGGCGACACAAACTTACATGTCCAAACGGCACAACACACACACACACACACACACACACACACACACACACACCACCCACACACACACACACACACATACAACACAACACACAGCGTGTGTGTGTATGGTGTGTTAGTGTGTGTAGTGTGTGTCGTGTGTGTGTGTGTGTGTGTGTGTGTGTGTGTGTGTGTGTGTGTGTGTGTGTGTGTGTGTGTGTGTGTGTGTGTGTGTGTGTGTGTTTGTGTGTGTTCACCTTTTGTAATTTGTTCTCTTTGACAAAGACTATTGAAACTTTGCAAAATTCTAGTTAAGAGTAAAGTTGCATGACATTGATGAAAAGGTTGGCTATATTTCTATGTCTGTAACATTTTGTCTTGTACACGCATTTTATTAAAAAAAAACACATCTATATTACATTTCATTTTGTTTACTGAAATCCTCCATGCCCCAAGAGGGTTCAAAGACGAATTATATCTTGAATCTTTTGTATGTGTGTGCGTGCGTGCGTGCGTGTTGTGTGTGTGTGTGTGTGTGTGTGTGTGTGTGTGTGTGTGTGTGCGTGCGTGTGTGTTGGACAATCTTTTAAAGGTTTTATACAGCACAGCTAATGAATATCCCAAAACAAATAGACGAAAGCAAACGAATAAATTAAACAAGAAACACCCAAAACAAATAAACAAACTAAACTAAAAAAAAAAAAAAAAACCCACCCTAAAAACCAACACAATTTAAAGACAACAGCACACAATACTTTAAAGAAACACCTATTAACAACAACAGAAAAATGACAAATAATAAGACACACACACACACACACACACACACACACAACACACACACACACACACACACACACACACACACACATCTCTCTCTCTCTCTCACTCTCTCTCTCTCTCTCACTCTCTCTCTCTACTCTGCTCTTTCCCAGCACTACTGACATTATATGCAAAGAGGCCTACTTAAATACAGGATAGAAGACTTCTTGAAGTAAAAGGACTGAGGGGAAGGAAAGAAGATTAAAGGCCATATCACGTTTATTACATCACCACTGGATGTTTTCCCCCAGCCTTTGATGTCCACAGAGCAGTTTTTATGGTTATGACCGACTAATTCTGTATTTCCTGATGAGACTAGGGAAGGGCATTGTTCTGTGCCCTTTACCAGTAGTTAACCTCATTACAGTGGTGGAGTTAAAAAAATTTTTAAAATGTATTTTTGTTTTATTTTTTTAATTAAAACAAATGTATTTGTTACATGTTTTTTAATTTAATTTAATTTTTTGTGGTGGAGGTTAATCTAACAAAAATCGAGTGGTGTTACATGATAACGAATAGAGTGCGACCAAGCACCAGACATTGCAAGACACCGATAAAAAAAATTAGGATGTCAAAAGAAAAAAAAGGAGAACCGCATACAAACAATCATAGAGGAAAAAACATAGTCTGAACAGTTTGTTTTCTAGTTATTTCATACCATTGATTGATTAACCCAACAGTTTGAAACTGGAGTACAGACAGATATTGATAATCACACAGGCATCGCATGCATGCACACATGCGTGAATATACACTGACACAGACACACAAGCACAAAGGCACATACACAGACACAAACACAGCCACAGGCACACACAGATACAGACACAGACAGACAGACAGACAGGCACACAGACACAGACACACACAGACACACACACACATAAACTAAATAGAATAAAACACACATACAAAAATAAAAGCAACAACAACAATAATAATTTTAATAATTGTATCAGTGATAATGGCAATAGTAGTAGTAGCAGCAGCAGCAGTAGTAGTAGTGTGTTAGTAGTAGTAGCAGCAGTAGTAGTAGTAGTAGTAGTAGTAGTAGTAGTAGTAGTAGTAGTAGTAGTAGTAGTAGTAGTAGTAGTAGTAGTAGTAGTAGTAGTAGTAAAAAATGATAATGATCATGTTGAGGATGATAAAAAACACTATTACTACTACTGCTGCTGCTGCTGCTGCTGCTGATATTACTACTACTACTACTACTACTACTACTACTACTACTACTACTACTACTACTACTACTACTACTACTACTACTACTACTACTAAAAAAATAAAAATGATAAAATTAAAAAATAACGACGACAATGATGATGATGGATGATGGACGACGACGACTACTACTACTACTACGACGACGACGATGATGATGATGATGATAACAACAACAACAATGATAATAATAGAAACATAACATGAAAATGATCCAAACCAATGTTTTTGCAATGCAGACATCACGAACACCGTTCCTATTCGAATGATTAAAGATTCCAACAACAACAAAAAGAGTGTGGTGAACTAACAACAAACCAAAAAAGAATATCAAAACCTAAAAAAAAAGGAACGGGTAAAATAAAAAAAGAAGCTTTTCATATCCTCATTACATTTCAACTTGATATCAGTCCCGCCTTTGATATAAGCTGGCAGTTTTCACAACAAGAGAATTACATAGCTTCTGAAAAGAGTGGACGTGAAAATATTATGTGCCTTTTACCAATCGCTGATCAGGAAAAGCTTAATGCTTAAAAAAAATTAAACCACACGAAATTTGGAGATTGCTTGATGTTATATTGGGTTAATAGAAAGGGATCACGCACGAAGCTTTGTAAGACACCTCCCGGAAATTGACGTTGGAACGATCTGAAAGTTCTGGCAAGCAAAGATATGAAATGAAAGAAAATAAAAAAAGCCAGCCTTGGCTTGCAAGTATGATTCCAAGATGCTAAATGATCACGACACAGAGGCAGACGTGTTTGAAAATGAAATCAATCCTGTTGATTGCAATGGAATAATTGATCAGAAAGGTACGGGAATTTTGGCGCCTTAGAGACGTGTGCGCACGCACGCACGTGCACGCACACACTCACACACAGAGGCACGCACGCACGCACGCACACACACGCACACACACGCACAGAGGCACGCACACACACACACAGACACAAACAGAGGCACCCATGCACGCACGCTCGCACGCACGCACGCGCGCACGCACACACACACACGCGCGCGCACTCACGCGCGCGTACACACACACGCACGCACGTGCACATGCAGATGCATAGAGAACTTTTTAGTGGATAGACATTAAAACGAAAACGAAAAACACACACACACACACACACACACACACACACACACACACACACACACACACACACACACACACACACACACACACACACACACATATCATCATTTTACTCCTCGTTATTGCTTTAATTATTGTCGTTGTCACTATTGTTGAATTTTGTCTTGTTCATCTTTTTACATACTCTTCTTTCGTAGATGGCTTGATGTAAAAAAAAAAAAAAAAAGCCATACACACACGTGTGTGTATAATTATGTGTGTGTGTACATAAGTGCGCATGAGTGTTTATCTATCAAATCAGTCATGTCTCTAAGACGTTAAAACATCCCGCATATTTTCGTTTAAATTATTCCAAAGCATTCGACAGATTCATGTCATTCTCAAACACATCTTTCCCTGTGTTTGGATAATTAAACATCTTCAAACCATACTTTCATGTTACGTCTGGCTTTTATTCCAACAGCTTCAGATCATTATCGCGTTCCTATATCAATTTCCGGTTGGTGTTTCACAAGGCTTCGTTCAGTGCCCACTTCTATTAATCTAATATAACATCAAGCAATTTTCTAATATGTTTCGGTGTTTTTCTCTTTTTGATAGCTTTATTCTCCTGCTAATCAGCAATTGGCTTCCAGCACGAAATGATTTCAACACCCTCATTATCAGATAAGGAGATTCTCCAACAATTGAGTCATAGCTGGGAAAATTGCATGCGGTTATCAAAAGCTGGAAGAATATCACGTTAAAATGTAATAAAGATAAAAACACCTTCATTCCCTTCTCGGTTGTCTTTGTTTCTTCCTCGCAAATGGCGTGCACTCTGCATCAAACTGGCTGGTCTGTAAGATGTCAGGTTTTGCTGATAAACGTGTTTTTTTCCCTCCCGTTTTGATTTTTTTTGTGTAGTATTGTTTATCATTTTGTAGTATTGTTTATCATTGTTTAACTGTTGCAAAATTTACTGTTTTTCTCTTTTCTTAAAAGTGTAGTTTATATATCAATTACTGCTTACGTGCTATCTGTCTGTCTATCTGTCTATCTGTCTGTCTATCTGTCTGTCTATCTATCTATCTATCTATCTATCTATCTATCTATCTATCTATCTATCTATCTATCTATCTATCTATCTATCTATCTATCTATCTATCTACTCTCTCTTCTCTCTTCTTCTATCTATCTATCTATCTTATCTATCTATCTATCTATCTATCTATCTATCTATCTATCTATCTATCTATCTTCTGTCTGTCTGTCTGTCGTCTGTCTGTCTGTCTGCCGCTGTCTGTCTGTCTGTCTGTCTGTCTGTCTGTCTGTCTGTCTGTCTGTCTATCTATCTATCTATCTATTTATCTATCTATCTCTATGTGTGTGCGCGCGCGCGAGTGTGTTTAAACCACAACAAAAAGTACTCAAAGTAAACTGGTACGGGTGTGCAAGTAGTGGAATGCTAAAAAAAAGAGCATTAAAACGACAAAATTCCCCCCCCCCCCCCCCCACAAACAAGCATAAAATAAAACAACAAAAATAAGACTAGAAATCTCCCAAACATTTAAATATATCAAGAAGAGAAACAAAGAAAAAGAATAGAAAACATCAGCAATACTGGCAACAGAGATGTATATATTCAGGTTGATGAAGCTTCTCGAAGTGATAGGGAAAATAAGGCCATTTTACATTGATTGCATTTCAACTTGACTTCTTTCTAGGCTTTGATATCTGCAGGCACTTCTCATCATTATAAATGAATAATAATTACAACATTTTATGATAAAGTAGGGGTTGAAATGATTATGCGCCATTTCCAAATTATTGCTTATCACCAAAAAGACATAATGGTGAAGCACATTGGCAGACTGTTTGATGTAAAATTTGATTAAGAAATGTAGACCCTCTTCGAAGCCTTGTAAGACACCTACAGGACAGGGTTGTTAAGGATGATGTGAAAAAGTAAAGAGAGAGAGAAGAGAGAGAGAGAGAGAGAAGAGAGAGAGGAGAGAGAGAGAGAGAGAGAGAGAGAGAGAGAGAGAGAGAGAGAGGACAGACGAGACAGGACAGAAGACAGAAGAAGACAGACAGCAGAGAGAGAGAGAAGAGAGAGAGAGAGAGAGAGAGAGAGAGAGACAGAGACAGAGACAGAGACAGAGACAGAGACAGAGGGACAGAGGGAGGGAGACAGAGACAGAGAGAGACAGAGACAAAGACAGAGACACAGAGAGACAAAGAGAGACAAAAACAGAGACAGAGACAGAGAGACAGAGAGAGTATCAGCTAGTGTACTACTGACATAGAAACGAGTAATACTGAAGAAAAAATCTTGACACTGCTTGGTGTTATACTTGATTTAATAAGAAGAGATCTAACACGAAGGTTTGGAGGACATCGAAAGGAAATTGAAATGGATGGATACAGGATATGAAACTTTTAACAAATAAAAAGTTTTTAAAAAAATGAATCTAGGCCTAAACTTACGAGATGGTTTGAAGATGTTTCACTTTTTTTTTTATCATGGCAGACACAGAGAGAGCGAGGGAGCAAGAGAGCGAGAGAGAGAGCGAGAGCGAGAGAGAGAGAGAGAGAGAGAGAGAGAGAGAGAGAGAGAGAGAGAGAGAGAGAGAGAGAGAGAGAGAGAGAGAGAGAGAGAGATATGTGTTTATGACTACAATCAATTTTGTTGGATTCAGAGAACAAAAAATAGGAAAATAAAAAGAACTTTACCGTTTTAAGACATTATTGTGTAACAACACACACATACACACACACGCGCGCGCATATATATATATTTATATATATATGCACGCACGCACGCACACATTATCCTGGAAATAAAAGAATGAAAAGAATTTTTTAAGATAAATAAAGCACACACGCACAAACACACACACACACACAACACACACACACACACACACACACACACACCACACAAGCACGCGCGCGCGAAGGAACAGCGAACAAACAAACAAAAAAACCCAACAAACAAACCTAGCTGCAAAAAAACAACCACCACGGTACCACTTCCATCCAACCAGTACAGGATGCTTGGAAAGCCAAGTGTCACATTGCGGGCATCCTGCATCCTCCCTTTCTCCCTCTGTTATCTTCAAAACAAACCACCATGCCTCCACCCTTACCTTGCTACATACACCCCATTTCTCTCTCTCTCTCAGACTTAAAGCATCCTCTGTCTCTCTCTGTGTCTCTCTGTCTGTCTGCTGATTCTCTCTCTCTCTCTCTCTCTCTCTCTGTCCGACTTAAACCATCCTCTGTCTCTCTCTGTGTCTGTCCCTCCTCTGTCTCTCTCTGTGTCTGTCTCTGTCTCTCTCTGTATCTGTCTGATCTCTCTCTGTCAGTCTTACAGCATCCTCTGTTTCTGTCTGTATCTGTCTGTGTCTCACTCTGTGGTTTGTCTGTCTGTCTCTCTGCGTTTGTCTGTCTGATCTCTGTCTCTGTCTTCGTCTCTGTCTCTCTCTCATTCTCTCTCTTGCCGGTGTTTCGGCACTACACTAGGCCTAGTAGTAGAAGCAGCAACAGCAGCAGCAGCAGCATCAACAGCGAAAAGGGGCAGCCGAATAGCATACCAAACCAACTACTGACTGCCTCTTTCTTCCTCCTATACTAGGCTTGCTTTTGCTTTACTCTGCTTCGCTGGCACTCAACTCAGCCTTCAGCAGTCAGCTAGTATAGGCTTAGAGTGCTAGCAGCCCCTTTACTTTTTCTGTCTGCTTGACTTCAAGTCTGCTGCTCTCAGAGCAGCATCCCACACTGGCTGTGTGTGCTGCCCCTGGTGTTCGTGTGTGTGTGTGTGCGCGTGTTAAAAGGGAGTAAAAAAAAAAAAAAGAAAGAAAGAAAGAAGAAGAAAACTTCGCTTCTCTCTCTTCCACCCCCCCCCCCAAAAAAAAAAAAGAAAAAAAAAAAAGAATCTCCACCTAGGAAACCTCCAGGGTTCAACCATGTTGGAGAAAAAGGGGCCATAATCCGAGTTGAAAGTTGTGTTCGATTTGTCTCAGCTTGTGAAAAGTTGAAGGGTTAGGTGAGTACGTACGACTTGGGTTTGGTGCGAGTGTTTGAATTTATGAATCTAAATCAACTTTGGTTCGTTGGCGGGGTTGAAAAAGTTCGTGGAAAGACAGACCTGTACGTACGTGTCTGGTAATTTATTGGTGTCAAGACCTGTGGTTTAGGCAAAGTAAGGGACGCCAATTTCTGACGATCGTCTGCTGAGGGTTCCGGTAATTAGTGAGAGGATGTTCCGCCTACACGACATTTGCACGTGTGTGAGAACGTGTGTATGTGTGAGTACCGTTCATTTCGACGCTTAGCATCTGTTTTTTTGTGTTTTTGTGTGTGTTCCTTTCCCTTTTCAAGGATATTGTAAATCACGGGTAAGGAGTCTCAACGGGAGAAAGACACAGAGAAAAAAATCCGGAGTTCGTTCCAAGGAAGAGAATCGGCTCTTTCTACTTTTGGTTGAAGAAGTATCTGTGTGTTAAATTTTCATACTTCCAATTTTGAAAAAAAAAATCAAGAACAAGACTTTTGTGTTTCGAGTTCCAGAACTCTCCAAGTCTCCTGTACCATTAATCATCATCCCTCTTGTGTCAGTATTTATATTTATATAGATGTAGTAGTACTTGCTTGTCTTGAAGCCCTACCACCATACCACGACTTGCCAACTAAACTGCGTATAAACTTGCACCACCACCACCACAGTGGCCGTGAAAGAAAGTTTGGAGTGATGAACAACAACAATCCGCGTTGCGTCAGCTTAAGCGGCGAGAACGATCGATTAAGTGCGCTGGAATAGACCAGTGGTGGTTGAGGACGAGGATGATGAGGATGATGAGGATGGTGATGGTGGTGATGGTGCCGGGGATAAGAGGAGAGAACTAATATTTGTCAAAGCGAGCAGAAAAGGGAAGTGTAGTTTGGTCGTGACGCAGTGCTTGTCTTCTGTCTGAAGTGACGAAGTGTGTTAGTTAGGTCTGACTGACTTCATGAAGTGAAGAAAGTGTTCGGTTAGGGATTTTTTTTGTGGTGTGTGTGTGTGCGGAATAGAACGTCTGCGTTTGGTGATAACAGGAGACTGTATAAGCTGTAACCTCTAAGCCTGGCATCTGTGTGTGTGTGTGTGTTGCTGCTGTTGGGAGGTGAAGTCTGTGAAGTTCATTCAGGAACTGACTGACTGACTGACTGCTTCAGGTTTTGTGAAGAGGAGGAGGAAGGAGGTGAGTAGTGGTGGTACAATGTGTGTTGTGTGTAGTGTATGTGTGTGTATGTGTGTTATTGTTGTGTATGTGTTGTGTGTGTGTATGTGTGGTTATGTGTGTTATTGTTGTGTGTGTTTTGTGTGTGTTGTGTGTGTGTTTGTGTGTGTTGTGTGTGTATGTGTGTGTAGTTGTGTATGTGTGTGTGTGTGTTTGTGTGTGTGTGTGTGTGTGTGTGTGTGTGTGTGTGTGTTGTGAGAGAGGAGAGAGAGAGAGAGAGAGAGAGAGAGGAGAGAGAGAGAGAGAGAGAGAAGAGTGTGATGAGTGTGTGTTGTGTGTGTGTGTGCATGAGTGTGTGTGTGTGTTTGCATACGGAAGCCCATAATTATGTGTGTGTGTGTGCATGAGTGTGTGTGCGTTTGCATGCGGAAGCCCATAATTATGTGTGTGTATGTGTGTGTGCACGCGCGCGCCCGCGCGTGCGTGTACTAATTAAGCGTAGCGCATGCAAGAGAGAGAGAGAGAGAGAGAGAGAGAGAGAGAGAGAGAAGAGAGAGAGAGAGAGAGAGAGAGAGAGGTGTGTGTGTGTTGTGCGTGCGCGTGCATGAGTGTGTGTACATGTGTGTTTGCATGTGGAAGCCAATAATTATTGTGTGTGTGTGAGCGTGCGCGTACGTGGTTAAGCATAGAGCATAAGAGAGAGAGAGAGAGAGAGAGAGAGAGAGAGAGAGAGAGGAGAGAGAGAGAGAGAGAGAGAGAGAGAGAGAGAGAGAGAGCCCGTTTGTGAACTGTGTTTCTGTGTATATGTGTATGGTGAATACGTGCGGGTGAAGGCATATATAGTGTATG
>CM060322.1:32445841-32453341 GCA_030674155.1 Stramonita haemastoma
GTGTGTGTGTGTGTGTGGGGGTTGGGGTAGGAGGTGTTGCTGTTTTTGTTGCTGTCATGTTTTAATGATTTTCTTTTTGTTCTGCTTTTTTCTCCCCCCCCCTTTCTACTCCTCCTCCGTCTTTTTTGTTGTTTTGGTGCATTTTCTTGTTTCTCTTGTTCTTCTGTTCTTGTTGTTTTTGTTGCTTGATGATGTTTTGTTCCTCTTGTTTTGTTTTTTGTGCTGTTTTTTTGTTATGTTCTTCTTGTTCTTGTTTCGTTCTTGTTCTTTTGTTCATGTTTCTGTTAGTTCTTGTTTTTTTGTTGTCTTCTCTCTTGCAATTCTTTGATTTCTTCTTCGCCGGGTGGGGGGGGGGGGGGGGGAGTGGGGGGTTGGTGGTTGGTGTGGTGGAGGAAGAGTAGGGAGTTGTAGAATCTAGATCTAAAATGTCGGCTAAGAATAATGGTTGTTTTCGAAAGAGCTGAATAATTAAGTTAAAAAAAACCAGAATGTTTTATTTTCTTTTGTTAAAAATCATTTTTTTTACGCAGTTTGTCAAAAAAGAAGCTAAAGGCTTGAAGACAGGGCAACCTGGCGGAAAAAAACACCCTGTCAACCATCATGTACCATCTGTTTCCACATCGACCGATCAGATGAGACAATGACGAGATGATGATGACGAGAGACGACGACGACGAGATGATGATGATGATGATGATGACGACGATGACGACGACGACGATGACTGACGACGCCGATGAAAAGGATGTTGATAATGATGCTTATTTTATTTATTTTATTTTTATTTATTATTATTATTTATTATTTTATTTCTTACCACTTAATCAGGGTGATTTCTCTGCGTGAAATTTGAACTGCTCTCCCCGGGGAGAGCGCGTCCCACAAGAGCAGCGCCACCACATATTTTTTCTTTGTGTGCTGAAAGCTGTATTTGGTTTCCCATATCAGAGTAGCTTTTTTCTACAGAATTATGTCAGGGACAACTCCCTTGTTGCCGTGGGTTCTTTTACGTGCGCTAAATGAGGTTTCCCGGTTTTATCGTTTCATCTGAAAGAATTAGCACAAGACCACCACCACTCACGGTCTGAAAGATGGGGGGAAAGGTTTCGGCCCAAACGGGGTTCGAACCACCACACACTTCCGACCGGACTTTTCGCTTTATAGCAAGGCGCGTTGTTACCTCTCGACCACGATCGACGTGTCATAGCACGATGATGATTGCATGCTTGAAGCGAGGCTGCTGGTAACGGTTTGGAAGCAGCCTTGTCATGTAGTGCGGAGATGCTGTAGTGAGGAATTTATGTATTTGTTTTATTCTTTTATTTCGAGGATAAAAGAATAACCACTCGTGTGCTTTTTTTTTGTACACCCAGTCCCCGTATGTGTGCAGTTTTGTAAATTTTGTCATCGTTCATAAGGGATGGAGTGATGAGGCCCAGCTTCATTCACTCTACTACCTGCCAAGGCTCTGATGCTTTTATTCATTTATTGTATTGATTGATTAATTGATTAATCGATTCACTTACCTATTTATTTAATTTTTTAGAATTAATATATTCATCATTATATTTCAAGGGTTATAGAATAAGAAATCAGTTCTTTATTATTTTTTTTTTAAACATCCAATCCCCTTATGCATGCAGTTCTCAACATTTTGTCATCCGTTTTCACTGGCACATAATGGCCTAATATTCCAAGAGACAGAGAGACAATTCCGACCAACCAACGTTAGGCAGACGAAGCCGTTTGAATCTTTAATGCATTAACGACAACAATCAGTCCCGATGGGGGTTCTCCTTTGTTGTTTCTAATTATCCAAAAGCAGTTTCAATAGTCTAATTGTCACTGTGACATGAAAAATCGTCTGCTAGACAGTCGTTGTGTTGGAGCACTCTGTGTTTTCTTTTGAAGAAGAAGACTTACGGAGATGAAGAAGAATTGTGAAGAAGAAGAAGAAATTGCGAAGAAGAATTGCAAAGAAGAGAATTGCGAAGAAGAAGAATTGAGAAGAATTGCGAAGAAGCATGCGAAGGAGGAAGGAGGAGGGAGGAGGAGGAGGAGGAGGAGGAGGAGGAGGAGAAGAAGAGAAGGAGAAGAGAGAAGAAGAAGAAAGAAGAGAGGAGAAGAAGAAGAAGAGAGAGGAGAGAAGAATTGCAAAAGACATGATTGCGAGAAGAATTGCGAATAAGAATTGCAAAGAAGAAGAATTGCGAAGAAGTATTGGCAAAGAAGAAGGTGATTGTGAAGAATTGCGAAGAATTGCGAAGAAGAAGAAGAAGAAGAAGAAGAAGAAGAAGAAGAAGAAGAAGAAGAAGAAGAAGAAGAAGAAGAAGAAGAAGAAGAAGAAGAAGAAGAAGAAACTGCAGCACAGCAAGCAGCAACAGCAGCAGCCAGCACAAAAAAAAAACAACATAAGAAGACGAAGAAGAGCAAATAACAACAAAACACACTAATGCTGTTCATAATAATAGGCTCGTCCGTCACCAGTTCTTGTCAAGAACGATGATGCAGGGTGCTATATAAAGATTATGAGTCAAAAGCCGTCATTTGATGGAGAAAGAAGGAAAACCCTGCACGTCACTTATTGTTATGTTGCGTGCATCCTTTTCTTCTTCTTTTTAACTGCTATGGCAAAACATAATCAAACAAATAGACCCCCCTAGTATCCTGGTTTTCAGGCATCCGTGTTCCTTCCAGCCCCTCTCTCAATCTCCGTCTGTTTGTCTGTGTGTCTGCGTGTCTGTGTGTCTGTCTGTGTGTCTGTCTCTGTCTCTTCTTCACACACACACACACGTACACACAACTCGCACACACACACACACACACCACACACCGCACCACGCACGCCACAGCACGCACGCACGCACACACCACACACACCACTCACACACACTCACACACACTCACACACACACTCACACACCACACACTCACACACACACACTACACACACACACACACCACACACACACACACACACACACACACACACACACACACACACACACACACACACACAACACAAAGTGGCGCAAGTTCTTTATCTTAATGTTCTTTAAATCATGTTTGGCTCCTTCTTTAATCAGAAAAAAGGGGACGGGGTGTGCACCCCTATGAATCACGAGCTGTTTGCTTTTCAGTGAGGCGGTAAGGGGGCTTATTAATGGCGTCCAGGCCGCAATACACAGTTGCCCCAATGAACGGGTAGTACCTTTTAGCTGTCTTTCTCTTCTTCTTCTTCTTCTTCTTCTTCTTCTTCTTCTTCTTCTTCTTCTTTGCATTCTTCTTCTTTGCATTCTTCTTCTTCTTTGCATTCTTCTTCTTCTTCTTTGCATTCTTCTTCTTTGCATTTTCTTCTTCTTCTTCTTCTTCTTCTTCTTCTTCTTCTTCTTCTTCTTCTCTTCTTCTTCTTCTTCTTCTTCTTCTTCTTTCATCACAATTCTTCTTTGCATTCTTCTTCTTTGCAATTTTTCTTTGCATTCTTCTTCTTCGCAATTCGTCTTTGCATTCTTCTTCTTCTCCTCCTTCTTTCTTTCTTCTTCTTCTTCTTCTTCTTCTTCTTCTTCTTCTTCTTCTTCTTCTTCTTCTTCTTCCTCCTCCTCCTCCTCCTCCTCCTCCTCCTCCTCCTTTTCTTCTTCTTCTTCTTCTTCTTCTTCTTCTTCTTCTTCTCTTCTTCTTCTTTCTTCTTCTTCTCTTCTTCTTCCTTCCTCCTCCTCCTCCTCCTCCTCCTCCTCCTCCTCCTCCTCCTTCTTCTTCTTCTTCTTCTTCTTCTTCTTCTTCTTCTTCTTCTTCTTCTTCTTCTTCTTCTTCTTCTTCTTTTCTTCTCCTTCTTCTTGTCCGCCTGGATCAGTGATAGAAGCGGTTATTTGACCTGATGTCTTCACCAGATCACATGACTGAAACTCCCCTGTGGGGATGCAATGGGAGGCATCCGTCAGTCTCAGAAGATTATAGAGTTGTGCTCCAGGCTCTAGAGCTCAAAGCCTGGGGGAGGGAAAGCTGTTACCCATGCAGCAGATCCCCTCCCCTCTCCTTACGTCGCTAGAATGGTGCATTGGTAAGGTAGTCGCCAATACAAAATGGTTCCGGTGCCGTCACAGGAGCCGCCAGAACGTTGCCATATAGCCTACAGCCCAGAACCGCCCTGGGGACTCCACCTCCCCGATTTTTCCTCAGGGATGATGTCTGAACACGTGCATGCTGGTTTTTGGTTTTAAAAAAAATCCACTCCTACCGGCACACAATGGCCTGCTCTTCCTATAGGCAGAACGGGTTTTTAACGTGTGCGCAAGATGTTCTGCGTGCGTTCGCACACGGGACCTCGGTTTATAGTCTCATCCGAATGACATGGGACTGTCAGTATGAATAACATCCTCACCTTCTGGAAATTCTGTGCTAGGAATTCCTCTTTTCTAGCCACACACACACACACACACACACACACACACACACACACACACACACACACACACACACACACACACACACACACACACACGTGCGAACGCACGCAGGACATCTTGCGCACACGTTAAATCCTGTTCCGCTTTTCGTAAGAGTAGGCCATCGTGTGCCGGTGGGAACAGATGACAATATTTACAAAACTGCATACACACGGGGACCGGATGAAAAAAAGCACATGATTGCTTATTCTGTTATCCTCGATATAAAAGAATAATTATAAAAGAATAAAGAAAAAAAAAAGTCACAGAACCACCTGCCCATGCAGACGTGATTTAAACCTCATGCTGCTTGCATCCCAGATATGTACACCCCCCAAAACAAAACATAACAAAACAAAACCACCACAACAAAAAACAAACAAAAGCAAAACGAAACCCCCCAAACCAAAAAAACCCTAAAAAAACGACACGCACACATACACATACACCCCCACCCCCCACACACCCATGTACACACACCCATGTACTCACACACACACACACACACACACACACACACACACACACACACACACACACACACACACACACACACACACACACACACTCATACACACATGCACACACATGCACTCACTCACACACACACTTGTAAGTCACAGAACCACCTGTCCTTGCAGACGTGTGATTTAAACCTCATGCTGCTTGCATCCTAGATATTTACCCCCCCCCACCCCCCCCCCCCCAAATCCCCAGCCAACCCCCCCCCCCCCCCCCCCCCCCTACACACACACACATTGAAACCGAAAACAAAACGAAAAACCTCATCAACAAAACAACCAAAAACAACAACAACAACACAACACACAACACACACACACACACACACACACACACACACACACACACACACACACACACACACACACACACACACACACACACACACACACACACACACACACACACACACACACACACACACACAACACACCACACACACACACACACACACACACACACACACACACACACACACACACACAAACACACACACACACACACACACACTTACACACACACATCAAAACACTCACACACACACACACACACACACAAACACACACACCACACACACACACACACACACACACACACACAACTTATCATCCCAAAATCTCACAAAACCCCAAAAAAAAAAAAACACGAAAAAAACCCCCCAAACCAAAAAAACCTTTAACAGTTCTGATTAGCAGTCTTCTGGCACCGTTTCTGGCACTGCCTCCTCCCCCACCATCCTCCCCCACCATCTTCCCCACACTCAATCTCCTGCAATCCCTCTCCCCTCTCCTCTCCTCCCCTCCAAACCTAAGGTCTCTCTCCCTCCTTCCATCAGTAGTTGCTACTAGCCTCTAGAGCAATTATGAATGAGATCAAAGGTATAAAGAGGTGAGGGCAAACAGCACGCTAGCTAGTTCTGAGGTATGTGTAGTAGTAGCCTAGTAGAGGTGGTGGTGGTGGTGGTGGTGGTAGTGGTTGTAGTGATTGTAATAGTAATAGTAGTAGTAGTAGTAGTAGAGTAGTAGTAGTAGTAGTAGTAGTAGTAGTAGTAGTAGTAGTAGTAGTAGTAGTAGTAGTAGAAGTAGTAGTAGTAGTAGTAGTAGTAGTAGTATAGTAGTAGTAGTCGTCTCTCTATCTCTGCCTCTGTCTTGTCTCTCTTCCCCTTCCCCCCCCCCCCTCTCTCTCTCTCTCTCTCGCTTTCTCTCTCTCTCTGTCTCTTTCTCTGTCTCTCTCATGTATATCACTAATAGTGACAAAAATGATAAACTGAAAAACCACCAAAACAACACAAAAACTCACCTGACTAAACCACCTGTACTGGCTTTTCATACTATACCTGATTTCAAGCCTCAGACTCCTTGCATCCCACATATTTATTCTACCTCCTCCCCCCAAAAAAAAACCGCACCCCCATCGCCCCCCCCCCCTCCCCCACACACACCTACGATTTTTGTCTTTTGGCACAACCCCAACACCCCCCCCCCCCCTCTTCCCCTGAATCTGTCCCCCCCCCTCTCCCCAAAGTCTCACCCCCCCTTCCATCAGTAGCCGTCCGAGTAATCATCAAGATCAAAGGTTGGAAGGATGTGTGTGAGGGGAAAGAGCACACTATGTTAGTTTCTGAGGCACCAGTAGCTATAGAGTAGTAGTAGTAGTAGTAGTAGTAGTAGTAGTAGTAGTAGTAGTAGTAGTAGTAGTAGTAGTAGTAGTAGGCTAGTCTATGCTGTTGCTAGCAGCAATAGGTAGTAGTTGTAGTAGTAATAGAAAGAAACAGGTCAACTGTGAAATTATTATTGGCTAATGGATTTATGTGTGTGTTGAGAGAGAGAGAAGAGAGAGAGAGAGAGAGAGAGAGAGAGAGAGAGAGAGAGAGAGAGAGAGAGAGAGAGAGAGAGAGAGAGAGAGGAGGAGGGAGGGGAGGGGAGGGGGAGAGAGAGAGAGAGAGAGAGAGTAGAGAGATGAGATGGAGAGAGAGAGAAGAGAGAGAGAGTGTGTGTGTGTATGTGTGTGTGTGTTGTGAGTGTGTGTGTGGGTGGTGGGTGAGTGGTAGTGGTAAGGGGGTTGGGTGTAGGTGGAGATGGATAGGTATGTGTATGTTGGGGGGGTGGTGGTGGTGGTAAGGGGGTTAGGTGTAGGTGGAGATGGGTAGTGTATGTGTATGTTGGGGTGGTGGTGGTGGTAAGGGGGTTAGGTGTAGGTGGAGATGGGTAGTGTATGTGTATGTGGGGTGTGTGGTGGTGGTAAGGGGTTAGGTGTAGGTGGAGATGGGTAGTGATGTGTATGTTGGGGTGGTGGTGGTGGTGGTAAGGGGGTTAGGTGTAGGTGAGATGGGTATGTATGTGTATGTTGGGGTGGTGGTGGTGGTGGTAAGGGGGTTGGAGTAGGGTGGATTGGGGAAGGGGTTAGTTGGAAGTGAGTGCTGTGTGTGTGTGTGTGTGTTTGTGTTTCGGAAAACGCATGCGAACACACACACACACACACACACACACACACACACACACACACACACACACACACACACACACACACACGGACA
>CM060322.1:32458341-32480841 GCA_030674155.1 Stramonita haemastoma
ACACACACACACACACACACACACACACACACACACACACACACACACCGTTCTTAAGACTTGTATTATTTTCTATTCCTCTTTCTTTCCTTTCTCTCTGTCTCTGTCTCTGTCTCTGTCTCTCTCTCTCTCTCTCTCTCTCTCTCTCTCACACACACACACACACACACACACACACACACACACACACACACACACACACACACACACACACACACACGACACACACACACACACACACACACACACACACACACACGACACACACACACACGACACACACACACACACACACACCACACACACACACACACACACACACACACACACACACACACACACACACACACACACACACACCACACACACACCACCACACACACACACACACACACACACACACACACACACACACACACACACACACACACACACACACACAGTTCTTAAGGCTTGTCTTGAATTCTTTTCTCTTTCTCTTTCTTTCTTTCTTTCTTTCGTTTTTCTTCTACTCTTTCTGCTTTTGTTTGTGAAAAGATTAGGAGAAAATGAGGATTGGGGTTTTGAGTGGAGGTTGGGTTTCTTATTCTACTTTGGCTAATGATGCTGATTAATTTTGAGTCTGGCTTTTTTTTTTTTTTTTTTACTTGTTTTTCTTTTCTCTTTGTCTTCTTTTTTTCTTTTTTGGGGGTCTATACTGGTGATTGTCTGATCGTCTAGAAGGCTGGAACTTTCAAACAATTTTCTTTTTAAAAACAGAAAGTGTGGAACTATTTAAAAGCTTCTATTTGTTTGAGTATCTGTGTCTTTGTGTGTCTGCGTGTCTGCGTATGTGTGTGTGTGTGTGTGTGTGTGTGTGTGTGTGTGTGTGTGTGTGTGTGTGTGTGTGTGTGTGTGTCTGTCTGTCTGTCTGTCTGTCTGTCTGTCTGTCTGTCTGTCTGTCTCTCTCTCTCTCTCTCTCTCTCTCTCTCTCTCTCTCTCTCTCTCTCTCTCTCTCTCTCTCTCTCTCTTGTTCTTTCATGTCCTGGATTAAGTGATCTCAGAAAACAGTTTATTCCATTTAAATACTATTCTCAACCTTGCTTGTTTAAACTGATATTGCTTCTGACTGCAACAAACAATACAACTATAAGACATTTAGCATTGTATCTACAGAAAGCATTTACAATTAGAAGTACAGTATTAAAGTGAGCAACATTTATTGTACTTATGCATTCTATGTCAAGATGTTATCATTATGTTTATCCCCCTTCTAAGGGGCTTTGGCCTTTATGAATAAACGTCTGCGTCTGTGTCTGCGTCTCTCTGTCTGTCTGTCTGTCTGTCTGTCTGTCTGTCTGTCTGTCTGTCTGTCTGTCTGTCTGTCTGTCTGTCTGTCTGTCTGTCTGTCTGTCTGTCTGTCTCTCTCTCTCTCTCTCTCTCTCTCTCTCTCTCTCTCTCTCTCTCTCTCTCTCTCTCTCTCTCTCTCTTCTTAGTATTTTCTCCTGCCTTTTTCCCCTCCCCCAGAAAGACTTGGAAAGATAACAATTTTTCCCCACGCCGAAGTCGGATGCGGATGCGCTAGGCCTGACTTGTCAGGAGCCCAACGCATTTTCGCTCACTGTAGCTGTCTGAGCGTTCGATGAAGAAGAAGAAGAGGAGGAGGAGGAGGAGGAGGAGGAGGAGGAGGAGGAGGAGGAAGAAGAAGAAGAAGAAGAAGAAGAAGAAGAAGAAGAAGAAGAAGAAGAAGAAGAAGAAGAAGACTTTGCCATGATTAATATTGATAATAACACGCTACCATTCACCGATTTCAGCTGATAATTCTAACGTTTTCCAAACCAGCTCTAGGGGCTGGGATAGCCTAGAAGTGGTTAGCGCGTTGCCCTCGCGGTTTAAAGCCCCGGGTTCAAGCCACCACCGAGACACCCGTTCAAGGGGATTTTCCCCTTGGAGTTAATTATCCACAGTACTGACTATCTACCTCCCCCTCCAAAAGTTCCTCCGATGAGGCCGTAATCCGAGGCCCCGAGTGCGAACGCGCGGAAAACATTTTGCACACTCGTTTCACGTTAATATCGTTGGGAACGCATGACAAAATTGACAAAATACTGCATGCATACACACGGGGGACTGGATGTAAAAAAAGGGCACATTATTGGTTATTCCATCATCCTCGAAATAAAAGAATAAATTCAACTAATCAATGAAATTGAGTTGAATTTTATTAAAGCCTGTTCTGCCTTTCAGACGAACAGGCCATTCGTGTCGGTAAGAACGGATAACAACACAAACAACAACAAATAACACACAAATTAACAACACACGCACACTGGTGTCGTGTTTAGACATCATCATCGAAGTCAGACAGCGTGGTATATATATCCCTTAATGATGGGGCAAAAAAAGAGGGCTGAAAACGTAAAAAGAAAATCACACCAGTGGTGAATCTGGGAAATCTAGCCTAAGAACAACATCACCTCCCCCTCCCCTCTTCCCCCTCCTCCCCCTCCCCTCCTTGGCTCCTGCCAGCCAAACAAACAAAAAAAGACCACCACCACCTTTGACGACACGAAGCCAAAACAAGAAGGAAACCGATAGCGAGAGATACGTGTCACACAAAAAAAAACATGACCGATTTGTTCAAACAAAATCTTTGTTGATGTCTTTATCTGTGTAGTGTTCGATGTCAGTGACTGGTGTGTGTGTGTGTGTGTGTGTGTGTGTGTGTGTGTTGTGGTGCGTGCGTGCGTGCGTGCGTGCGTGCTGTGCGTGCGTGCGTGCGTGTGTGTGTGTGTGAAAGCATCTCGGTTCTCGGAAATAGCACTGGTTTTTTGACTCCTCGTATCACATAGCTTTAGAGTAGTGTGGAGGGCTTGTAGCTTTTGTGAAAGTAATTATTTGCCTCGTCATTGATACCCAGAGAAGAGAGAGAGATGAGAGAGGAGAGAGAGAGAGAGAGAGAGAGAGAGAGAGAGAGGAGAGAGAGAGAGAGAAGACAGACAGACAGACAGACAGACAGACAGACAGACAGACAGACAGACAGACCAACTCAGAGACAGACAGAAAAGAGTAAGCTTACAAATGATCCACCGGTGCAATTCAGCGAAAATCTGATCTATCCCTACGATCATTTCCTGCTTGTGTTATCGAGTTGCCTGCCTACCTGCCTGCCTGCATGCCTGCCTGCCTGCAGTGAAGCGCTTTGCATTTGTCTTGCTAGCTGATACACTTACCTGGCATCCTGATCGTTGTCACAGATTATTCCATTTTCCCCACTCCCCTCTCCATGCTGTTTAGGTGATCGCTTTTCTTTCGTCTTAGGCTGCACTCTGCTGTGGTTGTCTCAGACTGTTAGGTAGTATCTAGCAATAACGCGCTGTTTGAGAAATGTACCCCCCCCCCCCTCCTCCCTCCCTGTAAAAGAAGAAAGAAAAACTAAAACAGCTGGCCCCTAATCTCGAAATGAAAGAAAACGAACAAACAAAAAAGACCTAACCAACCAACCAACCAACCAACCAACCAACCAACCAACCAACCAACCAACCAACCAACCAACCAACACAGATTCAACATGAAACGAAAAGGAAAGAAAAGAAACCCTCTTTTTAAACAGAAAATGCCAGTATGTAGATGTAACATGACGAACACACAGAAAACATCTTGCGCATTTTTCAAAAACCTGTTCCACCCTTTGGATGATTAGGCCATTTTGTGCTGGTAGGAAAGGATGACAACATTTATAAAACTGGATATAGATGGGGACTTGATGTAAAAAAAAGAAAAAAAGAAAGCACATGACTGCTTATTTCATTATCCTCGAAATAAAAGAAGAAGAAAAAGACACATCAACAATAAGAGTAGGCCAAGTATCTACCATTCATAAGCATTTCTGAGCATACGTAGTCCAGCATATAATTTATATGAAACTTCCTACATATTGTGGACACTTCTTGTGAAAGATTGAAAATTAAAAAAAAACCAATAAACATTTACATGCTCCATACAAGTCTGAGTGTAACATCGACCAAAAAAACAACAACAAAAAACCGGCAGGATTTTTCTGGGCATGCAAGTTGAATAGCTAACTGTGGATTGCAGCCTTGCAACGATTATCCCCGATGCTGGAGAGAGAGAGAGAGAGAGGAGAGAGAGGAGAGAGAGAGAGAGAGAGAGAGAGAGAGAGAGAGAGAGAGAGAGAGAGAGGAGAGAGAGAGTGTATCACCACTTAATGACTGCTCTCCGATTCAGGCTTGCCGAAGTTGGGATATGTGAGAGGGTAATACCTAGGATACCCGTTTTGGGATAGAAACCAATACGCACTTGCACTTCAGCCGTCGTCACGCACGTTCGAGCGTATCACCATTCGGATTCAGATTCTGTTTACGTTGTTTGGAAGGATTTTGTTCTTCTTTTTTTTATCTGTTTTGACTCCCCCTATCTTCGTATTTCTTTAGTAGGCCCACACACACACACACACACACACACACACACACACACACACACACACACACACACACACACACACACACACACACACACACTCAAATGCACGCGCACGCACACACACACACAGACACACACAGACACGCACAGACACATAGACACACACACACACACATACACACACCACACACGCACGCGCGCGCGCGCACACACACACACATGCGCGCGCGCGTACACACACATGCAGTCACAGACACACACACGCACAGACACATACACACACATAGACAGACACACAAATACACACAGGCACACACACACACACGCACGCACAGACAGACAGACAGACAGACAGACGCAGGCAGGAAGACAAGCAGACAGACAGACAGACAGAATTGTGATTTTTCTTTTATTGAAGGAAAATTAAGATAGATTGGGTTACTATGGAGCTCAAGGGTGTTTTGGGGAGGAGGGGGGGGGGGAGGGGTCTCTCTTTAAGGGGAGGGAGGGAAGAAAGGAGGGAAGTGATTAAGTCATTTTTTAGCGGTCATCGTCTGTTGGTCTGAAAGCCTGAAATCTTAGATGTGGATTAACTTCTCAGACAATTCGTTTGTCTGTCTAGCAGTGTCTCTTTGTCTGTCTCTGCTTGTCTGTCTATCTATCTTTCTGTCTCTCTTTGTCTAGCTGGTTGGTTTTGCGGGCTATTTTTTACTTAGACTGTCGCATTTTAGATTGTCTGTCCGTGTCTGTCTGTCTGTCTGTCTGTCTCTCTTTTTTCTTCTTCTTCTTCTTTATTTCTCTGTCCGTCTCTCTGTCTCTGCTTCCCACTCGCTCTGTCTGTTTATGTCTGTCTGTCTTTTGTTTTCGTAGTGTCTCTGTCCGTCCGTTGGTCTAGTCGACCTGTCTCTCTGTGTCTGTCCTTCTCCCGTTCACACACACACACACCACACACACACACACACACACACACACACACACACACACACACACACACACACACACACACATACACACACACAACACACACACAAAATACACACACATATACACACACACAATACATACACACACACACACAACTTCACTATTTTGAGAGCCATAAAGTTTGGTTTGACTAATCGTATATATTACGACAAAGCCCTTAAGTGCCGGTGATTTAGAAAGTAGTTGGGGTTTTAAAAAAAAAGCAATAAAAGCGCTAAAACATTAGCTACCACATTAGTGGCGGAAGACAGAGAGAAGCAAAGCCTACAAATTGCCTTACCCTGGTGTGTATTTAAGCTAAAAATTCAATACCACTACCTTTCCCCTTCCCAAAGGGACTGTTCGATCGGTAAATATGTGCTCCCTCTTCAAACATTGATTCAGACCGTGAGTGGTTTTGCGTAGAGACCGCCATCTTTTAAAACTCGTAAAACCACGCGTGATATTACGCTTTTGTGTTGACCAATCAATGTCGACTAGAGTATTTGCCTCGGGGATTGAAAGCGATAAGCCAACAGCCGCTAAGTCGCAATCTTCTGGAGAGCGATTATGCGTTGTAAAAAAGGTAAACAAAAGATAAAGGTGTCCCATAACCTAGGCGGTGGTAGGGGAGCGAGGCATCAAGAGACCTCAGCTTCTCTAGGGGCCAACACATCGAGGGCGGCGCCCATCTCCTCTCCCTCGCTGCTTTACCTTCCCTGACCCTAAAGAGGGCAGGTACCCACTTACAGCTAGGTGAACTGGGGAGACTGTACTGAAGCCAGGGCGCGCAAACGGTCACCCATCCAACTGGTAAACGCGCTCGAAGAAGAATGAGTTTTTCTGTGTCTACGTGGAAAGTGAAAGTTTGGCAATGTACACGGAGGCCGAAAGATTGAGTGCACACATGAAAGGCTGTATGGATGCTGGGCAAATCGTTGCTATGTCAAAGTCACCGTGGGGGTCAAGGCTTGATCTTTTACAGGAAATGATTTTGGGGATTGCTCATGTGATGATATTAAAATGATGCTGGCAGTGAGAGGTGGATGTGACGGGGAATACACATCTGACATTTTGATTCAGTAGGTCATAGAGTAGAATACAGATAATTCACATAGAAATTATATATTATGATACAGCCAGAGGCAGGCAGGCAGACATAGACAGAATAGAGAGAGAGAGAGAGAGAGAGAGAGAGAGAGAGAGAGAGAGAGAGAGAGAGAGAGAGAGAGAGAGAGAGAGAGAGAGAGAGAGAGAGAGAAGAGAGAAGAAGGAGAGGAGGAGAAGAAGGAGAAGACAGGACAGGATAGGTGGATGGATTGATGGATGAGCGATGGAGAGAGAGAGAGAGAGAGAGAGAGAGAGAGAGAGAGAGAGGGAGAGAGAGAGAGAGAGAGAGAGAGAGAGAGAGAGAGAGAGACACAGTCAGTAAGAGAAGATATACAGTCAGTCAGTCAGAGACAGAGACAGCAGTCAGCAGAGCAGCAGCAGCAGCAGCAGGCAGCAGGACAGACAGAGCAGCAGACAGGACAGCAGACGACAGACAGGACAGACAGACAGACAGAGAGAGAAAGAATGGGGTGGAAAACTAAGGGTTTTGCAGCGTAAAGCCGGGTTTATCAGCTTTACCTGGAAGTGATAACGGGGCTTGTTAATGGGTGGACAGCACTGACACCTTTATCGGACATGAAGCCTGATATTGAATCCAAAAAAGCAAAAAACAAAAAAAAGATGAAAAATCAGAATTGTTGGCCAAAAAAAGAAGAAAAGGAAAGAAAAATGTTTGAAGAGGTTGAATTGGCGGCTGTTTTCTGCATGCGTGTAAGTGTGTCTGTCTGTCAGTGTCTTCTCTCTCTCCCTCTCTGTCTCTGTTTCTGTGTGTGTGTGTGTGTGTGTGTGTGTGTGTGTGTGTGTGTGTGTGTGTGTGTGTGTGTGTGTTGTGTGTGTGTGTGTGTGTGTGTGTGTGACTGACTGACTGACTGACTGACTGTCTGGTCTGTCTGTCTGTCTCTGTGTACTTTTTCGTACGAGCAAGAAGTATGTGATTATTTCACAGCGTTGCACCCTCGTTGTTGCATTTGGAAAAGCGAAACACACTTTGTACGCGCGCAAAGCAATTTTCGGCCTTTATATACCCATTGTTGTGCCTTGAAGAAGGATGTTTACATTTTTTGGGTCACCAAACCACTGTACGGCATCTTCTTTTGCTGCAATAAATGTGACCTGTTTTTACACAAAAGAGTCTTAAGGGATACTCTTCACTTCACCTGTCCCCTAGTCCCACGGGTCGTGGGGGTCTACCACTGAAGATTTTGCTACAGCTAAAATCCATAGATATACGATTGATTAAATTGAGTTGTTAGCTGAAATTTATAGATCATTCTTTCTTTTGAGGTATGATTCATTGTGATTCCTGTAAAAGTGACAACAGTTAGGGTGTTTGAAATGGGTGACATAGCGTTTTCACATTTTGAGAAAATCGGATTTGAAGTATTTCACAACATCTAGCTAACTGGCATCTAACAGGTCGATAAAATACTTTAAAAACTACATTTTTATCGAATCTAACCTTTTCAAGTAACATAGTTTAGGAAATTTGGTGTATACAGATTGCATTTTTAAAGAAAAGTCCAAATTGACAAAGCGAACTCTACCTTTCTTTTTTTGGGGGGGTGGGGGTGGTGGTTGTGGGGGTGGGGGGCTCTCCTTTTACTGCTGCAAATTAAGGCTCATTCTGTAAAAAAAAACACCCAAAACCCACCCCAAAAACCCCCAAACGGGTCACAAATAAATCATTTATTTTTTTTTAGTTCATGCGGGAAAGTTTTCTGTAGGGGGAGGGAAGGGGGTGACTTTAAATTAGACGCTGATATATGAGAGGTGATTGCATGATTGCTCTCGATGACCATTTTCTGTTCTGATTATTCTGGTGACATTAATCAGCCTAGGGTCTAACTGCCCGATGACTGGGTGTAGGATGGCAGATTCCTTGCGTTTGTGATTTGTGATGGGGGGGTAATTTCTGTATTTAGCATTTTCTGATTGCGTAGCTGATTCCTTTGATATGATATTGACACTTGAATACATTGACATAGTTGCGTTGAGATATCATTACTAGTCATGATTTGATAAAAGCGTATTTTTGTGTGTGTGTGTGTGTGGAAAGCGATACAAAAAACCCTCCACCAAATATCGAGATATCTTCACACAAAGATACGCACAGATACACAGGCGTTGGCGTATGCATAGAAAATGCATGTCCACAAAAAGGCATTTTGATAAGTTGGCATGTGTGCAAAACGGCATTTTGCCAAAATGGCATGTACCGCTAAACGGCATTTTGCCAAAATGGGATGTGCTGCTTAACGGCATTTTGCCCAAATGGCATGTGCCGCTAAACGGCATTTCGCCAAACTGACATGTGCTACTTAACGGCATTTTGCCAAAATGGCATGTGCCGCTAAACAGCATTTTGCCAAAATGGGATGCGCTGCTAAACGGTATTATGCCAAAGTGGCATGTGGTTTGAATGTGACCAGGGGCGATGGGTAGTGCAAGGGTTAAAGTTATCAATCATGTTTGTAATGGTGGTGAAAAAGTTAACGAGGGATGGATGTCATGTAGTACATCTGTGTGTGTGTGTGTGTGTGTGTGTGTGTGTGTGTGTTGTGTGTGTGTGTGTGTGTGTGTGTGTGTGTGTGTTACTTGCAGGCATATGCGTGTGTTTGGTTATGTATTTGTGCATGCGTGCGTGTGAATCCATGGCATTTAACATCGACTCCCACTTTCGTGATTTTAGGGGTTAGGGATAATCATTTGAAGGGGAAGAGCTGTGTGAATATATGTATGTGTTTTATGTTGTGTGTGGTGTGTGTGTGTGTGTGTGTGTGTGTGTGTAGTGTTGTGTAGTGTGTTAGTTGTGTGTGTGTGTGTGTGTGTGTGGTGTGTGTGTGTGTGTGTGTGTGTGTGTGTGTGTGTGGTAATTTGTGTGTGTGGTTAAGTTTTGTGTGTGCGTGCGTGCGTCGCGAATATATGTGTATCGTGTGTGTTTGTATGTGTGTGTGTGTTCTTGTGTTTTTGCACGTGCACATGAGCGTTCTTGCATACAGGTATGTGTACATGTGTATGCATTATATGTATAGCCTCCATAGCATGTTAGCGTTGATATTCCATTTCGTGCTGTGGTGGTGGTGGGGATGGGGAGGGGAGGGGAGGGGAGGGGTTGGTCGTTATAGGAGACTGAGGAGGTAGGTTGTTGGGTGGAACAAGTAGTAAAAATGTCACTGTGTGTGTGGTGTGTGCGTGTGTGTGTGTGTGTGTGTGTGTGTGGTGTGTGGTGTGTGTGTGTGTGTGTGCTGTGAGTGCGTGGGGCGTGCGTGCGTGTGGTGGTGCGTGTGTGGTGGTGCGTGATGTGTGTGTGTGTGTGTGTGTGTGTGTAGTGTTGTGTGTGTGTGGTGTGGTGTAGATGGGAGTGAGGTGGATGGGGGAGAGAGAGAGAGAGAGAGGAGAGAGAGAGAGAGAGGGAGGAGAGAGAGGAGAGGTGTTTGAGTGTATGTGCGTGCGTGTGTGCGTGTGCACTTGGTTGCTTCCTTGCTCGGGCAGCTGCACGCTTGCCAAGTTGTCTTGTCCCTCTCATTGCCTCCGTCACTATTTTCTCTCTCTTTTATCTGTTCCCCTGTCTTCCCATTCTCTCTCTCTCCGTACCTCTCTTTCTCTCTGTGCTCATCTTTGTTCCCCCCCATTTGTCTCTGTCTCCCCCCTCTCTCTCACCTCCTTTCTCTGCCCCCCCCCCCTCTCTCCTCTCCCCCTCTCTCTCTATCTCTCTCCCCCCCCTCTCTCTCCCTGTCTCTCTCCACCTCTCTCTGTGCTCATCTTTCTTGCTCCCCCTCTCTATTTCTCTCTGTGTGCTCATCTTTGTGTCTCCCTTTCTTCTCTCTATGTCTGTCTCCTTCTCTGTCTCTCTGTTTCGTCTCCGTCTCTCTCTCTATGTCTCCCTCCCAATGTGAGTATATAATTGTCTCAATCACCATTGTAGTCAAAGGATATTAAGCTCATGAAAAGAAAAAGAAATATTAATTCCGAAATATCAAAAGCATTTCCATGACACGTGAGATAAGCACAATGTCTAAATAGTATGATAAATTGTCATCCACTTCATGAATGAAAGATCTTAGTGTTAAATTTTGTTGTTATACATCAAGCGTGGAACATGAAAAACGTTTTACACTAACTGAAACGATTGTCGTGTTGATAAGGAGTTTCGTGTCTCTTCTACTATGTTTTCTCTTATCATATTCGTGAATGAACACGTTGTGTTTCTGTTGCTGCTGCTGCTGCTGCTGTTGCTGTTGCTGCTGTGAAATCGAAGAAGAAAATCTGAAACACTCGGCTGCAAAATCAGGGCTTTTGGCAAAGAGGCGTGAACAGTGGTTGTCCTTTCAGCCTGGCATCGTTGTAGAGTTCTTGTTTCCCAGGGCCTGGTTGGTGGCAGGGAGATAAAGGTTTCAGGGATTGATATGATGGATTGGTTTTCTTCTTCTGATTTGTGTGTGTATTCTTTTTTGTTGTCAGTTTTGTTGTCTTTTCACATTTAGTGATATTGAGTAAAGTGGTGTGTAGGTGTGAGTGTGTTGTGTGTGTGTGTGTGTGTGTGTTGTGTGTGTTTTGTGTTGTGTGAATACGTGTGTGTGTGTGTGTGTGTGTGTGTGTGTTGTGTGTGTGGTGTGTGTGTGTGTGTGTGTGTGTGTGTGTGTTGTGTGTGTGTCTGTTGTGTGTGTGTGTGTTCGCACACAGGACCTCAGTTTACAGCTCATCTAAAAGACTTTCAGGGGAGTGGAGTTGGTATTGATATTAGCTCCAGGGGAAAATCACCTTAAATGAAATGAAATTGATGTCTCGCTTAAGGCTTGAACCTGCACTGTCAGTATGCCAGCTCAATACTCTAACCATTCAGCTTTCCTGCCCGCCTCCTCCCTCCCATCCATCCATACTTTCTTGTTCTGATTAAATTGGTGAAGAAAAGAGTCTAGGAGGAGTTGTTTATCAAGGCTGTGACATGAAAAACCTTTAAAGTGATCTGAAATAAACGTTCTTTTATCGTATTTCTTCTTCTTAAAAAAAAGTTTAGAGTTTCGTATGAAGGGTGTGTGTGACATGAAAAAACGTTTAAAGACAACTAGAAAGAAACGTCCTCTGATCGTGTTTTCTTCTCATCGGGGGTAAAATGAGAGAGGGCTGGCTTTTGTTTGAACTGCAGCCATGCTGACATTGCAGGGAGGGAGGGAAGGAAGGTGCAGCAGACTGAAGCCAACAGTGGCTGGCTGTCCTTTTAGCTGTCATTCACAGCCCTTGTTTCCCCCCTGTGTGGCAGATAAAAGGCTACTACAGTGATTGATCTGGGTTGCTTTTCTGGTGGTGCTGTGTGTGTGTGGTGTGTGTGTGTGGTGTGGTGTGTGTGTGTGTGTGTGTGTGTGTGGAGGGGGGGTGGTGTGTTGTTGTGTTGTGTGTTTGTTGTGTGTTGTGTGTGTGTTTATGTTTGTGTGTGTGTATGTGTGGTGGTTGTGGTGGTGGTGTGTTGTGTGTTGTGTGTGTTGTGTTGTGTTTTGTGTTGTGTTGTGTTGTGTGTTGTGTGTGTGTTTGTGTTGTGTGTGTGTGTGTGTGTGTGTGTGTGTGTGTGTGTGTGTGTGTGTTGTGTGTTGTGTGTGTGTGTGTGGTGTGTTTGTGTGTGTGTGTGTGTGTGTGTGTGTGTGTGTGTGTTGTGTGTTGTGTGTGTGTGTGTGTTGTGTGTGTGTGTGTTGTGTGTGTGTTTTGTGTGTGTGGTGTTGTGTGTGTGTGTGGTGTGTGTGTTGTGCGTTGCGGACATGTTTTGGATTTCTGCAGATTGGAGAAGTCTTTTTTTACCGATCGATCGTGTGATCATACTACGCAATTCAAGGCATGCAATTCAACATAATTATCACAGTGCAACATGGAACAGCACGGCACGACACAAACCCCCCTCCTACTCCAACACACTCACCCAATCTTTTCCAACCCACTCAACCATCCCGACCCATCCCGACCCAACCCAACTGTTGCATGCAAATTTGATTTCACCTTTTAATATTGTGATACTGTGTGTGTAGGATATAGGTGAAAAACTAGGACGTTAGGATGTAATGCAAGGAACATGAAGTTGTAAACATAACAACAACGTCCAACACAGCACAACTCCGTATGACACGTCACAGTGACACATGGCAAGACACGACACGACAGCAAGGGCACAGCACAACTCAGTATGACACGTCACAGTGACACATGGCAAGACACGACACGACAGCACAGGACACAGCACAACGTGCCAAACCAGGAAATGGCACATTGGAACACAGAACAATGCAACACTGCCCCACTCCACACAGCCCAATTTGATTAAAGGCATCCCCGCAATCATGACAATAGGTATTGCACAAAAGAGACGTTGCAGAGCTGAGCTGAGCTGAGCTGCACAAACGATCAATATTGGGAACAGGTGTAGCAAACTAAGGAAAAAAAAGAAATAAGGATATAATAACATAAAAAAGACTAATCAAATTTAATGTCTCTCAACAAAACAGTTATCATTCCCTGAAAATGTTTTCCTTTCATTTGCTGAATGTGAGGTTTGCTTGAATTGCAGGTTAGGGGCATAGCCAAAAAAATAGGCTGTTCAAAGATAAGGGACAGAAGTGTCTAGCCACGGGACAGGTCATGCGTCCTGTGTGGTATTTTCTTCTCATTTGGTAAATGGAGAGCTTTGTTGGCATTACTGTGTAGCGCTGAAATTGAAGTGCTTTTGTTTGGGTGTTCGGCTTTGAAATGAGACATTGGCCAACACACGTTAAACAGCGGGTGTTCCCCCTTCAGCCAGCCATCCTGTCCAGGCTTTGTTTCTGAATGTGGCAGTTAAAGCTGTTTGTCTTGCTTCACAAAGTCTTCTTGTGTCCGCTTGCGCGTTTGAAGCTTTACCCAGACGACTTGTCTTTAGCTTTCTCTCGTCTGCCTTTGGCTTACTTTGATTATAATCATTATCATTTTTGTCTTTTTCTGTGAATGTCTTTATTTTTCTGTGGTCTGTCTCGTCTTGCTTTTATTTCGTCCAGTTTTGTTGTTTCTTTTTTTTTTTGTCTGATCTTTTGCCATCCTGTTCTGTTGTGTTTTATTTCATTTTATTGTATCTTACTAACAAGGAAAGTGAATACTATCTATGTATGAATCCTGGTAAAATGAGTGTACAAATGAAGTGTATAATCAGAATGATATAAAGGGTTGTGTGATATGTGGGATTCTTTTTCATTTTTTTTTGCGTTGTGTTGTGTCATATCGGGTTATGTCATGTTCTGTCATGTTGTGGTATTTTATATGGTATTCCTGATTTTGTTCTACCCACAATTTTATGTCATGTGCACACAATAAATAGAGGCATTGCCATAGTTCAACCCTGCCTTTGTTTATTCTTCATCCAATCTGCATACATGCTTTTCAACTATGAGGGGATGCATTTTTTGCTGCCTATTCTGCATGCAAGAGACAACTCACAAATCCACAAGATTTTTAATGCCTTATACCTATGTTATGCACTGTACTTATCTCAACTGACAAAGTTTAAAAAAACAACCCAACCCAACTCACCCATAGATAGGGGGATGGGGGATACCCAGCTTCAAAACAGTGTTGAACTAAGAACTCCCTATGTCTCAGACACACGTGCTGAACTCGAGGGCACTTAATGCATGTTATGGCACTTCAGGGTACTGCCCCACGGGTGTAGAACATAGAGTGTAGTGTCCCTGTTCTCCGGAATCCGCAGACGTATTATCAAAGATGACAAGACGTCTGAAGCCTAGAGATGACCCTCCCTCCTTCTGCCGGCTCCTCATAAATCTTGCACCGTTTCCATTACCTCCTGCTGCTGCTGTCATCGATGCCAGCCATGCCAGACTATGGCTTGTAGGGTATTATGTGTGCAGGGTGGGGTCATCATGGCAGTGTCCTTACGCGTTTCACTGTCCTTAGGTGCAAAGAACATAGAGTGGTTGAAGATACAGAGATTGGGTGTTTCTCTAAGTTTTAAGTTATCCTTTGACTAGGCTTAAAAGAAGTACCAAAATGATTTGTGATTTTTTTTTTGGTGGTGATGGGGTGGTGGGGGTGTGCGTGCTGGTGCGTGCGTGTGTGTGTGTGGGGGGGGGGGGGGCAGCATTATTGAAAGTCTTCTAGTGGGTAACATGAAGGAAGTAACAAAATGTTTTGATACTTTTCTTGGGAGGAAAGAGCTTTATTGGCATCTTCTGGCGGTATCTTAGTGTAGATTGTATTGTTGGTGATGGTTTGGTTGTGTCATCAATTAATACTGTTGTCATTACTCAGTATCTTGTGGTGCTGCTATCACTTTTCTTGCTATCCAAGCCACTGTTCCTGCTTTTGCTACTGCTACAGTTGTTCTGGGAACGGGGTAGTTTAGTGGTCAGAGGACTCGCTTTTCCCAAGCCAATGTTAAACAGCATCGAGTGTGGTTACCTATTGGATGGGTGACCATGTGCGCGCCTTGGTTTCAGTACGGTTCCCAATTCACCCAGCTGTAAACGGGTACCTGCCCTCTTTTTAGGGTCAGGGAAGGTAAAGCAGCGTGGAGAGGAGATTGGCGCCGTCCTCAATACGCTGGCCCCTAGAGAAGCTGAGGTCTGTGAGGCTTCGCTCCCCCACAACTACATAGGTTATAGGATCCTTTACCTTTACGGTTTTTTAGTTGTTCTAGATGCTGTTTTTGTTCTTTGTTGGTGTCTTCTTTTCTGTAATGCTGTTGTGTGTGTGTTTGTTTTTACTGCTTGAACTGATGTTTGGTCATTCTGTGTGTAAAATGACAAGCTGGGGAGGGAGGGGAGAGAGAGGAGAGAGAGAGAGAGAGAGAGAGAGAGAGAGAGAGAGGAGAGAGAGAGAGAGAGAGAGAGAGAGAGAGAGAGAGAGAGAGAGAGAGAGAGAGCAGGCAGGCAGGCAGGCAGGCAGGCAGGCAGGCAGGCAGGCAGGCAGCGCACGCACACGCACGCACGCACGCACGCACGCACGCACGCACGCACGCTGCACGCACGTCGCACAGACCGAGGTAGACAGGCAGACACAGACACACAGACAGACAACAGACACACACACACACAGACAACAGACAGACAGACAGCACATGACACACACACACACAAACATACACGTATACACACAAGACACACAGCACAGACACACACACACACACACACACACACACACCACCCCATTCCCCCCCCCCCCCCCCCCACACAACCCATCACACACACCTATTGGCCCCCCGCCAGTAAGTGTGTAGAGAGGAGAAAAGATGACTACTTCATTTCTGTGAGTGTCGTTGCCTTTCTTTCTGCCTGTCCCACAAATCCCAGGCCAGGCTGTCAGTCAGTCATTGGCACTCCAGGGTCCCTTTCTTCAGCTGGGCAACCCGGTAGGCATTGATTTTTTTCCTTCTATTATATAGTTGGTTTCTTTAGTATCGTACTCTCTCTCTCTCTCTCTCTCTCTCTCTCTCTCTCTCTCTCTCTCTCTCTCTCTCTCTCTCTCTCTCTCTCTCTCTCTCTCTCTCTCTCTCTCTCTCTCTTAAAAGTATATATTGTATAAATATATGTGTTTATTTGTATCTTTGGCATGTTGTGTATAAAATTTTGCTTGAATTGTCTTTTTAAGCATGTCAAGCTCTGAACTAACAAACAACCTCACAATCCTTTACAGATTGAAGACCGGGTTCGGATCCGGTCGAGAAATTTTCTCTGGAGTTAACATCAGTGCTGACTCCACTCTCCCCACAAGTCCTTCGGATGAGACTTTAACGAGGCCCCGTGTGCGAACGCACGCAGAACATCTGCCCACGTTAATCTGTTCGCTTTTCGTAAGAGTAGGCCATCGTGTGCCGGTGGAACAGATGACAATATTTACAAAAACTGCATACACACGGACGGATGAAAAAGCACATGTTGCTTATTCTGTTATCTCGTATAAAAGAATAATAAATAATAATAAATAAAAGGAAGAGAAAAATTCTCTGAAGTCGGTGTGTGGATGCCATTGTGGCGAGGTATTTAAAAAGTCATTCACGCACAATCTTCTCATTCAGTGTGCAATTTCCAGTCTAACAGTGATTCCCAGGTGGGATGAGTGAGTCAGAGTGCACCCCCCCACTCCAAGAGTGTTAAGCTGGGAACGCACAACAGCAACAACAACAGCAACAGCAGCATCAACAGTATATTACCACACAAATTCTTCAGTATGAAATTCTTGCTGTTCTTCTTAAGAAAAATACATCATCCTTATGTGAATTTCTGTTGTTAATTTTATTGCGTGCATTAAAAAAAAAATGTTTGTCTGTTTGTTTGTTTGTCATGTTTGTTTGTGTTTGTTTGTCATGTTTGTTGTTTGTTTGTCATGTTTGTTTGCTTGAAAATACATCAGCCTTATGTGAATATCTGTGTTAGTTTCTTGTGTGCTTTTTTAAAAATTTGTTTGTCTAAATTTGTGATTGTTTTCCTGGCGAAATGTGTACAGAAATTGTTTGCTCTCTTGATTTGCATACTTGTGTGCTAATGGGAGTTGTTGCAGCACCGGCCTTGATAGTAATGGTTTATTGGTGAGGCTAGGATTTTTTTCTTTTCTTGCTTTGTTTTCTTGCTGTTCCTTTGTTTTTGAGGGATGGGGTTGGCAAACAGTTTCAAGAGATCACTTTGCCTGTCTCTGATAACTCATTTAAATGTGTACTGCTATTCATCTTTCTTATTTGACACATAAACAATAAAAAAGTAGAGTTTTACTGAACAATTGGTGCTTGGGAATCTGGTTTCATGCTATTTTGGAGCTATTCGATTGAATGGATTTTTTTTCTGGAATCAAAATGGTGCCCTGAATCCCATCCCTTGTACGTCCTTTCAATAGCGTTTCAACTTCAACATCTTTGTTTAATGCAAAAAAAATATCTAGCACATACCTCACACCTCATCTTTCATAGCTGAATACGGTATATGCAAGAAGTGGTCCAGTTAATACAGATATGACCCCACAATATATACATACGTATAAAAGAAGGAAAGCTTCAAACAAGGGGCAAGCACATTCCCTATATAATTATATTCAAGACTAACACACATGATTACCAACCCCTCGATACGTTCTTGTTTCCTAAAGGCTACACTCCCACTTTAGCTTGCAGGTTATTTAGTATTTTTTTTAATAGAGTGCTAGTCGGAAAAAAATTCTGGTGATTTTTGCACATTGTTTATAGAAGAAAAAAAATGCACTGTGTACTTGTTTTTGGGATTGAGGACATAGAGCAATACCAGGTAGTCACGAGAAAGTTGGAAATTATCATCGAATGAGGATTGCTTGTGTTTCTACAGCAGTTCGGAAGCTAGCAGACGACAAAGGACTTCTTGGTGAAAAAATTTCAAACCTACCAAGTTTGTACAAAATCACATGGGTTTTTGAGTCATAGACTTGCCTTTTACAAAAAGTGGGGTTATTTTTAATGATTTATTTCTGTGGATGCGCGCCCAGTACCTGCGTATGAATGTAAGAGTAATATAGGGAAACAGAAGGAAAAGTGACCAAAGTTCAAGGTGGTGTGTAACCAAAAGTGCTAGCTAGGGCTCTGGAAGGGAAGAGAATAGCAGGAAGGCAATGGACTGTAGACTGTTGAACTTACCTACTTTCTTCCCTGCCAATGTTTATACTCTGTTGCCATGTGCTTCCTTTGAGGACGACTGTCTATTTTGGCTACAGTGTGTAAATAGAAGTCAGACAAGATAACTACTGACATTCCCGTGGGGATGGAGAGATAAGAGTAAGAAGGAAGGAAGGAAGGAAGGAAGGAAGGAAGGAAGGAAGGAAGGAAGGAAGGAAGGAAGGAGAGGAAGGAGAGAGAGAGAGAAGAGAGAGAGAGAGAGAGAGAGAGAGGAGAGAAGGAGAGAAGAGACAGAGACAGAGACAGAGACAGAGAGACAGAGAGAGTACACTCAGATCTGTACATCGATAATGGTTCCAGTTAACGTCATCTTAAAAAAAAAACGGTCATCATGAAAAAATAGATCCCTATGTTTCAGACATTTAAAAAAAAAGTTTTTTTACTTAAAAAATAATAAGAGCCATGGTTTTCCCTAAACTTCAACTTTCATTTCAACATTTCTCAGTACTTATGATCTGTTTGGTGTGTGTGTGTGTGTGTGTGTGTGTGTGTGTGTGTGTGTGTGTGTGTGTGTGTGTGTGTGTGTGTGTGTGTGTGTGTGTGTGTATGTGTGTGTTGTATTAAAGTTAGCTTTGCCTCACTGGCCAGACAGACTGATTGTTTTCAGCTGATTTTCCCAGGGTCTTTCTCCAAGTTGTCACTACTCGTCATCTTCCTCTTCTCTTTTCTCCCCTGGGGTTTCTGGTCTGACGCTGATGGAGAAATATGGTGTGGAGTTTGGGGGCAGGATGTGTCTGGTCCTGTTATGTTATACACTTGTGCTTTGTGATGGTGTGTGTGTGTGTATATGTGTGTGTTCTCACACATATACGTGTGGATATGTATGTGCATATGTGCATGTATGCGTGTTTGAGTGTCAGTGTGTGGTGTGAGTGTGTGTGTCAGTGTGTGTGTGTTGTATGTATGTATGTATGTATGTATGTATGTATGTGTGTGTGTTGCGTATTTGTGTTTTCTATGTTTTTGTTTGTGTCTGTTTTATGTGTTATGTTGTGTTTGTTTGTTTTGTGTGTGTGTGTGTGTGTGTGTGTGTGTGTGTGTGTGTGTGTGTGTGTGTGTGTGTGTGTATGTGTTGTATGTGTGTGTGCTCACACATATGTGTGTATATGTACGTGCATTTGTGCATGCATGCGTGTGTGAGTGTCAGTGTGTGTTTGTTTGTGTTTCTTATGTTTTGTTTGTATCTTTTTATGTGTGTACGTGTGTGTGTGCATGTGCGCGCTTTGTGTATGTGTGTGTGTGCTTGTATGTGTGTGAGTGCCTGTATGTGTGTGAGTGAGAGTGCTTGTATGTGTGTGTGTGCTTGTATGTATGTGTGTATTTTTGTATGTGTGTATATGTGTTGTGGATGTTGGTTGTCAGCCTTTCCTCACTGCTCCACTGTACTGGTTATTTTCGTTTCCTCATCATATAGGACGACGAACACTTTCCCATGGGCCTCTTAGAGTGTCTGATTGTTGTGTTAAAGTTAGCTTTGCCTCACTGGCCAGACAGACTGATTGTTTTCAGCTGATTTTCCCAGGGTCTTTCTCCAAGTTGTCACTACTCGTCATCTTCCTCTTCTCTTTTCTCCCCTGGGGTTTCTGGTCTGACGCTGATGGAGAAATATGGTGTGGAGTTTGGGGGCAGGATGTGTCTGGTCCGTTATGTTATACACTTGTGCTTTGTGATGGTGTTCTTTTTATGGCTTGTGGAGAATAAATTTGCGTGATGTAAGGAGTATTCCAAAGCAATGGAATGTGATAAAAATTTTATTTGCTCTTTTCCTTTTTTCTTTCTTTCTTTCTTTCTTTCTTTCTTTCTTTCTTTCTTTTCTTTCTTTCTTTCTTTCTTTTCTTTCTTTCTTTCTTTCTTTCTTTCTTTCTTTCTTTCTTTCTTCCTTTCCTTCCTTCCTTTCCTTTCCTTCCTTCTTTCCTTCCTTCCTTCCTTCCTTCCTTTCCTTCTCTTTCTTTCTTTCTTTCTTTCTTTCTTTCTTTCTTTTCTTTCTTTCTTTCTTTCTTTCTTCTCGTTCATGTTCATGTTATGTTGTTGTTGTTCTCGTTGTTCTCGTTGTTGTTGTTGTTGTTGTTGTTGTTGTTGTTGTTGTTGTTGTTGTTCTTCTTCTTCTTTTCTTCTTCTTCTTCTTCTTCTTCTTCTTCTTCTTCTTCTTCTTCTTCTTCTTCTTCTTTCTTCTTCTTCTTCTTCTAATAACTATAATGGTGATGATGATGATGATTATCATCATTATATATTACAATCGTTATTATTATCGTTATTATCATTATCATCATTATCACTCAGTGATTCATAAGGCATGATGAGGAGTAAGACTGGATCATCCCTGTAAGTGTTAATCTGGGGAAACGTTTTTTTGACAGCAGCTACAACTTACAACAAGACCACTTCTGTGATACTCTGTGTGTGCAAATGCATACAAAGTAAAGCACTTTCTGCACGATTATCATCCAAATCCCTGTGTATTTCACAGGGGAATAGGACAGTTATGGTCAGTTACCGTGGCCCAGACGAGGATTCAAACCTCCTTTGCATTGCACGTTGCCTGAATGCAGGGCTGCAGACTTAAGCGCAGTATAATATTCCTATTTGCATGACAAGCATACACAAAACCCACACCATGATTACTGCCGCTTATGTCTGTCTGGGGGTGGTTTTTTTTACCCGCTGAAAAAAGTTGGTGAAGGCATTAGATGTATTGTAGACTTGTTGAACGTATCTGCTTTCGGTGCTAGTGCATATATTATATGACCATCTTTACCAGAATGAGTCTTAACTCGCAGGTCAGTGAAAGGAGAGAGGCCCCCCCAAAAAGGGAAGATAGGGTTCACTTTGTTAAGTTTGACTTTTCATCAAAAAATGGAATATGTAGCCATTAAATTTCCTAAATTATGTACTTGAAAAAGTTAGATTCCATTAGAAACGTGATGTGAAAGGGATTCTATCGATCTGCTAAGGTCTTTGTTAGCTTGAGTGTGAAAAACTTGAAATCCGATTTTTTCAGAACGTGAAATTGTTATGTCACCCATTTGAAACACCCAATAACATTGTTAATTTTGGAGGCAGAACAATGAATTATACATGAAAAGAAAGGTAATGATCTGCAGATTTCAGAAAATATAACAACTCAATTTGAACCATTTTTACCTTACGACTCCTTTTGTAAAAACAGGTCACGTATACTGTTATTATGTGGGTTTCTTTCTTGAAGATCCATAGACCATTTTGGCTTGGGTGTATAAACGAAGTCAGACAAGGCAATTATTGACGTTGTGGTGGGGAGGGAGGGGGAGAGAGAGAAAGAGAGAGAGAGAGAGAGAGAGAGAGAGAGAGAGAGAGAGAGAGAGAGAGAGAGAGAGAGAGAGAGAGGAGAGAGAGAGAGAGAGAGAGAGAGGGAGAGGAGAGAGAGAGGAGAGGGAGGGGGAGGCAGGCAGGCAGGGGCAGGCAGGCAGGCAGGCATTTTTTGCATTGTGCCTATGGGAGGAGGGGGTGGGGGAGGGATACAGTGTATATTATAGTCTAAACCATCATAACAAGAAAATATTCTCAATGGTTTCCTACACGGCATTCAAGGTTTTTCTGTCGGCTCATCTGTTTTTGTTTGTTTGCTTGCTTGACTGTCTGGTTTTTTTTCTGGATGCTTGTCAGTTAGTTTGTTTGGTGATTTACCATTTTCCTAACCTTTTTCTTTTATTACAAATAATCAATAAAGTTAACAGGGCCTGACGTTGATCACAAAGATGGGCAGGAACTACTATTCCCATTGGTTGTTATATCAATGATGTCTCATGTAACTGAGCCTGACGTAAGCTGTAAAGCTTGTTGGTGATTGTGGGTTTTTAAAAAAAATATAATTTTTGCCTTTTTGTTAATATAATTATACATGTATTATGCTGTGTTCTATAAAGTCTGTTTGAAGTCAATGTTGCAAACATACCCTGTATATCCGTTGTGCACAAGACAGAATGTCACCCAAGGATGACAGATGCTCTACGGAATGTGGGTGGGTGGTGAGGTGAGTGAGGTGAGTGATGGAGTGAGCGAGTGAGCGAGTGAGGAGTGAGGGGGGTGAGTGAGTGTGGTGTGTGTGTGTGTGTGTGTGTGTGTGTGTGTGTGTGTGTGTGTGTGTGTGTGTGTGTGTGTGTGTGGTGTGTGTGCGGTGTGTGTGGTGATAATTTTACTTGAAGTTATCTGAGAATGTTTGAACTAACATGAACTGTAGCTATCTTGTGTCTTTTGAGATTTGTGATTCGTAACATCAATATGCCTCTCAGTATTTGTAATTGCCCTTCATAGGATGATTAAAGTGTTTTTGACTTGACTTGTGACGAGGTGACAGCCCCGATATG
>CM060322.1:32485841-32488341 GCA_030674155.1 Stramonita haemastoma
CTTTTGATGCAATATGGCCAGTTATTTACATCTAAATGTCTTTCGGTGAGTTCTGGGATCTTGTTTGCAGACATCAAATATGCCTGTTTCGGAAATCTGCATAAAGACGTATTTTGAAGTTTAAACCAGTACGCAATAGATCTTATGGTGCTATCAATATACATAGGATAACGTCCTGTCTCCCCATAGATCATTGTGTTAGGAGTTTTGGGGTAAACGTTTAACAAACGTTTGCAAGCAAATAAATGTACCGATTCTATACAGTGAAATTTTGTAAACCCCCAGAGCTCCGAAGCATATAACAACATAGGTTTGACCTGGGCATCGAACAACTTAAAAAACAGAGAGAGAGAGAGAGAAAGAGAGAGAGAGAGAGGAGAGAGAGAGAGAGAGAGAGAGAGAGAGAGAGAGAGAGAGAGAGAGAGAGAGAGAGAGAGAGAGAGAGTCGATGTTTTTTTTTCCTTCTAAAATTAATGTGCTTTATAAATCATCCTAGATCCATTCATGCTTTCAACATCACTACACAGACAGAGCGACAAAACGGTATATACACAACAAGATTCTCTGAAAACCAAACTTCCTCCTCCACAAGTTTCTTTCTGTACAGACAGAATGATGATGATGACAATGAACAACTGTCAGTCAATCCCACAAAAAGCTATGGAATGAATTACCGTCCAAGTTGCCACAGAGATAAAAAAAAAAAAAAAAAGAAGAAGAAAAAATGATGGTGCCGTCTGTTGTCCTGTGGGGCAGGCAGCAGTCTATGCTCCCTTTCTCCTCGCTAAATCAGCTGTCAGTTCCAGTCTCTCTCTGTCTCTCTGTCTGGCTGGCTGGCTGGACTTGGCCTGTCACAGGAATAGAGAGAGAGTCCGTCCTGTCTCTGTGACCACAATGACCAGGAAAAACTTTCATGTATAGTTCGTTGCCGCCCAACGAGACAAACTAAAAACAACCAAAAAATATTCATTGCAGAAAAGGGACAGGATAGCTAGCTTTGTGGTTAGCGTGATGCGCGCATGCTCGTGATCTGTTGATCCGGGTTCGAATCTCGTTCAAGAGGATTTTGTTTTTTTCTGGAGTTAACATCAGTGCCGACTCCACTTCCTTTTAAAGTCCTTTGGATGAGGCTATAAACCGAGGTCCCGTGTGTGAACGCACGTCGAATATCTTGCGCGACGTTTAAAACTCGGTCCGCTTTTCGAATGAATAGGCCATTGTGTGCTGGTGGGAGCGGATGACAAAACTGACAAAGCTGCATACACACGGGGACTGGATGAAGAAACCAATGTGTGCTTTATTCCATTATCCTCGAAATAAAAGAATATAAACATGAATGAGTGAATGAATGAATGAATGAATCAATGAATCAATGAATCAATGAATCAATCAATCAATCAATCAATGAATCAATCAATCAATCAACAAGTAAATAGATAAATAAAATAAATGGTGGTGACTGTCTTGTGATTATGACTTTTAAAAAAAATGTTTTAATGTTGTATTGGTGATGGTATTCTTGTTGTGCTAAAAGACGGAGTAGAAAATTCATGTTTTCTTGTTTGTATGTTGAATAAGGAAGAGTTGGAAAGGAATAGCTGAGAAATGAGTGAGAGTGTCAAACTCGTGAGTTAATCGTGAGGGTGTGGGTTTTGATGTGATTCTATTCTCGGGGGGTAACATATTATTATTTTTTTTTACCCATTTCTAACGCAAGCTTTGTGGACAAGACTATGAGTCAAGATTTCGTGCGTACAAGCTTGTGAAAACTTATGAAAAACCCATCCTGTCATCCAAAAAGCCATCCTCTTATCAAAAACCCATTCTCTTATCAAAGCCCCATCCTCTTATCAAAAACCTATCTTATCAAAACCTATCCTCATCAAAAACCCATCCTGTGAACAAAACCCACCGTCTTATCAAAACCCACCCTCTTATCAAAAACCCATCTTATCAAAAACCCATCCTGTTATCAAACACCCATCCTGTTATCAAACACTCATCCCATTATCATAAAACCCATCCTCTTATCAAAAACCCATCTTCTTATCAAAAACCCATTCTCTGATCAAAAACCCATCCTCTGATCAAAAACCATCCTCTTATCAAAAAACAATCCTGTCATCTTACAAACCCGATCCTCTTATCCAACACCCAGTCTCTTATCAAACACCCATCCTATTATCATAACATACAAACCATCCGTCTTAATCAAAAAACCCAATCTCTTATCAAAAACCTGACACAGTGCTGGACGTATTGTGCTGAGGTATTATTTTTTCCAGCTAACTTTTAACGACATCAAAGTAGTATTTTTTCTTAATTTAGCACAAACAAACATTCTTTTAAAAAGTTCTTTTTGTTTCTCATGTTACCGGAAAACGCACTGTACACAATTGCTTTTCTGGTATAGGGCTCTTTTGAAGGAGAAGAGATAGAAGGGGTGGGGTGGGGCGTGGGGGGGGGGGGGGGAGTTAAAGGGATAGGGTAAACGAGAATG
>CM060322.1:32490841-32503341 GCA_030674155.1 Stramonita haemastoma
GTGTGTTAGACAGAGAGAGAGAGAGAGAGAGAAGAGAGAGGAGAGAGAGAGAGAGAGAGAGGAGGAGAGAGAGAGAGAGGAGAGTGAGAGATGAGTGTGTGTGTGTGTGTGTCTGTGTGTGTGTGTGTGTGTTTGTTTGTGCGTGCGTGCGTTTGTGTGTGTTTGTGCGTGCGTTTGTGTGTGTGTGTGGTGCGCGTGTGTCGTGTCTGTGTGTGTGGTGTGTGTGTATTCAGATTCAGAATGTTTCATTGATATCAAAGTCATGTAGTTATTTGACACAAATAATAGAGACATCATTTTACAATTATCTATTATTTCGAAGTGACTGATTCCAAAAAGTGTGTGTATGTGGGGATTGGGGGAGGGGGGCAATTGAAAGGGAGGGGAGGAAGGGGAGAGATTGAGATAAGGCGATGTGTTGGGAGGAGAGAGAGAGAGAGAGAGAGAGAGAGAGAGAGAGAGAGAGAGAGAGAGAGAGAGAGAGAGAGAGAGAGAGAGAGAGTTTCCCTTTAACAGAGAAAAAAAAATCAATTTAGAACATTAGAAAAGTCGCAGTAATAGACTAACCTAAGACTGTGTTTAATTAGATATGAAGCATAGATAGACAAAGAAGAAGACAGACATGCAAAAAGTGAGACAGACAGACAGGCATACAGACAGACAGACAGAAATACAGGCAGGCAGGCAGGCAAACAGACAAGCAGGCAGGCAGACACACAGACGCGCAGGCAGGCAGGCAGGCAGGCAGGCAGGCAGGCAGGCAGGCAGGCAGGCAGGCAGGCAGGCAGACAGACAGACAGACAGACAGACAGAAGGCACAGACGAAGAGTGAGGCTAGCTAGGTGTGAAATGGGAAGGAATCGTTCTCATCGATCCACAAGTGTCGTTCGTGCTCCCCTCCCTCCCCCCTTCCCCCCTCTTCCCCCTCCTCCCTCTTCCCCTCCTCCCTCTTCCCCTCCTCCTCCCTCTCTTTAGATCACAAGTGGTGCCAACAGCCGTCACATCCATATTTGATGTGATGGTCACTGCACTGACTTCTGGATGACCTCCAGTCCCTGACCGCCGCTCCCTCCTTAGGCACGTCCGTACTGCAGGTCTGTTTAACGTGCACAACTGACCAGCAGTAATTGCTGACCGCTGTGGGGCAGTAAACTGCTTTATGTCTGAGGGATGCGACACGGTCGAGTGGTTTAGACCGTTTTGAAGTTCAATCTCGTGGAGTTCCTTGAAGTCGTGGGTGGGTGGGTTCGAATCTTGGCTGTTAGTGGCGTTTGGTGAATTATGAAGTTTAAGGGGTAGGGATTTTTTGTGGTCTTTTAGTTCAAATTTCAAGTGCTATCCTGCCAGTTTTTGAAAATTCCGTTTGTGTATAAACACACGCAAGAAATGAAATGTGCACGTTAATCATCTCCGTAATACATTCAGGGTTTGGTGGTCTACAGAAACATGAACATACCCAGCATGCATTCTGTGTAAAATATTTGCTGCTCTGAAGTCGAAATGTGTCAGCTGAGTCCAGCGGGAAGACCTCTTGTAGAGTCACAAGCACAGGAGGAGACAGGGAACTGGTGCATTTCACTACACCCAGTAAGGGAACGTAGAAAAGATCGACGCTTTTTTATATACCACTTTATGTCACAGCAGATTTCTCTGCGTGAAATTCGGGCTGCTCTCCTCGGGGAGAGCACGTCGCCACAAGTGCGGCGCCTACCCATTATAATTTTTCATGTTCCTCTCCTCTTTTTTATCTTGTGTCCGTTATGTTCCACGATGACCTCCAAAACAGCAGAGGAGGCAGCTGCTGTTTCGGGAAATTGGGCAGAAATTTGATTATTGTGGATGTGCCTCGCCCACAGCACCACCCACACCCCCACTCTCTCTCAGCCAAGAGGACATACGGATAGTCAGCGTTGGAGTCACTTAAGTTGTTTCTACTTTTATGATGTATTGCTGTGCTTTCTCGCTGATGCTATCAGATTTGATCTAAGGTCTTTTTTCTTTGATTGTCGAATGTGTATATTTACGAATGTTGTCCCTGTACATGGTTTGTGAGGCTCTCAAGAATAAAATAGGAAGCTAGTTTTGACTTAAACTGGATTTGGGGTTGTTTGTTTTTTTCGTTGCTCGACTAGAGCTCCGAGGTTCACCAATTGTGAGAGTTTTGGTTATGTGACCAGTTTTGCCCATCCGTTATGGTGGCTGCATTCCGACATCGGGAATACTGCTGGGAATTAAACCATTTTGGCCAGTACATTCGATATTCGGGAGGTACCATCCTCCTCTTTCCGATTTTCAGTTGTTGCAGGTTCTTTTGACGTGCACTAAACTGTAAGCACTCGGGTTCGACTGGTTTATAGTCTTCTCTGAAAGATTTGACATTCAGTTGGATTTTTTTCGTCAAACTGGGAAGAAAGGGCGAGGCTTGGAATCAAACCCAGAACTCATGGTTTACCGGTTTGGTGGTGAATGTCTGCAACATCTTACCACTTTCCTTCTCAGCTGTGGATATAAAATAGAACACAATTCCCATACCAGTCACCGTCCGTTCTTCCCTTTTCCTCGTTTTGACCCGCAAAATGTGTACAGAGGTGTGTGTGTCATCTTTGAAATAATTATTGTAAAGTGTTGATGACCATCTTAACATCGACCATTCTTTGTCTAATATCAGTTTTTACGTGAACAGACATAAGACCAACTGACCATTCTCCCTGTTCCCTGTCCAACGGTCCGCACTAAATGACAGCACTGGTCAGCTGTTTTGTCTCTCCTTTCGCCAGATATTCCCCGCTGGACCCCTAGTGTGAAGTGGCTAGTACTTGACAAGCTGTGTCTTCTGCTCATAACTCAGAGAAAAGTTGTGGTGGGTTGCGTGGTAACAGGGCTTAAAGTTTTCTCTGCTTGAAAGTATCCACCTCTGTGTTTCTGATTCCAGATTTGGGTTCTGTGTAGTGTTGTGTGTACTTGGGGTTCTTTTGTTTTCGTTTGTGAAATGTAGTAATCTTTAATTTTACGTCCTTCCACATAGTAGGATACCGGGTTTGTAGGTGTGTGTGTGTGTGTGTGTGTGTGTGTGTGTGTGTGTGTGTGTGTGTGTGTGTGTGTGTGTGTGTGTGTGTGTTTGTGGTGTGTGCATGTATGCATATAAAGGGATACAGGGTTTGTGAAGTTGTGTGTGTTGTGGGTGTGTGTTGTGGTGTGTGTGTGTGTGTGTGTGTGTGTGGTGGTGGCGCGTGTGTGTATGTGGTGAGTGCGTGCGTGCGTGTTTGTGTGTGTGTGTGTTTTGTGTGCTTGTTGTGAGTTGTGGTGTGCGCCCTGTATTCAAAGACATATTCATACATACAACCCATCCATCTATATCCATCCATCCACTCATATAAACGTGCATACAAACGTACAAGAAAGCATAAATACTGATACGCACACACACACACACACTTTCTCGAACTGACAGACGTAAACCTCCCACACCCACCCACCCCCACCCTCACTCCCTCCACCCTCGACAGTATGGAAGATTAGGTGTGAAACAGAAAGGGGAATTGGTTTTATCGATCTTTCCCTCTTCACAGCAGAAATCACCTAAAGAGCTATCGCATCCATATTTGATGTGGTGGTCACTGACTTATGGAGAATCCCTCAGCCACTGCTGACCACTCGTTCAGACAAGTCCTGCAGGTCCATTGCCACACACACACACACACACACACAACACACACACACCACACACACACACACACACACACACACACACAACACACAACACACACACACACACACACACACAGCACGCTCTACAGTAAATGACCGCTGTGGTCTATTGGTTCACGCCATCATTTTTGTTTTTTTTGTCTTTTGCCCTTATAGACTCACATGCCTTGAGTTTTTGTTGTTTATTTGAGTTTTTTTTTTAAAGGTGGTTGCTGTAAAAGCTACCCGAACACAAAGTTGATTAGATGATGGGAGAGTGTCCAGTCCGTTTTTAATGAGAAAAAAATCTTTTATTTCAAGGATTATGGAATAAGCAGTTATGTGGGTTTTTATTTTATATCCAGTCTTTGTGTTTGTTTGTTGCCCTGCCAGGACTCGCCAAAGCAATAATATCCGTCGTTTCATGTCGTTGAGAAACTCGGGTTAAAACTTAACTGTGCATTACTGTTGTCGCATTACGGCTACCTTAATGGTAGGGCAAAACATGGTCGTATACAGAAAATCTCACCATTGATGAACCTCGAAGCGCTAGGCGAGGAATGAAAAAAAAAAACAAAAAGAAAACATACAGAGGCAGGCAGGCAGGCAGACAGAAAATTGATTGACTTATTTATTTTTATATCAGGGATAATGGAATAAGCACTTATGTGTTTTTTTTACACCCTGTCCCGGTGTGTATGCGGTTCTGTAAATATTACCATCCGTTCCTACCGGCAGGCAATGGCCTACTTGTCCGAAAAGCGGAACGGGTTTTAACCTTTGCGCATGCAAGATGTTCTGCGTGCGTTCTCACACGGACCTCAGCTTCAGTCTCATTCGAAGGACTTTTTTTTTTTTTTTTTTTGGGGGGGGGGGGGGGGGGGGAGTGGAATGGGCACTGATGTTAACTCCAGAGGAAAAATCCTCTTGAACGAGATTCGAACCCGGGTCAGCAGATCACCAGTGCATCACTCTAACCACCAGGCTGCCCCCCCCCCCCCCTTCCCAGCAAAGGTCATCTCTTATCTCTCCGGTCTGAGCTGTCACCTACCTCCCCTTGGAGTGGTAACGTGTATACTACATAATATCGACAAGCGTTGTCTTGTTCATTGCACGACTGTCAGGGGAGAGGTTGTGTGGGTTATGGTTGGAGGTGGCGGAAGGACTTCCAGTGCTAGAATGTCATATAACTGCCATGTTGCTGTCCTGCCTAATAAATAGTTGGGTTATGTAAGTAGGCCTATGTTATATACATTTCACTTGCTATTTGCGCGAATGTGGTGTGTGTGGGGGGGGGGGGGAGAAAGTTGGTGGGTGTGTGGTGGGGGGGGTTGGTTTGTGTGTGTTGGGGGGGGGGGGGGGGGGGGGGCGAGGGTGTGTTTGTGTGGTGTGTGTGGGGGAGGTTGTGTGTGTGTGTGCGTGCGTGCGTGCGTGCATAATACGCCTTCATATTTATCATTGTACCTGCGTGCAAGTATACGTACGTGAGCGCATGTGTTTTCTCTGTTCAAGTTTCTTAGAACACTTTCACGAACCATATTTGATAGTTTGACTGTCAGACGAAAGCTCTAACATCAACCTGGTTTCACAGGTGAGAGAGAGAGTAAAAAAAAAATCAAACCATTAATTTAGTTCATTAACTGAAGGTTAATGTTCGGGGAATAGTTTCCCCACATAGTTTGGAGAATAGGATAGCTAAGTGGTCAGAGCACTCGCTTACCCCTTGCCATGTTAAGCAGCATCGAGCGTGGTTACCAATTGGATGGGTGACCGTTTGCGCGCTTAGCTTCAGTGCAGTCCCTCAGTTCACCCAGCTGTAAATGGGTACCTGCCCTCTCTGGGGTCAGGGAAGGTAAAGCAGCAAGAGAGAGGAGATGGGCGCCGCCCTCAGTACGCCGGCCTCTAGAGAGGCTAAGGTCCCTGATGCTTCGTTCCCCTACGACACACAGATTATGGTACACTTCACCTTTTTACCTTTTCCCAGACAGATCAAATGCCACATGGCAGGAATGAACACCAATAGAAGGCTCTCCAGGGTCTCCTTTTGCTCGTGGTCTCATGGTGACCAGTTATTGATAGCTCCCTAGGGGTTAACTAACAGTACGGATTGAACAGGACGAAGTTTGGTGATAAGAGAAATAAGACTTGTAGGCTGAGGATGACAAAATGGAGGAGGTTTTTGCGGGGGGAAAATTTTCAGATGATTGCAGCTGTCATGTGTTTCAGGTGGGAATGTGTCATGCTTGAAAGCACGGTGAAATCAAGAAGAAGCGATAGTCCTCTAGCCGTCATGACACAGTGGTTAGATTATTGTGTTCCTAGCCTCAAGGTTGTAGGTTCGAATCCCATAAGAGTCATAGGTTTTTTATTTTTTTATATTTTTTATTTTTACTTTCCTGGATTCAAAATATACGTTCAAAATTTGGAATAGTTAGGTTCCTTGAAAGAGAATAATGGGTCCTGTCTACAAAACGTCAAGGCTAGAATAGGTATGGTTAAGCAAATGAGGATTTAGTTTAACATGTGGAAAGACAGAGGCAGACCTAAATACATCAAAATTAGAATTGTTAAAACACCTTGCCATTATTGCTGTACGGGTCAGAAGCCTGGACACTACCGAAATTGGAAAGAGACCAAGAAACGAAGCAAAAATGTAGTAATACAGAGTGAAATGGTCAGACAGAAGAACACATGAAAGCATTCTTGATGAACTCTTTGTGCGAAGACAACACACACACACACACCACAAGACACACCACACCAACACATACACACCCACACAGACACAACACAGACACACACACATACACACCCACACAGACACACACACACACCACACACTACACACCCACACCACACACACAGACACACATACACACACACAGACACACACACACACACACACACACACACCACACACCCCACACACCACACCACACATACACCACACCCACACACCACACACCCACCCACACACACACACACCACACACACTTCCCCCTCCCCACCCCATCCCCCACCCCTCCACCTCACCCCCACCTATCACCCACATAAACCACATCGATCAAAATATACTCCAATCTTTCTATCACAGAAGATTGTCCACAAAGATTACACCACTGTTATTATTATCATTATTATACTGAAACAGCCTCTGGCCACCTATCCCACCGAGGAGGGAAATCATTACCGCTTTTTTGATAGGAGCCGCAATCTGGGATTTGGGAACAAGTGGTAAATCCGCTGACGGGGAGTGTTAATTAGCCCCAACGGAGGGCAAAAGTCAATTATAAACAGCCAATGCTTTTCCGGCTAGCCCCTTAGGGTCTGAGGTAATTAGACTTCCGGGCTGAAAAAGGGGGTTTGGCAAGTCTTGGAGACTGTAGTTCCATTAGCCCCTTTGTGTCAATGTGATTTTTGGGTGTTTTTTGTTTTGTTTTTTTACTACTTTTGGGGTAGTAGCTTCATCTAGAGTGAAGGAATGCTACAGGGGTGGTGGGAGGGAGGGAGGGAGGGAGAGAGGGGAAGGGAGGGGGAGAAAGAGGGAGGGAGAGGAGGGAGGGAGGGGAGGGAGGAGAGAGAGAGAGAGAGGAGAGAGAGAGAGGATGAGAGAGAGAGAGAGAGAGAGAGAGAGAGAGAGAGAGAGATGGAGAGAGAGAGAGAGAGAGAGAGAGAGAGGGAGAGAGAGAGAGAGAGGGCAGAGAGAGAGAGAGAGAGGGAGGAGAGAGAGATGAGGAGAGAGAGAGAGAGAGAGAGGAGAGAGAGAGAGATGAGAGAGGAGAGAGAGAGAGAGAGAGAGAGAGAAGAGAGCGGCAGGCAGTGGCAGGCAGGCAGCAGGCAGGCAGGCAGGGCAGGTGTGTGTGTTGGTGTTGTGTGTGTGTGTACGTGCTTGCGCGCGCGCGCGCGCGCTGTGTGTGTGTGTGTGCGTGTGCGTGTGTGTGTGTGTGTGTGTGTTGTCCCCTGTCTCTGTCTACGTGTATGGTAAACAGACAGACAGACAGCGGAGGTGGAAATCGCCCTCAAAAACACAACAGGGAATCAATCGGCTGAATTATTGATGGTCCTATTTTCAGAGGCAATAATATCATAGGGACAGTTTTCTTTTCTCCTCTCTTTTTTTTTTCTATCAAAAAATAAAGGGAGCTAGCGGAAATAAAAAGGACTTGGGTAAATTATTGATGGATGACATCGGGCCTTCCTTTTGTCTTTTCCCCTTGAAACACTTTTCTGTCGGTACTCAACCCTTTATCTTCACTACTTTTCCTTCTCTCCTTCTCTCCTTTTTTTTCTTCTTAAACCATAAGTTCTCGCCGTGACCCCCACTATCGTGTTATTTTCTTTCTGTGTCTGTATTTCCCCGTCCCATCACGTTTTACTCACTTCACCACTCATCGCCGCTCACCCCTCATTAAAAAATTTAAAAATTAATCAACCAAACTATCATTCAATCGGCAATCGAACGATTGATTAACGATCAAAAAAATCATCAATCTTAACACTCGGTCACTCATCATTCACCACCCACCCACTCACTCACTCGTCGTGGCTCGCTCACTCCACTCACTCACTCACTCACTCATCACTCACTCAAAAAATCATTAAATCAATCAATAAATCGATCGTTATCAGTCAATCATCCAGAAAACCCAGCCAGCCAACAGCCAGTCGTCAAAAATCAAAGTGTTTTTCCCTCGTTCAAATTCATTTCTAAAATCGGGAAATTCATTCGAATAATCATCCACATCACCAATCCAATTCTTTCATCTGTCTGTCTATCCCTCCATCCTCATCCTCAGATGGTCCTCTGTAGTTTTTTATACTCTTCGGGTTCTAGAGCGTTTTTTTATCGTCCCGGAAACCCAACTTTTGGGGCCCATTTACGTTTCTTTTTCCAGTGCCAATATGTTGGGGGGTCTTTTTTGCTAGTCTAAAGGATTGATGTATTTACAGCGCGTTTCTTCAAGCAGTTTCTTCCTGGTTCCTTTACAAACAATTTGCAGCAGCAACAAACAACAAAAGAACAAAGCAACCGAAACAGCGATAAATTTGACCCAACAAAAATCTTTTATTTTTATTCCCCTTTTATGGGCCTGGAGGTTTACACCCAAAAATTAAACAGGGGGGACAAACAAATCAGCAGCAATTGGCTGAAAATTTTACCCTTTTTCGAACGTCATATGAAAGAAGAAAAAAAACCCGAGACAATACATAAAAAATGAATCTCCAAATAAGACAAACAATCACATTTTCAAGGACGTGATAGGCGGCAGTAAGTTTGCGGATCGAGTTTAAAAATTTTCGGATCTTTTTGTAATCCGTTTTTTTAATCTGCAATGAAATCTCCAAATTTACAGCTGCTTTCCCACTCCCCCCCCCCCCAAACCTGCCCCTCCTCTTTTTAAAAAATTGTCTTGCGTTGTAGAATATGCCATTTTTTTTCTTTAAAGATTCCTCTCAGGAAATTCACAGAGCAATTATTTCGAAATGGATAACTTATGGGTGGGTGGGTGGGTGGTCTAGAGATAACGTACATGCTTTCGAAAATGTAATTTTTTGGGTTCAATCCCAGTTAAAACCCCCAAAACTTTTCTCCCTGTGTACTAAACCCCAGGCCGAGGCTGATTGGGTGGTGGGTCTTATTTTCCCTATAACGTTTTTTTTTGGGGTTTTTTTTTTTTTAGTCGGGGGTTTAGTGTTTCTTAAAAAGGTGGTTATTCTTTCTTTGGTAGCCTTAGTACGTGCAGTGCGATGCAAGATTGATAAAAAAAACAACAACAACAGAAGGAAAAGTAGTAAAAATATAACGGTTTTGTAGCGAAGGCAGCCTTCTCTTTACTCTCACTGAAAAATTCACACCTACTCTGGCCTTCCGTCCCCCATCCCTGGGATCAGAGCTTTAGGGTTAACCGCAAAATTCAAAAACCCTAACGCTTGAGCCAGCCCCCCCCCCCCCCCCAACCCCACCGGGGGGTTTTTTTAAAATGAGACTGTTATTTTAATTTTTTTTTTATATTTTCCATCTCTTCCGAGGGCCGGGGGGTTAGGAAAAAGAGCTGTTTTAAGTAATGCTGTCTAGCAGAAGAGGACTGGGAGAACTAACTGTATCCTTTTTTGTGTGTGGGGTTTTGGGGGGGGGGGTGTTTTTTGGGGTTGTGTGTGTGTGTGTGTGTGTGTGTTTGTGTGTGTTGTGTGTGTGTTTTTTGTGTGTGTGTGAGTGTGTGTGGTGAGGAGAGAGAGAGAATAAAAGCTGTTTTGGGCTGCAGTGCTGCTCTTTTTGAGGGTTGTCGTTTTGGGTTTTTGGGAAAAAAGCTGCTTTGAAAGGTATGTATAGCAGAGGGGGGCAGGATAGACGAGAGTGTTAACGTTGAGATGTGTTCTGAGGCCCGGTTACAGCCACCACCCAGGGCAGATAGACACACGGTCGAGGGAATTCTTTGAACCCTCAGATTAATTTTTTTTTCATTTATTTATCTAATTTTTTATCTATTTTTTATCGATTTTTAAGAAGAAAGGCCCCTCATATGTTTTTTTAGTTTTTTTTTTTTACATCTAATCCCGTGTGTTTGTGTTTTTGTAAATTTTTGTCATCCCGTTCCACCGCACACAATGCTACTCTTTCGAAAGGGAAAAAAAGGTTGTAAAGTGTGCGCAGATCTTCTACGTGCGTTCGCACACGGGCCTCGGTTTATAGTCTCAACGAATAGTCATGTAATCTACGACGAAAAGTGCCTTACCTAAATATTGCAAAGAGTTTGTTTTCTTCACAGATATGTGATTAATATGCGTAGACAAGACAACTTGCAAAAATCGAAGTGAATCTAACGAGAATTAGCAATTTAAAAGGGGGTTTATTATGAAAATTAAAATTTTGTGTATGCATGGGCTTTGTATTTTAAAACCCGAAAAGCTTTTTGTTACCTTCTCTGCTTTTTGTTATTCAGTTTCCCCCAATGTTTAAAAAATCAATGGACTTTATGTCCGAACTTTGAGGGAAAAAGGTCCCCCCAAGGCAAGGTCACATGGAAAAAAACTGTTTTTTTTCCCCCCCCCCTTTGGAAAAACACTGATTTTTTAATGTCATTCCCTTAATTTATGTCAGTTTTTGTAAAAATCAATGCTCAGTTTTTAAATTTTTCCCCCAAACCCCCTTTTAGTCAAATCATTTAAGGTCAAGGGTCCCCCAAACATTTTTTTTCCCTTTTTGGTAGCCAAATTTCGCAAAAACGGGTCAGCGGCGCCCACTACTAACTGTTTGCTTCAAAAGTTTTTTCCCCTTTGGGGGGGTCTCCAAACAAATTTTGGGGCCCATTAAAACCCTTTGGGGACAACCCCCACAAGCGGGGGAGCAGTCAAGTCCATTTCCGGGATGTGCACCCCCTTTTGTATCACGGGTCACTTTACGTTACAGGGGGAGGGACTCGGGGAAAAGCCCCCGGGGGGAAAGGGGGGTTTTTGTGGGATGGGAAAAGGGTTGGTTGTCTATGCTCTTAAAACCCCAGTCTTCGGGCCACAGGTTATATTTCCAATCCACTGCTGGACCTGCAAATTTTATTTTGCTGATGTGAAAACCTTTGGGCGCAGCAAAAGGGTTGGGGGGCGGTGGGCCCAAATAAACTTAAAAAAACTTTTTTCCCCCACTGCCACTTTCAAAAAAAAAGTTTGGTATTGCCCCCTTTCAAGAGTAGACCAGACTTTCCACGTAGGGGAAATAAAAATTGTTGCCGCATCAAAACTTCATGTTCTTTGTCTTCCATAACCCCTCGCCAGCTTGCAAAAAATTTTAAAAAATTTAAAAAATTTTCCCAGGCCTGTTCTTTTTCCAAACCAAAAGCACGGGGGAGTTGTGTCACACCCTGTGCTGCGGGGTAAAAGGCCCAAAATTTGGGGGCCACAATTTCCCCAAGGGGACAGTTGTAGTTTGGGGTTCCGCTTTTGGGGGGGGGTTTTTCTCTAAACCTTTTTACTTTGTTGCAAAAATTTTCCCCTTAGCACTCTGGGGGCATGGTAAAAAAAAGAGAATCAAGAGATCATTTCCCCCCCCCAACAACAACAGTGATTGTTTTTTGCGCTTTTCCAAGGTTTAAAGCAACATCATGCAATCAGATCACCTTCACAACAGGGGCCCCATGCACATATTTTCTGCAGCTCACGTGAGCAACCCAAAAAAGCGTTGCATGTTTCGGGTTTTGGCAAGAACAGGTCTTTCGAATAAAAAGAGAAAGTCAGGAAAAAAAAAGGATGTCAGTGGTTTTTTTTCCCCTTTTGATCTTCGCGGGATGTGTGAATTTTTTGGTTGGGGTCCAAAAAAATATCCTCAAAAACACTACGTTGGACCCCCATATTTCTGTTTTACGGCGGACGTACGTTTCGATGATGGTGGTATGGGGGGGCCCCACCGTGAAAGGTATTTTTGTAAGATTTGCTCCACCATCCGGGACAATATCACCTCGTCGGGGCATCATTTTTGGCATATTTTCCAAAAAAATTTTTTCCATATTTTTTGGGAAAGGATTGCTCTGTTCCCTTTGCTGAAAAAGTGGGTGACCCAAAGAAGATATGGGTAGCTTGAAAGTCATATTTGAAGATTCCCCTTTTATCTTCATACAGTTCCCCGCTCAGAAAGAAATCGTTGGAACAACAAAGGGGGGCCACAAATGACCCGGTTTATCATCAATCTTGACCATATTTTTGGATTTCCCTTGCATAAAAAGATCTATCTTTTGAAACTGACTCTTTACTTTTGACCTTCCACTTTTCCAAGAATAAAAGCTCCCAATCTCCTGTGCTCTGTGTGATTTATAGATGGATCAGCA
>CM060322.1:32505841-32508897 GCA_030674155.1 Stramonita haemastoma
GACAAAAAAAATTTTAAAGCAAAAAAAAAAAACCCCAGGCCCCAGGTTTTGTGTTTATATAACCATTCTTTGAAGTCAAAAAATGTGGCTTACCAAACGTAGGAAAAAAAAGGTTTTTATACTAATACTAAAAAAAACTCACCCATTGGTAAACTTAGCGCACAACCCGGGAAACCCCAAAAAAAAAACGCAAAAAAGAAAATAAACCCCACAGCTATCTTCTCAAGTTTTTTGGGGCAAAATGCTTTTTGTTTCCCCCGGAAAAAAAAAAAAAAAAACAACGTGTTTTAAAAAAACACCCCGCTTGAAAAAAATAAGGAAAACCCGGGGGGAAAAAAAATCAAATTGGGGGGTGTTTGGGGAAAAAAAAAGGGGGGTTTTTTTTTTCTGTTTTCTGTCTCCAAAAATCTTGTTTTGGGGCCCTTTTTTTATTGGGTTTTCCTCTGCTTTTTCTTCCTCTGTGTTGTTTATTTTGATTTTTCCCCGTGGCTGCGGCTCCCTTTGTCTATGTCTGTCTGTCGGGGTTTTTTTTTCTCTGTTTTCCCCTGTCTTCTGCCTTGCTTTCTCTCTCTCTCTCATATCATTTTCTTCATTTTTTTCCCTTCCTTTCCCCCTTTAAAAAATTATAGGGGGTGGCCAAAGGTTTTTTTTACTTTTTAAAACCCTTTCTGATTTTTTAAAAGGGGGTTTTTCTCTATCACTGTCCCCCCTGGGGTCTTCTGTCTGTCTGTCTGTCTTTTCCCGTCTGTCTTCTGTCGTATTTTTTGGCTCTGCTTCGGCTCTTTTCTCTTGTCTCTGTCCTCTCTCTCTCTCTCCCTCCCCCCCCCCCTCCCTCCCCCGCTCCTCTTCTCAGAATTTGGAATGAATAAAGAATTTTACTAGCATTGAGAAAACTTGCCAAAAAAATGAATTTTTTCCCTTTTAGCACAACACAATGCATCCCCCCCAAAAAAAAAATTTTAAAAAAATGGGGACCCCCCTTTTCCCCCGTCCCCTCACCACCAAACTTTTTTTTCCTTTAAAAAATTTTTCCCCTTTTTGTTTAATATTTTCCCTTTTAAAAATCTCCCCTTCAAAAAAGGGAAAAAAAAGGCCGGGGTTTCTTACATTAGCCCTGCTCCTTTCTCTGGGGCCCCCCCCTCCCACCTTTCCCCCCCCCCCCCCCCCCCTCCCCCCCTCTCCCCCCCCCCTCTCCCCCCTTTTCCCCCCCCCCCCCTCTCTCCCCCCCTTTCCCCCCCCTTTTTTGGCCTCTTGCCCCCCCTTTTTTCCCCCCACCCGGTCAAAAACCCCACTATTACATGGTCCCCGCCTCAAGGGATGTTTTTCCTCTTAAAACGCTGATTTATTTAAAAAAAGAAAAAAAAAAAAAAAGCTGTGAAAGGGGTTTTTTTTAAAGGGGGGAAAATTTTTCCCGGGTTTTTATGGAGTTTATCCCCTTCCAGTTGGCGTATGATGGTGAATGTCCCCACTGCTTTCTGCTTTTCTTCCCCCAGCTCCTCCCTCTGTGTCTGCCTCTCTGTTTTTCTCTCTCTCTTTTGTCTCTCCCCGTGTCCCTTTTCTCTCTTTCTCTGTCTCTCTGTCTCTGTCTGTCTGTCTCTCTCCCCTATCTCTTTTTCTTTTTTCTCTCTGGCTCTCGTTTTCTCTGTCTCCCCCCTGCCTCCTCTCTCTCTGTCTTTTCTCTCTCTCTCCTTCTCTCTCTGTCTCTGTCTCTTTCTCTCTCTCTGTCTCTTTTTATCTGTCTTTTCTGTCTGTCTGTCTGTTCTCTCTCTCTCTCCCCCTTCTCTCTCCCCCTTCTCTCTCTCTCAATCCTCTCTTCCGTCTGTCCCGTCTTCTCTGTCTCTGTCTTTTGTTTTCTGTCTCTGTCTCTGTTTTCTCTCCTCTCTCTCTCTCTCTTCTCTTCTCCCCTTCTCTTTTCCCTCTCCTGCCCCCTCTGTCTCTCTGTCTCTGTCCTCTCCTCTCTCTTGCCCCTTTTCTCTTCCCCGTCTCTCTCCCTGTCCTCTCTCCACTCTCTGTCTCTGGGGCTCTCTCTCTCTCTCTGTTTTCTCTCTCTGTTCTTTTTCTCTTGTCTCTCTGTCCTCTCTCTCTCTTCTTTTCTCCCCCTTCTCTTTTCTCTTCTCTCTTTTCTCTTCTCTCTCTCTCTCTCTTCTCTCCTTCCCCCCCCCCCTTTCCAGGTGATTGTTTTCCGGGGGGGGGCTGTTTTTGGGGGCGATCTCTAGTGAACAGCACGGTTTTCCCCTTGGGGTTTGGGTGCATCTTTTGCCACTTAGTGCCTGATGGATTAGCCTTGTCTCTTTCTTCTTTTTCTTCTCTGTCTGTCTGTTTGTTGTTTTGTCTGTCTGTCTCTCTTCTCTTTTCTTCGGTTCTCTTCTCTGTCTCCCAGTCTGTCTGTCTATGTCTTTCCTCTTTTTCTACCCCCCTTCTCTTCTGTCTTCTGTCTGTCTGTCTGTCTGCTTGTTCGGTCGGGCGTTGTTGTTTTCTCTCTCCCTCTTGGAAACCCAAAAGCTAAGAAGAAGGGCAAAAAATAGTAGAAGGGGGCAAGATTCCCGTCCTATGAAAAAATTTAAAAAAAACCTGCACCCGTTGAATTCAGTGATCCAGATTTTGCTGTCCAGAATTCATTACTTACTCTTTTTCATTTTTTTTGGGATCGGTGGGCAATTGGTTTAAAGGGGGTTTTTATGAGGTTTTTTTTTTTAATGCAGGGGCCCCCTTTTTAAAATTTTTTGGGGGTGGTCTAGGCTAAAAAACCTGGGTTAGAAAACGAAAAAATCCGGGTTCGAATGTTGGTGGGGTTTAATCCCCCGTTTTAGCGTGAAACTTTTTTTTCCCTCCACTAAGACCGTGAAGTGGTGGGGGTTTTGGGTGCTACTTTTTGGATGAGGAAAAAAAAAACTGGTTTTAATGTGGTTGCCTTTAAAAAGTTTTGGGGGCGTGAAGAAAACCCCAAAGGGAACAAATGTTTTTTTTTTTTCAAAGTGTTTTTACGTTTTAAAAAAAAGAAAAAAATCAATTTTTTTCTGTTTTTTTTTTTCTTTTTTTTTTAAAAAGCTTTCAAA
>CM060322.1:32508997-32523997 GCA_030674155.1 Stramonita haemastoma
GCTATCCTGCCAGTTTTTGAAAATTCCGTTTGTGTATAAACACACGCAAGAAATGAAATTTGCACGTTAATCATCTCCGTAATACATTCAGGGTTTGGTGGTCTACAGAAACATGAACATACCCAGCATGCATTCTGTGTAAAATATTTGCTGCTCTGAAGTCGAAATGTGTCAGCTGAGTCCAGCGGGAAGACCTCTTGTAGAGTCACAAGCACAGGAGGAGACAGGGAACTGGTGCATTTCACTACACCCAGTAAGGGAACGTGAAAAGATCGATGCTTTTTTATATACCACTTTAGTCACAGCAGATTTCTCTGCGTGAAATTCGGGCTGTCTCCCGGGGAGAGCACGTCGCCACAAGTGCGGCGCCTACCCATTATAATTTTCATGTTCCTCTCCTCTTTTTTATCTTGTGTCCGTTATGTTCCACGATGACCTCCAAAACAGCAGAGGAGGCAGCTGCTGTTTCGGGAAATTGGGCAGAAATTTGATTATTGTGGATGTGCCTCGCCCACAGCACCACCCACACCCCCACTCTCTCTCAGCCAAGAGGACATACGGATAGTCAGCGTTGGAGTCACTTAAGTTGTTTCTACTTTTATGATGTATTGCTGTGCTTTCTCGCTGATGCTATCAGATTTGATCTAAGGTCTTTTTTCTTTGATTGTCGAATGTGTATATTTACGAATGTTGTCCCTGTACATGGTTTGTGAGGCTCTCAAGAATAAAATAGGAAGCTAGTTTTGACTTAAACTGGATTTGGGGTTGTTTGTTTTTTTCGTTGCTCGACTAGAGCTCCGAGGTTCACCAATTGTGAGAGTTTTGGTTATGTGACCAGTTTTGCCCATCCGTTATGGTGGCTGCATTCCGACATCGGGAATACTGCTGGGAATTAAACCATTTTGGCCAGTACATTCGATATTCGGGAGGTACCATCCTCCTCTTTCCGATTTTCAGTTGTTGTAGGTTCTTTTGACGTGCACTAAACTGTAAGCACTCGGGTTCGACTGGTTATAGTCTTCTCTGAAAGATTTGACATTCAGTTGGATTTTTTTCGTCAAACTGGGAAGAAAGGGCGAGGCTTGGAATCAAACCCAGAATCCTCATGGTTTACCGGTTTGGTGGTGAATGTCTGCAACATCTTACCACTTTCCTTCTCAGCTGTGGATATAAAATAGAACACAATTCCCATACCAGTCACCGTCCGTTCTTCCCTTTTCCTCGTTTTGACCCGCAAAATGTGTACAGAGGTGTGTGTGTCATCTTTGAAATAATTATTGTAAAGTGTTGATGACCATCTTAACATCGACCATTCTTTGTCTAATATCATTTTTTATCGTGAACAGACATAAGACCAACTGACCATTCTCCCTGTTCCCTGTCCAACGGTCCGCACTAAATGACAGCACTGGTCAGCTGTTTTGTCTCTCCTTTCCCAGATATTCCCCGCTGGACCCCTAGTGTGAAGTGCTAGTACTTGACAAGCTGTTGTCTTGCTCATAACTCAGAGAAACAGTGTGGTGGGTTGCGTGGTAACAGGGCTTAAATTTTTCTCTGCTTGAAAGTATCCACCTCTGTGTTTCTGATTCCAGATTTGGGTTCTGTGTAGTGTTGTGTGTACTTGGGGTTCTTTTGTTTTCGTTTGTGAAATGTAGTAATCTTAATTTTACGTCCTTCCACATAGAGTGATACCGGGTTTGTCAGGGTGTGTGTGTGTGTGTGTGTGTGTGTGTGTGTGTGTGTGTGTGTGTGTGTGTGTGTGTGTGTGTGTGTGTGTGTTTGTGGTGTGTGCATGTATGCATATAAAGGGATACAGGGTTTGTGAAGTTGTGTGTGTGTGTGTGTGTGTGTGTGTGTGTGTGTGTGTGTGTGTGTGTGTGTGTGTGTTGGTGTGCGCGTGTGTGTATGTGGTGAGTGCGTGCGTGCGTGTTTGTGTGTGTGTGTGTTTTGTGTGTTGTTGTGAGTTGTGGTGTGCCGCGCCCCTGTATTCAAAGACATATTCATACATACAACCCATCCATCTATATCCATCCATCCACTCATATAAACATGCATACAAACGTACAAGAAAGCATAAATACTGATACGCACACACACACACACACTTTCTCGAACTGACAGACGTAAACCTCCCCACACCCACCCCACCCCCCACCCTCACTCCCTCCTACCCTCGACAGTATGGAAGATTAGGTGTGAAACAGAAAGGGGAATTGGTTTTATCGATCTTTCCCTCTTCACAGCAGAAATCACCTAAAGAGCTATCGCATCCATATTTGATGTGGTGGTCACTGACTTATGGAGAATCCCTCAGCCACTGCTGACCACTCGTTCAGACAAGTCCTGCAGGTCCATTGCCCACACACACACACACACACACACCACACACACACACACACACACACACACACACACACACACACACACACACACACACACACACACACACACACCACACACAACACACCACACACACGCCTCTACAGTAAATGACCGCTGTGGTCTATTGGTTCACGCCATCATTTTTGTTTTTTTTGTCTTTTGCCCTTATAGACTCGCATGCCATGAGTTTTTGTTGTTTATTTGAATTTTTTTTTTAAAGGTGGTTGCTGTAAAAGCTACCCGAACACAAAGTTGATTAGATGATGGGAGAGTGTCCAGTCCGTTTTTAATGAGAAAAAAATCTTTTATTTCAAGGATTAGGGAATAAGCAGTTATGTGGGTTTTTATTTTATATCCAGTCTTTGTGTTTGTTTGTTGCCCTGCCAGGACTCGCCAAAGCAATAATATCCGTCGTTTCATGTCGTTGAGAAACTCGGGTTAAAACTTAACTGTGCGTTACTGTTGTCAGATTACGGCTACCTTAATGGTAGGGCAAAACATGGTCGTATACAGAAAATCTCACCATTGATGAACCTCGAAGCGCTAGGCGAGGAATGAAAAAAACAAACAAAAAGAAAACATACAGAGGCAGGCAGGCAGGTAGACAGAAAATTGATTGACTTATTTATTTTTATCAAGGATAATGGAATAAGCACTTATGTGTTTTTTTTACACCCTGTCCCGGTGTGTATGCGGTTCTGTAAATATTACCATCCGTTCCTACCGGCAGGCAATGGCCTACTTGTCCGAAAAAGCGGAACGGGTTTTAACCTTTGCGCATGCAAGATGTTCTGCGTGCGTTCTCACACCGGACCTCAGCTTCCAGTCTCATTCGAAGGACTTTTTTTTTTTTTTTTTGGGGGGGGGGGGGGGGGGGGGGGAGTGGAATGGCACTGATGTTAACTCCAGAGGAAAAATCCTCTTGAACGAGATTCGAACCCGGGTCAGCAGATCACCAGTGCATCACTCTAACCACCAGGCTGCCCCCCCCCCCCCCCTTCCCAGCAAAGGTCATCTCTTATCTCTCCTGTCTGAGCTGTCACCTACCTCCCCTTGGAGTGGTAACGTGTATACTACATAATATCGACAGAGCCGTTGTCTTGTTCATTGTACGACTGTCAGGGGAGAGGTTGTGTGGGTTATGGTTGGAGGTGGCGGAAGGACTTCCAGTGCTAGAATGTCATATAACTGCCATGTTGCTGTCCTGCCTAATAAATAGTTGGGTTATGTAAGTAGGCCTATGTTATATACATTTCACTTGCTATTTGCGCGCGAAAGATGTTGGTGTTGTGTTGTGTGGTGTAGGTGTGTGTGGTGTGTGTGTGCGTGCGTGCGTGCGTGCATAATACGCCTTCATATTTATCATTGTACCTGCGTGCAAGTATACGTACGTGAGCGCATGTGTTTTCTCTGTTCAAGTTTCTTAGAACACTTTCACGAACCATATTTGATAGTTTGACTGTCAGACGAAAGCTCTAACATCAACCTGGTTTCACAGGTGAGAGAGAGAGTTAAAAAAAAAATCAAACCATTTAGTTCATTAACTGAAGGTTAATGTTCGGGGAATAGTTTTCCCCACATAGTTTGGAGAATAGGATAGCTAAGTGGTCAGAGCACTCGCTTACCCCTTGCCATGTTAAGCAGCATCGAGCGTGGTTACCAATTGGATGGGTGACCGTTTGCGCTTAACTTCAGTGCAGTCCCTCAGTTCACCCAGCTGTAAATGGGTACCTGCCCTCTCTGGGGTCAGGGAAGGTAAAGCAGCAAGAGAGAGGAGATGGGCGCCGCCCTCATACGCCGGCCTCTAGAGAGGCTAAGGTCCCTGATGCTTCGTTCCCCTACGACACACAGATTATGGTACACTTCACCTTTTTACCTTTTCCCAGACAGATCAAATGCCACATGGCAGGAATGAACACCAATAGAAGGGCTCTCCAGGGTCTCCTTTTGCTCGTGGTCTCATGGTGACCAGTTATTGATAGCTCCCTAGGGTCTAAAAGTACGGATTGAACAGGACGAAGTTTGGTGATAAGAGAAATAAGACTTGTAGGCTGAGGATGACAAAATGGAGGAGGTTTTTGCGGGGGAAAATTTTCAGATGATTGCAGCTGTCATGTGTTTCATGTGGGACTGTGTCATGCTTGAAAGCACGGTGAAATCAAGAAGAAGCGATAGTCCTCTAGCCGTCATGACACAGTGGTTAGATTATTGTGTTCCTAGCCTCAAGGTTGTAGGTTCGAATCCCATAAGAGTCATAGGTTTTTTTATTTTTTTTATTTTTTATTTTTACTTTCCTGGATTCAAAATATACGTTCAAAATTTGGAATAGTTAGGTTCCTTGAAAGAGAATCAATGGGTCCTGTCTACAAAACGTCAAGGCTAGAATAGGTATGGTTAAGCAAATGAGGATTTAGTTTAACATGTGGAAAGACAGAGGCAGACCTAAATAATCAAAATTAGAATTGTTAAAACACCTTGCCATTATTGCTGTACGGGTCAGAAGCCTGGACACTACCGAAATTGGAAAGAGACCCAAGAAACGAAGCAAAAATGTAGTAATACAGAGTGAAATGGTCAGACAGAAGAACACATGAAAGCATTCTTGATGAACTCTTTGTGCGAAGACAACACAACACACACCCACACAGACACACCCAAACACACAACACCACACAGACACACACACAACACACACACAACACCACACAGACACACACACAACACACACACATACACACCCACACACCCACACACCACACACACAACACACATACACACACACAGACACACACACACACACACACACAACACACACACACACACACACACACACCACAACACAACCACACATACACCACACCCACACACCACACACCCACCCACACACACACACACACACACACACTTCCCCCTCCCCACCCCATCCCCCACCCCTCCACCTCACCCCCACCTATCACCCACATAACCACATCGATCAAAATATACTCCAATCTTTCTATCACAGAAGATTGTCCACAAAGATTACACCACTGTTATTATTATCATTATTATACTGAAACAGCCTCTGGCCACCTATCCCACCGAGGAGGGAAATCATTACCGCTTTTTTGATAGGAGCCGCAATCTGGGATTTGGGAACAAGTGGTAAATCCGCTTACGGGGAGTGTTAATTAGCCCCAACGGAGGGCAAAAGTCAATTATAAACAGCCAATGCTTTTCCGGCTAGCCCCTTAGGGTCTGAGGTAATTAGACTTCCGGGCTGAAAAAGGGGGTTTGGCAAGTCTTGGAGACTGTAGTTCCATTAGCCCCTTTGTGTCAATGTGATTTTTGGGTGTTTTTTGTTTTGTTTTTTTACCTACTTTTGGGGTAGTAGCTTCATCTAGAGTGAAGGAATGCTACAGGGGTGGTGGGAGGGAGGGAGGGAGGGAGAGAGGGGAAGGGAGGGGGAGAAAGAGGGAGGGAGAGGAGGGAGGGAGGGAGGGAGAGGAGAGAAGGAGAGAGAGAGAGAGAGAGGAGAGAGAGAGAGAGAGAGAGAGAGAGAGAGGGAGAGAGAGAGAGAGAGAGAGAGAGAGAGGAGGAGAAGAGGAGAGAGAGAGAGAGAGAGAGGAGAGAGAGAGAGAGAGAGAGAGAGAGAGAGAGAGAAGAGAGAGAGGAGAGAGAGAGAGAGAGAGAGAGAGCGCAGGCAGGCAGGCAGGCAGGCAGGCAGGCAGGCAGGGACGTGTGTGTGTGGTGTGTGTGTGTACGTGCTTGCGCGCGCGCGCGCGCGCGCGCGGCGTCGTGTGTGTGTGTGTGTGTGTGTGTGGGGTGTGTGTGTGTGTGTGTGTGTGTGTGTCCCCCTGTCTCTGTCTACGTGTATGGTAAACAGACAGACAGACAGCGGAGGTGGAAATCGCCCTCAAAAACACAACAGGGAATCAATCGACTGAATTATTGATGGTCCTATTTTCAGAGGCAATAATATCATAGGGACAGTTTTTCCTTTTCCTTTCTTTCTTTCTTTCTATCAGAAATGATGGGAGCTAGCGGAAATCTCAGGACATGGGTGCATTATTGATGGATGACATCTGGCTTCCCCATTGTCTGTTCGTTGCAACACTTTTCTGTCGGTAACTCAACCCTATCTTTACTACTATCCCTTTCTCTCCCTTTCTCTCTCTTTTTTTTCTTCTGTCACCATAACGTTCTCAGCGTGACCACCACTATCGCTGATTATCTCTTTCTGTCGTCTGTACTCCCCGTACCATCACTGCTGTACTCACTCTCACTCACTCACTCGCCCGCTCACCCCCTCATTAAAGAAATGAATTAATCAACCAAACTATCATTCAATCAGTCAATCGAACGATAGATCTAACGATCAAGAAATCAATCAATCTCTAACACTCGGTCACTCACTCATTCACCCACCCACTCGCTCACTCGCTCGCTGGCTCGCTCGCTCACATCACTCACTCACTCACTCACTCATCACTCACTCACTCACTCACTCACTCACTCATTAAATCAATCAATCAATCGATTATCAATCAATCAATCAATCAACCAGCCAACCAGCCAGCCAGCCAGCCAGTCAGTCAACCAATCAAAAGTAGATTTTGCCTCGCTTCGATTCAATTCTAATATCTGTAATTCATTCAAAATTAATCAATCCACATCCACCAATCCAAATCCATCCATCTGTCTGTCTATCCTCATCCTCATCCTCCATCCTCCCTACCTTCCTACTCCATCATCAGATGGTCCTCTGTAGTGTTTATACTCTTCTGTTCTAGATGCGTTTTGTATTGTGCGGCAACACACGTTTAGGGACATTTCACGTTTCTTTTTCTCCAGATGCCCAATATGTTTTTTTTTTGGCTCGTCTGAAGGTAATAGTGCATTTAATCAGCGCGTTTCTTCAAGCAGTTTCTTCCTGGTTCACTTTACAAACAAATAGCAGCAGCAACAACAACAACAAGAACAAAAGCAAACCGAAACAAGCGAATAAATAGACCCAACAAAGATTGTAATTTCATATAGCCTTTTTATGGGTCCTGGAGGATTACAACCAAAATTAAACACGAGGACAAACAACTCAGCAGCAATTGGCTGATAAATTATCATTTCGAACGCCAACATGAAAGAAGAAAAAAAACCACACGAGACAATACAATACAAAATGAATCTCCAAGTAAGTCAAAACAATCACATCTCAAGGACGTGTATAGGCGGACAGTCCAGCTGCGATCGAGCTTAAATTTTCGGATCAATTTGTAATCCGATTTTTAATCTGCAATGAAACTCATCCAATACAGCTGCTGTTCACTCCCCCCCCCCCCCCCACACACACACCTGCCCACTCCTTCATCCTTAAAAATTGTCTCTGCGTGTAGAATACGCCATAATTATTCTCTAAAATATTCTTCTCCAGGAAATTCACAAATATTTCGAAATGCATAACTTATGGGTGGGTGGGTGGGTGGTCTAGAGATAACGCAACATGCTTCGAAAACGAAGAGTCCTGGGTTCAATCCCAGTTTAAACCCAAACTTTTCTCCCTGTGTACTAAAACCCGAGCCGTGGCTGATTTGGGTTGCTAAGTCTTATGTTCCAAACCTTTTTTTTTTAAGTCATAGGCTAGTGTTTGTGAAAAAAAGTGGTTATTCTTTCCGTGTATGCCTTTGTATGTGCAGTGCGAATGCAAGAGTGATATATGAAAATAGAAGGAAAAGTAGTCAAAACTAATAACGGTGTGTAGCCGAAGGCAGCCTCTCTCTTACTCTCACTGAAATAATCCACACCTACTCTGGCCTCCTGGACCCCCCACCCCTCTGATCTGAAGCTATAGGTTTAACCTCACTAAGTTAACTTTACACAACACTTAGAACACCCCCCCCCCCAACCACCACCGCCACCGAGAGTTTGTCTAAAATGAGACTGTTTATCATTTAGGTATATCTTCCCATCTCTTCCGAGATCGTGTTAGGAAACAGAGCTGCTTTTAAGTAATGCTGTCTAGCAGAAGAGGACTGTAGAACTAACCTGTATCCTGTTGTGTGTGTGTGTGTGTGTGTGTGTGTGTGTGTGTGTGTGTGTGTGTGGTGTGTGTGTGTGTGTGTGAGAGAGAGAGAGAGAGATAAACAGCTGTATGGGCTGCAGTGCTTGCTCTTTTTGAGGGTGTCTTTTTGGGTTTTGGAAAGAAGCTGCTTTGAAAGGTATAGTATAGCAGAGAGGGGGCAGGATAGACGAGAGTGCTTAATGCGTTGAGATCGTGTTCTGACGGCACAAGTTACAGCCACCACCCAGGTAGATAGACGCACGGTCGAGGGAATTCTTTGAACCCTCAGATTAATTTTTATTTCATTTATTTATCTAATTATTTATCTATTTTATATCGATTTTTAAGAAGAAGCACTCATATGTTTTTTTTTAGTTTTTTTTTTTTACATCTAATCCCCGTGTGTTTGTGGTTTTTGTAAATGTTGTCATCTGTTCCCACCAGCACACAATGGCCTACTCTTTCGAAAAGCGGAACAGGTTGTAAAGTGTGCGCAAGATCTTCTACGTGCGTTCGCACACGGGGCCTCGGTTTATAGTCTCAACCGAAGGACTTTTGGGGAGAGTGAAGCTTGCAATTTTGTTAACTCCAGGGGAAAAAATCCCCTTGAACGGGATTCGAACCCGTTTCGTCGGATTGCGAGTGTAATCATCTAACCACTACACTAGGCTATCCCGTCCCTAGAACTGATGCCACTCCCCCATAAGTCTTTTGACTATAAACCAGAGAGAGAGAGAGAGAGAGAGAGAGAGAGAGAGAGAGAGAGAGAAGAGAGAGAGAGAGAGAGAGAGAGAGAGAGAGAGAGAATCTTGTGCATACATGAAAACCTGTTCAACCTTTTAGAAGAGTAGGTCATTGCATGCTGATGGAAACAGACGACAAAATGTAAAGCAAAACAAAAGCAACACAGGCCCACAGGTTTTGTGTTTATATAACCATCCTCTCTGAAGTCTTAAAAATGTGGCTTACCTAAACAGTAGGAAAACAATGGTATACTAATACTACTCAAAAACTCAGCATTGGTGAACTTAGCAGCACAACCCAAGGAACCAAAACAAAAACAGCAAAAAAGAAAATTAAACGTCACAGCTATCTTCTCAAGTGTTGGTGCAACTGTCTTTTGTTTCCCCGGTAAGAAAAAACAACAACAACAACGTGTTTTGAATGAAACAGCTGCTTGAGAAAGATAAGGAAAACCCGGACGAAAAAAGATCAGAATTGGGATCTGTTTGGAAGTAAAGAGATCTTTTTTGTCTGTTTTCTGTCTCCAAACTCTTGTTTGGCCTTTGAGTAGTGTGTGTTCCTCTGCTTTGTCTTCCTCTGTGTCTGTTTATCTGATTCTCTCCGTGGCTGCGGCGTCCCTTTGTCTATGTCTGTCTGTCTGTCTGTTTGTCTCTGTCTCTCTGTCTCTGTCTCTTGCTTTCTCTCTCTCTCTCATATCATTTTCTTCATCTTTCCATTCTCGTTCCCTAAAATATTATAGCGTGGCCAAAGGCTCTAGTACATTACACCATTTCTGAGTTAAAGTGTTCTCTCTATCACTGTCTCTCTGTGTCTGTCTGTCTGTCTGTCTGTCTGTCTGTCTGTCTGTCTGTCTTCTCTCTTCTTCTCTCTCTCCTTCTCTCTCTCTCTCTCTCTCTCTCTTCCTCTCTCTCTCTCTCTCTCTCTCTCTCTCTCTCTCTCTCTCTCTCTCTCTCTCTCTCCTCTTCTGTCTCTCTCAGACTACTTTGGAATGAATAAAGAATGTCACTAGCATTGAGAAAACTTGCCAGAAAGATGAATGTTCCTTTGAGCACAACACTATGCATACCCCCCAAAAAAAAAAAAAAAAAAATCATGATCCCCCATCCCTCCCCTCACCACCAAACGATACTACCATTAAATTTCCCTTTGCTGTTTAATATTTCCTTTAAACATCTCCCCTTCAAATGGAACAAAAGGCGTTGCTTACATTGGCATGCTCCTTTCTCTGCCTCTCCCTCCCACCTTCCTCACTCCTCCCCTCCCCCCTCTCCTCTTCCCTCTCCTCTCCCCCTCCCCCTCTCCCCCCTCCCCTCTTCTCTTGCCTCTCCCCCTTTCTCTCTCTGTGGCTTCTGCCCCCTTTTTCTCTCACTGGTCAAAGCGCGACTATTACATGGTCCTGCACTCAAGGCATGTTCTCCTCTTAAAAACGCTGATTTATTTAAAAGAAGAAGAAGAAAAAAAAAGTTGTGAAAGATTTGATAGAGGAGAGAGATCTCAGCTTTGATGGAGATTTATCCTCCTTCCAGTTGGCTGTGATGATGGTGAATGTCTCCCGTCTGCTTCTTCTCGCTGTCTCTCTGCTATCTTCTCTCTCTGTTCTCTCTCTCTCGTCTCTGTTCTGTCTCTCTTTCTCTGTCTCTGTCTCTGTCTGTCTGTCTGTCTTCTTCTCTCTCTCTGTCTCTCTGTCTCTCTGTCTCTCTCTCTTTCTCTCTTCTCTCTCTCTCTCTGTCTCTTCTCTCTCTGTCTCTTCTCTGTCTCTCCTTCGTCTCCTTCTCTTCTCCTCTCTCTCTCTCTCTCTCTCTCTCTCTCTCTCTCTCTCTCTCTCTCTCTCTCCTCTCTCTTCTCTTTTCCTCCTTCTCTCTCTCTCTCCCTCCTCTTCTCTCTCTCTCCTTTCCTCTCTCTCTCTCTCTCTTCTCTCTCTCTCTCTCTCTCTCTCTCTCTCTCTCTCTCTCCTCTCTCTCTCTCTCTCTCTCTCTCCTCTCTCTCTCTCTCTCTCTCTCTCTCGTCTCTCTCTCTCTCTCTCTCTCTCTCTCTGTGTCTCTCTCTGTCTCTCTGTTTCTATCTCTCCCCTCCCCCCTTTCGAGGTGATGTAGTGTGCAGGGAGGGCTGCTGTGGTCGATCTGTAGCTGACACAGCACGCATGATACCATTGACTGGGTGCATCATCTGCCACTTAGTGCCTGATGGATTAGCCTTGTCTCTTTCTTCTTTTCTCCTCTGCCTCTCTGTCTGTTTGTCTGTCTGTCTGTCTCTCTTCTCTTCTCTTCGGTTCTCTTCTCTGTCTCCCAGTCTGTCTGTCTATGTCTGTCTCTCTCTTCTCTCTACCTCCTTCTCTGTCTGTCTGTCTGTCTGTCTGTCTGTCTGTGTGTCGGTCGGTCTGTCTGTCTGTCTTTCTCTCTCCCTCTCTCTCTTGGAGCAACAGCTAAGACATAGAGGACACAGTAGTAGAAGGGGGCAAGATTCCTGTCCTGATAAAAGCTTGAAAAAGACCTGCAGCCACGTTGAATTCAGAGATCCAGACTTTGCTGTCCAGAATACGTTACTTACTACTTTGTCATCTTTTTGTACTCGGTGTCTAATTGGTGAAGGTGTTTTGATGAGGTTTTGTTTTTAATGCAGGCCTATGTTTAGATTTGGTGGATGGGTGGTCTAGAGCTAACGCACCTGCTTAGAAAGCGAAAAGTCCGGGTTCGTGATGTGTGGTGGTTCAATCCCAGTTTGAGGGTGAAACTTTTCTCCCATCCACTAAGACCGTGAGTGGTGGTGGTCTGGGTGCTAATCTTTCGGATGAGACGATAAACTGGTGTAATGTGTGTTGCTCATAGTTAGTTAGGGCTTGTAGAAGAACCCAAGGTAACAAGTGTTTTTTTTTCTTCAGAAGTGATTTTTACGTTAAAGATAAGAAAAAACTCAATTGTTGCTGTTTTTTTTTTTTGTTTTTTTTTAAGATATGCTTTCAAAGACACCTTAAAAGAGACACAATGGTGGGGTGATAATCTTGGATGTTTAATGTTTATGAACAAACAAACAAAAAACATCAACAGAAATGTGCAAGCACATGCATGGACATTAGTCATACATTTTGCGTGCGTGTGTGCGTGTGTGTGCATGTGTATGTGTGCATGTGTGTAAATGTGTGCACGCGCGCGCGTGTGTTTCTATTTGTGTGTGTGTGTGTGTGTGTGCAAGCAAGTGTATATGCGTGCACGTGTGTGCGTGCGTATTTGTGTTCAATGCGTTTATTTGGCTTTTCTATCTTGCTGCTTGCTCATATATATATATATATATATATATATATATATATATATATATATATATATATATATATATATATATATATGTGTTTTCATGCGCGAGCATGCGTGCGCGCCCGCGCTCTCTGCTTAAAACCCACGACTACGCAGGTTTTCCTTTTTTTGTGGCGCGCGTGTGCATGAAGAAGAGTTGGGTAGTTTATATGATGTGAAAGCTGAGATCAGCCCCGTAAAGTATGGGGCCGCAAGTATCCCCGGTCTGAGGAAGGATTTACGATGGATGGGAGCAGGGCAGCACACCCAAGTTTGGATCTTTTAATGTCTTGCAAGTTTGAACTTTGCGACGTTCCGCCAACTTCTTCTTCTTGAGTATGATGTATGGAGGGTGGCTTTTAGTCTGATTAAGGAAAGCGTCACGCGCACTTGCGTATGTACGCACACTCACACACATATACATACATGCACACAGACACTGACAGAAGACAGCACAGCAGACAGACAGACAGACAGACACACACACACACACACACACCACCACACACGCACACACACACACACACACACACCACACACACACACACACACACCACACACACACACACACACACACACACACAACCACCCACGTGCGAGCGCGCGTACGCGCGCGCACAAACACGCACACATCACACACACAATACACAAGCCAGACACAGACACACACACAGACACACAAACACACGCACGCACACACACGACAGAACACACAGCACACACACGTACACACACACACACACACACACACACACATACACACACACACACACACACCACGCACACACACACACACACACCACCCACATACACCACCCACACCCACAACACCACACACACAACCACACACCCTCTCCTCCAACCACACACACACACACACACACATCACACTCACACTCACACCACACACACACACACACACACACACACACACACAAACACACACATACAAACCATCAGCTTACGTGCACAAGCACCTAAGCATTCTGCAAGTCGTAGACAGCCCTGTGGGAAAGGAGGTGGGAGGAGGAGGAGGAGGAGGGGGGAGGGGGGTGTAGGAGGGTGTTATGTTGAAGCTATTATGTCTGTGTGCACCCATAAAGACACTTGTCTCACTGGAGAATAGCGTCTTCATTTCTTCTTTGAGTATCTCTATATCTATGTACCTCTCTCTCTTGCCCCCCTCTTTCGCTGATTATATATATATATATATATATATATATATATATATATATATATATATATATATATATATATATATATATATATATATATATATGTATGTATGTATTGTGTGTGTGTGTGTGCGGTGTGTTTATTTGTTTATTTTTTTTATTCATTATTTTATTTGTGATAATGAATAAGCACTCATGTGCTTTTTTTGCATCCTGTCCCGTTGTGTTGTGCGTGTGCGGTGTGTGTGTGTGCGCGTGCGTTGCGTGTGTGTGTGTTTGTGTGTGTCGTGCGTGCGTGCGTGTGAGTGTGTTGTGTATGTGATGTGTGTGTGCGTGTGTATGAATATGTGTGTGATGGTGTGTATGTAGTGATGTATTGTGTGTGTGTGTGTGTGTGTGTGTGTGTGTGTGTGTGTGTGTGTGTGTGTGTGTGTGTGTGTGTGTGTGTGTGAAAAGAGTGTGAGTGCGTGTTCCTTTATTTATTCATTTATTTATTTTATTTATTTATTTATTTATCTTTTTATTCTATATTTTATTTTTTTATTTATTCTTTTATATCGAGGATAATGGAATAAGCACGCATGAGCCTTTTACATCCAGTCCCCGTGTGTATGCAGTTTTGTAAATGTTTTCATCTGTTCCCACCGGCACACAATGGCATACTCTTACGTGTGTGTGTGTGTTGTGTGTGTGTGTGTGTGTGTGTGTGTGTGTGTGTGTGTGTGTGTGTGTGTGTTCGCAAGTTGTATGTATTTGATTTTCTCACTACTTCTTGGTTTGAGTTTCGAGGTACATCAATGGGATATTTTGTGTATGCTGCAACAGTCATGGTAACCAGTATTCCGACTTCGGGATCTGTCTTAATTTTTTTTAAATTTTATTATATAATAATTAGTCTATTTGACGCTCGCCCTCCGTCTCCCTCCCCCTCCTCCCTTTACGTTTGAATATATAATTTGCGTTAGAATACATAATTGTTGATCCAAATACAAGACTAGAGCTAAGGTAGAATGATAGAAAATAAGGAGTGTAAGATGAGAACTGGGGGAGAGAGAGAGAGAGAGAGAGAGAGAGAGAGAGAGAGAGAGAGAGAGAGAGAGAGAGAGAGAGAGAGAGAGAGAGAGAGAGAGAGAGTTTATTTTAAATATCCTCTGTAATTTTTTGTGCTTGCATTTCAGATTTCTGGCCGAAAGGAAATTGTGAGCGGAGTGAAAGGGAATCTATAGTCGCCGGACTCCTCTAAGGTCCTACTCGGATGACCTGGCCTGAGTCCTTGATGGTCAAGGGGTCAAGAAACAGTAGGTATGTATGGTTTATATGGTGTTTGTTGTTATTGTTTGTTGCGTGTATAAGGAAAAAGTGTTTTTTGTGTAAC
>CM060322.1:32533997-32543997 GCA_030674155.1 Stramonita haemastoma
GTGGGGGGGGGGGGGGGGGGGGAGGAGGGATGGTGTGTGGTGTTGTGTTGTGTTGTTGTGTGTGTGTGTGTGTGTTGTGTGTGTGTGTGTGGTGGTGGGGTAGGTGGGGGTGTGGTGTTGGTGTGGTGTGGGTGGTTGTGGTGTGGTGTGGTGTGTTGTGTGGTGTGGTGTGTGTGTTTGTTTGTTGGTTTGGTATTGTGTGTGTGTGTTGTTTGTGTGTATGTGTTGTTTTGGATTGTTTGTGTGTGGTGTTGTTTGTGTGTGTGTGTTGTTTGTGTGTTTGTGTGTGTGTGTGTGTGTGTGTGTGTGTGTGTGGTGTGTGTGGTGTGGTGTGTGTGGTGTGGTGTGTTTGTGTGCTGTGTGTGTGCTCTGTTGTGTGTGTGTGTATCTGTGTGTATAATAATATAGGAGGTTGCTGTAACCCCAAGATAAGCGCGGACTCGTATCGCCCTAAGTGGTTCCAAACATCCCCCTGAAAACAACACCTGTGTAACATTACAGACGTCGCCCTTCTAATCAAGTCCGCGTAATCACTGTCACGCCTGACTTGTCACAGAGTAAATAAGCAGCCAGTCTGGAACCGTCTCCACCCTCCCCTCCCCTCCTTTCTTCCCTTCATCTTTCTTCTTCTCCCCCCCCCCCCCCCCTTCCCCCTCTTCCTCGTGCCCTGTGTCTCACTCCTTTTGCAAACTAATTCCTTTGTTTTTTTGTCTCGTGTGTGAAGTTTTCGTTTTCTGTTATTGCTCGTTAGTTGTGTGTGTGTATGTGGGGGGGGGGGGGGGGGGGGAGGGGGGTTGTGTTTGGATGTTTGTGTGTGTGTGTTGTCTCTGTCTCTGTCTATTTCTCTCTGTCTCCCTGTCTGTCTTCTCTCTCTGTCTGTCTCTCTGTCTGTCTCTCTTTCTGTATCTCTGTCTCTCTTTCTGTGTCTCTTTCTGTTCTCTCTTTCTCTCTCTCTTCTCTTCTTTCTGTGTCTCTCTGTCTGTCTCTTCATCTCCCTATTTTTTTTCTTCAGCCTTCTCTTTCTCAAGTGCTCGATGTAAAAATGAAAATCTTAGACTGGATTAAATCTTAGGCTTATATTAAATCTTAGGACCTTTCATGGAACTTAGGCTTTATCTTATCATCAAAGCGCCCCCTCTCTCTCTCCTCTTATTCTATCTTCTCCTCCTCCTCTCCATCCTCTTTCCTTCTCCTCTTCTCTCCTCCTTCCTCTTCTCCTCTCCCTCTCTTCCTCCTCCTCCTCCTCCTCCTCCTCCTCCTCCTCCTCCTCCTCTCCTCCTCCTCCTCCTCCTCCTCCTCCTCTCTTCCTCTCTCATCTCCTCTTCCTTTCCGTTCTTTGTGTCATACTTTTCTTTGTTTTCAGAAGATTCCGTCCATCTCTTTGTCTGGTTTCCTCTTTGACATTCTTTTCCCTATGTCTCTTGTTAACTGTCTTTCAGCCATCATGAAATTGTTTGATAAACTATTTCATTTTTTCTTCTTCTTCACCTTGTCCTTGTCTTTGTCGTTGTTGTCGTTGTCGTTGTCGTTGTCGTTGTTGTTGTTGTTGTTGTTGTTGTTGTTGTTTGTTTCTTTCTTCTCTTCTTCTTCTTTTCTTCTTCTTCTTCTTCTTCTTCTTCTTCTTCTTCTTCTTCTTCTTCTTCTTCTCTTCTTTTTTCTTCTTCTTCTCTCCTCCTCCTCTCCTCCTCCCCTCCTCCTCCCCCTTCTCTTCCTCTTCTTCTTTCTTCTCCTCTCTCCTCCCCCTTCTCTTCCTTCTTCTTCTTCTTCTTCTCTCCTTCTCTCCTTCTTCTTCCTTCTCCTCCTCCTTCTCTCTCCTCCTTCTCTCTCCTCTCTCTCTCTGCTTCTCTTCTTCTTCTTCTTCTTCTTCTTCTCTCTTCTTCCTTCTCTCTTCTTCTTCTTCTTGACAGACGATCGGGTAACACACTGAAAAGTGTACTCGGCAAGGTTTTCATCTATGTTGGTCGTGTGCCAACGCCATTGTTTTTGTAACCGCTTTTCCAGGCTTTTCAGCTATGTTGATAGTCCTCTGATTTTTATTTATGTGGAGCCCTTCTCCCCCACCCCTATCCATCTCCATTCCTTCTCCCATCTTCTGTGTCTATCTTCTATTAGCTGTACCCACGATAATGGTTTTTAGCAAGGTCGTTGGATCTTATTATCGTGGCCTTTCCAATTTGGGTTTTCCCACTGTGGCTCATGCCAGCTGTTCTTTGCATGATTAATTAATAAGATACTAGTACTGTTTGTCCACTGTGGGAATGCTTGGGGGGGGGCCTGTGAGTATAAATAGTATTCCCATCCTCTGGAAATTCTAGGTTGGATTTTCCTCTTTTCTATCCCTCTCTTTATTTCTGCCGTGTTCCTTTTTCTTCCCGTCTCGTCCTTTTTGTGTGTTTTCTGCCTGCTTGGTCTTATCTCCTGTCTTTTTTTCCCCCAAAGAGACTTAAAAGATAATGATTTTCTCCCATGCAGAGTTGGCATGCGCTGGGCCTGACTTGTCAGGCACTTAATTGCAGACTACAACGCATTTCCACTCGATACAGACAAATATAGTTGCGTCTGGCTGTTCAACGAAGAAGACGATGATATATACAGTTTGATTTGTCTGGACGTTCTTATTCAGTAATGGCTTGCTCAGTGAATCTTTTTTTTTTTTTAACATAATGTGATAAAACCTCAATTCCATAGGTTGAATGATGATGATGATGATGATGATGATGATGGATGTGATGATGATGATGATGATGATGATGATGATTAATAGTAGTAGAGGAGATGATAGTAGTATAGTAGATAGTAGTTAGTAGTAGTAGTAGTAGTAGTAGTAGTAGTAGTAGTAGTAGTAGTAGTAGTTACTGAATCACTGACAGGATTCACGCCTCGAAACCACACAGGATGGTGTGGTGTGACAATAATAATTATGCGAAGGAGTCTTATTTTATGACAGATTGGTACACCTGTTCTTCGTATGATACAGAGTGAGACGACAGTATCAAAATGTAGGACACATGGATTATAATTATTTAATATAAAATGAAGTTAATGTTTATAGGTAAACTAACATATAAAAAATGTCATTCTACCCCCAAGACAGAAAAATAACTGGCAGTATCTTAGAGGGAATCGCAGAGTAATCAGTATAGATGTATATGAAAAAAAGAATATTATGTTCATAAATAAAGTCTTCAATTACTTTAATCAAAATTGCGAAATTGAAAAGCTCTAAATGGAAGATTAGAACGGTGCCAGAGTGTGGAATATATTGCTTTAGACACCAGTCAGCAAAATCTAGAGGAAAGACATCGAAAAACAATCTTTTTTGGTTGCTGTTGTTGCAATTGTACTGCTCAATCTTTGCTACTTTTCTTTTCCCCTTTCCCCTTTCAGGTTTCGTTTTGTTGTTTTTTTTGTTTTTTTTTTTTTTTCCCTCTGTGTCGTTTCCATTCTCCCACCCTTCTTCTTTCCCCTTCCTCCTCTTCCTTCCCTGTCTCTCTCCACAATTCTCTGTCTGTCTATCTTCAGTCTGTCTGTCTCTGTCTGTCTGTCTGTCTGTCTGTCTTCTTCTGTCTGTCTTCTGTCTCCTCTCCTCTCTCTCTCTCTCTCCCCTCTCTCTCTCTCTCTCTCTCTCTCTCTCTCTCTCTCTCTTTTCTCTCTCTCTCTCTCTCTCTCCCTCTCCTGCCTTATCCACTCACCTTGTCTCTGGCATGATTTAGAAAGGGTTGCACATCTTTCCGCGTGGACTGATTTCATTATTGTGTGTTTTTGTTGTTGTTGTTTTGTTTTTGTTTTGTATCTTTGACAGGGTCTCTTTTTATCGTCGCAATCTTTTTTTTTTTTTCTGTCTTTTATCCCTTTACCCCTTGCCTTTTCCCTTCTGTTCTAGCAAAGTTTTTAATGTTATTTAAAGCAAGGATTTAAACAGTGTTGTGGGGAGCAGGATAGCCCTGTGGTTACAGCATTGTGCTCGTGATCCGACGGCCCGGGTTCAAGCCACCACGAGGCCAGGGTTTGGGGAATTTTATTCTGGAGTTACAATAATTCTGACTTCACCCCTTCCCCCCAAAAAAAAAAAGAAAAAATAAGAGAAAGCAAACAAGCAACAAACATTTTAATGACACTTCACCAAAGCCCTTTGAATAAGACATAGGCCGAAGCCTCATTATGCAAAATCCCCGTGGGTCCTGTGTCAGCATAGATAGCGTCCCTAGTTCTGGAAATTGTTGCTAGAAAATTTCCTCTTTTTATCCCTCTCTCTGTTTTTTGCTTTGTTTCTTTTCTTTCCGTCACCTCCTTGTCTATTTCTGGCCTTTTAGGTCCATTCTCTTGCCTTTCTGTTAAAATCCAGAAAGACTTAAAAGATAAAAAAAAAATCTCTCTTATGCCAAAAGTCGGATGTGCTGGGCCTGACTTGTTAGGCACTTAACAGCAGCGTGACGCATTTTCGCTCATAAAACAGACAACAATAGCTGCTGTCTGAGCGTTCGCTGAAGAGGATGTGCAAACTCATAGAGAATATACTTGGGAATACGTTAAAATCCCGTTCCACCTTTCGGAATAGTATGCCATGGCGTGCCGGTAGGAACAGATGACAACATAAAAAACAAAACAAAAAAAACCACTGCATGCACACAGGTCTCGCGTTTAGACATCATCCCCGGAGGTTGGAATGCGGCTACTTACGATGGAGGGGGGGGGGGGGAGATACGAAATCGGGCATTGGGTGAAATTTCAAAGATCTGCCATGGAACAGAACACTCACAACACACAGACACACAACACTCTCTCTCTCTCTCTCCTCTCTCTTCTCTTCTCTCTCTTCTCTCTCTCTCTCTCTCTCTCTCTCTCTCTCTGTTGTTCTCTTCTCTCTCTCTCTCCCCCCCTCTCTCTTCTCTCTCTCTCTCTCTCTCTCTCTCTCTCTCTCCCCCCCCCCCCCCGCTGCGCTCTATGGAACAGGTTGGAGATAGAGAAAGTATTCGGTTAACTTCTAACGCTAAGTGATCACTTCCTTATGTGCTAAATAAAAGCTTCATTTTAGGGGGAAGATGAATCGGTAGTCTAGAGGTAATATAGCCTCTGCTTAGAAAGCGAGAAGTGTGGATCCCAAACCCGTTTGTGCCCGCACTCCATTCCCGCCCCCCATCCACTCGACCTTGAGTTGTGGTGTGGGTGCTAGTCTTTCGGATGAGATGACAACCTGGGGTCCCTCTGTGCAACAGGCATTCAGCTCACGTAAAATAAACATAACAAAACAACCCCAATGCAACAAAAAGAGTTGATCCTGGCCAAATTATGTAGAAAAAAGTCGGTGTGTTAGGTACGTAAAGAACATGCATAGGGATGTTAATAAATGAGTGGCACTGATCTTGTGGCGAACACACACACACACACACACACACACTGTTCTGGATGAGAACGTCCCAAGTTTCATGTAGAGAAATCTGTCGTGACTGAAAGCAATGTACACTACACTGCACTGCACTGCACTGCACTGCACTGCACCGCACCGCACCGCACCGCACCGCACCGCACCGCACCGCACCGCACCACACCACACCACACCACACCACACCACACCACACCACACCACACCACACACACACACACTACACTACACTACACTACACTACACTACACTACACTACACTACACTACACTATGTTCGGAAGGGAATCTGAGAGTGGAAGGTGAGTTAGTATGTAGGTTTACTAAGGGAGGGGGTAGAGGTGAAATGAGGAGGAGGGGTGGAGGTCTCTGTCTAGCCTTTGATTGTGGAACTAAACAGAAGGGATCAAAGAGGCTATTGATCTTCTTTTGGGGAGTCGAGGACCTGCCTGCTTCTCTCCTTTTTTCTTCTCTTTCCCCTGTGTGTGTGTGTGTGTGTGTTGTGTGTGTGTGTGTGTGTGTGTGTGTGTGTGTGTGTGTGTGTGTGTGTGTGTTGTAGTGTGTGTGTGTGTGTGTGTGTGTGTGTGTTGTGTGTGTGTGTGTGAGTGAGAGAGGTGTGTGTGTGGAGTGTGTGTTGCGCGCGCGTGCGAGCGTGGTGTGTGCGATGCGTGCGTTGGTTGGTGTGTTTGTGAGGGTGAGTGTGTGATGATGTGTGTGTGAGAGAGAGAGAGAGGAGAGAGAGAGAGAGAGAGAGAGAGAGAGAGAGAGAGAGAGAGAGAGAGAGACTTTTTTCTTTTTTCTCTGTCTTTGTCTGTTCTGTCTGTCTGTCTGTCTCCCTCCCTCCTCTCCCTCCCTCTCTCCTTCTCCTCACCCCCATCCCCCACATTAAAATAGCTGCATTGGTAAGAGGAGTGAGGAGGTATCAGGTGCTTGTCCATCCATAGACATCTCCCCATCAGTTACATTGTAGGGGGTGAGGGCGGAAAGCGGTAAGGGAGGAGGAAGATGGTAGACAGGAAAACAGGGAGAGAGCAGGATACCCACATCCATTACATGGAAGACACAGAGGTGGCGGGATGGCTTAGTGGTTAGAGCGTTGTGGGTCAGGATCTGATGGCCCAGAATACAGTCCCTGTGGTGAATTGGTGGTCTAGAGGTTAGATTTATAACGCGCCCTGCCTAGAAAGCGAAAAAGTCCAGGTCGGATTGTGCGCGGTGGTTCAAATCCCGTTTGGGCCCAAAACTTGCCCCCCTTCCAGTAGACCATGAGTCTGCGTGCTATTTTTTTCGGATGAGACGATGAACCGAGGTTCCATATGTTACACATCTTATTTAGCGCACGTTAAAGAACCCACGGCAACAAGAGGGTTGTCCATGGCAAAAATTCTGTAGAAAAAAGCCACTCTGATAGGGAACCGAATATGGTTGCAGACAGGGAAAAAATAATGGGTGGCGCTGCACGTGTGGCGACGCGCTCTCCCTGGGGAGAGGCAGCCCGAATTTCACGCAGAGAAATCTGCTGTGACATAAAGTGGTATAAAATAAATAAAATAAGTACTTCTATTGAGGCGCCCGTTTTAGGGAATTTTACCTCTAGGGCTAACATTTGAACCTATCCATTCTGCTGAAAGATTTTCGGATGAGAGATATAAATCAAAGCCCTGGGACGCAGACTCGGGTAGAACATACTGCTCATACAATCAAAACCTATTCTCATGGGAAAACAAAGACATATGCAGACGAAACAAATTTTTTGTTTAAAAAGGGTAAAAAATAAACAGAAAAAAAGTGGCACTGCTCTTGTGGTGATGCACCATTCTCAAAACGAGCAGCCTTAATTTCAGGCAGAGAAATTTGCCATGGCTGTAAGGGTATGCAATACAAATGATAAGTACAAGAACACAGTACAGTGCAATGCAATACAAAACAGTAACGATACAAAGGAACGCAGGAAATAAGAGTAGTGCAGTCGCGCGCGAGCACGTGCATGTGTGTGTATCTGTGTGTGTGGTGTGTGTGGTGTGTGTTGTGTGTGTGTGTGTGTGTGTGTGTTTGTGTGTTGTGTGTGTGTGTTGTGTGTGTGTGTGTGGTGTTTGTGTGTGTTGTGTGGGTGTGTGTGTGTGTGTGTGTGTGCAGTGTGTATGCGTATGTGTGCGCACGCATGCGTGTGTTGTGTGTGTTGTGCGCGCGCATGCGTCAGTGTGTGGTTGTTCGCCGCTGCACACCTATCGTCATTTATATGTTACTGCATTGCCTACTGTGCCACTTTCAGACACAACATATTCTTCTACATGTTAAATGCTTGCTAAGATTGTAATTTTCCAAGAACCCCTCCCCCCCCCGAGAAAAAACCTACACAAACCAAAAACAAACAAAAACAAAAACAAAAAACAAACAAATACAAAACATCACACACAAACAATACACACAAAACACAAAACAAAAAAAACAATCCAAAGAAAAAGAAGCAAACAAAACAATCCCTAAAAAACCAAACCTCAGAAAAACCCAAACAACAAGAAAGAAAAACAAATTTTTGTTGATGAGTTTTCCCATAAAAAAACCCTCTCGGACAAGAATTGTCACGTACACAACTTTCCTCAGGCTGTAGGACGGAAAAAGTACAAGGTTTGCTAATAGCCACCCCTCTTTGATCCTCCCTGTGATACACCACGCTTGACCAGAGAAGGGCTGGGGGGAAGACAAGTCTGGAGAGAGAGAGAGAGAGAGAGAGAGAGAGAGAGAGAGAGGAGAGAGAGAGAGAGAGAGAGAGAGAGAGAAGAGAGAGAGAGAGTAAAAGCAAAGAAGTGTTATGGAAAGATGTGTGTAAAGAGAAAGTAAAAAGTACCGAAGTGTTGGGGGGGGGGGGGGGTGTAAAGGGAGAATAAAAAGTAAAGTTGTGTTGGGGGTGTGGGGGGTGTAGAGAGGGGGGCAATGGGTGTAAAGAGAAAGTAAAAAGCAAAGACGTGCATACACACGAACACAGGACTATAAAAGTGCATTTGATCAGTGTCGCCATGGGCATAACTTGTAGCATGGCTTCTGTTAAAGGGGAGCATTTGTTTTCTTTTTAGAATGAAAAGTTAGAGGAACTTTTCTTTTTTTATGAGATATTTTGCTGTGTATTTTTTTTTTTTTTAAATGCCAATTAAGAAGTTCAGAAAAAAAATAGTTACGCACACATGGGGACAGGATAGCTCAGTGGTCAGAGCATTAGCTTTCCCCCAGAAAATGTTAAGCTCCTTTGAGCGTTGTTGCCAGTTGGATGGATGACCATTTGCGCGCCTTGGCTTCAGTACAGTCCCCCAGTTCACCCATCTGTAAATGGGTACCTGCCTCTTTGGGGTCAGGGAAGGTAAAGCAGCGAGATGGGTGCTGCCTTCAATATGCTGGCCTCTGGAGAAGCTGAGGTCTCTGATGCCTCACTCTCCTACGACCACATAGGATTATGGGACACCTTGACCTTTTTTTATCTTAATTTTTTTTTAATTTACTTTTTACATGCACATATACTCTACACATTATGAAAGAGCGTTTTATCAATGTTATCCCTGTTAGTCCTCCATGAATTTCAATATCGGTTGTGACACATGGGTACGAGACAATTGTTAGGGAGGTATGGGGAAAATGTGTCCTAAATGGATCATTATATTTACATAAATATACATCTTAAACAACTTGGGTCCAATATAACAAGGATGGTTTTCGACAGCCAATCAGTTCTTAGCAATACATTTAAAGCATGTTGTAAATGTGTACATTCTTTGCGCAGTGTGTATGGATACTCACAATTAACTACAGCAGAGGTCTCACTGGGGAAAATATTTTAAAACCTCAGCAACTGATGCCATGAACTGCTAAGAGTTGTATAAAACTTCTTGAACAGTGGCATATTTTTTATGAATAGTCCTCTCCTTTTCAACAGGTCAATAAGAATTGGACAATCAAACAAGAAGTGGTGGATTGAGAGGGTTGACATCAGCAGTGTGTCACATTTTTAGAATACTTAGCCTCAGTTTATGTAGTAAAATTTCTAGTGTCTGTGAACACGTAATATTTTCAAAGCGTGTTTTCTTCATTTTGGAATGCTTACTATTCACTTATTATTACTTTTATTCAATTGCCAGATTGGAATCAAACGTTTCAGTACTGTAATCAGAGGCTCCTTGTTTTGCCAAAGAATCAACCAGCTCATTCCAATAAATTCCATAGTGAGAAGGGACCCAGCTGAAAGTTATTTGGATGCCTCTACTTGCAATACAATGTATCAAGAATTTAAACTCAAATTCAATATCTGTCCTTGTTTTCCCCTGCCAGTTCTTTAGTGCCATAAATACTGCTTTTGAATCAGCACAAAAGAAGAATGTGGCAAATATCAAGAGCAGTATTAGACAGACAATTCAAGCCATAACAATTCAAGCCATAAGTACTACAAATAGTTCAGACAGAAAAAGAAATGATTCTTGTACTTTTAAAACAGGAATCGCAAGTTCTGCCCCATTTCTGCATGATTCCAATACAGATTCGTCAATACACACTTTTACGTTATTAGAATGATTACATTCAATATGACTTTTTACGTCAACAGTGAACAAATTTTGATTTTTATTCTTTTTTT
>CM060322.1:32556497-32571497 GCA_030674155.1 Stramonita haemastoma
GAGAGAAAAAACAGATATTTCATGTTAGGCTATCTTGAATAGCTTAGTACAACTCATTGGAAAAGCTTCTACTGAACAGACATGTTTCAAGGTTTTGTTGTTCGAAAGATCAATGCAGCATAAACTGGGATTTTGCAACAAAGTGAAATATTAATTCAAAAGGGAATAGAGCAATTTCACTACCATTGCGATCAAGAAAGATTAAGCTATCAAGGTACTATCCATTATTATGAGAATATATCAGGACTTCTCAAAGCTGCTGTTGTTAGGCACCATTAAGGTAGCTGCATTCTGACAAGGGATGTCATAGATTCAGGCAGGCAGGCAGGCAGGCAGGCAGGCAGAGAGAGAGAGAGAGAGAGAGAGAGAGAGAGAGAGAGAGGAGAGAGAGAGAGAGAGAGAGAGAGAGAGAGTGAGTGTGTGTGTTTGTGTGTTTGTGTGAAGTCAAGTGAAATTCTTTTATTTCAAGGAAAATGAATAAGCACTTACACTTCTTTTGCATTCTCTTCCCACCCTCATCAGGGGTAAGACAAAAATAAAACCCCTCTAACTAAAGAACAATGATAAACCAAATATCAAAATCAAGAGACAACAACAGCAGCAACAAACAAAAAAGAGGATACAAGGATAGAAAGACAATGATTATGATAAAAAAAAACTCACTAAAAGAGAGAGAGAGAGAGAGAGAGAGAGAGAGAGGAGAGGAGAGAGAGAGAAGAGAGAGAGAGAGAGAGAGAGAGGTGTTTTTAATTCAATCTTTCAAGCAAAATTATTCTGAGTTCTTTCATTCTTCTTTTTTTCGTAAGAAACTAGCCTCAAACCAGGTCTGAATGCCACAAATACAAACAGTGAACAATGAAGCGAGGTGTGTCCACGTGCAGGCCTGCATTGGAGACAGTTTAATCACATTCTTTCTGACTGGTCTGTCATTTTCTAATCGGGGAATAAAAAGACAGTTTGTAGTTCCCTTTAGGGTGGCCACTACTTTTTAAGAAGGGGACAGGATTGCCTTGCGGTTATAGTGATGTGCATTGTGCTGGTGATTTGCTAACCCAGGTTTGAATCTCCTTCAAGAGGGTTTTTCCTCTGGAGTTAACATACGAGGTCCCATGTGTGAACCTATTGCATTTTCTGGAAGAGCAGGCCATTGTGCATGGTGGGAATGGATCACAAATGTTACAAAACTGTATGCACTGGAGCGCTGGATGTAAAAAGCACTTAAAAGAGAAAAAAAAATTGGGTCAACTTGCTGCTAAAAACAGTATGATATTTTTGCTGCAATTTTTTTCCATGCAGGGTTAGTTTTAGGACTGTGAGTTCTGTGTAACAAAACTATAGGCATACAATATCATATTGAGTGGGACTTCTGTTTAATGTAGGAATTGATCTGTTTTATATATTTGTGTAAGTAGCTGTATCTTTTTCTGGAGAGTGTATACCCCTTCCCCCACATACCTATCTATATTTATATCTTTTATTTATTTATTTATTTATTCAATTTATTCTTTTATATGGAGGATAATGGAATAAGCACTCGTGTTTTTTTTTACATCCAGTCCCCATGTGTATGCAGTTTTGTAAATCTTGTCATCTGTTCCAACTAGCACACAATGGCATACTCTTACAAAAAGCAGAACAAGATTTAACTGTGCACAAGATGTTCTGCATGCGTTTGCACACAGGTTCTCAGTTTATATTTTCATCTGAAGGACTTTTGGGGACAGTGGAATCAGCACTGATGATCTTTATGTATACATCTGGGGAGAGAGGGAGAGAGAGAGAGAGAGAGAGAGAGAGAGAGAGAGAGAGGAGAGGAGAGAGAGAGAGAGAGAGAGAGAGAGAGAGGAGAGAGAGAGAGATTAGTTTATTTATTTATTTATTCTTTTATATCGAGGATAATAGAATAAGCACTCATATGCTTTTTTACATCCAGTCCCCGTGTGTATGCAGTTTTCGTAAATCATGTCATCTGTTCCCACCTGCACATGATGGCCTACTCTTACCAAAAGCGGAACAGGATTTAACGTGTGCGCAAGATGTTCTGCGTGCATTGGCACATGGGGCCTCGGTTTATAGTCTCATCCGAAGGAAGAGAGAGAGAGAGAGGAGGAGAGAGAGAGAGAGAGAGAGAGAGAGAGAGAGAGAGAGAGAGGAGAGAGAGAGAGAGAGAGAGAGAGAGAGATATGCAGGCAAGGAGGCAGGCAAAGTTTGTTTCTCAGACATATAGACAGGCAGAAATCTTTACATTCAGATCAGTTCTTCAGATCTGAAATCATGGAGATTGAAAAGAAATGATATCCCACAGCTGAAATAGCTCCTAACTAGATTGGAATGCCATGAGCCCAAACAATAAACAATGCAGCAAGGTGGCTCCGCGTGAGAGCATGAATGGGAGACAGTTTAATCACATTCACCATGACAAATCTCTAGGTTCTTAATTGGTGGTGGTGGTGGTGGTGATGGGGGGGGGGGGGTGGCGGTGGGGGGGGGGACAAAAAAATGTCCCTTCAGGGGGACCACTGCTCTTTAGATGATGTGTTCAGCTTGCTTAGCTGCCAACAATAGGTTGATATTTTTTGCAATTTGCTGCTGGTTTGGGGGTGTTTTTTGTGGATAGATTGAGAGTTTGTTTTGTAGACTATGAAATCTGTTCAACAAACTGAAATCCTACAAAATGATTTAGTTTGGTTGCTGTTAAATACAAGAAGTTGGTAAACTTACTTCTGGCATTTATTTTTTTGAAAATTTCATTTCAAGGATAATGGAATAAGCACTCATGTTGTGTTTTACATCAGTACATGTGTGCATGCAGTTTTCAATTTGTCATCCATTCCCACCAGCACACAATGGCCTTCTCTTCCAAAAAGTGGAACAGGTTTTAACTTGTGGGCAATATGTTCTGCATGCACAAGCACATAGGGCCTTGGTTAACAGTCGTTATCAGATGGGCTTTTGGGGAGTGTAGTGGGGTCAGCACTGATTTAACTCCAAGGGGAAAATTCTGTTGAACAGGTCTATCACAGGGTATGTGTATAATATATATATATATATAATATATATATATATATATATATATATATATATATATATATATATATATATATAATCAGCTAGAGGCTCAAGAAAGGAAGAAAGAGATACTAGAGATTAAAAACTCCCCAGGCTCAGATGTTATGAAAAATATTATTTTGTTCAAATGTTCAGTAATGTTTATGGCCTGGAGGGAAAAAAAAGCCATGAAACACAAATAAATTGAATATCTGTTGCAACAAAACATGTGTATGTGTATGTGTATTTGTGTGTGTGTGTGCGTGGGTTCCTGGCTGGGTCGCTCGCTCACTGGAGAGAGCATTTTGCATTCAATTCTTCTACTTAGATAATCAAGATCGTTTCTCTTTTATCCCAAGATGAAAATAGCCCCTAGCCAGATCCGAATACCAAGAGTGCAAACACTGAACAATGGAGCAAGGTGTGCCCACGTGCAGGGCTGAATGGGAGACAGTTTAATCACATTCAGTGAGACAGGGCTGTCATTTCCTAATTGGGGGATAAAAAGAAATAGTTTTACAGTTCCCCTCAGGGTAGAAACCTCTCTTTAAGACTGGTTCAGCTAGCTGCTAACAACAGGTTGATAGTTTTGACTGCAGTTTTGATCTTTTTAAAATTTGTACTTTGTTGTCAGGACTGTGAGATTCGTTTGGCAAAAATCCAGGCATTCCATTTAGTATCAATTTGGATGCCATTCTATATAAGAAGTTGGGAATGCACTGTAGCTGAGTGGTTATCAACCATTCAGCTTTCACCTTCTGGGTCCATGAAGTAGTGGGTACGAATGTCGGTGGCATCTGGTAAATTAAGGCTTGGAGATTTTTACAATCTCTCAGTTCAATTTCAAGTCAGACCTGCATGTGACTTAATTACCTTCATGTATATATATATACACATGTAGAAGGTTGAATTATGAAGGTTAACAATCCCATTATTCATGTTAGTATTTGGTGAGTTACAGACACATGAACACATACAGCTTACATCCCTGAAGTCAGAATGTGGCTACCTTCATGGTTGGGGAAATATGGTTGCATCTGCAAAATCTCACTATTTCGTGAACCTGAGGGTTCTTGCCAAGAAAAAAACACAAAAAAATAGAGGAAGTCTTTGTACCTACTTCTGGTAATGAAAGTGTATATTAGTATTTAATGGCTATGTCCAGATTCAAGAAACAATCACAGAAAAAAGAAGTAACGAGAAGAAAAAATGCAGTAAATCAAATGAAACATCAGTTGCAATTAAGTAATCATATGAGAGAGAGAGAGAGAGAGAGAGAGAGAGAGAGGAGAGGAGAGAGAGAGAGAGAGAGAGAGAGAGAGAACCTTCATCATTCCTTCAATACAATCATGAACTCCGATTTTAGCCCAAGCTGAAATCACCCTGATCAGATGTGAATGCCCCCAGCACAAACACTGAACAATGGAGCAAGGTGTGCCCACATGCAGGCATGAATTGGAGACAGTTTAATCACATTCTTCTGACAGGTCTGTCATTTCCTAACTGCCCAGTAAAAACACAGTTTGCAATTCCCTTTAGGGGGAAATCAACCTCTCTTTAAGACTCGTTCAGCTTGCTGCAAATAGCAGGTTGATATTTTTGCTCTTATTTTTGGTTCAATCTGGAGCTCATTGCAAGACTGTGTGACCTTTGCTTAACAAGGCCTAGGCATATGATGCAATATGTTAGTTTGGCTGCTGTTTGATATAGGATGTTGTAATACATACACCCTGTGTGGATGCCAGAGGCCTGTCAGTATAAATAGCATCCCTACCTCCTGGAAATTCTATGCTATGAACTTCCCTCTTTTCTGTTATCCTTCGCTTTGTTTCTATTATGTACCTTTTGTTCTTGTAAGCTCCTTCTGTCTATTTTCTACCTTGTTGGTCTATTCTCTTACCTTTTTTTCCCCAGAAAGTCTTATTAAATAACAGTTCTCTCCTAAGCCAAAGTTAGATGTGGTGGGACTGATTTGTCAGGTGCTTAATGGCACTGCAACACATTTTCACTCCTGTGACAGACAAACAATAGTATTTGCTGTTTGAGTATTCAGTGATGAAAAAGAAGTAATTAATACATATTTCTTGTAACAAAGTAAAGACAAGAAAAAGAGGAACATGAGACTACCTTAAAGTGAAGTAGTCATAGAGAGAGAGAGAGAGAGAGAGAGAGAGAGAGAGAGAGAGAGAGAGAGAGAGGAGAGGAGAGAGAGAGAGAGAGAGAGAGTCCAACCCATTCCATATATAACGTGAATAAATATGAGCCTTTTTATCCCAAGAAAAGAAAAGAAAGTTTGTAGTTTAGTTCTGAGAGGCAAACCTTTTCAAATATGTTGAGGTACCAATGATGATAACCTGGTTACAGAACTTGAAGAAGCTTTCATCTCGACTGAGTGGGAGATGCTGGTTTGTTTGTGTTGTGTGTGTGTTTATTTTTGTTTATTTATTTCTTTTATTTTATTCTTTTATATGAAGGATAATGGTATAAGCACTCATGTGCTTTTTTTCATCCATTCCCCCTGTGTGTGCAGTTGTGTAAATATTTTCATCTGTTCCCTGGGCACACGATGGCCTACTCTTATGAAAAGCGCGCGTGCGCTGTGTGTGCGTGGTACGTGGTGCGTGTGTGTGGTGTGTCGTGTGTGTGTGTGTGTGTGTGTGTGTGTTTGTGTTGTTTGTTTCTTGCTTGTTTTTTTTCTGTACCTAAACTGAAACAAATCCTAACCATATTTGAAGCACTAGGCACTCAAAAAGCGTACAATGGAACAGGGTGTGCTCCACGTGCAGGCCTGAATCAGAGACAGTTCAATCCCGTTCAGTGTGACAGGTCTGTAACGTTCTAATTGGGGGATAAAAAGACAGTGTGCCCTTTCCTTTAGGGTAGCAACTTCTTTGGGGGGGGGGGGGGTTGTTCAGTAGCTAAACAGCTAATGTAGTGGCTGATGTTTTGTCTGTTGATTTGTGTGTGTGTGTGTGTTTATTCATTTACTTATTTATTTATTCTTTTATATCGAGGAAATGGAGTAAGGACTCATGTAATTTTTTTTACATCCATTCCCCATGTGTATACAGTTTTGTCATTTTGTCATCCATTCCCACTGACACACATTGGCCAACTTTCCAAAAAGCAGAACGGGTTTAACGTGTGCGCAATATGTTCTGCGTACGTTGAACCTCGGTTTATAATCTCATCTGACGGACTTTTGTGGGGGAGTGGAGTTGGTTGTGTGTGTGTGTGTGTGTGTGTGTGTGTGTGTGTGTGTGTGTGTGTGTGTGTGTGTGTGTGTGTGCGTGCGTGCGTGTGTGTGCGTGCGCCTACGTACGTGCGTGCGTGTGAATGTCAGTCAAGTCAAATTTGTTTTATTTCCAGATAGTACATTGTGTAGGCTACGTGTGTGTGTTGTGTGTGTGTGTGTGTTTGTGTGTGTGTCTGCGTGCGTGCGTGGTGTGTGTGTGTGTGGTGGAAAGGGATTACTACCATCTGTTAGAAGTGAGAATGGAAGGAAAGGGGAGAGAGGTAGAGGGAGGACAAGGGGGGGGGGGGGGAGGGGTGAAGGGGAAGAAGAATCGTAAAGTGTTGGACAGGATCAATCAGAAAGATCTGAGAGACTGGGCAAGGAGAAAATGGAGATTGGGGGTGGGGGGCGGGTGGGGGTGGGGATGGGGGTGTGATATGTGGTTGTGGTGTGATTAGCTTTGTGCATGCGCTCACGTATGTGTGTACTTGACTGTGTTGAAACTTTTGTTATTCTAAGTGTGTGTGTGTGTGTGTGTGTGTGTGTGTGTGTGTGTGTGTGTGTGTGTGTGTGTGTGTGTGTGTTGTGTGTGTGTGTGTTAAGTGTGTGTGTGTGTGGTGGCGATTCTAAGTGTGTGTATGTGATTCTAAGTGTGTGTGTGTTGTGTGTTGTGTGTGTGTGTGTTGTGTTGTGTGTGTTGTTGTGTGTCGTCTGTCTGTCTGTCTGTTTTTGTCTGTCTCTCTTCTCGGTAGGAAGGCAGGCAGGGAGGGAGGGGGGGGGGTAGGGGGTAGGGAATAGACAAGATCGTCTTGGGTGGTATCTACCACTTAAGATCGATGTTTCGGGTAGTGGTGAGTGTGGTGGAAGCCGGCTGTCTTTAAAAGGGAGGAAAGGTAAGGGACAAGTGACGAGGGAGAGGGGGTGGGTGGGGTCGGGGGAAGGGTTGGGGGATGGAGGAAGGAAGGGTGGAAGTGCAAAGACCCTCCGGATGGCGAGAAGAGTACCCCGGGACTAAGACATTAGATTTGGGAGTGGAGTGTGGGGAGGGGGAGAAGGAGGAGGTTTGGGGGTGGGGGTGGGGGAGTGGGGATTTAGGAGAATGATGGGGAGGAAAGAAAACAGATGGGGGACTTTTGGAAGTGGTCTGGGAAAGAGAGGGAGAGGGAGAGGGGAGAGAGAGAGAGAGAGACAGAGCAGAGACACAGAGGACACAGAGAGAGAGACACAGAGAGAGAGACACAGAGAGAGAAAGGAAGAGAGAAAGAGAGAGACACAAGAGACACAGAGAGAAAGAGAGAGACACAGAGAGGACACAGAAAAGGAGAGACAGAGGAGGACAGAGACAGGACAGGACAGACAAGAGCAGACAGACATAGAGAGAGAGGAGGGGAGAGGGAGAGACAGAGAGAGGGGGAGACAGAGATAAAAAGGCAGAGGGAGAATGACAGAGAGGAGAGGACAGAGAGACAGAGGACAGAGAGAGAGAGAGAGGACAGAGAGAGAGACAGAGAGAGAGTTGGTTGAATGAATCAATAAATGAATGATTTATTGTGGTAGACTATTTTGACTATTCACTTTGGGACAGAAGGGGAGGAGGGTAAGGGGGGTAATGAATGCACAAATAAAATCTATTTTTGTTTAAAATATATTTTTGTTAATGCAACACTACACAATGGTCATCAAGATAAAGTTGGCAATTATAGAATGGAGTGTAATGGTTGAGTCATAATTATTCAGCACAGATGTTGCTATGTCATGGTACTGTTTGGTTTTTGTTTTCCACACTGTCGGTAAAGTGGAGGTGGGATAGCTCAGTGGTCAGAGTGCTCGCTTTCCCCAAGTCAAAGTTAAGCAGTATCGAGCGTGGTTACCAAGTGGATGGGTGATAGGTGACCGTTTGGTGCCTTGGCTTCAGTATAGTCTCCCAGATCACCCAGCTGTAAATGGGTACCTGCCCTCTTTAAGGTCAGGGAAGGTAAAGCAGCGAGGGAGAGGAGATAGACACCGCCCTCAATATGCTGACCCTTAGAGAACCTGAGGTCTCTGATGCCTCGCTCCCTACGACCACATAAGTTATGGGACGCCTTTCACTTTCTTTTTACGTTGTAAAGTCATCATGGATCAGTTGTTAGACACCTCTGTCAGAAATTTTAGGTTTTTTGGTCATGTCCTTTATAATGTAGGATGGATATCATCTATTTGCTTTATAGTTTTTTTTCTGAAGATAGAGAGTTTTATAAAGGCTATACAAATTGCATAGAAGAGTTTATTTTTTTTAAATCTGCATGTGTGATTTCGGATGTACTTAAGTTCTATGTGGTTCACAGCACACATGCTCTGTTCCAGCACACCCTCACGTTCCAACATTTTCTCGCAACACTCATAACCAGCTGTGCTCACTTTTCCACAAAGGTAACTGGTCTATACACGTATGTCTATTTCCTCTTTTTGTCAGCTTTTTCTAAATCATTAATTGAGTTACCGAAGATTTTTTAGTTTCTACTTCCCTCCCCTTAAAAAACACAACAAAGAAACAGCCCTCCCTCCCTGCTTGAGAGTCCATTACATATTGTCTGCTTTTTTCTACTTGGTCACTGACACAGACACAGGATGGTCAGGTAAGCAAAGAAGGGACACACAGTACACTTGTAAATGTGTCAGATAACACACAGAGACCTGCAATATTTCACATTCAATATCGGCTTCAATATGGATGCATGAAGCAAAAAAACTGATCAGGAAGGTGAAGGTTCACTTATTCGTTTTCATTCATTTTACTTGGTATATACTTGTCCTGCTCTTTTTCTGTCTCTGTTGATTTGTGAAGGGCACTTTCCTCTGTGGGAAATGTTGTCAAGTTGAAGGTGATCCCAAGGGTCTTAGACTAACGACAGTCCGTGCCCTTCCTGTCTTAGCTTCCATTTGAAAGGTGGACACAGACCTTTCTTTCAGCACAGCAGTTAAGCATGGCCTCTAACGTTAATGGGGGCGCTTCAACAGGCATCTTGACTTAAGTGTGAAGAACAAGTTTCCAAACTTCTGAGAGCTGGGGAGTTTTACGTCTTGCTGGCTGCCAGGCAAGGAAAGATACCGGAGGGAGGAGGGGGAGGAGGAGGAGAGAGGAGGAGGAGAGAAGAGAGAGAGAGAGGAGAGAGAGAGGAGAGGAGAGAGAGAGAGAGAGAGAGAGAGAGAGAGAGAGAGAGAGAGAGGAGAGGGAGAGGGAGAGAGAGAGAGAGGAGAGAGAGAGAGAGGAGAGAGGAGGAGGGAGAGGAGAGGAGGACAGGCGAGAGAGAAGCGGAGAGAGACGAGAGGGGGGTGGGGAGGAGAGGGAGAGAGGGGGGGGGAGAGAGAGAGGGAGAGAGAGACAGAGAGAGAAGGACAGAGAGAGAGAGCATAGAAAAAGAGAGAGACAGAGACAAGGGATAGACTTACAACAAAAAGAGAGAGAAGAGACAGAGGATAGATGAAGAAGAGAGAGAGAGGAGAGAGAGAGAGAGGAGAGAGAGAGAGAGAGAGAGAGAGAGAGAGAGAGGAGAGAGAGAGAGAGAGAGAGTGTGTTGTGGTCTGTGTCTGTGTGTCGGTTTGTGTCTATCTGTGCCGTATTTCTGGCTGTGTTGCCCGTCTACCTGCTTGTCTATCTGCTTGTGGGTTTGCCTGTGTCTGTTTGTCTGTGTTTGCTTTTTTGCATCTATATTATTTTCTGCTGCCTTTCAGTGTGCAGCGTGCCTGCGCTGCCTGCCTCTGTGTGTGTGTGTGTGTGGTGTGGTGTGGTGTGTGTGTGTGTGTGTGTGTGTGTGTGTGTGTGTGTGTGTGTTGTGTGTGTTTGTGTGTGTTTGTGTTTCTTCTCTCTGTATGTCTCTCTGTCAATGTGTCTCTGTGTGTGTGTCTGCCTGCCTGCCTGTCTACTTCCTGCCTGCCTGTCTGTCTGTGTCTGTCTGTCAGTGCGTCTGTGTAGAAGTGTGCAGCTGATGTTGACATCAAAGAAAAGCCAGCTAGCAGGCTGGTCCCCTGCACGTTCGGGGTTGAGGCTGAGGTCAGACAACTGCCAAGACGATTCCAGAACACTATTTACTCCTACAATTATCTTGTCCAGTCATCCCCCCATCTTCACTCCCAGGCCCCCCAAAATGCCCCCCTTCCCATCTCCTACTGTCCATTCCACTCCACTCTTTTTTTTTTCTCCCTTGAAGTTCTAGCTTCTTCCTCTCTTCTATTCTTTCCCTGATTTCTTTTTTTTTTCGATTAAAAGAAAAGTTATGAGTAAGTATAAGTAAGGAAACTGAGTAAAGTAAGTAAAGTGAGTAAAGTAAGTAAAGTAAGTAAAGTAAAGGAAGCAAGCAAGCAAGCAAGCAAGCAAGCAAAGCAAGCATGGATGGATGGATGGATGGATGGATGGATGGATGGATGGATGGATGGATGGATGGATGATGGAAGGAAGGAAGAAGACAGGTAAGAAAGACAGGACAGTAAAGAAAGACAGACGTAAAGAAAGAAGAAGGACAGACAGTAAGGAGAGAAAACAGTAAAGAAAGACGACAGTAAAGAAAGACAGACAGTAAAGAAAGACAGACAGTAAAGAGAGACAGACAGACAGTAAAGAGAAAGAAACGACAGTAAAGAAAGACAGACAGTAAGAAGAAAGAAAGACAGACAGTAAAGAGAGACAGACAGAAGACAGTAAAGAAAGAAAACAGTAAAGAAAGACAGACAGTAAAGAAAGAAAGAAAGACAGACAGTAAAGAAAGACAGACAGTAAAGAAAGACAGACAGTAAAGAAAAGACAGACAGTAAAGAAAGAAAGAAAAGATAAAAGCAGACAGTAAAGAAAGACAGACAGTAAAGAAAGACAAACAGTAAAGAAGAAAGAAAGACAGACAGTAAAGAAAGACACAACAGTAAAGAAAGAAAGAAAGACAGACAGTAAAGAAAGACAGAACAGTAAAGAAAGACAGACAGTCAGAAAGAAAGAAAGAAAAGTAAAGAAAGAAAACAGTAAGAAAGAAGCAGTAAAAAGACAAATCAGTAAAAAAAGCAGCATCAGGAAAGAAAGGAAAACAGTAAAGAAAAGAAGAAAGACAGAAGTGAAGAAAGAAAGAAAGACAGACAGAAAAGAAAGAAAGAAGACAGACAGACAGAAAGAAGACAGACAGACAGACAGAAGACAGACAGACAGTAAAGAAAAGAACAGAAGACAGACAGTAAAGAAAGACAGACAGTAAGAAGAAAGAAAGAAACAGTAAAGAAGACAGACAGTAAAGAAAGAAAGAAAGACAGACAGTTAAAAGAAAGAAAAGACAGTAAAGAAAGACAGACGTAAAGAAAGAAAGAAAGACAGACGTAAAAAACAAAGAAAGAAGACAGAGTAAAAGAAAGACGAAAGTAAAGAAAGACAGACATAAAGAAAGACAAGAAGTAAAGAAAGAAAGAAAGACAGACAGGAAAGAAAGACAGACAGTATAAGAAGTAGTAAAGAAAGAAAGAAAGACAGACAGTAAAGAAAGACAGATAGTAAAGAAAGACAGAAAGACAGACAGTAAAGAAAGACAGACAGTAAAGAAAGACAGACAGTAAAGAAAGACAGACAGTAAAGAAAGAAAGAAAGACAGACAGACAGTAAAGAAAGACAGACAGTGAAGAGAGACAAACAGTTAAGAAAGACAGACAGTAAAGAAAGAAAGAAAGAAAATAAATCAGAAAAAGAAAAACATAAGAATGTAAGCAAAAAATTATTCAAATAAAAAGCAACCTCGGAAAGAAAAGGAGATATGAAATGATAACAAGAATGAAAGAGAGAAAGAAAGAAAGAAAGAAAGACAGAAAGACAGACAGACAGACAGACAGACAGACAGACAGACAGACAGACAGACACAGACAGACAGACAGACAGACAGACAGACAGACAGACAGACAGAATGAATGAAAGAATGAATGAATGAATGAAAAAACTGATAAAAAGAAACAAAGAAAGAAAAGAAGAAAAGATTGAAAAAAAAGAAAAGATCAGAAAAGAAAAAGAGAGGAGATAGAAAAAAAACCACGAAAAAAAACCCCAACTAGAAAAGATAGACATTCAGAGAGACAAGAAATAAGAAACAAAACAAAAAGAATAAAAAAGGAAAAGGGACGAAGAAAAAATAGAAAATAAAAGAAAGAAATAAACTGCAGCAAAGACATATATAAAGATGCGGACAAACATAAACAGACTGAAAAAAGAGAAGAAAAAAAAAGTGAAACGGAGCACTTGCCATAACTATGCGCGGCTATAAATCGACAAAAAGAAAATCGAGGATGTATATTCATGTCAAGGATATAAATCTAATTTTAATGAGAAAGGAAAGAACGAAAGAATGAAGGAAAGAATTAAAGGAAGGAAGGAAGGAAGGAAGAAAAGAACAAAAAGTACGCGACAAAACTGCTTGCGAACCGAAAAGCTATTAAATGACAAAATGCATGCGCATGTCCAAGGTCGTAAAACTGCTTGTATCAGAAAGAAAAGAAAAAAAATTGCGAAAAGGGAGGGGGAAGGGGAAGGGGGAGGGGTGTTGGGAAAGAGAAAAAATGTTCAAAATAAGACAAGGAAAAATAAAGACAGACAGAAAAAAGACAGAAAGACAGACAGACAGAAAAGATACAATGAAAGATAGGAAGAAAGAAAAGAATAAGAATGAAATGAAGAAAAAAAAACTGTTCTTAATCAAAAGTGGAAAATAGGAGGAAGAAAAACCCCAAAAATGTAATAGAAAAGAAAGAAAAAGATGGAAAGTATATGCCAGCCAGCCAGCCAGCCAGCCAGCCAGCCAGCCAGTCAGTCAGTCAGTCAGCCAGTCAGTCAGTCAGTCAGTGAGCAGTGAGAGACAATAAGTGAGAAAAGTGAGAAGTAAGTGAGAGTAAAAAGTAAGTAAGTAATAGTAAGTAAGTAAGTAAGTAAGTAAGTAGAGAAGAAGAAAGAAGAAAGAGAGAAAGAAAGAACGAATGATTCAAAGGAAGAAGAGAAGTATGAATAAAAAAAAAAAAAGAAAGAAAAGGAAACAAATAAAGAAAAGAAAAGAAAGAAGAAGAAAATGAACGAAAGACTGGAGGAACTATTTTTAGAGATGTAAGAGAAAGAAAGAAAGTGGAAATGGAAGAAAGATTTAAAAACAAAATAAAAAGAAAGAACGAAATAGACAGAAAGAAGGAAAACAAAAGAGAATAGAAAGAATGGGAGGAAGAAAGCGGGACATAAAGATTGGAAATAAAGAAAGAAACAGAAAGACAAGAGACAGACAGACAGAAAGATTTTTTAGAAAGAAGACGAAAGACAGAAAGAAAATAAGAAAGAAGAAAGAAAGAAAGAAAGAAAGAAAGAAAGAAAGAAAGAGAAAGGAAAAGAAAAATCATGACAAATGGACGGTGGCCAAACAGACAGAGAGAAAGAAAAAAAGGGGGACAAATGCTAATGCTGTACCTTTTCTTATGAACAGAGAGACCATAAACTTCTCAAGATGTTCCATCTTCCTATCCATAAGATGGAAAGAAAGAAGATTAAGAAAGGATGGAAGAGAGAAAGAAAAAAAAATTACGAAGTAACAAATTAAGAAAAAGAAAAGAAAGAAGGAAAGAAAGAAACCAACAACAAGTTGTAGGCATTTTTCAGTATAACAAGACCAGTTGTGCTCTCCAGACCACAAAGCCTGGGTAAGTAAGTATGGAGGGCAAGCTGTTGCAACCGCCGATACACATGGATCCAGTGCCGTCGCAGGAGTTGCCAGAACGTTGCTGTACACAGCCTTGAACTGCCTTGAGGACTCTTTGACTCCCGATTTTTCTTCAGGGTTGACTCCTGAAGCCTCTCCTATGAGTAGGTATGGCCTCAAGGCAGCGAAGGTTTGAAATCAGAGTTTTCCTTCTCCTAAATGAAACGTCTTCCCAGACTGATGAGCTTCGTCTACCCACATGACAGAGGTAGTTCTGACTGACATGGTTACCAGTAGCAGAGGAGACCTCTGACCTGATTTTAACAACACAACAACGACATATCTAAGAAAACATGAACAACTAAACACCTACCCAATTAAAAAAAAGACAGAAAGACAGAGGGAAAGACAGAGAGAAAGAAATAGAGACAACGAAAGAAATAGTAAATTAAAAAAAAGAAAAAACTCCCACTTTTCCACCATCAATCACTGCAGTTTTCTCTGCGTGAAATCTAGGGCTTGTTTTTCCTCCAGAAAAACCCGTCGCCACGAGAGCAGTGCCACCTTTATTTTCCTGTACTTTTTCATGTCTATTTATTGTTTGTTCTCCCATGAGAGTTGGCTTTATTTACAGGGTCGTTTGGTTTTTGTTTTTGTTTTTTTGCCAGGGACAACTTTTTTGTGCCATGGGTTCTTTTGTTTTGCGTAAATAGTTGTGTGTTGTTGCATGGGACCTGGGTTATCATCTTATCTGAAAGACTACCACTTAGAACACCATTAAGGTGAAGTGGATGGGGGAAAAGTTTGTTTTTTAATTTTATATCTATGTTTTAATTCTTTTATTTCGAGGATAATAGGAATAAGCACTCATGTGCTTTTTTTTTTTTACATCCAGTACCCACGTATATCCACTTTTGTAAATTTTGTCATCCGTTCCACCGGCACAAGATGGCCTTACTCTTGAGAAAAGCGGTAGCAAACTTGGATGGAACCCGCAACTTCGTGCTTACTTTGTAGGCGGGTGGATTACCGCTAGATCCA
>CM060322.1:32578997-32582519 GCA_030674155.1 Stramonita haemastoma
TGTCTGTGTGTGTGTGTTCATTCTGAGATGGTATAACAAATGGGCGCAATTGAGAGGAGAGAGAGAGAGAGAGAAGAGAGAGAGAGAGAGAGAGAGAGAGAGAGAAGAGAGAGAGAGAGAGAGAGAGAGAGGAGAGAGAGGAGAGAGGTGGGGAGAGGAAGGAGGTTGCAGACAAGATATTTATTTATTCATGGTCTCCTGTTTTATAACCGTTGATGCGGTTACCCATGTGTCTGTAAATGTGTCCACTCAGCAGTTAAGTTTTCTTCTTTCCCCCCTTCTCTGAGGCTGCTTTCTTTGTTTTTCTTTCCATTTTCTTCTGCTGGTCTCAGAGGTGTCTTTTCCTTGTCTCCGTGTCTCTGTCTCTCTGTCTTTGTCCTCTTACTCCTTCCTCTGTCTATCTATCTGTCTGTTTGCTTCTATCCCTCTGTCTCTGTCTTTCTGTGTCTACTCTCTCTCTCTCTCTCTCTCTCTTCTCTCTCTTCTCTCTCATCTCTCTCTCTCTCTCTCTCTCTCTCTCTCTCTCTCTCTCTCTCTGTGCTTCTCTGCTTCTCTGTCTGGCATTCTGTCTCTCTGCTTGATACCCCACCCTCTTTTTCTGTTTTTTTTTCTCTATCTTTCATCTTTTAAAAAAAACAAAAACCCCAACTTTTTCTTTGTTTCTGTTTGTCTTTTGCTTGTCTCTCTCTCCCCCCCCCCCAGCCCCAATGCCTTTGATGTGTTTTCTTTAGTATTTTAGAAAAGTCCCTCTTCCTTCCTTTTGTTTCTTTTTCTCACTTTCTTTCTTTCCATCTCTCGTCCTTTCCCACCCTTTCTCTCTCCTTATTGGTCTTCTTCTGTATGGCAGTCTCCTCTCTCTCTGTGTCTCTCTCTGTCTCTGTCTCTCTCTCTCCTCTCCCCCTCTCCTCTCTCTCTGTCTCTGTCTCTCTCTCTATGTATCTTTCCCCCTCCTCTCTTCCTCTCTAACTCTCTCTCTTCTATCTCTTTTTCCCTCTCTCTCTCTTTCTCCCCCCCCCTCTCTCTCTCTCTTTCTTTAAATTCTCTCCCTCTCTGCCTCGCCCCCCTCTCTTCTCTCTCTCTCTCTCTCTCTCTCTCTCTCTCTCTCTCTCTCTCTCTCTCTCTCTCTCTCTCTCTCTCTCTCTCTCCTTCCCTCCCTCCCTCTTTCCCACCTCCTCTTCGTAACCCCTCTCTCCTCCCTTACTCTTTTTTCCCGTCAAAACGGAATTTCTCAGCTCTTTTTGCAGGAAAAAGAAAGCAAAAACATCCCAGTCTTCTGACGCAACACACGGAATCCATTTGCTGCGCGGAAGAGACAAGAGGCAAAGCAGAACCTAATACACCTGTTGTTACTGGGCCACGTTAACAAACACCACGCCTAGGGTAACCCAAACCTCAGGCCACAGACAATGTCCTGAAACAAGGGAAAGAAAGAAAGAAAGAAAGAAAGAAAGAAAGAAAAGAAGGAAGGAAGGAAGGAAGGAAGGAAGGAAGGAAGGAAAAGGAAGGAAGGAAGGAATGAAAGAGAGCGTAAGATAGATAGACACAGTCAGACAGACAGGCAAACAGACAGACAGATAGGTAGAGAGATAGACAGACAGACAGAAAGACAGACAGAGATAGACAGACGGACATACGAGACAAACGGGCAAATAGACAGACAGACAAAGAGATAGATCGATAGATTGTGGATCGATAGGTCGATTGGTAGATTATAGATAGATATATACATATATTTGATCTATAGATAAATAGAGAGAGGGATAGATGAATGGATAGATGGACAGATGGATAGATGAATGGATAGATGGATAGATAGATAGATGGAGAGAGAGAGAGAGAGAGAGAGAGAGAGAGAGAGAGAGAGAGAAGAGAGAGAGAGAAGAGCAGACGAGAGAGAGAGAGAGAAGAGAGACAGACAGACAGACAGACAGACAGACAGACAGACAGACAGACAGACAGACAGATAACAAAAGTAACAAACAAACTAAAAGCTAAAAGCAAACAACTAAATCGAAACAAAAAACCCGGACAATTAAAACTACAAGAATAAGCAAATAAGCAAACAAAAGAATGTAATAAAATTTAATCTTTAAAGGCAAAAAAGACATAACCTTCAGGCAAGCAGTCATACGTCTCGTGAGTGCCATTTCATCATTTTTTTTCGGAGGTAAAATCCTGAAAAATTTACCTGAAAACCAGACAGAACCAGTCATCCGTGGTTACATACATTATTAATGCACTTTCTGAAGAAATTATTATGACCACGGGCGAGAGAAAGAGGGAAACATACAGACAGACAGACAAACAGACGTAAACACAGACGGGCATAGGGGCAAACAGGCATGCATGCAGGCATGCATGACAGGCAGGGAGTATGCATGCATGCATGCATGCATGCATGCAGTGCATGCAGGCAGGCATGCAGAATGCAAGCAGGCAGGCAGGCAGGCAGGCAGATATGCAAGCAGGCAGGCAGGCAGGGCCGACAAGACATTTGTACCCATCATGTCCAGTTAGAGACCACTGTAAAAATATGGATATGTGTCGGCAAGGCGAAGGAATAGGAGAAACAGAAGAAGATAGGAGGAAGATAAAAGATAAGGGAGAAGAGAAAGAGAAGGATGAATAAAGATTGAGAAAAGACGGAGAAGGAAGAAGGAGAAGAAGGATTAAAAAAAAAAGATAAATAAGGATTAAAAACAAAAGAAGAAGAAAAAAAATCAGAAGATAAAAAAGTCGTAAAGTAACAATAATAGAAAAAGAAGAGGAAGAAGACAAGGAGTTGGAGGAGGAGGATGAGGAGGAGGAAGACGAAGAAGTATGGAAAGAAGATTGCAAAGAAAAATAGTGCAAAGAAGAAGGAAGAATTGCGAAGAAGAACTCGATGAAGAAGAACTGTGACAAAGAAGAAATGCACAATAGAAGAATTGCGAAGAAAAAGAATTGCGAAGAAAAAGAATTGCGAAGAAGATTATTTGCGAAGAAGAGGAGGAAGCATTGCGAAAAAGAAGACTTGTGAAGAAGAAGAATATTGTATATTTTTCCCTTTTGGGGTCCATGTCCCTGCATTTTTTCCAGAAAGACTTAAAGGATAATTCTCTTCCATGCCAAAGTCGGATGTGCTGGGCCTAACTTGTCAGGCGCTTAACGGCAGTGCAACGCGTCTTAGCTCATATTGAGAGTCAACAATAGTTGCTTTCTGAGCGTTTGAAGACGAAAAAGAAGAATGCAAGAAGAAGAGAAGAAGAAGAAAGTGCAAAGCAAGAAAACTGCAAAGGGGGAGGAGAAGAATGAATAAAGAGAATGCAAAGAATTCTGAAGAATGAAGATGAGAAGAAGGAGAATGAGAGGAAGGAGAGGAAGAAGAGGAAGAAGAGGAAGAAGAGAAGAAATGCGAAGAAGAAGAAGAAGAATGAAGAAGAAGAAGAATTGCGAAGAAGGAAGAAGAAGAATTGCGAAGAAGAAGAAGAATGAAGAAGAAGAATTGCGAAGAAGAAGAAAGAATTGAGAAGAAGAAGAAGA
>CM060322.1:32582619-32587619 GCA_030674155.1 Stramonita haemastoma
ATATGCAAGCAGGCAGGCAGGCAGCATATATGCAAGCAAGCAGGCAGGCAGGCAGTGCAGGCAGGCAGGCATGGCAGGCAAGCAGGCAGGCAGGCAGGCAGGCAGGCGGCAGGCAGGCAGGCAGATATGCAGGCAGGAAGGCAGGCAGGCAGGCAGGCAGGCCGACAAGACATTTGTACCCATCATGTCCAGCTAGAGACCACTGTAAACATATGGATATGTGTCGGCAAGGCGTAGGAATAGGAGAAACAGAAGAAGATAGGAGGAAGATAAAAGATAAGGGAGAAGAGAAAGAGAAGGATGAATAAAGATTGAGAAAAGACGGAGAAGGAAGAAGGAGAAGAAGGATAAAAAAAAAAGATAAATAAGGATTAAAAACAAAAGAAGAAGAAAAAAAATCAGAAGATAAAAAAAGTCGTAAAGTAACAATAATAGAAAAAGAAGAGGAAGAGGACAAGGAGTTGGAGGAGGATGAGGAGGAGGAAGACGAAGAAGTATGGAAAGAAGATTGCAAAGAAAAATAGTGCAAAGAAGAAGGAAGAATTGCGAAGAAGAACTGCGATGAAGAAGAACTGTGACAAAGAAGAAATGCGCAATAGAAGAATTGCGAAGAAAAAGAATTGCGAAGAAAAAGAATTGCGAAGAAGATTATTTGCGAAGAAGAAGAGGAAGCATTGCGAAAAAGAAGACTTGTGAAGAAGAAGAATATTGTATATTTTTCCCTTTTGGGGTCCATGTCCCTGCATTTTTTCCAGAAAGACTTAAAAGGATAATTCTCTTCCATGCCAAAGTCGGATGTGCTGGGCCTAACTTGTCAGGCGCTTAACGGCAGTGCAACGCGTCTTAGCTCATATTGAGAGTCAACAATAGTTGCTTTCTGAGCGTTTGATGACGAAAAAGAAGAATGCAAAAGAAGAAGAAGAAGAATGCAAAGAAAAAGAAGAAGGATGCAAAGAAGAAGAATGCAAAGAAGAAGACTGCAAAGGAGGAGGAGAAGAAGATGAATACAAAGAAGAATGCAAAGAATTCTGAAGAATGAAGATGTAGAAGAAGGAGAATGAGAGGAAGGAGAGGAAGGAAGAGGAAGAAGAGGAAGAAGAAGAAGAAGAAGAAGAAGAAGAAGAAGAAGAAGAAGAAGAAGAAGAATTGCGAAGAGAAGAAGAAGAATTGCGAAGAAGAAGAATTGCGAAGAAGAAGAAGAATTGAGAAGAAGAAGAAGAATTGAGAAGAAGAAGAAGAATTGCGAAGAAGAATGCGAAGAAGGAGAAGAGGAAAGAAGAAGGAGAAGAAAGAACAAGAAGAACAAGAACAAGAAATGTTTCATGATTGCTCAAACCACTTCAACTAATGATTATTCAAAGTTAGTCACTGTCGCAGAGCTATCTGTGGCACCCTGAGGTGTGTGTGTGTGTGTGTGTGTGTGGTGTGTGTGTGTGTGTGTGTGTGTGTGTGTGTGTGTGTGTGTGTGTGTGTGTGTGTGTGTGTGTGTGTGAGAGAGAGACTATATTAGTTTCCATCGCACGTGTGATGCTAGGGAGAGGAGGGCAGCTGTGGTCTGGCACTGGGTAGGATGTTTTTCTGCCGGAGACTGTGGTAGTCACAGGATATCTCTGTGGGGACTGTGTGGTACTTTTACCAGAGACTTTGAGGGGAAGAGGACTGCTCTCTCTGTTTGTTTGCTTGTTTTTTTAACTAGTAGTTGAATTTATTATGTCCTTAGGCATACGATTTGTGATTAGATTCAGTGGTAGTTTTCTCTTTTATTTTTTCTCGGTCTTTTGTTGTTTTTTGTGAATTTATTTTCTTCCGTATCTCTCCTCCTCTTTTCTTCTTCCCCTTTTCTTACTCCTGTCTGTCTTTTTGTTTGTGTGTTTTGTTTTGTTTGTGTGTTTGTTTCTCTTTATTTCTTATTCTTTCTTTCTCTCTTCCGTCCTTCCTTCCTTCCTTTTTTTCTTCTTTCTTTCTTTCTTTCTTTCTCTCTCTCTCTCTCTCTCTCTCTCTCTCTCTCCTCTCTCTCTCTCTCTCTCTCTCTCTCTCTCTCTCTCTCTCTCTCTCTCTCCTCTCTCTCTCTCTCTCTCTCTCTCTCTCTCTCTCTCTCCTCTCTCTCTCTCTCCTCTCCCTTATTTTTCCATCTTCCTTCTCCTTCTTCTATTCATCCTCCTCCTTCTTTGTCTTCTTCTCCACCTCCCCCTCTTCTCTTTTCTTTCTCCACTTTCTTCTTCCTGTGGTGCTAGGTGAATAATTAATTGATTGATTGATTAATTCATTCATTCATTCATTCATTTTTTTCTTATCCTCCTCCACCTCCTTCTCCTTTTTTTCTCTTGTGATGCTAGGCAAACCATTAATTAACTAATTAATCCATCAATCAATTAATCAATTCATTCGTTTATTTATTCATTCAGTCATCTTTTTAAGTCCTCACTTTTTCCGCATTCTTCTTGTGATGTTAGGTGAATTTGTTATTCCTTCTTCGATCTTTCCTTCATCCATACATATCCATTACCTTCTCTTTCCCTTTCTTCCTTCGCCTCCTTTTCTTCTTCCTCGCCTTTCTCTTTCTCCTCTTTCTCCTTCTGCTCCTATCCCTCTGTCTTCCTCCTTCTCCTGCTTCTCCTTCCTCCTGCTTGTATTACTAGATGAAGTTGTCATTCCTTCTTTCCTTCATCCATACATTCCTCCATCCATGACTTTCTCCTCTTTCTTTCTCTTCTTTCGTCTCCTTTTCTTCTTCATCGTCTTCCTCTTCCTCCTCTTTATCCTCCTGTTTCTCCTCATCCTTCTCCTTTTGTTTCTTGGTGAAGTTGTCATTCCTTCTTTCCTTCATTTATACACTCCTCCAACATCTTCTCTTCTTTATTTCTCTTTTTTTTTTTTGGCTCCTTTTCTTCTTCCTCGTATTCTTCTGCTCTTTATCCTCCTGTTCATCCTCTTGCGCTTTCTTCCTCCTCCTCCTCCTTGTGTTACCAGGCGAAATTGTCATTCCTTCTTTCCTTCATCCATGATACATTCCTCCCTCCATTACCTTTTCCTCTTTCCTTCTCTTTTTCTTCGTCTCCTTTTCTTCTTGCTCGTCTTCCCATACCCCTTTCCTCCTCCTCATTCTTCCTCCTTCTCTTCCTCCTCCCTTCTTTTCCTCCTCCTCCTTCACCTCCTCCTTCCTTCCTCCTCCTTCTCCTCCTCGTCTTCCTCCTTCCTTCCTCCTTCTCCTCCTCCTCTTCTCCCTCCTCCTACCTCGTTCTCCTCCTCCTCTCTTCTCCTCCTCCTTCTCCTCCTCCTCGTTCCTCCTCGTTCTCCTCCTCCTCGTTTCTCCTTCTCTTCCTCCTCCTCCTTCTCCTTCTCTTCCTCCTCCTTCTCCTCCTCCTCTTCCCTCCTTCTCCTCCTCCTCCTCCTCCTCCTCCTCCTTGCCTTCCTCCTCCTTCTCGTCGTCGTCCTCCTCCTCCTCGTCTTCCTCCTCCTTGTGATGGTAGATGAAGGGCAATCATCATCATCAGGGGGGTCAGGTACAGGGAAGGAAGGAGGGATGTTGTTTCACTGTCTGTGCCGCTGTGTTAGTCACAGGATACCGCATGGGGACCGCGCTGTACTTTTACCATAGACAGACCTTTGGGGAGGAAAAGGACTGCTGTCTCTTTTGGTTTGTACTACTGGCTGCTCTTAGTATATAGGCTGTGGTGAGAGACTTTGTCTCTGTCTGTGTCGGTGTAATATATGTCAGTTATGTTGTCTGTACCTGTTGGGTTTTTCTTTCTCTCCTTTCCTCCTTTTTTCGCTCTTGCTGCTATATAAACCTCTCTCTCTCTCTCTCTCTCTCGCTCTCTCATCTCTCATCTCTCTCCTCTCCTCTCTCTCTCTCCTCTCTCTCTCTCTCTCCTCTCTCCTCTCTCTCTCTCTCTGTCTGTCTGTCTGTCTGTCTGTCTGTCTGTCTGTCTGTCTGTCTGTCTGTCTGTCTCTATCTCTCCCTCCTTCTCCCCCCTTCTGTCTCTGTCTGTCTCTGTCTCTCTCCCTCTTTCTCTCTCCCCCCCCCCCCCCTTCTCTCTCTTTCACTTTCTCTTTCTCTTTATCTCTCCCCCTTTCTGTACAGATACAGGCAGACATACACCTGCCCCCCTCAACCTCCCCCATCCCCATCTCTCTCCTGTTTTGGCAATCTCAGCCTTATTTAATGAATACACATGCGTGTGCATATTTGAAACCCGAGCAGGCTCTGTATCCAAGTACATCCTTAACGGATGCAACAGCAACACCACCATCCCTACTACCACCATCACCACCACCACTACCACCACCAGCAACAAAACAACAGCGGCAGCAGCAACAGTAGCAGCAGCAGCAACAGTAGCAGCAGCAACAACATCAGCAGTAGCAACAGTAGTGTAACAGCAGCAACAACAATAGCAACAGTAGCAGCAGCAACAGCAGCAGCAGCAGCAGCAGTAGCTTATCTATTATCTCCATCCCCACCCACTCTTCCCTTTTTCCTTTCCTCCCACTGTCTAGTGTTACTCCCATCTTCTGGTTTGTGTCACAGAGATTTACGTCTGTTCTGTGCTTTTCTATCTCTTCGATTTGTTTATGGCTGTGAGATGGAGCTAATAATCTTGGGAGGCCACAATGCGCAGTTACCACTGAGGTCACGCCGTGCTATTTTCTCTTTGAGTTCTTTGCATAATTTAGGTTATGGTCCATGGTTGTTAAAAGACAAAATTTACTTGTTTTTGTTTATAAGCCGAGCAGGGCTAAAACCTAAACCCTTAAAAGCATGGGTTTGATTCGCGTACATCAGAGACGGAAATATAAACATGGAATTAGGCCACAATGCACAGTTACCATTTTAGGCCCTGTATTGCTATTTCCTTTATATCAATTGTGTGTGTGTGTGTGTGTGTGTGTGTGTGTGTGTGTGTTTGAGTGTGTGTGTGTGTGTGTGTGTGTGTGTGTGTGTGTGTGTGTGGTGAGTGAGTGAGTGAGTGAGTGAGTGAGTGAGTGAGCGAGTGTAT
>CM060322.1:32592619-32595119 GCA_030674155.1 Stramonita haemastoma
GCCTTGTATGCGCGTGCGCGCGCGCGCGCGCGCGCGCGCGCGCGCGCGAGAGAGAGAGAGAGAGAGAGAGAGAGAGAGAGAGAGAGAGAGAGAGAGAGAGACAGACAGACAGACAGACAGACAGACAGACAGACAGACAGACAGACAGACAGACAGACAGACAGACAGACAGACAGACAAGACAGACAGACAAGACAGACAGACAGACAGAGACAGACAGACAGAGACAGACAGAGACAGAGAGAATGAGACATATGGATAGACATACGGATAGACGGATGGATGGATGGATAGACAGACAGACAGACATGGATTGAAGGGTATATTGAGTAGAAAGATTTGCAGACAGATATATTGACTTACAGATTGATGGGGGGGGAGAGGAGAGAGAGGAGAGAGAGAGAGAGAGAGAGAGAGAGAGAGAGAGAGAGAGAGAGAGAGAGAGAGAGAGAGAGAGAGAGAGAGAGAGAGAGAGAGAAAGAGGGGGGGAGGGGGGAAGGGGAGAGAGAGGGAGGGAGGGAGGGAGGTGAAGAGAAGGGGGGGGGGGGGGAAGGGAGAGAGAGGGAGGGAGGTGAGAGAGAGAGAGACAGACAGACAGACAGACAGACAGACAGACAGACAGACAAGCATACAGAGAGGTGTTACCTTAATCCAGACTGATGACCAGCTAAGAAGAAGAAGAAGAGTAACAGGAATATGCCGGGTCAGTGTTCCAAAAGGAAGCGAAGCAAACAAAAAAATAAACAAAGAATGGGTCACTCAGTAAAATCATGACTTCTTCCTGTTCTTTGTCGTCGAACGCTCAGACAGCAATTTTTGTTGTCTGTGATAAATTATGAGCGAAAATGCGTCGTCACCTTACCGTTAAGCGCCTGACAAATGAGGCTAAGCGCATCTGACTTTGGCATGGGAGAGAGAATTGTTACCTTTTAAGTCTTTCTGGGGGGGGGGGGGGGGGAAGCAGGAGAATGGACCAAAAAGGCAGAAACTTGACAAGAAGGTGGTGACAGGAAGAAAAGGAACACGGCAGAAACAAAAGACACTTGATTTAGAAAAGAGGAAATTTGTTGCGTAGAATTTCCTGACTGTGGGGATGCTGTGGGTCGGTGGTCTAGGTGGTAACGCGCCTTGCCTAGAGAGCAAAGAGTCCGGGTCGGAGTGTGCGGCGGTTCGTACCCTGTTTTGGCCCAAAACTGTTTTCCCCATCCATTAGACCCCGAGTGTTGGTCTAGTCTGGACGCTAGTCTTTCGGATGAGACGATAAACCGAGGTCCCGTGTGTTAACATTTATTTAGCGCACGTAAAAGAACCCACGGCAACAAGGGGTTGACCCTGGCAAAATTCTGTCGAAAAAACCACTCTGATAGGGAAACAAGTACAGTTGCATGCAGGAAAAGAAAACAAAATGGGTAGGCGCTGCTCTTGTGGCGATGCGCTCTCCCCTGGGAGAGCAGCCCGAATTTCACGCAGAGAAATCTGCTGTGACATAAAGTGGTACAAAATACGAAATACAAATACTGACAGGCCCCCACCATTCCCCACAAAGGAAAATTATGATTTTGTCCTTGTCCCCTCTCCGATTTGTCTGTCAGTGAGTGATTTAAATTTTTTCTTTTTTTTTAAATTTTTTTATATCGAGGATAATGGAAAAGCACTCTTGTGCTTTTTTACATCCCGTCCCCGTGTGTATGTGTGTGATGAGTGAGAGAGTGAGGAGTGAGAGTGAGTGAGTCAGTCAGTCAGTCAGTCAGTCAGTCAGTCATCAGTCAATCATCATCCCAGTTCCACTTTTTATTTTTTTTTCTGCGCATTCTTTATCTCTTCCCCCAATTTCCTTTTTTTAAATTTGTTTTGTTTGTGTGTGTCGGGTGTTTGCTTTTCCCTCCGTTTTTTCTTCTGTTTCATTGTGTTTGATGCTGCTTCAGTCTCCTGTCCTCATTGTGTCTCTGACTGGGTCCCGTATTCTTCTATTTTCTTTCTCCTCTCCCTTCCTCTCCCCCCCTCTCTCTCATTCTCCTCTGTGTCTCTCCCCCCCCTCCGTCAGTCCCTCTATCCCTCCCCACCCTCCCCCCCTCTCTTTCTCTCTCCCTCTTTCTCCCTTCTCCCCCCCCCTCTTTCCCTCTCTTTCTCTCTCTCCCTTTCCCTCTCTCTCCTTCTCTCTCCCTTCCCTACTTTTTTTTTTTCTCTCTCTCCCATTCACTCCCTCTCTCCCCTTTTTCCCCCTCCCCTCCTCTCTCCCTCCTCTCACCCCCCTGTCTCTCTCCCCCCCTCCCCTCCTCCTCTCTCTCTCTCTCCCTCCTCGCCCGCCTTCCCTTCCCTTTCCCTTTCCCCCCCTCCCTCCCTCTCTCTCTCTCTCTCTCTCCTCCTCCTTCCCCCTTCCCTCCCCTCCCTCTCTCTCTCTCTCTCTCCTCTTTTCCTTTCCTCTCCTCTCTCTCTCCTCTCTCTCTCTCTCCCTCTCTCTCTCTCCCCCTCTCTCCTCTTCCTCTCTCTCCTCCCTCTC
>CM060322.1:32602619-32605119 GCA_030674155.1 Stramonita haemastoma
TGTGACAGTAGGAAGAAATATGAGTGATTTTAAAACTTACACAGAACTAGACTTTGCGGTTTTGAATTTTGTGTGTTAACTTTTCCTCAGTAACACAGAACCACATGCAGGAAAGCACACTGAAGCATGAGCAGGTAGGTAGGTATATGTGCCCACGCGTACATTTCAATCGGTGAAGAATGCATGCAGGAAGCAGAATGTCACGCACGCACGCACGCACACACACATACACTCATATATATATATATATATATATATATATATATATATATATATATATATATATATATAACACACACACACACACACACACACACACACACACACACACACACACACACACACACACACACACATGTATGCACGCACACGCACACACACGCTCGCACGTGCGCGCGCGCACAAACACACACACACACACACACACACACACGTGCGTGCATGCACGCACGCACCCACCCACACACATACAGAAAATGAGAAGAACCATAACCAGCGAAGATTGATGTTGCTGTAGCAGGCATGTGTTATTATATAAATACATAAGAACACCACACATCCATCCATTCCGCCTGTCAGAAAGGTGGAGGTGTTAAGTTGGGGAGCATTATTATGATACACTGTTATCTCACGCTGCTATGGGATTGCTTATTGAGATAAGACATGAGCGAGGGTGCATGGTGGTAGGGGTGGGTATGTTTTGTTAGAGATAGAAGCAGACTTGTGAATTGACATCATCACACAGCAATCACACTGCATTGACAGCATCACACTTCTGTGTTTTTACTCTTGCGATAATTATAACGATATTCTGTATGTGAAGTTTTGTAAATGATAATTGTGTTCGCAGACCGCAGACAGGTAGAATTATGATTATATATACGTGCAGACATGCATGCACGTGCACAGGTGCAACACATCATCTCTCTCTCTTTTTCTCACACACACATGCGCATGCGCGTGCACTCACACACATACATATGCAGCTACACACACACTCGCGCAAACACACACACATACACACATGCACACACACATTAACAAGTATGCACAAACACACACACACACACACAGAAATAACACTAACACACTCTCACACACTCTCACACAATCACACACACATACACACACACACACACACACACACACACACACACACACACACACACACACACACACACACACACACACACACACACACAGAGTTGGACAGACAGTTAAAGAGACAGAAAAACTGTTGATGCTAACACAGAACAATGCTGGAGTCAGATGCCTATCAAGATCATGATCGACACTTTTGTTGTTTCACCTTTCATGTTTGGTCCAGATACGTAGTAAAGGTAAAGAAACAATATTCAGTGATTTATGATGTTGATGCAGGCTGTTGTCTAAGTGCTAGCAGCTTTTAGGAAGGTTTTGTTTGCTAGCTAACGTAGGTGGTATGGATTGATGGCAGCTACTTGTTCCCAAAAACATCCCATCGTGTGAAATTACATGAGCAGCCCTCCCACACACACACACAGATGTGTTTGTGATCTTGCCTTGTTGTCATTATTCTGTGTTCTGTTTGCCAGGTGTATATATTATTGAAAAAAAAGTTGTACAAGCGGATAGGTAGGCAGATACACAATGCGCGTTGATCTTATGCATGCTTGTATCTAAAGCAAGAGTGTATATGTACGCATAGACGCATGCTCGCACATACATATACACACACAAACCCACACACACACGTAAACATGTACACACACAAACACACACACGCACGTGTGCGCGTGTTCAAGCACGAACACACACATACTCACATGAGCGCGCTCGCACAGACACACACACACACACTCATACATATACTGACAGACCATATAACTCTTACACAGGCATATTTATACATACACACAAACACACACACACACACAAACACGCACGCACGCACCCACGTGTGCATGCATGCACACACATACACATACACTCACATGCGCATGCGCGCGCACATACACACACACACACACACACACACACGTGTGAGCGCATCGGCACTTTCACACGCACACACAACACACACACACACTTACACATACACACTCACACACGCACACACACACTTACACATACACATGTACACACACACACACACATACACACATACACACGTACACACACACACACACACACACACACACACACACACACACACACACACACACACACACACACACACACACACACACACACACACATCACACACACTCACACACACAAACACACCGAGACAGACAGACAGGCAGAGAAACAGGCAGAGACAACAAAGTTTGCATGATAACTGGGGGATGAAGATTGATGACTCTGTAGGCAGCTGCTTATTATCTCAAGAGGTGTCAATCCATTTAGGCGGTCAGGGACCTGACCCGAGTTTCTGATGTTAAGTTAAAAAAAAAAAAAAAAGAGTATTTCTGATATGACATCGCTCTCATGCTCTCACGGTATCGTTTTTGTTTTTGTT
>CM060322.1:32612619-32615119 GCA_030674155.1 Stramonita haemastoma
TTCAGTGCGCTAAATAATTATGTGTAGTAGACGGGACCTCGGTTTATCGTCTCATCCAAAAGACTAGCATCCAGACTACCACTCATGGTCTAATGGATGGGAGAAAAAATTTTGGGCCCAAGCGGGATTAGAACCACCGCACACTTTGACCCAGGCGCGTTACCTCTAGACCACTGATCCACTGGATTATTATGTAAACATTCCAAGATAACTCCCAATATTTTGGAATAATGTTATGTTGATATTTCAAAGTGCCAGGGTGTACATCAAAACGTTGTTATGCATTGGAAATGTTGTGTTGAGATTTTCTTTTGCTATGACATCATTTTTGGGTACAACAATCTGTATTCCCTATTAAAGGAGAGAATATGAAACCCCACGAAGTCGAACAGCCATACACTGAAAACTTTCATCGGGTGTATGTACTTCTGGTTTCACTGTGATCTTGTGGGTGTGATCTGGTGTGTGTGTGTGTGTGTGGGTGTGACTCTGTGTGTGTGTGTGTGTGTGTTGGTGTGTGCGCGCGCGTGCGTGCGGCGTGTGCCTGCATTCTTGCGTGCGCGAGCATGCACATTGTACGTGCAGGAAGGAAGGAAGGAAGGAAGGAGAGGAAGGACGGACGGACGGATGCGGACGGGACGGACAGAGAAAGAAGAAGAAAGAAAGAAAGAAAGAAGAAAGAAAGAAAAGAAAGAAGAAAGAAAGAAAGAAAGAAGAAAGAAAGAAAGAAAGAAAGAAAAAGAAAGAAAAAGAAAGAAAGAAAGAAAGAAAGAAAGAAGAAAGAAAAAAAAGAAGAAAAGAGAAAGAAAAAGAAAGGAAAGAAAGAAAGAAAAAAAGAAAGAAAAAAAGAAGAAGAAAGAAAAGACAAAAAGAAGAAAAAAAAAAAAACCCAGGACAAGACAAGAGAAACGAAGAAAACAAAAAACAAGAAAAAAAACCCTGATTTTTATGTCCACATCGGACACTAAAGCACTCTTCTAATTAAACTATCTTTCTGCTTGCAGATTCTACCGCCGGGGGGACATTTTATCAACAGAGGGGGAGGAGAGAACCAGCGGACTACACCGCATGTAAGCGTTTTTGTCAAGACTGTAGTGTGTGTGTGTGTGTGTGTGTGTGTGTGTGTGTGTGTGTGTGTGTGTGTGTGTGTGTGTGTGTGTGTGGTGTGGTGTGTGGTGATATGATATGGGTGCTAAAGTTGTTATGGTTGCTGTAATACCTGCTTCTGTCCCCCCCCCCCCCCCTTTCTTCCCTCATCCCTTTCTTATTGTGTGTGTGTGAGTGAGAGAGAGAGAGAGAGAGAGAGAGAGAGAGAGAGAGAGAGAGAGAGAGAGAGAGAGAGAGAGAGAAAATGCATGCATGCATGCATGCATGCATGCCTGCCTGCGCCTGTATGTTTGTGTGTTGTGTTTGTGTGTGTGTGTGTGTGGTGTGTGTGTGTGTGTGTGTGAGAGAGAGAGAGAGAGAGAGAGAGAGAGACGAGAGAGAGAGAGAGAGAGAGAGAGGAGAGAGAGAGAGAGAGAGAGAGAGAGAGAGAAAGTGCCTGCGTGCGTGCGTGCGGCGTGCGTGTGTGTGTGTGCGTGTTTGTGTGTGAATGTGTGTGTTTATGAGTGTGTGTGTGTGGTGACGTGATAGGGGTGGTAAAGTTGTTACGGTTGTTGTAATAACGCCTGGTTTCCTTTCTCTCTGCTCGGCCTTTTTGTCAGTCTGTCTGTATAGCAGTTGGTGTGTTTGTTTTCTGTCGTGTGTGTTTTTCAGTCTGTAGTTGTTTGTTGTTTTTTTCGGTCTGTCTGACTGTTGTCTCTTTGTCTGTCTCTCTGTCTGACTGTCTGAATAACAGGTCATATTTTGTCTCTGTGTGTCTGTCTTTCTGTCTCTGTCTCTCTCTCTTTCTGTCTGTCACTGTCTGTGTCTCTCTTTCTGTCTGTCTCTCTCTGTCTCTGTCTCTCTCTGTCTCTCTCTGTCTCTCTCTGTCTCTCTCTGTCTCTCTCTCTCTCAGACTTCAGAAGACTTCTGAAGTTTGAACTCTCTCTCTCTCTCTCTCTCTCTCTCTCTCGCTCTCGCTCTCGCTCTCGCCCTCGCTCTCTCGTTATCCTCGATATGGAAGAATGAATAATAATACCTACCTACCTACCTACCTTCTGTCTGTCTGTCTGTCTGTCTGTCTGTCTGTTTGTATATCTTTCTATCTCTGTTTGTATTTTTATTTATTTGGCTTTATTTTTAGAGGGGAATGAAAAAATCAGTCTTGTATTTTTTTTTTTTTTACATCCAGTCCTCGTGTGTATGCAGTTTTGAACATTTAGTCATCTGTCCCCAGTTGCACACAATGGTCTACATTTTCGAAAAGTGGAACAGGTTTTAATGTGTGGGCAAAACGTTCTGCGTGCGTTTGCGCACTGGACCTCGGTTTATAGTTTCATCCGAAGGGGAGTGGAGTCTGCACTGATGTTTAACTCCAGGGAAAAATATCCCCTCGAACGGGATTCAAACTCGGGTC
>CM060322.1:32620119-32640881 GCA_030674155.1 Stramonita haemastoma
TCTGGTTCTTTCTCTTTGCGTCTCTCTCTCTGTCTCTGTCCGTCCGGCATTCTGTCTGTCTGTCTGTCTGTCTGTCTGTCTGTCTCTCTATCTCCTATCTGTCCTCTATCCTACCTTTTCTCATTGCGTGTGCGTGCGTGCTCGTGCACGTGTGGTGTGTGTGTGGGTGTGTGTGTGTGCGCGTGCGTGCGTGTGTGTGTGTGTGTGGTGTGTGTGTGTGTGTGCATTATGTGTGTGCGTTTATGTGTGTGTAGTGTTGTTGATGTGTTTATCCAACTTCTTTTCGCTTGCATTTTCAAAGACAGGGCGTTTGTTGTGTTTGTCGAAAAAGGGTGTACTCAAGTTATCATGGGCTGTTTATGTCTATGTGTCGGCCTGCCTGCCCCTTTGCTTTGGTTTTCATGGTTATCGTCTATCTCTCTCTCCCTTTCTCTCTCTGTGTCTGTCTGTTTGTCTGTCTGTCTGTCTGTCTCTCTGTCTGTCTCTCTATCTCTGTGTTTCTGTCTGTCTGTCTGTATCTGTATCTGTCTGTCTGTCTGTCACTCTTTCTCTCTTTCTCCCTCCTCTCCCTCTCTCTCTTTGTCTCTTGTCTCTCTCTATGTGTCTCTCTCTGTGTCTTTCTCTGTCTGTCTGTCTCTCTCTGTCTGTCATTCTTCCTCTATCTCTCTCTATTTATTTTATTTATCTATCTATTCTTTTATTTCGAGGATAATGGAATAAGCACTTACGTGCATTTTTTTTTGTAGATCTAGTCCCTGTGTGTATGGAGGTTTTTGAAAATTTTGTCAAGAGATATGTGTGTCTGTTTACATACATTTTTGTTTTGCATTCATCTCCAGAAAGTGGGTTTGTTTTGTTTGTCAAAAGAAAGGGTTTACTTTAGATGTCACAAGCTACCTGTAGGCTTTTATCGTTTTTTGGTTTTGCTTTTACGATAGCTTTTTGTTTGTTTGTTTGTTTATCATTTATCGTTTGGTCTCTGTGTTTTTGTCTGCTGTCTCTATGTCTGAACTTTTCTCTGAATCTGTGTCTTCCTTCGCCGCGCCCCTCTGTCTCTGTCTTCTTCATTGTGCCCCTCTCTCTTTACGTGTGTGTGTGTGTGTGTGTGTGTGTGTGTGTTGTGTGTGTGTGTGTGTGTGTGTGTGTTATGTGTGTATGTGTGTGTGTGTTGTATGAGTGAGTGAGTGTGTGTCTGTGTGTGTGATTATATATAATAAATTATATATATATATAAAATATATATAATATATATATATATATAGAGAGAGAGAGGAGAGAGAGAGAGAGAGAGAGAGAGAGAGAGGAGAGAGAGAGAGAGAGAGAGAGAGAGAGAGAGCGAGTGAGCGTTCCTCATTTTAACGTCTATTCACATCTAGTGATAGTAGACTTTCTTAGAAAAAAAATAGTTTGTGAGAGGGATAAAAGAAAAGGGGGTTATAAACTACAATTCAAAATTGCAAAGTAACCAAAAAGTTGAACAATGACAAAACAACGTCAGAAATAGGACTGAACAATAACGGGTTTAAGAGGGTACACATACTAAACTAAAAATGCTTCAGGCGACTGCTTGGAATTTCCTGGAAGGATAGGAAAACAAACACCTATGTGGGAAGTCAAGTCGCACTGATGGCTGGCGCTCAGAAACCCCTACTAGCCACTGTCAAAAAAGAAAGCTGGCATGGTTCGGCCATGTCACACGCCACAACACCCTCCCCAAGACAGTCCTACAAGGAACGCTAGAAGGTGGCAGACGCCGAGGCAGACAAACCAAAAGCTGGATGGATAACATCAAGGAGTGGACCCACCTGGACAGTCCAACACTCATTGGGAAGGCGGAGGACAGGGCTGGATGGCGACGGCTGGCTGCAGAATCGTCTCTCATGTCTCCTCCACGACCATCCCGGTCATGAGAAAGAAGAAGAAAGAAGAAGAAGAAGAACATACTAAACTATCGGGCTTGTAATTAACACTAGCACAACTGTCAACATTAGGGATGGTTCAGACACATTCTGATCGACTGGTGAGTGATTAAAATCAACGTAGCAGGCAAAACTGCTATTAAATGTTTTCAGTGGAAAAGAAAACGACTGTTTGTAGCCCTCTCACTGCAATTACAGATAATAATGATATCCCTGGAGCATTTTATTCTGAGAGCATTCGGTGTGAATCTGATCATATTCCTGAAACACAGCTACCTTAATTGATGTTGGGACAAAATGGTGGCATATGCAAAATATCACCATTGGTGAACCTCGGAGCTCTAGCTGATCATTTAAAAAATATATAAACATTTTTCATGGATAATGGTGTAAGCTCTCATGTGCTGTTTTTACATCCCGTTTCCGTGTGTATGCAGCTTTGTCAATTTTGCCATCTGTTCCCACCGGTACACAATGTTCTACTCTTCCGGAAAGCGGAACGTGTTTTAAACGTGTTCGCAAGATGTTCTGTTCCATGAAAGATATTACATTTCTGTGATAAATACCAACAAAGTATTTTTTATAGAATTACCAAAGTATTCTGAAGATCTATTATTATATTGTTTGTAAAAGTAATTATTATACAGATGACAGCCAGAATCTCTTTATCTTTTTTTCTTTTCTCTCAAGAAAATGCTTCCACCATTGGTGTCGAAGTATCTTGTATCTCTCTGCTAGAGATAACATTATCTTTATTTCACATGGATTGTATCTGTACCTCGCTCCATGTTAAGAGAGTGTGTCAAGTTTGATCTTTTTTTTCTTTTAATAGAATCCACAGTGTTAGGGAACCCAACAAAATATAATAACGCAACCTCTTTAAAAATAAAATGTACAAAGACCTTGATTTCAAGGATGATGACTGTGTTTTTAATTTTCAATTAAGATAAAGATTGTTAAAGAACATGTTAAAACTGACTTTTTCTTTTAGAATCAACACAAAGTGAAGGGGAAATTGTTGTGTGTGTGTGTGTGTGTGTGTGTGTGTGTGTGTGTGTGTGTGTGTGTGTGTGTGTGTGTGTGTTACGTGTACGTGTCGTGTGTACGTGTGTGTGTGTGTGTGTGGTGTGTTTTCCATTTTAACTAGCACGCCGAAGGACTGGATATTTGTTATGTTTTGTCAAAAAGGGATTACTCCAGTTATCAGAAGCTGTTTACGTCTACACGCCTTCCGGGCTAGCTGCTTTGGGGGTGTTTTGTTTATATCACTAAGTCTCTTGTCTGTCTATGTCTCTCTCTCTCAGTCTCTGTCTCTCTCATTGCTTCCCTGTCTCTCTGTCTCTCGAGCTATGTCTGTCTGTCTTTGTTTCTTTGTTTCTTTCCTACTCTCTCTCTCTCTCTGTCTGTCTTAGTCTCTGCCTCTGTGTGTGTGTGTGTGTGTGTGTGTGTGTTGTGTGTGCGCGCACGCGCGCGCGCTGTGTGTATGTGTGTGTGTGCGTGTGTGTGTATGTGCGTGCGTTTGTGTGTGTGTGTGTGTGTTTGTGTAGAGGTTTTCTGTGTCCGTGCGTGAGTGTGTGTGTGTGCGTGTGTAGGTATGTGTGTAAGTGTGTGTATATGTATACATATATCCGTGAGCGCGCGCGTGTGTGTGTGTGTATTTACACCTGTGAGCTTCTCTACAACTAATCTGTCTGCCCACCTGTATGATGTCTCCGTTTTTTCCCCCCTTGAGAGTGACGTCCAAATAAATGTCCCCGGGCCGAGTGTCGGGATATGGTGTGAAGCATGTAGCAGTAGCAGTAGTAGCTCTTTAGGAAGACATCAAGGAAAGGGCCGGCGATTTGATGTCCAGTCATTACTCTCTGTCCCTTACGGCCTGTTACGAAATACCCCGATACCCTTGCCTGCCTGCCTTCAGCCCACGCTGTGTCATTACGTTTTGTTGTTTGCCTTTTTTTTGTCTATTTTCAGTGTTTCTTATGGGTTATATTTCTGGGTTTATTTGGGTTTTTTTTATTTTTTATTTCTTTTTGTTTCTCTTCTCATTCTTTTTTTTTCTTTTCTTTATTTTTGGGTATATTTTCTATGATTTTTTTCTTTCTTTTTTTCTTTAGTTTTCTTCTGCCTTTTTTTTTCGTGTTGGTGACCTTTAGGACTTTCTTTCAATCTTGAGTTTGTCTGTTTGGTTTGTTGGCTGGTTGGCTTTGTCTGTCCAGCTGTCTGTCTGTTTCTCTGTGTCTCTGTCCTTCCACCCCCCCCCCCCCTCTAACTCTCTTTCTCTGTCCCCCCCCCCCTCTCTCTTTCTCTGTGTCTCTGCCTCTCTCTGTCTCCCTCTCTCTCTCTCTCTCTCTCCCTCCTCCCTCCCTCTGTCTATGTCTCTGTCTGTCTGTCTGTCTGTCTGTCTGTCTCTGTCTCTGTCTCTCTCTCTCTCTCTCTCTCTCTCTCTCTCTCTCTCTCTCTCCCTCTCCCCCTCTCCCCCTCCTCCCCCACTTTCTTTCACTCTCTCTCTCTCTATCTCACCCCCCCCATTCTCTCTCTAACTCTCTCTCCCCCCCCCCCTCTCTCTCTCTGTTTCTGATTAATCTTTATATCTTTGTGTCTCTGTCATAATCATGCACGTAGGCGTATGTCTGAACTTCTGTCTCTTCCTCTATAGTATTTACACCTTCACAGATTGTGTGTGTGTGTGTGTGTGTGTGTGTGTGTGTGTGTGTGTGTGTGTGTGTGTGTGTGTGTGTGTGTGTTATGTGTTATGTGTGTCGGTTACCGGTTCATTCAAGTTTTCACTAGCTGTTTTTGCCTCTTTGTGCCTGTGTGTTTACCTTTTTGTCTTTTTAAGCTGATTTGTAGCTTTTCTCTGAAGCTTTGTATATAAAGCTTTGTCCTTCGTGACATGTGTATTTTTATTTTTTACCCGTGTCCTTCTCTGAGTGTGTGTGTGTGTGTGTGTGTGTGTGTGTGTGTGTGTGTGTGTGTGTGTGTGTGTGTGTGTGTGTTATGTGTGTGTGTATGTGCGTGTGTGTGTGTGTTTTTGTGTGTGTGTGTGTGTATCATGTGTGTGTGTATCGGTGTGGTGTGTGTGTGTGTGTGTGTGTGTGTGGTGTTGTGTGTGTGTGTGTGTGTGTGTGTGTTTTATGTGTTGTATGTCTGTCTGTCTGTCTGTCTGTCTGTCTGTCTGTGTCTGTGTGTGTGTTTTGTATGTATGTATGATGTATGTATGTATGTATGTATGTATGTATGTTGTGTATGTGTGTATGGTGTGTATGTATGTATGTATGTATGTATGTATGTATGTATGTATGTTATGTATGTATGTAAGTTGTTGTGTGTACGTGTGTATTAGTATCGTAATAAACGCAATAGTAATATAAAAAACCCAGTAGAAATATTGATTGTAGTTGTAGTCGTAGTAGTGGGTTGATGTTACGTCTTTCTCTGTCTTCCTCTTGGATGCGTGCATGTGTGTTGTGTGTTGTGTGTGTGTTTTGTGTGTGTGGTGTGTGTGTGTGTGTGTGTGTGTGTGTGTGTGTGTGTGTGTGTGGATGGATGGTGTGGATGTGCGGTTGTAGATGTATTTGTATAGATTAGTATGTATACGCACACGTCAATGTGTGTGTTCATACTCGTAAACACACACACACACACACACAAACACATATACACAAACACACACACAACACACACACACACACGAACACACACACACACACAAACATACCACACACTTAACACCCCCTCCCCCCCCCCCCCCCCCCCCCCCCTTGTACACAGCTACGAGAGAGAGAGAGAGAGAGAGAGAGAGAGAGGAGAGAGAGAGAGAGAGAGAGAGAGAGAGAGAGAGAGAGAGAGAGAGAGAGAGGAGAGAAGAGAGAGGGAGGGGAGGGAGGGAGAGAGAGAGAGAGAGAGAGAGAGAGAGGAGAGAGAGAGAGAGAGAGAGAGAGAGAGGAGAGAGAGAGAGAGAGAGAGAGAGAGAGAGATGAGTAAGAGAAGAGAGAGGTATTAACTTGCTCTTAAAAAAAGGTAATCCTCCTTTCTCTCTCTTTTTTTTTCTGGACGTCACAACCAATGACTTCATCTGGTTCTTGTCTCGAACCCTCCTGATTATAGAAATATTGATCCGGTCTTTGAGTACTCCCAGTCCCAGTATTTATGCTTTCGGCAGGAGTCTAATTCTGGCACCAAGGGCTGAAGGAAAAAGACAGGGAGAAGAGGAGGGAGGGGGTTGGAGGGGGAGGGGAGGGGGGGATCGAGGGAGAGAGAAAAAAAGAGGAAGCAGAGACCTTAAGTGTTTTGATGTCTCTTTTGTCGAAGGTTGTTTTATGGTGTGTGTGTGTGTGGTGTAGTTGGGGGTGGGTGGTGGGTGGGGTGTGTGGTTGTGTTGTGGTGTGTTGTGTTGTGTGTGTGTTTGTCTGTCTGTCTGTCTGTGTTTGTTTGTTTTATTCATGTCTCTATCGAGAGTTCAATGGTCTGTCTGTGTCTATTCCTCTGTGTTTGTTTATCTGTGTTGCGTCTGTGGTTGGATGAGTTAGTAAGAGAGAGAAAGAGAGACACAGACAGACAGACAGACAGACAGACAGACAGACGGACAGACAAAGTGTGTGTGTATGTCTCTCTCTCAATCTCTGTCTGTCTCTGTCTGTCTGTCTGTCTGGCTGGCTGTCTGCCTGCCTGTCTCCCTGTCTGCCTGCTTGCCTGCCTGCCTGCCTGCCTGCCTGTCTGTCTGTCTGTCTGTCTGTCTGTCTGTCTGTCTGTCTCTGTCTCTCTCTCTCTCTCTCTCTCTCTCTCTCTCTCTCTCTCTCTCTCTCTCTCTCTCTCTCTCTCTCTCTCTCTCTCTCTCTCTCTCTCTCGCACTCCAGTGCGCGCACACACACGCAAACTCGCACACAAAACACACACACATACACACACACATACACACTGACACAGACACTGACACACACACACACGCACTGACACACACACCTACACACACTCTCAACACACACACACACACACACACTGACACAACGCACACGCAAACCACCCACCCACCTACCCACCCCCCACACACATATATCTATACCACATACATACATACATACACACAGATTGAAGGAAGGCAGGCAGAAGAGAATGGCAGGAAGGTATTTACTTATTCATGGCTGATGTTTTATGGCAGATCGTTTGGTCTCCCTAATGTCCGCTTGACTGTTCGCACACTGCGTTAGGACTTGAGGTTTTTTTTTGGTTTAGTTTTTGTTTTTCTCTTAATGCGATTTGTTTTTTTGCCGTTTTGGTTTTCGCATTCTGTTTTTTTCCCCTGTCATTCTGTTGTCTTTGTTTGTTAGTTTGTTTCTGTGATTTCGTTTTCTTTTTAGCTTTTTCCTTGTTTGTTTTATTCCTTATTTCCTGTCCTTTTTTTTTGGATTTCGTTCGTCTTCAAAACTTGTTGTTGTTGTTGTTGTTGCTCTTTTCTTCTTCTTCTTTTCTTCTTTCTTCTTCTTTCTTCTTCTTCTTCTTCTTCTTCTTCTTCTTCTTCTTCTTCTCCTCCTCCTCCTTCCTCTCTCCTCCTCTCCTCCTCCTCCTCCTCGTCCTCCTCTCCTCCTCCTCGTCCTCCTTCTCCTCCTCCTCGTCCTCCTCTCCTCCTCCTCCTCTCCTCCTCCTCCTCCTCCTCTCTCTCCTCCTCTCTCCTCCTCCTCCTCCCTCCTCCTTCCTCTCTCTCTCCTCCTCGTCTCTCCTCCTCTTCCTCCCGTCGTCTCCTCTTCCTCCTCTCTCTCCTCCTCCTCCTCTCCTCTTCTCTCCTCTGTTCTATCTCTGTCTCGTTATCCCCTCCCTGTCTCTCTTCTCTGTCTCTGTCTCTCTCTCTCTCTGTCTCTCTCTCTTATTCTCTCTCTCTCTCTCTCTCTCTCTCTCTCTCTCTCTTCTCTCTTCTCTCTCTCTCTCTCTCTCTCTCCTCCTCCTCTTCCTCTCTCTCCCCTCCCTCCCTCTGCCCCCCTCTCTTTATCTCTTTCTGGCAACCTCGGAAGACTATCTCCACTGATGACAGCTTTCAACATTGGAAAGCAGTACTTTAAGTACTATACCTTGTGGTAATGACTGACTATACAGGCTCATTGTTCCGTTGATTGACCAACCTTTCGCAAAGAACCCCTCTTTTGGTGGTGTGGGTGTGGTGTGGTGTGTGTGGTTTCGTTGTCGTCGTCGTCGTTGTTGTTTTTGTTTGTTGTGTTTGTTGTTGTTGTGTGTGTGTGTTCTTAGTGAAATTAGAAATCGTAAAGCAGCTGGTTCTGGGGAATAATGGGAAAGTTTGTTGTTGTTTTTCAAAAGTGTTCTGCCAGCTATTTACAGACTGTTTTGTTGGTTGGCTGACTGGCGGGCTGGTTGGTTGGTTGCTTCGTTGGTTGGTTGGTTGGCTGGTTGGTTGGATGGTTGGTTGGTTGGTTGGCTGGCTGGCTGGTTGGTTGGTTGCTTCGTTGGTTGCTTCGTTGGTTGGTTGGTTGGTTGGTGGCTGGGTGGGAGAGTGGGTGGTTGGTTGAATGTTTGTTTGGTTGGCTGGCTGGTGTGTTGGCTTGTTGTGTAGGTGGTTGGTTGGTTGGCTGGTTGGCTGGTTGGTTAGTTGGCTGGTTGGTTGTCTGGATGGTTGGTTGGTTGTTTGGGTGGTTGGTTTGTTTGTTTGTTGGTTGGTTGGGTGTAGGCTGGTTGGTTGATTGGTTGGCTGGCTGGCTTGTGGGCTTGTTGTGTAGGTGGCTGGTTGGTTGGTTGGGTGGTTGGTTTTGTTTTTGAAGGTTTGACTGAGGCATCTTTCCTGAGAACATGTGCATATGCCTTATCAATTTAGAATAAGAGAAATAATTGTAATGTAAATGATATGGAGAAAATGAATTGGTATAGGGCCCTTTATATACTCGTATAGATCGACAGTGTTAAACTAGGGCAGAAGGCTAAAAAAAAGATAGTCATTCAGTGTATAGACAGAAGATGTGGGGGGAAGATGCAGAACAAAACAATACAACTGATGAACACACGTCGATCAGGCTGGGTTTTCGTCAGGGGTGGTTCCGAATAGTTCATAATAACTATGTTGATGCTTTGGAGCCCCATCTCAAGAACCGTTCTTATTGCATACAAATAAAACATTGATATGCCTTTCTTGATTTTGTGTGGGTTTTTTTTATAACCTTCCATCCATAAAGTTATGGTTTTGATTGATGAAAACGGTATTAGAGTCAGTGAAATCTTATTGAATGTGTTCTGCATCTCCCTGGAGTTTTTTATCTGAGTATTTAATTGTTCTTTTTCAGGTTTCTACTTTGAATACATAAGAATTGCCTTATTTCATCAAAGTTCCTTCTTGGTTTTTTTTCTCCGTATCATTTACACACATATTTACAGTCATTTTTATCACCTTTGATTTATATAGTAAAAGAAAAACAGATTTGCGCCAGTTTTCATTAGAGATGCCTTAGTCAAAAACACAGCCAGGCTGCCAGCCATCATACCCACCAACCCACCCACCCACCCACCAACCAACCAACCAACCAATCAATCAGCCAGCCAACCAGCCAGCCAACCAGCCAACCAACCAACCAACAAGCCAGCCAGCCAACAAGCAAACCAGCTAGCAAACCAACCAACCAACTAACCAACCTACCAACCTACCAACCAACCAACCAACAAACAAACCAACTAAGCAAACTCCAAAGAATCTCTAAACAATTATTGCCAAAGCGTCTTTAGAAAGTTAACATTTGTTGTTTTTGTTCTTCTTGTTTCGTGCTTGTTATCCTTGATCTTGTTTTTGTTGTTGTTGTTTTCGTTGTTGCCATTGTTTTGTTGTTCTTGTTCTTCTTCTTCTCCTCCTTTTCCTCCTCCTCCTCCTCCTCCTCCTTCCTCCTCTTCTTCTTCTTCTTCTTCTTCTTCTTCTTCTTCTTCTTCTTCTTCTTCTTCTTCTTCTCTTTCCTCCAGCTCTGTCTCTCTATCTCTGTCTCTCTTTCTCTTTTTCTCTGCCTCTGTCTCTGTCTCTCTGTCTATCTGTCTCACTCTCTGTCTGTCTCTCTGTCTTTCAGTCTCACTCACTCACTCACTCTCTCTATCTCTCTGTCTGTCTGTCTCTCTGTCTGTCTGTGTCTGTCTCTCCCTCCCTCCCTCTCTCCCCTGTCTCTCTCTGTCTCTCTCTGTCTCTCTCTGTCTCTCTTCTCTCTCTCTCTCTGTTTTCTCCTCTCTCTTCTCTCTCTCTCTCTCTCTCTCTTCTCTCTCTCTCTCTCTCTCTCTCTCTCTCTGTCTGTCTCTCTGTCTCTCTCTCTCCATGTTTTCTCTTTTCTCTCTGTTTTTCCTCCGCTTTCTTGTTCATCTTTTTCTGATGTCATCATTACCTATTTTGCATTTGAAAATCCCAAATGGCCCTGCTTATTTCTTTCATCGATTTCTTTTAAAGAAAGAAATGCCACTAGGTAATTTCAAACTTTTCTGTGTGCGCGCACCCGGTGTGTGTATGTGAATGTGTGTGTGTTGGTGTTTGCATGTGTATTTGTGTGTGTGTGGTGATGAGAGAGAGAGAGAGAGAGAGAGAGAGAGAGAGAGAGAGAGAGAGAGAGAGAGAGAGAGAGAGAGGAGAGAGAGGGGGGGGGGGGGAGAGGGGAGAGAGGAGAGAGAGAGAGAAGGGGAAGAGAGAGAGGAGAGGAGAGGAGAGAAGACAGAGATGATGGATGGATGGATGGATGGATGGATGGATGGATGGATGGATGGATGGATGGAATGGAATGGATGATGGAATGAATGAATGTAGGAAGGAAGGAAGGAAGGAAGGAAGGAAGGAATAATCTTTATTTTTCGAGGGTTACAAATAAACATTCACATGCCTTTCTTATCCGACCCCTGCCCTGATTGGGGACTGTTAAAACAACAACAAGAGAGAGAGACACACACGGACACAGACACAGACAGACAAACAGAAAGGCAAACAGAAAGACAGACAGACAGACAGACAAGCAGGCAGGCAGGCAGGCAGGCAGGCAGGCAGGCAGGCAGACAGGACAGTTTGAGACAGAAAGAGGCAGACAGACAGAAAGAAAGAGGCAGACAGACAGACAGACAGACAGACAGAGAAGCTAGACAGTGCCAAAAAGACAAAAGTTATATTTTGGAAACCAAGTTGTTCAACTTGGTAACATTTCTTTTTTGTCATGACCTATGTTTTATCGCGCATGGCTCGCATCTGAAGTGTTCACTCGTTTTGTTAGTCTTGTATGTATATTTTTTGTTGTGTGTGTTGTTGTTTTTTTTTTATCTTCTTTCGTTTCTTCCTTGTCAATTTTGGTTCTGTATATTTTTTCCCCTCCTTACATTTTCTCGTTTGATTCAAATTAATGACAGGCTAGACACGGAGGTCTTTTTAATTTATTTATTTTCTTTTAGAAAACGCTTAGAAATCTTCAATGTTTTTCCTCCTAAAGGTGCCAAAATTTTATCAGCATATTCATTCTGGTTTTGCATAATGGTTTTGCCTTATACCAAAGAAAATGCTTACCCCCTCGCTCCTCCCTCTTTTTTGTTCACACAAGCACACACACACACACAAGCACACACGCACGCGTGCGCGCGCATGCGCACACACATGCACACACGCATGCATGCACACATACACACACACGCATGCACGCACACATACACACACGCACGTGCGCTTTCTTGTGCAAGCGCTTATGGGGACACACACATAGACGCACGCTGGCATGCACACTGACAGCTATGCACACACATGTACAGATACATACACATACACACACGCATGCACGCACACACACGCACGCACGCACGCACAATTACACACACACATACACATACACACACACACACACCCTTCTTCTCTATTCTATCTCCCTTTCTACAGCTTTGCCATTTCATTCATTTATTCATATATTTATTTATTTTATCGAATCATGTTTTGGTTTATTCATCCATTTATTTATCTTTTTAATCATGTATGTATCGTTCTTTTCCTGTGCTATCCCCCCTTTTCCTTCTTTTACGCTTCTAAATATTTATCTATTCACTCATTTCTCGTTCAGTTATCTTTTTTGCTCATTTATTTCTTTTTATCATTTATTTATCGCTCCATGTATTTTCTTTTCATTTTTCTTCATGGAGAGGATTCACTTGACATGTTAAGTATTTTGTTGATTTTTTTTCTTGGTTTTTGTTTTTTTGGCGTCTAATGTCAGTCCATACGTAAGTTTCTTTCTAAAGGCTATAGAATTCCGCTGACTCTTATTTCGTAAGCAAATTGAAAGTTAAGTGCACCGATACTTGTGTGTTCGTGTTGTGTGTGTGTGTGTGTGTGTGTGTGTGTGTGTGTGTGTGTGTGTGTGTGTGTGGTGTGTGTGTGTGTGTGTGTGTGTGTGTGTTTCTTTTTTTTATTTTTCAGACTTCCTCTTCCTTACCCTTTTTACTGTTTCTCTTTTTTTAAAGTTTTTTTTCTTCTTTCCTTGTTTTTTTTTGTGCCTCTTTTATCGTGGCTTTATTTTTTTCTTTTCTACTGTCAATTCTATAACTTTTTCCTCTTTTGTCCCCCAGTTCTTTTTTTTCTGCAAGAGTGCATGATTGTATTTTAATCTTGATTTATTTTTTTCATTTTTTTTGTCTTCTTATATTTCGGATCTACCCCCAACACTCCCTCTGTCTCCTCCTTTTTTACATTGTCGCTGTCTCTCCATTTTTCTTTTGGCTTGTCTTTTTTTCTTTCTCTGTCTCTATCTCTGTCTGTCTGTTTCGTCTTTTTCTTTGTATCAGTCTGTTTACGTCTCTTTCTTTCTCTCTCTGTCTCTCTGTCTGTCCCTATGTGTTTCTCTCTGTGTATCTCTCTTTGTCTGTCTTCTCCTCTCTCTCTATCGCTCTGTCTCTCTCTCTCTCTCTGACTATGTGTGTCTCCGTCTCTTTTTCTGTCTGTTTTTGTCTGTCTCTGTCTGTCTGTCTCTCTGTTTCTGTCTCTCTGTCTGTCTGTTTGTCTATCTCTGTCTCTCTCTCTGTCTCTCTCTGTCTCTCTCTGTCTCTCTCTCTCTGTCTCGCTCTCTCTCTCTGTCTCTCTCTCTCTGTCTCTCTCTCTCTCTGTCTGTCTTCTCTCTCTGTCTCTCTCTCCCCCTCCCTGCCTGTTTCTTTTAAAATCTATTCTGCCTTCCTTCTTTTCTCTCTCTTTTGTCTTGGTTTTCCTTCTCTTCCTGTATTTTTTGTTGTTGTTTTTGTTTTTATATCTTGGCCTTTCTGTCCTTGTGTATTACACCTGTCTGCTTGTCTTGAATTATTAAGGTTGTTTTTTTTCTATGATTAGAAACACCTTTTTGGGGATGGGGGTATGGAATCATTTTGTGCTGTTAGGTTAGTGTGTGTGTGTGTGTGTGTGCTGTGTGGTGTGTGTGTTGTGTGTGTGTGTGTGTGTGTGTTGTGTGTTGTGTGTGTGTGTATGGTGAGTGTGTATCGTGTGGTGTGTGTTTGTGTGTGTGTGTAATTTTTTTAATCTTCTACTTCTTTTCTTCTTGTTCTTCTTCTTGTTCTTGTTCTTCTTCTTCTTCTTTTCTTTTGTTCTTCTTCTTTTCTTTTCTTCTTCTTCTTCTTCTTCTTCTTCTTCTTCTTCTTCTTCTTCTTCTCTCCTCCGAAGAGGACGACTGCTACTTTGACAGACAAAGAAACAGATGGACAACAGAAGACTGAGGAGCTAGTATATTTAAACATCTAGGAAAGCGACCTAAAGTATGTTTAAAAACAACTCAATGCACAGACTGAACAGGATAAGCAGAGAAAGTTAAGACAGGCAAACAGACAAGCGCAGACAGACAGACAGACACATGCCAAGCAAAGAGACAGACACACAGGCAGGGAGGGAGACAGACAGACTATGGATATATAACGGACAGGAGGGAGACAGACAGATATGGATATATATAACGGACAGACAGATAAAACGGAAGGGAGGGAGACAGACAGCTATGGATATATTATAACGGACAGAAGGAGGGAGACAGACAGCTATGGATATATTATAACGGACAGAAGGAGGGAGACAGACAGCTATGGATATATTATAACGGACAGAAGGAGGGAGACAGACAGCTATGGATATATTATAACGGACAGAAGGAGGGAGACAGACAGCTATGGATATATTATAACGGACAGAAGGAGGGAGACAGACAGCTATGGATATATTATAACGGACAGAAGGAGGGAGACAGACAGCTATGGATATTATAACGGACAGAAGGAGGGAGACAGACAGCTATGGATATATTATAACGGACAGAAGAGGGAGACAGACAGTATGGATATTTTATAACGGACAGGAGGGAGACAGACAGATATGGATATATTAACGGCAGAAGGAGGGAGACAGACAGTATGGATTATTATAACGGACAGGAGGGAGACAGACAGATATGGATATATAACGGCAGAAGGAGGGAGACAGACAGATATGGATATATTATAACGGACAGAAGGAGGGAGACAGACAGATATGGATATATAACGGGCAGAAGGAGGGAGACAGACAGATATGGATATATTATAACGGACAGAAGGAGGGAGACAGACAATATGGATATATAACGGGCAGAAGGAGGGAGACAGACAGATATGGATATATTATAACGGGCAGAAGGAGGGAGACAGACAGATATGGATATATTATAACGGGCAGAAGGAGGGAGACAGACATATATGGATATATAACGGGCAGAAGGAGGGAGACAGACATATATGGATATATCATAACGGGCAGAAGGAGGGAGACAGACAGATATGGATATATTATAACGGGCAGAAGGAGGGAGACAGACAGCTATGGATATATAACGGACAGATGGAGGGAGGGAGACAGATATGGATATATAACGGACAGAAGGAGGGAGACAGACAGCTATGGATATATAACGGACAGATGGAGGGAGGGAGACAGATATGGATATAAAATGGACAGAAGGATGAAGACAGACAGATATGAATGAGGGAGATAGACGGATATGGATATATAACGGACAGAAAGAGGGAGGGAGACAGACATATGTGGATATATAACGGACAGAAGGAGGGAGACAGACAGATATGGATAACGGACAGAAAGAGGGAGGGAGACAGATATGGATGTATAACGGACAGAAGGAGGGAGACAGACAGATATGGATAACGGACAGAAAGAGGGAGGGAGACAGATATGGATATATAACGGACAGATGGAGGGAGGGAGACAGACAGATATGGATATAAAATGGACAGAAGGAGGGAGACAGACGGATATGAAGGAGGGAGACAGACAGATATGGATATATAGCGGACAGAAGGATAGAGACAGACAGATATGCATAATGGACAGAAGGCAGACAGATGGGTATGGATAACGGAGAGAAGGAGGGAGACAGACAGATATGGATATATAACGGACAGAAGGACAAACAGATTCAACAGCAAGCACAGAGCTAGACCCACAGACAGACGAACAGGAAGGTTTTTGGGTACAGAGGTGGGCTTATTGATCTAGATGTCACTTATTTTCTTTTTACGGTATATCAGTTTTCGTTTTCCTTTCTTAGTCTCCTCCCTCTCTATCCCTCCCTCCCTCCCTCCCTCCCTGTCTCTTTCTCTGCTTCGTTGTTTCCTTTCTTTCTGCTTTTGCTTCTCTCTTCGCTTTTTTCTCTCGTTTCTTTCTGTCAATCTTTTTATTTTTTACTTTCTTTCTTTTTTCATTTGTTTTTTTTTTTGGTGGTTATTATCGTTATTCTCGACTTTGTAGCTTTCTCTCTTTTTGTCATTTGTGACTTTTTCTTTTTGTGTGTGTGTCTGCATGATTTTGTAGGCATTTTGGTGGGATTTTTGTTGGTTTTTTTTTGTTTTGTACTTTGTCTTTTTTCTGTCATCGTTTTTTCTTCTCATTTTTTCCTTTTTCCTTTTTTTTGTTTTGTACTTTTTTCTCTTCTATTTTTACCCGTTTTTTCAGCGATTGATAGAAGTCCATGTCTTACGATCCAAAAGCAATTTTTCTTCGCTCCCCCCCCCCGATTTCTTTTTATTTTTTCGTTTGTTGGTGATTTTTTTTGTTTCTCTCTCTCTCTCTGTCTCTCTGTCTCTTTCTCTCTTTCTCTGTCTTTGTCTGTCTGTCTCTTCTCTCTCTCTCTCTCTCTCTCTCTCTCTCTCTCTCTCTCTCTCCTCTCTCTCTCTCTTCTCTCTCTCTCTCTCTCTCTCTCTCTCCCCCCCCCCCCCCCGACCCCACCCCCTCACACACACATACTACACACATACACCACACATTCTTCACACACACACATACACACACACACACATTCTTCACACACACACACCACACACACACACACACACACACACACACACACACACACACACACACACACACACACACACACACACACACACACACGCACGTATGCACTTACGCACGCACGCACCCATTATCCTCGATATAAAAGAATCAATATAAATAATACACGCACGAACGGGGAACGGATAGCCCAGTGGTCAGAACATTGCGCTGGCAATTTGACGACCTGGGTTCGAGTCCGGTCGAGGAGATTTTTCTCCTGGAGTTAACATCAGTGCTGACTCCAGTCTCCCCAAAAGTCCTTCGGATGAGACTTTAAACCGAGGCCCCGTGTGCGAACGCACGAAGAACTTTTTGCGCACACGTTAAATCCTGTTCCTCTTTTCGTAAGAATAGGCCATCATGTGCCGTGTGGAACAGATGACAATTTACAAAACTGCATACACACGGGGACTGGATGAAAAAAGCACAGGTGTGCTTATTCCATTATCCTCGATATAAAAGAATAAATCAAATCAAATCAAATCAAATATTCATATCAAATCAAATCTCTCTCTCTCTCTCTCTCTCTCTCTCTCTCTCTCTCTCTCTCTCTCTCTCTTCTCTCTCTCTCTCTCTCTCTCTCTCTCTCTCTCTCTCTCTACTCCACAACCTTGGGCATTTTGACATGTCCTTAAACTGACTCCAAAGTCTCAGTCTTCCACTCTTTCTGCCTGGCTGTCTTCCACTCTTTCTGCCTAGCTGTCTTCTACCCTTTCTGCCTGGCTGTCTTCCACTCTTTCTGCCTGGTTGGCTGTCTGCCTCTGTTTCTGCTTGGCTGTCTTCCTCTTTCTGCCTGGCTGTCTTCCTCTGTTTCTGCCTGGCTGTCTTCCTCTGTTTCTGCCTGGCTGTCTTCCTCTGTTTCTGCATGGCTGTCTTCCTCTGTTTCTGCCTGGCTGTCTTCCTCTTTCTGCCTGGCTGTCTTCCTCTGTTTCTGCCTGGCTGTCTTCCTCTGTTTCTGCATGGCTGTCTTCCTCTGTTTCTGCCTGGCTGTCTTCCTCTTTCTGCCTGGCTGTCTTCCTCTGTTTCTGCATGGCTGTCTTCCACTCTTTCTGCCTGGCTGTCTTCCACTCTTTCTGCCTGGTTGGCTGTCTTCCTCTGTTTCTGCCTGGCTGTATTCCTCTCTGTCTGGCTGTATTCCACTGTTTTTGCCTGGCTGTCTTCCACTCTTTCTGCCTGGCTGTATTCCACTCTTTCTGCCAGGCTGTCTTCCACTCTTTTTGCCTGGGTAATTACCTTCCACTCTTTCTGCCTGGATTATTATCTTCCACCATTTCTGCCTGGATAATTATCTTCCACTCTTTTTGCCTGGCTGTCTTCCACCATTTCTGCCTGGATATTTATCTTCCAATTTTTTGGCCTGGATTATCTTCCACTCTTTCTGCCTGGATTATCTTCCACTCTTTCTGCCTGGTTGTCTTCCACACTTTTTTTAAATATAAAAAATTCCACTCTTTCTGCCTGGCTGCCTTCCACTGTCTTCCTGGTTGTCTTCCACTCTTTCTACCTGGCTGTTTTCCACTCTCTGTCTGGATGTCTTCCACTCTTTCTGTCCACCTATCTACTATTCCTATGCAATGCTTTACAATTGAAAGATGGTTGCGGACTGTCCAAGTTGTCTGTAAAAAAAAAAAAAAGTGTAACTTTTGTTTCCTCATTCGCTCAACCTTTTGCCATCTCCCCGGCCCTCCCCTCCTTTGCATTTAAATGCACACGTAGCCTATACCAACATGCACTCGTGGGCGTGTGCGTGACTTATACCACATGCACTCGTGGGCGTGGGCGTGCGTGCATGTATGAACAGACGTGTGCGTGTGTACACATAGTTACTTTCATTGTGGGTTTTTTTTTCTCCTGTTTCGTTGTGTCTTCCTTTCTTGATTCCTACGATTTTGCTGTTGTTATTCGTCTGTTCCCGTCTCTATCTCCCTCTTTCTTTCTCTGACAGTCTCTGTCTGTCCACCTGTCAGTCTGTCTGTCTCTGTCTGCCTCTCTATCTCTTTCTTTCTCTCACACTTGTTCTGTCTGTCTGTCTGTCTGTCTGCCGGTCTGTCTGTCTGTCTCCTTCTCTCTCTCTCACTCTCTCCCCCTCCCTCCCCTCCCCTCTATCCATCCATCTATCTTTGTGGTTGATTAGAGTGATGCGCAATGCGCTCGTGATTTGCTGACCTGGGTTCGAATCTCGTTCAAGATTTTTCCTCTGGAGTTAACACCGGTGCCAAATCCACCCCCACCCCCCAAAATAAGGACTATAAACCGAGGTCCCTTGTGTGACCGCACACATGACATCTTGTACACACGTTAAAACCTGTTCCGCTTTTCGGAAGATTAGGTCATTGTGTGCCAGTGGGAACGGATGACAAAATGGACAAAACGGCATACACACGGAAACTGGATGTAAAAAAAACAAAAAACCCCACATGATTTCTTTTTCCACTCTCCTCGAAATATAAGAATAAAATAAAATAAGATAAATCAAATAGATACCCCCACCCTTCCTCCCCCTACCGTGTGTATTAATCATAATTATTCTCTTGTACAAGAAGACACTACCCTCTGCAGCAGGTGGGGACCAGAATGTTTTATTCAAAGCCACTGTATGGACAGTTTGAGATTAGTCTGCTAGCGGTCAAATCACTGACGCCGACAGGGACTTGAAAGGGGAACGGTCGCGACAAGGCATAACGCTATTAAATACTCGCAACACTGGTAGCGTTCGAGCTCGCTGTCTGATTTTATGAGGCCATTTCAACGCACGCTCTGACGCACAGATTCTCTCTGAAGAGGGAAAGAGATGTTGATGTGGTGTATGGGGGTGGAGGGTATTGGAGGTTTAGGGGTGGGGGTTGGGGTAGGGGTGAGGAGAGAGAGGGATAGTATGGCGGTGTGTATGTGGAGGGGAGAGGGGGGAATGTGTGTGTGTCTTTGTGGTGTGTGTGTGTGGTTGAGTGAGTGAGTGAGTGAGTGAGTGTGTGTGTGTGTTTGTGTGTGTGTGTGTGTGTGTGTGTGTGTGTGCGCGTGCGTGCGTGCGTGCTTATTATTTATATTGATCCTTTTATATCGAGGATAATGGGGGGGGGGGGGTGCGCGCGTGTATGTGTGTGTGAAGTATGTGTGATAGTGAGTGTGTGGTGTGTGTGTGGGGGGGGGGGGGGTGATCATAAAATCTATTCTGGGCTGGACAATTTCATACATAACATATAAAACAGAGAAATACCACAGACACATAACATTATAAACAGAGAAATACCACTGACTTATTAACACACACACCAATATACAGAACAGATAGATGGACAGACAGACAGGTACACACAGACACACACAGACACACACAGACACACAGACACACAGACACACACACACACACACACACACACACACACACACACACACACACACACACACACACACACACACACACACACGCACGACGCACACACGCACGCACGCACGCACGCGCACGCGTATATAATGTCTGTCATGTAAACACGTGTTATTTTTATGATATTTATTGGTCAAAATATCATCGTCCTTTCTGTGCATCAAAGTTAATGACTGAGAAGTTGGCAGTTCGGTCTGTGTGTCTCTCTCTCCTTCAGTCTCCCATCCCTCCCTCCCTCCCTCCCTGCTAGTGTCCTGTCTTCCCCTGTTCTTAAGACTTTTCAGGTCTGCCTGCTGGTTTCACTGACACATTCCGCCTTCAGAGCAGCTCATTTCATTGTATAGGTTCAATACTGGGTATATTCCTATTTCTGTAATCCACCTAACGCTTACATGAATTCCAATGTCTAAACGTGCATGTTTGATCTTCTGCGTGTGTATAATGGTTTATATACACGGAGAAGATTAAAGCACTGGCAGGTCTGCTCTTGAAGTTGATTTGGAAGATCGTTTTCTTAAAAAAAAAATCCCTACCTTTAATTCACCAGACGCCACCACCGAGATTCAAACCGAGTACTTTATGTACCCAGGGGATTGAAATCAAGCGGTCTTCTGAACCACTCGGCTATAGCGGCTGTATCGGGTCTGTCTGATTCATTCATTTTATTGGCATATAATTATGTCATCTTGCTTGTCGCTTGATCACGAGTCATCACGCAGTTGTCAAGCCACGCAAAATATAACACTCTTTAAAAAACCTACTCGCATGCCATTTTTTGTCAATTATTGCATTCCTTCATCAAAGAGGGGGTGGCAGTGGAGGGGGGTGGAGGGGTTGTAGGGAGAGGGGAAAAAAGATGGAGGAGAGGAGAGGAGGACCAAAAGAAAAAATCAGTGAGAAGCAGCAGCAGCAGAAGTAGCAGTGGCAGTAGCAGTAGTAGTAATAGAGCAACATGTATGTTTGTCTGTCTCTGCATTTCTTCCTTTTCTTTTTCTTTCCTTTCCTTCCTTTTTCTTTCTGTTCTTTCTGGTTGTCCTCTTTCTATCTTTCTCTCTTCTTTGTTTATTTTCTGTTCTTTCTTTCTTCTTTCTTCTTTCTTTCTTTCTTTTTTTCTTTTTTT
>CM060322.1:32640981-32643481 GCA_030674155.1 Stramonita haemastoma
TTGTTGTTGTTGTTGTTTTGGGGAGCTGTTGTTTAGTTTGGGTTTGTTTTTTCTTATTATTATCAGTAAATTTACAAACATTGCTCTTTTATTTGTTAAAAAAAAACATCAATGTCGTTATCGTTGTCGTCTTAAACCACATTTAACATCATTATATTAGTCATTATTATCAATAATTATCATTAACATCATCGCCATCATTAACATCATCATTATCAGAGGCGGCTGCATCATCATCAGCATCATCATTGTTATCACCGTCATCATCATCATCATTGTTATCCTCATCATCATTGTTATCACCACCATCATAATCAAAATCATCGCCGTCATCATCAACAACAGCAGCATTATCATCATCATTTTCATGAACATCATCACCGTCGTTGTCGTCATCATCATTATCATCATCATTATCACCACCACCACTACCGCCATCATCATCATCATCATCATCATTATCATCACGACCATCATCATCATTATCATCACCATCATTATCTTCACCACCATCATCTCCATCATCATCACCATCCTCATCATCATCACCGTCGTCATAATCACCACCACCACCACCACCACCACCACCACCATCATCATCATCATCATCATCATCATCATCATCATCATCATCATCATCATCATCATCATTTTCACCGTTTGCAGCGTCGTCATAAGAGGTTTTTTTTTTTAATTTTGTGTTTCCATTATGATTTTAGATTTTATTATTTCCTGAAAAAGTGTAAAAAAAAAAAAAACAACCCTGACTTTTAATCTTTCGTATACCGATGGAAGCAAAGAGAAATAAACCTTTTCCTCTGTGTGTGTGTGTGTGTGTGTGTGTGTGTGTGTGTGTGTGTGTGTGTGTGTGTGTGTGTGTGTGTGTGTGTTGCAGATTGTGGTGCCAGATTTGGTCAATCTCAGACTGACTCTCTTCATTGTAATTGCTTCCGTCTTTTGACGCCCGGAGGTTCTCATTTTTCCACCCTTTCTTTCTTCAGACCCGGTAAGTATTGTTTTTTTCATTTGGTTTGTGGTTCGTGGGAACTTATTGTATTGTATTGTAATTGTATTGTATTGTATTGTATTGTATTGTATTAGAGTAGAGTGGAGTGGAGTGGAGTGGAGTGGAGTGGAAAGTAATTATTGTTCAGGACAGGGCAGTGTTCACCTCCACATTTTCCTTTTCTCTCTCCTTCCCTCAACCTTCTCATCCCCCCCCCCCCCTCCTCTCTCTCTCTCTCTCCTCTTCTCTCTCTCTCTCTCTCTCTCTCTTCTCCCCCCTCTCTCTCTTCTCACTCCTCTCTCTTTCTCACCTCTCCCCTCTCTGTCTCACTCCCCCCTCTCTCTCTTTTTTCTCAATCCCCCCCTCTCTCTCTTTCTCACTCCTACGCCCCCCGCCCCCCCCCCCCCCCATCTCTCTCTCTCTCTCTCTCTCACATTTCTACTCCCCCCCCCCCCTCTCTCTCTCTCTCTCTGTCTGTGATGTGTCGGAGACAATGTCCTATATAACCACATTATCTTTTATCTTCGACAAAAAAAAGGAATACACTATTACAGTGATTTAGAAAAACAGAAAGGAAAGGAAAGAAAAGACTTGTTTGGCAATCATTAGACACCTGTGGCTGCTTACTCATGATAATAATAATTATAGGCAAATAATCGTCAGCTGTCACTTGTTTCGCTCCTATCAAGCTTGTGTGTTTGGGGAGGGGGGAGGGGGGGGGGGTGATTGTGTGTTTGTTTGTGTGTGTGTGTGTGTGTGTGTGTGCATCTGGGTTTGTTGGGTGTGTGTTTTTGTGTGCATGCGTGTGTATGTGTGAGTCTGGGTTTGTTGGTGTGTGTGTGTGTGTGTGTGTGTGTGTGTGTGTGTGTGTGTGTGCGAGAAAGAGACAGACAGACAGACAGACAGAGAGAGACAGAGATAGGTAGGTAGGTAGACGGACGGACGGAGGGAGGAAGGGAGAGAGAGAGAGAGACAGAGACAGAGGGAGACACAGAGAGAGAGAGCATGTATGTGACATAGTGTGTGTGTGTGTGTGTGTGTTGTGTGTGTATTCATGCGCGTACGTTCGAGTGTGTGTGGGCGCGTGTGTGTGCGTGCGTGCGTGCGTGTGTGTGTGTGAGCGTGTGTGTGTGTGTGTGTGTGTGTTTATGCTTGTGCGTTCGAGTGTATGTGTGTGTGTATGTGTTGGTATATATGCGTGAGCGCTTTATTTCTCTATGCTGTGTGTGGTTAGGAGTGTTATGGTTCCCGTGGTTGCAATCTTCTTCGGCATGTGTGCGCAGCAGCACAACTCTTAATTGTTGATGTAATTTCAACCTGAGAACTATGTCTGCGTGGCTTAATCCTAAAATTAGCAGAGAGCTAATTACAATCTTGTTTTCATTATCATTTAGTCTGTGCTACCGGTGATGTGATCCCTAATTGAGAAGTTCGTCGAAAAAATAGTGTTGGCCCACCTTTACACACACGCGCGCACGCGCGCACGCACGCACG
>CM060322.1:32645981-32654727 GCA_030674155.1 Stramonita haemastoma
TGTTATATTTTATGTTGTATATATTGAACGAAGTATATGTGATCTGGTAATGTTTATAGCTCTGTTTTGTCTTCAGTTCTGAGGCCAAACGGTTCTAAGTTTCTTTATGATAAGCTTTTTTTTTTTTGAGGTGGGGGGGGGGGGGATGTTGTTGTTTTGTTTGTCTTCGGGGGTTTTTGGATTGTGTTTATCAGCTTGTTTTTGTTTTGCTTTCTGTTTTGTTTTTGTTTGTTTGTAAGCTGTATTTGTTTCCGTTTTCTGTTTTTTGTTTTAAATTTGTTTTCTTTTGTTCATTTCTGTTTTTCTGCTTCTTTGTTTATAAGTTTTGTTTGTTTTCCGGGTTTTTTTGTGGTTGTTTTTAAGTTTGTTTTTTCTTTTGTTTCCGTTTTCTTGTTGTTTTTAAGTTTGTTTTTCTTTTGTTTCCGTTTTCTTGTTGTTTTTAAGTTTGTTTTTTCTTTTGTTAACGTTTTCTTGTTGTTTTTCTGTAGGTTTGTTTGGGGGTTTTGTCTACTTTTTGTATTTCTTTCCTTTTTTGTTTGTTGTTTGTACGTTTCTTCTCATTTGTTTGTATAACTTTATGTGTTCTTGTTATTTTTTTCTTTTTTTGGTTTGTTTGTCTGTACGTTTCTTCTCTTTTTTCTGCGTCTGTGTTCTTGTCGTTTTTTTCTCTTTTTTTTCTGGCATTTCTTTTGTTTTTATTTAGCTTGAGTCTGGGGGGTTGGACTGGTCTGTCATGATTTCGATTTAGTCAGTAACAGTCTGTTCTCACTTTTTTTTTTATTTCTTGAGTGTCCCCCCCCCCCCCCCCCCCCCCGCCCCCTCTCCCTTCCCTTTTACTTTTTGGTAGTTTTCTTTTTGTCTGTCTGTTTGTCTGTCTGTCTGTCTGTATTTCTTTCTCCTTTATTCTGTCTTCTATATTGATTTTTTGTCCTTATGTGGGTTTTTTTTTTGCATTTCTTTTTCTTTGCAATTTCTTCTTCTTCTTCTTTCTTCTTTTTTTTCTTTTTTTTTCTTTCTTCTTCTTCTTCTTCTTCTTCTTCTTCTTCTTCTTCTTCTTCTAAGTCATCTGTTAATTTTTTTCTTTTGCAGAATTTTTGTTCTTTTCATCTTGTTGTAGTTCTTCTCATTCTCCGCAATTCTTTTTCTTCTCCATTTTTATTTTAAGAATTTTCTTCTTCTTTTTTTTAAACCTGATTTATATTTTGTTTATAACTTAATTATAGGGTCCGCTGGATGTAGATTCGCCAGGTGGTCGCTGTTTTGAATTGTAACTTGAGACGGAAGGAAAAATGCAGAGGACAGGGAAACGAGAAGAGAATGGTGGTTTGGTAGGGGTGGGGGTGGGGGTGGGGCGGGGCTATCTTAGAAACGATGCTGAATATTTTGAACGAGATGTGATTTGGAGGATAATGTTGGGACCTGCTTGTCTTGTATCCAGCCTTGTTGCCAGTTTTCCTTCTTTCTTTCTTTCCTCCTCCTTCTTCTTCTTCCTTCTCCATTCTTCTCAATTTCTTGCAATTTTTTGCAATTGTTCTTGTTCTTGTTCTTCTTCTTCTTCTTGTTCTTGATCTTGTTCTTCTTCTTCTTCTTCTTCTTCTTCTTCTTCTTCTTCTTCTTCTTCTTCTTCTTCTTCTTCTTCTTCTTCTTCTTTTTCTTCTTCTTCCTCTTCCTCTTCTTGATAATTCTTTTTCTTCTTCGCAGTTCTTCCTCTTCGCAATATGGGACAATTCGCAATTCTTCGCAATGAGGGACTCTTCGCAATTAGCAGTTCTTTGCTATTCGCAATTCTTCTTTGCAGTTGGCAATACTTCTTGTAATTCTTCTTCTTCTTCTTCTTCTTCTTCTTCTTCTTCTTCTCTTCTTCTTCTTCTTCTTCTTCTTCTTTTTCTTCGCAATTCTTCTTCTTCTTCGCAATTCTTCGCAATTCTCCTTTGCAGTTCTTTTTCTTTGCAATTCTTCTTTGCAATTCTTCTTCTTTGTTTCACTACTCTTCCACCTGACCCCCCACGCACGTGTGTATGTGTGACTTTGTGTTCTCCTCATCATCATCAACCTCATCATCTTCACAACTGTCGTCATCATCATCGTCAGCAGCAGCAGCTGCAGCAGCCCTACAATCATCATCATCGTCATCTCCATCACCACTACAGTTATCATCATCATCATAATCGTGGTTGTCGTCGTCGTCGTCGTCATCATCATCATCATCATCATCATCATCATCATCATCATCATCATCATCATCATCATCATCATCATCATCACCATCATCACAAATCAGAGGTCCTGGGTATAAAGTGTCCTCGAGTTTTCTATGGCTTCTGTATGTATTGAAGAAAAACGACTGGGAGTGTGTGTGTGTATAGTAAGTTAAGCTACTGTGAACCCCAGACATTTTCCGTAGTGGGATTGACAAAAAGTCCTATTGATGTCAATTGAACTGAATTGATCTCTTCAACAGGCCTCAGAGCTGCTAAAAAGGTTTTCAGTGTCCCCCATTGATTTTGTTGGTTTTCTTTTTTCTTTCTCCTCTCTGCACCCCTGACAGTGAGGGTCAGGATGTGTTGGTACCGGGGTAACCTGGCAACTGTCACAAGCGGGGATGGATTTGGATGGGGATTGAATGGATAGTGGGATTTTGCCGTTTGCTGTGGGAAGGGTGGGAATGGATTTCGCCGTTTAGAGAGAGCTGTTCTGTCTGTAGGCTTTAGGTGTTTTGTTTGACAAATCTGTGCATTGATTTTGTTTGGTATTGTTTTCATTGATTTTTGTGTTTGCCTTTCTGGTCTGTATTATGTAGGCTAGCTAGTTTGGATGTCTCCCTGTCTTTTTGTCAATTGGAGTGACCACTATTAAGTTTTATTCTGTTTTTCTGTGTTTTATCCCCACTCCCCTTGTTGTTGTTGCTGTGTTATATGAAAAGTGCATGATGCGATATCATCAAGACAGAGGAAGCAATAGGGCCACTTCTTCATCATCTTTATCATCATCATTGTCATCATCATCACCATCATCATCAGTATCTCCATCACTACCATCATTATCATCATTTTTACTAACTTCATAATCACCATCATCATCTTCATCATTGTTTTCATCTCCTTTATCACCGTTGTCATCATCGTTGTCGTTGTCATCGACATCATCCTCATCCTCATCCTCATATCATCATCATAACCATTGTTATTACCACTGCCATCACTGCTTGAACCATCATCATCATCATCATCATCATCATCATCATCATCATCATCATCATCACCACCACCACCACCACCACCACCACCACCACCACCACCACCACCACCACCACCACACCACCACCACCACCACCACCTAAATATCAGGGCTGGGGCATATTATGTTCGAATATACTGCTCCTTTTTTCGTTTCTTTTTTCTTTCCTTTTCTTTTCTTTAAGCACATGTGTAGTAAGTTAAGCTACTGTGACCCCTAGACATTTTCCGTAGTGGCATTGACAAAAGTCCTATTGATGTCAATTGAACTGAATTGATCTCTTCAACAGGCTGTGGAGCTGCTAAAAAGGTTTTCAGTGTCCCCCATTGATTTTGTTGGTTTTCTTTTTTTTCTTCTCCTTTCTGCACCCCTGACAGTGAGGGTCAGGATGTGTTGGTACCCGGGGTACACCTGGCAACTGTCACAAGCGGGGATGGATTTGGGGGGGGATTGAATGGGTAGCGGGATTTTGCCGTTTGGCCGTGTGAAGGATTTGGCCGTTTAGAGAGAGCTGTTCTGTCTGTAGGCTTGAGGTGTTTTGTTTGACAGATCTGTGCATTGATTTTGTTTGGTATTGTTTTCATTGATTTTTGTGTCTGTCTGTCTGTCTCCGTTATGTATGCTCTTAGGTCGTACTAGCTAGGTTGGCTGTCTCTCTGTCTTTTTGTCAATTGGAGTGACCATTATTAGGTTTTAGTCTGTTTTTCTATGGTTTTACCACCCACCTCTTCCCTTTTTGATGTCGCTGTGTTGTATGAAAAGCCCATTATGCAATATCATCAAAACAGTAGAAGCAATAGGGCCGCTTCTCCATCATCCTTATCATCATTATTGTCATCATTATCAGCAGTATCTCCATTACCACCATTATTATCATCATTTTTACTAACTTCCTAATCACCATCATCATCTTCATCATTATTTTCATCACCTTTATCATCGTTGTCATCATCGTCGTCGTCGTTGTCATCGTCATCATCATCATCATCATCATCATCATCATCATCATCATCATCATCATCATCATCATCATATCATCATAACCATTGTTATCACCTCTACCATCACTGCTTCTATCATCATCAACATCATCATCAACATCATCATCATCATCATCATCATCACCACCACCACCCCAACCACCACCACCACCACCACCACCACCAAAATATCAGGGCTGGGGCATGTTATGTTCAAATATACTGCTCTTTTTTCCTTTCTTCCCTTTGCTTTTTTTTCTTTAAGAGTGTGTAGTAAGTTAAGCTACTGTGAACCCCAGACATTTTCCGTAGTGGGATTGACAAAAAGTCCTATTGATGTCAATTGAACTGAATTGATCTCTTCAACAGGCTGTGGAGCTGCTAAAAAGGTTTTCAGTGTCCCCCATTGATTTTGTTGGTTTTCTTTTTTCTTCTCTTCTCTCTGCACCCCTGACAGTGAGGGTCAGGATGTGTTGGTACCCGGGGTAACCTGGCAACTGTCACAAGCGGGGATGGATTTGGGTGGGGATTGAATGGATAGCGGGATTTTGCCGTTTGGCCGTGTGAAGGGATTTCGCCGTTTCGAGAGAGCTGTTCTGTCTGTAGGCTTTAGATTTATTTGTTGTGGTAGGGGTTTTTTGTGTGTTCAAAGATATTATTGTTGTTGTTGTTTCTTCTTGTTCTTGTTCTTCTATTTGTTCTTCTTTTTGTTGTTGTTGTTGTTCGTCTTCTTCTTCTTCTTCTTCTTTTTTCTTCTTCTTCTTTCTTCTTCTTCTTCTTCTTCTTCTTCTTTCTTCTTCTTCTTCTTCTTCTTCTTCTTCTTCTTCTTCTTCTTCTTCTTCTTCTTCTTCTTCTTCAACTACTACTACTACTTCTTCTTTGCAATTTTTTTTTTGCAATTCTTCTTCTTCTTCTTAGTTCTTCGTCACAATTCTTCGTCACAATTCTTCTTCTTCTTCTTCTTCTTCTTCTTCTTCTTCTTCTTCTTCTTCTTCTTCTTCTTCTTCTTCTTCTTCTTCTTCTTCTTCTTCTTCTTCTATTCTTCTCCCGCTGTACTGCTTTGTAGTTTTGCTGACAAAATCGATCCTTTCTTCCTGCTCTTAAAATGTTATTGAAATGCAAAACTATTTTCCCCAATCCCGCATGTCTGTCTTCCTCTTGTGTGTGTGTGTGTGTGTGTGTGTGTGTGTGTGTGTGTGTGTGTGTGTGTGTGTGTGTGTATGTGTATGTGTGTGTGCGTGTGTTTGTGTGTGTACGTGTGTGCGTGTGTGAGTCTGTCTGTCTCTGTCTGTCTGTCTGTCTGTCTGTCTGTCTGTCTGTCTCTCTGACTCTCTCTCTCTCTCTCTCTCTCTCTCTCTCTCTCTCTCTCTCTCTCTCTCTCTCTCTCTCTCTCTCTCTCTCTCTCTTTCTTTCTTTCTTTCTTTCTTTCTTTCTTTCTTTCTTTATATCTCGCCTATATTTCCAACTCTCTCTGGCTGTCTCAGATTGTCTGCATACGTCTCATTATTTTTCTGTTTCTCTCTGTCCGTCTTTTTGTGCGTATCTATGTTAGTTTGTCTGTCTGTCTGTGTGTCTTACTTTCTCCCCGTCTCATTTCAAATAATATCACCCTCCAAAATGTCTCAGTTAACATGTGAAATAAAATAAAACGGGGGGCCTCAAATTACATGTTTTCTACAGTCGACAAGATTGCTTTCTTGATTTGTCGTGGGTTTCTTTCTTTCTTTCTTTCTTTCTTTCTTTCTTTCTGCCTTTCTTTCTTTCTTTCTGCCTTTCTGTCTTTCTGTCCTTCTTTCTTTCTTCCTTCCTTTCTTTCTTTCTTTCTTTCTTTCTGCCTGTCTCTCTGTCTGTCTGTCTGTCTTTTTTCTTTCTTTGTTTCTCTTTTTCTGTCTGTCTTTCTTTTCTTTCTTTCTGTCTTTCTTTCTTTCTTTCTTTCTTTCTTTCTTTCTTTCTGCCTTTCTTTCTTTCTGTCTTTCTTTCTTTATTTCTTTCTGTCTTTATGTCTTTCTGTCCTTCTTTCTTTCTTTCTTTCTTTCTTTTCTTTCTTTTTCTTTCTTTCTTTTTCTTTTTTTCTTTCTTTATTTCTTTCTTTTTTCTCTTCTTTCTTCTTTCTTTCTTTCTTTCTTTCTTTCTTTCTTTCTTTCTTTCTTTCTTTTCTTTCTTTCTTTCTTTCTTTCTTTTCTTCTTTCTTTCTTTCTTTCTTTTCTCTTTTTCTTTCTTTCTTTCTTTTCTTTCTTCTCTTCCTTCATATTTTTCTTTCTTTCTTTCCTTCTTTCTTTCTTCTTTCTTTTTTTCTTTCTTTTTTACTTCTTTCTTTTTCTCTTTCTTTCCTTCTCTCTTTTTCTTGTCTGTACAAATACATTTTCCCTTTTTTCATTCCTGTTTGTCGTCATCAATCTCTCGTTCTGTTCTTGTCTTTCATTCACTCGAAATTTGAAGAATTCTGAAGAAGAAGAATTCTGAAAAAGAAGAAATTCTCGTCAACAAAAAACTACTACTACTACTACTACTACTACTACTACTACTACTACTACTACTACTGCTACTACTGCTACTGCTGCTACTGCTGCTGCTGCTGCTGCTGCTTCTGCTGCTTCTGCTGCTACTACTGCTGCTACTACTACTACTACTACTACTACTACTACTACTACTGCTACTGCTACTGCTACTGCTGCTACTGCTGCTGCTTCTGCTGCTTCTGCTGCTGCTACTACTACTACTACTACTACTACTACTACTGCTGCTGCTGCTGCTGCTGCTGCTGCTGCTGCTGCTACTAGTACTACTACTACTACTGCAACACACATACACACTTACACACATACACACACGCACACACAGCGCGCGCGCACGCACACACACACACACACACACACACACACACACACACACACACACACACACACACACACACACACACACACTACCAATTTACACCATATGAACAGAACTATAGAAGACAGAGGAGATCAAAACATTACCCAGATGACAGCAGGCATCGTTCAATATTATTCAACATCGTTTGTTTAGGTGTGTCTGTGTGTCTGTGTTTGTCTGGGTATGTCAAGTCTGTCTGTATGTGTCTGTCTCTGTGTTAGTCTGTCTGTTGGGAGGGGATAGGATGTTTTAGTCATAATGTTTGTTCTTCACAATGACATTATTATAACACGAACAAAATATGCATTGAAAACAAAAACAAGCTTAGAGCTTATACTGTATACGCTTTCAAAGCAAGCCATATGATAAGAAGCATGTGCACTGACAGATAGGAAAAGACCTAGCAAAAACACAGGTGAATCATGCATTAGACACTGTTTACTCAGATGCTACAGGTCAATAACATTTCTGGATAAAAAGTAGAAATAAAGTGAGGGGGGACGGAGGGGGGTACACAGTGGAGAGGGAAGCGGTTATTGACTCAGAGGTTGAATCTGTCTGTCTATAAGACGAAGAGAAAGAGAAAAACAGATGGTGTGTGTGTGCGAGCGTGTGTGTGTGTGTGTGTGTGTGTGTGTGTGTGTGTGTGTGTGTGTGTGTCTGTGTCTGTGTCTGTCTGTGTCTGTGTGTTTATTTATTTATTTTATTCTTTTATTTCGAGGATAATGGAATGACCACTCGTGTGCGTTTTAACATCTAGTCCCCGTTTGTATGCAGTTTTGTAAATGTTGTCATTCGTTCCCACCGGCACACAATGGCCTGCTTTTCTGTAAAACGGAACGGGTTTTAATTTGTGCGCAAGATGTTATGCGTGCGTTCGCACACGGTACCTCGGTTTATAGTCTCATCCGAAGGACGTGTGTGTGTGTGTGTGTGTGTGTGTGTGTGTGTGTGTGTGTGTGTGTGTGTGTGTGTGTGTGTGTGTGTGTGTGTAAATATGCTTTTCTTATGCATCCCTTCAAGTGATCAAATAGAGTTTCAAAACAGTGGTGACTGGATTTCCGGGGGGGAGGGGGGGGGGAAGGGGAAGGGAGGGGGTAGGTATGATAAGACATAGGACAAGTTTGCTGGGAACTACTTTTCAATTAAATTATAATCAGGGGAGGAGAGATGTGGTTTGGTTATTGTTGGTCAGCTGTTGTTGTTTTTTTCTGCATTTAGACTATACCAGTAACAATATACTTCATCTGTCACCATACTACTGCTACTACTACTACTACTACTACTACCCCTCCTACTCCTACTTCTTCTACTCCTACTACCACCACCACAACTACTACTACTACTACTACTACTACTACTACTACTACTACTACTACTACTACTACTACTACTACTACTTCTACTACTACTTCTACTACTACCACTAATACTAATACTAATACTGATACTAATCTACTTCTAAGATTTGCAATTGCAAAGAAGAACAAGAAAAAGAAGAAGAATTCATGAGGAAGAATTCTGAAGATGAGGAAGAATGAGGAGGAGAATGAGAACAAGAAGAATTGCGAAGAAGAAGAAGAACTGCGAAGAAGAAGAATTGCGAAGAAGTGCGAAGAAGGAAATGTATTGCGAAAAATAAGAATTGTGGA